>CM060935.1:467489386-468689386 GCA_030765085.1 Allium cepa
GACATCAAAAAGAGTGCTCTCTTGAATAAAGTATCGCTCATGTTATCAAAAAAATTGAAATTAATTATTTTAATTGTACAAAAAAAAATTGAATTTGAATTCATTTTGTAGTTTTTTCAAAATTTTCCTTTTAGATTTTAAACTTAACTTTTAAAATTAAAATATATTTTAAATTTTCAAATTGAATTTTGAAAATTAGTCTGAGTCCCAAAACCAACTCGAGCCTTTACGTGGGATAATTGGGATTATGTCATCTTCGAGCCAGACTAATAACCAGATATGGCAAAATACTTGATTACCCAAATCCAACCTTGGACTATTTTTCTATACACTATACTAAATCGATAGGATTTAATAAGTTATTCTTAACATCGCTAATTTAGACCACCTAGACCATTAAGCTTTGGTATCATTGAAGGATCCAAGCCAATCGGAAGCAAATGAAATAATCAAATTAAAAAAATTCTTATTTTTTGGATATGTTAGCCTATGAAGTCCATTTGGCTTTAGATCCAATTTAATTTTTTTAAATAACTTTTTTTTTAATTTGTTAAAAAGGGAATTATCATGAAGAATATTAATGAATAAATAAAAGAAACTATGTTTCTAAAAGAATCATTGAAACATTTCCATTTCTGTAACGACCCGCAAATCCGTACCCCTTGAGTCAACACTATTTTACCTAAACAACTCAAGTTGTGCAGAAATACAAACCATTTGGGTTAAAGAAGAAGAGGTAGATGAAGAGAATGGAAAACAACAACAGAATCTAACCATCGCAGCGGAGTAAAATATAATAGATAATAAATAATCTTTACTCAAAATCAAATATATCTGTTTACATATATTACATCATCAGAGTACATCAATCACAACTCATATCAATAACATACAACTGGATACACAGCTACACAACACAGCGGAATATGTATATATATATAAACAAGTACGAGAGTACGTATCATCATCCTGCTCGTCTCCTGAGCTCCACAGCATCATATCCTGTATCCTATAATACTCAGTCTGGCCCGAGCATTACAGTTAAATAACACCCGAGTCAGTCTGGAATACCAGCGTGAGAAAATCACACCCAATTGATTTATTAAAGTTTCAAAAATCCTTTGAAAACAAAAGCATCTCGTAAGACCACGCCACAAATAAACATGTCGGGTTTTTGCCTTACGATAGCTAAAACAATTTTTATAGAAATCCTCTGATATTATAATAGGGTCTATATACAAATACTTATAAAAGAGATGAAATTGTTACATGATTAAATTCCAGCTACTAGCCACAGAGTGGGTAATACAAACAAAACTCGTACAAGGCTCGTAGGGAGAATGGATTTCCAACTAATGACTAGGAACTGGGATACCACCTGTCACAGTACGAGGCCTAGATCACCGTACCGAGGAGTACACCCGCTCCTCTGCAACACAAGGCCGGGACTACCCCTTACTGGATAATCCCGAGTGAGATCACCCCGCGGTTGGGATAAGCAACCGCCCACTGAGCCAAAATAAAAAGGGACATCTAGACTGGAATGACCTCACCCTGCTTGGGTGCTACCCACCTAGCCTTGCTGCATAACCCCTGATTTTCAGCCATTCCCATTTGATGAGGTTTGAGGCTAAGTGTTACCTTTATAGAACATATCCCTTAGAATGCCCATCGTCCACCTAACGATGTTTCGCAAGCATTCATCCATACAAGTCCGTCCCGGGTTCGAACGAAACCGAAGGCACTATTCCTACTACATCCATTTTGGAAATATCCTCAGCATTAGTAGCAACTAGCCCTTGCACTTCACTGCTCCATCTTCGAATCCAAAATCGTTTTCACGAAACGTACAAACCGGATCGAAGTGGTTTTCGAGAAATAAATCTCGATTCCGGTCTCTTCGAAACGATCAACGCATTTTTGTCCAATATTGATAGTCGGTTATTTAACTATCAATTAATATGCATAAACATCCATCACACAATAAATAATCTTCCAAATTATTTATTAACCTCAAAATATCTTCACAAGATATATTTCTATTTTCAATCTTTTGAAAACAGTTTCAAATCCATCTTTCTTTCAGAATAAACTTTCCTAAATATTTTCTATCTCCTCTGAAATCACCAAGCACAAAACTAGATTTCTAAAATAATTTAAAACACTTTACTTTGAAATATACTTTAAAACATTTAAGTTAAAACTACAACAATAATTTATTAAAAATACCATACTATATGAATATTTGAAATAAGGTTACTTCATAAATATAAAACTAGATTTATACTTTTAAAAACATAATATTAAGTCATTCTTTAAATAATTACTAATAAAATAAATTAGGAGAAAATACTTACTTTAGACTTTAAATATTAGAAATAATAAATTTTACAAACCATACTTTTTAAACAACTTCAAAATCTTTTAACTTATATTAAAAAAAAATTACTTTGAAACGTACTTGGTTATCCAGAGAGAATTTCAAAACTCAATCGCTTAAATCAATTTCCCAAATTGATTTTCAATTTATTTTATTTGAAATAAATTCTTTTACTTATCAGTTCATTTCCAAATTCAGTAGTTATGGACTTTATTATTATTATTATTATTTTATTCTTCTTTACTGTTTCAATAATCCAAATCTTAAATTCTAAATAAATGTTTGTTCTTTTTAATTAATAATATTGCGTTTTAAAATTCATTAACTTTCTGTTTATACAAATTTTCCCTTCCATTCTCAAGATTCATTTATTAGAATTTTAAAGTCACTTTATTTCTGTTCCAAGTTATTCTTAAATTTATCCTATAATTATTTTACTTGCAATTTCACTTCTTTTATTTTCATTTCCAAAATCAAGTTTATGATTTTTTTGTAATTCATTATACCCAATTATATCAACCAAGCCATAGCATTCAACACTTCCACATAATTCATTATGGAACATCAAATAATCAGAGCAGAGAATATTAAATAATTTAAATAAACGTTGAGGGGTCCAGTTGGATCCCTCCAACCTGTTTTCCCTGCATCCACAGACGTTAACATCACACAATATGCCAATTTCAAATTATACTATACTATATCACATCAATCAATTCAACCATGCAATCCATTATTTAACTCTAATCTTTTGAATTTAAATTTAAACTGAGTGAGATTAACTCACCTTTACTCCTTAAATTTGCAAATCCACTTCATTCTCGATTTGATTCCACGATTATGTACCTTGTATGAATATTTATACAACTTATTAATATTTGAAATAATCGAGCAATGAATTTTCTTTGAATAAATTTAATTAACCAACAATGTTATTTTAAACTCATAATTTTCCTTTGGAAATATCTTTTTACAAAATTATTAAATAGGTTCTAACAATTTAATCCCCATAATCTTTTTTGACTAAAATAAATTTAATAGTGAATAAATCGGGTTAATCACCCAAATACATTATTTTAAAATAATCTAGTAAATTAAAACGTATACATGTATACCTATTTTTTTTTAAATCTTATCTTAAAATTTTTTCTGTAAATAACCCTAGAAATCTATTTTACAGCATATACATATACATATACAAATCCATATCCTTAAAGAAAATAATTTAGTTTATAAACTTACTGATTAAAATTCCTCTGCTCTTTTTTTCTTCTCTTTTTTTTTTTAGATTTATGTGAATACGATTTCCTTCCTAAAAACCTTTCTTCATTACTACCTCATTAAAAATCATTCAAATATCCTCCCTCTTATTATTTGTTTTGGTAGAAATATGATAGAGAAGAGTAATAAAAACAAAAATGTATCAATTTGTTTTGAGTAGGTAATAAAGAAGAAAAAGGCTGGAGATCTTTTACTTACTTTAATTACTACTTTGCCTTTTCAAATCACACTTGAATCCTTTCCTCTTCCTCTGCTTTGGCAAGCCTAGGCAGAGGCAAAATGATCCTTAAAAACTCCAAACTCATTTAGTAATTAATTTATTTAATCAAATATAAACGTTTTATCGATATTATATATCAATATGCGCAAGTTTTATACATAAACATTTCATTAAGTACTAATGATCTTCAAACGCCAAATAAAATATAATAATTAATATTTTAGAAATATTAATTAATTTAATTACTTTACAAAAATAATAATGTGGACTTTTGGAGTATTTATCATTGTACGACTCAAAGATGTAAATTTAGTTAGCGATTATTATCAAAGAATTTGAATATTAATGTTCACACATCACCTTATCTAATATTGACATATTAGCCAAATTTATCGCTTACACTTTTTTTCGTTAAAAATTCATTTTGACTATTACAAGCGATATCTGATAATAACAATTACTGTAACAACCCGTACGATAATGGGTCGAATTTTGGTAAAAATCGAAACCTAGGTCCATTAGAATACGGATTATTGGTTTTGATAACCTGTAATAAACATAAGTATATCAGAGAACGATCAAACTAAACTCAAAATGGAGTAGAAAAATATAATTGGATATAAATATCGGTTGAGGCTACTTCCTCGAAGTCATTAGTAATCGTTGGATGTCTAATCGCCTTATCAGTACCAAGCATGAATAAGAAGACTTCTTCATCAACCATTCCGAATTCTTGAACACTCGTAACTTCTTCATTTGAAATATGACCATAAAATTCCAAATATGAAAACTATTCAGAAAATTGCCACGAACGCAATGATGCAAGTTTCTTGGCCAAATTTCACCATTTGCTCAAATTTTGTTTTTGGAGCCTAATTAATTATTAAATTATTAACCTAAATTTACAGGGTGTTATAATTATTTACAACAATTCTCTTCATCAAAACTGTATTACTTTTGGAATTATGGAATTTGGTTTTGGTCAAAATTTCAATGGTCCACATTCAATTTGATTATTCCAAACACAAAGTCTTTAGTTCAATAGTAATAATTATTATTAATTATAATGCTGTGGCTAAAGACTTTGACTTTGAATTGGCAATAGTTGACCATGATACTAACTTCATTTGACTTAGGAGGTGAATTCTCTATTGAATATTATTTCACTTTCAATGCTTCAACTTAGACCCCAACTGTTGTCGTTTGATGGACTCGATGCCTTTATTTAACTATAATCAAAATGGAGTATACATATTGAAGTTTGATAGTACAAATATTTTTAAGTCGAGAGAACTGTGTAATATTATCACTTTTTTGTTTAATCTTTGTTATATTAACCAACAAAAAATTCTTCAGCCAGACATTTCATAATTATATATTAGCTATCAGTACATAGCCTATGGCGCCCCCAACAACCCCAAGTAATACATTGCCTAAAGATGGTGTTACGTACTCTAGTCTCAACTGATGTATCGATATCTTGTCTTGAAAATCTTGACTTGGAATATTTAAAATAATATGTTACTTTTAATGTAATAAATTTCTCATGATTAAAATGCATTTTAATTATTATTGCATAACATTATCAAGGGTTTTCTATTTAATATACTTAAATTAAATAATTAATTAACGTATCATAATTGATAAGTATAGAATAGAAAGAAAAACACATTTATTATAAACAAGATTTCGTGTCAAGTTAGATACATCTAACAAATTACATAGTTGCACATAGGGCATACCTCTAACTCTAGCAAGTGTTGATGGTTATGTTTATGTAAACAGTCCTACTTCGATTCATTATTCCGCTACTAATAATTTTGTTGTTCGTTCTAACGAAGACGACATAACATATGTTTTATTAAGATTTTCACAAGACGGCGGAAATGTTGGAAAGAAGAATGCACTTTTAGTCATTAAGTTCTTTTAATATGATAGTAAAATTCTTCAACAAGGAGATCGTAAACTAGAGAAGCTCTAGCATGTTGCAAACAGTGCATAAAGTATCACCAATATAGCATTACCGAGATTACAAAATTATCTCTTGATTAAAATTTTCGAATGGTATGAAAATGCTAGATCTGTTGATGCAGCATGTGATCGAAACAAAACTAAGGGTATTGCGAGGATGTAGTTAAATTTCGTAGTGAATTTGTATTAATGTTTGAATTTAGAGTGTTTGAACCTGTAGTAATTTTTGTAATTGCGTTTAAAGTAGAATTTGAATTTGTATTAACATTATTAATTTTGAAATGTTGACATAATCATTAATTATTTAAAATTAATCATTAATTTAGAGATGCGTCACCTAAACAAAACAACATACAATTCTAATAACATTTCTCATGATATGGAAAATTCACGAATGTGAACGGCAATGATCATAGAGGAAGATATTCTGGTGTCTACTCCTTTAAAATTTTACAATCTGATAGAATTTAGCAAACTAACCTATGCCGGAATGACGAATTTAGCAGTCACATCAACTACAAATTATTGGGGTAACCCTATTTTTATATATGTAGTTGGTTCTCGCTCGTACTATCACTACTTCCATTCATATATAGAAATGATTTGGCAACCAAAGGGTGAATTTTTTCATTCACACAAAGGAAAAGGAATTTTATGTCATCAAGTTTGAAGATAAAAAAGACTACGAGAAAATGTTAGCAGGAGGTCCTTGCTTCTACAATAAATAACTTATGATGATGAAGAGATGTTCTTCGGAGCTCAATCTCTCTAAAGATATGTGCAAACCATTCCGGTCGTATGGGTTCGCTTTTCGAGACTTAGACTGGAGTTTTGTTCGCAAGAGGGAATAAGCAGAATTGCTTCGGTTTTGGGAGTTCCGCTGAAAATGGATCACATTAGTGAAGGTATGATAAAAATCTAGAATGCTAGAATTCTAATAGATATTGACAACCATTTCAAGTTCCCAAATATAGTTTGCATAGGGAATAAAAACAATGAAATGTTTACTCAACCAGTTGAGTATGAAAGGAAACCAATCGTTGTCCCAACTGTAGCTAGTTTGGTCATCCTTCGAAGTTACATACGTTTGAAAAAATTTGGTTACCCAAAACAACAACTCTTGAGACACACATCAGAATAGCAGCATGAATGCACAACAACCGAACCCAAACAATAAAACATTCGCAAGTAACAACACACGATAACGTGAATGAAAATGCAGCACAACAAAACAGCGATGATAACATGAATGGTAATGCAACACAACTAAACAACAATGAGAATGTGAATGGAAATGCAACACAGCAAGACAACAATTTAGAAATGCAAGGTAACAAAGACACTACATAGGACAATGTGGATGGCAATTTTTGCTCGATAATGCATCAAAACAGTAATGAAATGGATCTGAAATGCTCTAAATCTATTTTTAACATAGACAAAGAATCACATATAACACAGATAATACTGAACTTATTATAGTGGATAAACAATCAGATACAAATGAAGTTCTCAGTCCCAGTTAGGTTACAATTCTCACACTAGATTTCATAAATCCTCAGACAATTTATACGTACATCATGAATGTATATCAAATAAAAACACAATTCACAAGCCTGCCTAGCAACTAGGAAATAGGAAATGCATCTCTCGGAAGTACCCAGAACAACAACTCGGTGATTAATATTAGGGGTAGGAATGGAAAATTTTCGTGTACCAACCCTTACATTTTCCGTTTCTTTCAATCATTGGTGAAATGTTATAACATTTTTCGTATTCCATACCGTTAACCTCGGAATTCCGATAGGCGAAAACCGGAAAAAAAGAAAGAAAAAGTGGAATTCCATATTTCTAACACCTAAGGTTTTTAAACGCAGAATTTGTAACCAAAATGAGTTCTGAACAGAAATTTAATATATCAGACTACTTGTAGATTACTGCTGCTACTTCTGAATATGCAATGTTACTGCTGCTACAAACTTCAAATGTCAAGAAAATTCATATAAAGGTATCATTCATGAATAATTCTCAAATGTCAAGAAAATTCATATAAAGGTATCATTCATGAATAATTCCAATATCGAATACTGCCGTTGAATGTCAAGATATGACCTACAGTCCAATACAGACATCATTCCCTATAAACAATCATAATTAATAGAAAAGAAATATAGAACTGCAATAAATATTAAATTCAAATAATACATTCATAATTAAGGAACACCACA
Source organism: Allium cepa (assembly GCA_030765085.1). Classification (NCBI taxonomy): domain Eukaryota; kingdom Viridiplantae; phylum Streptophyta; class Magnoliopsida; order Asparagales; family Amaryllidaceae; genus Allium; species Allium cepa. Next base: position 467,497,467 of record CM060935.1, read on the forward strand.
AGATCTGAACATAATACTATAATCATAAATCATTTTGTTGCCTTCATAAATTCTTGCCAATAATTTCTTCATTCTGCTTCATTTTGTTGTGATGATCATAATGCTCCCAAGGATAAAGAAGAAGTCCCTATACAAAAAATTAATTAGCATTAACATACTAGCATTAATGTGTAATCTGTAACAGGAGTACTTTCAACCAAAGGCTTTAAACTCCTTTCAATCTACTTCAATTCGTTATTACTTTACCAATAAACATGCTAAAAGGATCGCCACTTCTGCTAAATGGTATAGAACAACGAAATATTTAGATAAGTATGCATTAATTTCAACTTGGACTTAACTTAAACGACAGCGACATCGATATTGTACCCGTATGATATTTCAAAAAAAATGTTCGACATGCATGATGTCAACATCGCTTACTGCTTACATTGTCATTTATCACTATTTCACAATAGTATTGAGACTTAACTCATTTGTGGCAAGTTTCAGGTCAGCATTTCCATTTCTAGTTGAAAGTTACTGATGCATACGTAGCAAGGAGCCATAACAATATGCATTGGAAGGTATTTGTTTTCATTTCTTTTAAATGAGTTTGTTCTCTCTGTTATTTTTAGGTTTTATGTTTCAGCAGTATTGTTATTCTTATAATTGCTGCAGAAAATGATTCATACATTAACTTTAAGAATCTTACTCTTTAAACCTTAACCAACATTAACTCCAATTAACTATTACAACAGCAAAATCCTTTAGAAAATAGATCTCTGGCTGTACCAGCCTAGAAATAAATGATTCTAAAAGAAGTTTCAAAAAAGTTATTAGCAACATGTGACTATATGAAGTTCACTCGTTATATTTATACACAAAGGTATACATCCATTTCTATAGGGCATGCCAAAATTCAATGTTATAAGGTAATAGGCAAGGAGTAGATAGTACATAAACTACATGTATACGTGTAGCAACGAACGTATACACGCATAAGCCCATAACGATATACATAAATTATGAAACATGGGCTAGTTAATCAGGTGATGATATCTTACAATCTCTTTCTGTACTCTAATAACACAGTAAAATCATTCATCAACTACCAAAAACATCTAAATTAAGCAGCAATTAGATCCGACCGATCTTAATTTTTATAACAGTAGTCGCCAACTCTGGCAGATTAATCCTCATTAAAACAACGTCAAAATTTGGCTTGTTAAATATTAATATAAGATAACAAACTACAGATTGTAAAATGATTTTCCTACGTGTCTTGATACAGACGTCTCATTGCAAGACATGCCATTCTATAGTAAAGAACATTGTCTGCATTTTCAAGACATACAGTATTTCTACAGAAATAATAAACTTTCCTTTATCATAAATCACTCGTATTACACACTGAACTACATTGATTGTGAGGCTGAAGCCGATCCAACATGCATTTTCTAAATAATTGAACAATACCCATAGCTAGTTTATCTAAGAAGATAGCGTTTTTGCACTAGTACAACTTTTCTCTATTAAAAATAATGAATATTTTTGCTAACAGGTGAATCATTTTAATTATATAACTTACTGTTTTTTTATAAATATAAGCCTTTCAATAACTGTTTTTCTTAAAGAAGGCAAAAAAGAATATAATCCTTAAATCAATGAACTTACTAAGAAAATAGCACTTACCAATGGTGTAGCGAAGGTGAAGATGGATTCTAGAAGGAAGGAAATCATCTGTTATAAATAGATGATTTTATCACTAGCAGCCGACTTAGATTCTCATCGAAGAAGCAACGAAACGAGGGCAAAAATAGTACCTTTCAACTTCTTTTCTCGATGGAGATACTTGTCCTTAAAATCAACACCATTACCCTGAAAATTTCTACACGTTAACAAATCTGGATACAAATAAAAATAACCTAAAGAATTGAAATTGAATTGGTTATGTACCTGATAGAGTGGGTTGACAGCAAAATTAAGCGACAAAATCAGAGTTAGTGTTCATTTGCGGCTGTATTCCAATTAAATGTTAGTTCAGAAAAAAATATAGTGGAAATTATGGAAAAAAAATTTATCTTTTCCATAATTTATCGGAAGGAATTCCTTACGAAATTATTTTTTTCGAAAGAAAGCGAAAAACGGAAATTTCGAAAATAGAAAGAAGGAAATTGACGGAAAAGCGAATAAATGGAAAAATACCCATTCCTAATTAATATACAAGTGTCCAGATCTTCAAAAAATACAGGTGCTCGAACGAGGTCTAAGCAAGCCAGAAAACAACGACCAAAAGATGCCTCTTATGTTACTGTCTCCCAATCAGCTAATGTGATCGATAACCCTATGTGGAAAAACATGATTTCTAGCTTGAAGGCAAAAGGAAATCAGATGAAACGAACAAAGACTAATGTGAATGCCCCCCTCACTCGGAATCGAGGAGTGATCATATTAACACTAATTAACGAATTTAATATTATGGAATGCGAGGAGACTTTATTCCCCCTCAAAGCAGTTAGATGTAGTAAGTACTCTCAAGCAGCGATAAGCATCATTAATTGGTGTTTAAAACAAATTATGGAAGAACAAAATTCTTGATCTAACCAGCCGCTTTAACAAGGATTGGGGTTTTATTTCCAATAAAGATCATTAAAACAAAAGTAGAGTTTTTATTCACATTTGGTAAAAAATGTAATTCACATGAGTGAACAATTTATTATGACTTTGGTTTTGAACAAGGTGGGATTTACTTTCTATTACACATCTGTACATGCTTGTAACCAAACTGAACAAAGAATAGAATATGAGCATTAAGACACACACTAACATATTTAATCTTTCTTGAATAGTAACTGGGGATTTCAATCATACACTATATGGAATAGGTAAAATTAACAATGGAAATTATTGTATGGCCCTAGATTTAGATTTTTCCGACCGTATTAGATCAATAGATTTTGTTAAACCTTCTTTGAAAGAAATTACTACATTGGAGGAGTGACCCTAATCTGTCAATTCAAAGCAAAATAGATAGGCTATTCTGTAATGGAATATGTCGTAATTATTTCCCATAATTTTCAGCTTTCTTTGCGAAACATTTTATGAGTGACCACACACTTATTATTTTTTACCACACCACTCCTTTAGCAAGTAGGAAAGAAATTCCTTTCAAATACAAGAATTCATGGGCTTATAGGAAGGAATATCATGGCACTATTTATTCAGTTTGGGAAGAATGGAGTGAGGGAAATCCTTTATTTCAACTTATTTCAAAACTGAAAAAAACAAAGAAACGTCTTCAACTTTGGAGCAAAGAACGTATCAATAAAGATAGACTACTGAGATACTAAGACATGAATTAGACGGTGCATATTCTAATCTAATCAATCAGCCAAACGATATTCATGTATTAGATTTTCACAAGAAAAAAATAGAATACATATCTAAAATGTTACAAACACAGGCCATATATTATATACAATGATCGAAAGTGACATGATTTACATTAGGAAGCAAAACTTCTCATTTCTTCCATTCATGTTTTGCTCAGACAAAAACCAAAACGTCAAACAAAATGATGATAGGCGAATTTGGTAATTTGGTCTGTGAATGAAAATATAAACAGGGAAGTTCTTTATTACTTAATTGTGCTAACAGTATTGTTTTACTTTGTCAAATAAATTCCTATTTACTAGGAATCCACCGTAGCAGTATGTTTTGAATTAGTCTGTGCACTAACTTCATGGTCTTAACTCATGTGTTAGTGGTTACTTTATTTTAGCTTGTTTTCAGTCACTTGATCGTGTAAGCTATATAGATAGCTCTTTCTGCTAAATAAAAAAGAGGACCTTCCTCATTTCATTTTGATTCAAGTATTTACTATCATTTAGTATCAGAGCCATCTCTGGAGATTGATTGAAGCAGCAGCTTCACTTGCAGCAGCAAGATGACTTCCACATCTGAAAATACTGGATTTGTACAGCCTGCTATCCCACGGCTCGATGGTCACTATGATCATTGAAGTATGTTTGATGGAGAATTTTTTAAGATCAAAGGAGTATTGGAGTTGTAACGGCACGTAAAATTTGAACGGTTTTAGCAACGAATTTAACTGAAATTTTGTGAAATATTAAACGATAAAATTTTGAAATATAAATTTGATATTTGAAATGCGTCTAATTAAACATAGCAACTAGTAGATTTTCGTCCGAAAATATGAAAGTTTATTTCGTGCGTAAATTTACTTCAATTTAATCAGTTAAAAAGCGATGAAAATAAAACTTTTTCAAAACCAAAATATTTTTACATAGCAAAATTCTAAACCATCTTTTGAGCACGATGTCAGTTTGTCGATTTTCCAAATTCGGATATCTTTGGCTCCGTCGATCTTATTTTTCTACGTTTTTCATGTATTTTCCGCTATTATAAAATTTGAATTTTTATAATTCAATCGTACCACTGATATTCGCATACCGTTTTGATCGTCTCGTCGTGCTGTCCGCCGCGGTATATTTATTTCTGTATTTTGATGTTCTGGTAAGCGGCGATATCTGTGAAACGGATAGCCTTATGGTATTCGTTTTAACCTTTAATTGCTGAGGCGGTTTAAATTTTTCCAACGATTAAAATAAAGAAAAATAAACAGTCACTAGCTTTTATTTGTTGCAAAATTCAAGGGGCAGCTGACCGTTTTCATCATTTCCGTTTATCACGGTGGTCATGTCCTCTGCATGTTCTTTCATCCTATTGTTTTACCAAAAGTCATTATATATGTGGTCTACTGCTATTCCACTTTTCCAATTTTATTTTATTTTTGTTCACCAGCTTCTGAATTATTTTCTTATTCCCACCTTCATTCTCTTCCCTCCAGCCGTGAACGGCTTCTCACGCACGACCACACGAACCCAAGCAACCACCCATTCGACAGCTGAGTCTCCCTCCACCTCTCCCCTCTTCTCACGCGTACCATTCACTCTCCCCTCCGCATGCCACCGAAGCATCATGCATCCACCATGGCCGAAGCCCGCACCACACGACCGAGCACCAATCACGTTTTGGCTTCTGTTCGCTCTAGCTACGGCCAAGCACAGCCGAACACCTCCCACGTCGGCCACCTCGTATTGTCACTGCAGCCCTCCGCCACAAGAGGACCAAGCCGAGCCCCTGACCTCCGCCACCAAGCAGCAAGCGCCAGCCCAACACTACTCATCGCCTACCCACTCAGTGCTCCATGCTGCCGACCAAACCTGCTGTCCCTCCACCTCCGGTCGGTACACAGTCCACTCCTTCCTAAAAATCTAGCCTCCACTTCACCGTTGTCTTTAGGTGAGTATGAGTCTATGACTACCTATATATAAAAATATGTATATTAGTTGTGTTTTCCTGTAGCATGCTTTCCTCCTTCACCACTCTTACAAAATGCATCAGTAAGCATATTTGGTTTACCTATATTATTGATTAGATATAATAATAATAATAATAATAATATTGTTTTGTTTTGTGTTTATGTATAGTACGTTAATTCATATACATTTTAAACTGTTATATATATAGTATAAGAATTACAAGACCTGTACTTTGTGAAAATTTTATTAGCTTTGTTATATACAAGTTTAGTTGTATAAATTGTATATACACGGTCTATTTTAAATATGAGCTATTATATATAATCTATAGTCTTCTTTGTGTCTGTTCTTTTAAAGTTATATATATAGCAAGTTTTCTCAGCACCCTTTTGCTGATCATTCATATATAATAGTAACCCAATTGTTGTTCGTTTATATACAATAGTAAAATAAAAGTTATGTAAGAACCGTTAGATTATATGTTTGTTGGATTATATGATTTAAAATATATGTTACTGTATGTTTTATATTATAAGGTTATAAGTATAATCAAGTTTGGGGTTAAATTAGCTGAGCCTAAATATCTCTTTTCTTATTGATTAGCAGGTTAAAACTCTTTATTTTAAAGTTTTGTATACAGATGTTGGTCGATGTTATACAACTATGATTAAATTTCAAGACTGTATACTGCATGTGGGTATTGATACCTTGTTTCAAATATAAATGCGTTATTTATATATAAGTTACAAGCTATTAAATCTTGATAATATTATGCGTGTTTACTATATGTAGGTTACTGTACATCTTCATAAAAGGAAGTATTTTAAATAGTATATTATATATATGTTACTGTTATGATGTGGGTTTTACTACTTTTCATATATAAATATTTTATATTACAAGTTTGGTCAGTTGTCCGTCTTATATGGTCAGTAAATATATATATATATATATATATATATATATCACCTGCTAATATATATATATATATCACCTGCTGTATGTATTTTGATCATACGACAACGCTGGAATGAACAAAAATAATTAGTCAGATTGCGCGGATCTAGAGTTAAACGGTTGAAATTAGAGGGTCAATAGAAATCTGATGTTTGTTGCATCTTTCGCATGAAATGACAAATAAATTGCCGGTCCGAATAGCATTATGTTTAATTATAGGAACATAAATGTACATGGGAATTAATATTGATTTTAATATAAATTTTAAACGTAGTAGACGGCAGTTATAAATAGTTATAGTTTATAATATTGATTTTAATTTATACGCATGTGTATATATATTTAAAATTAAAAAGTTGTTTAAATATAAACCATGATTCTATATGTGTGTGTGTGTGTGTGTGTGTTCACTTATACTCAATTACCATCATCGACCCACTTCTGATTTGACTTTGTTAATGCCTATTTATCAGCTCCGTTCGTCGAATCATGTCCATCTAGCTTTGCTTTGGAATTCGTGCCTGAATTTCGTAACTCGTTTCATCGTCAAATCTCTCTAACCTCGAAAGGTGAGCAATCACTCAAGATTAATGTTCTTTTATTTATTAAATTTGATTTCAATTGAAACGACAATTGAAATATGTTGCTGTTATTTATTGCACTGTTATTTATGTATCAGTTCACCTTTGACATCTGACACCATTATCTGTGAATTATTTATGCGATGATAATACAGTTGGTTGATAATTGATTGATTGATTGTTGTTTATATTGGATGCATATTTTAATGTATAAAATGATAAATATTATGCAATTGAATTTGACGTAGGATAGTTTAAAAATGCGAATCAAGGTGAATCGACATATGTGTTGAATTTGATTAGTTAACTTGAATAATATGACCCCTTTTAATTGGCAAGTTAATTGACATGTAGAATTTGATAAATTACGCTTTGAACCTTTGAACATATATAGGATTAATTGTTGTAGTATTAAATTTGAAATTGAAATTGAACGACAAGTGGAAAAACCGTAATGTAATAATCTTTAATCTACATGAAATGATTGTGTAGATTCTAGAAATAATTATATTAATTCACACAAACAACAATGTGAATTAATACGATTATTTCGGGATTATTTGAATTGATTATTGGATTGTGTTTGTTTGTTGTTATTGCTTGTTTATTTACTTTGACACCATCCCAGTTATCACACTACAAGTTTCCTTTATTATGCTTTTATTTTTGAATTGAATTGGAATCGGGTTGAAATGATAAATACCCAAATGTACTTGACTTAGGATAGAGAATTAAATAAAAACCGATTGGTCAATAAATAATTTTATTTTAAAATAAAATAATGATTTTATTCGAGCAAAGAATAAGTTTTGAAATGAAGTTGGAATTTGAATTTTTATAGAAGAAAAATGTAAATATTGAAATCTGAAATAAATATTAACATAGTAATTGATGAAAGAACGTTGTTTGAAATTTACTTATTTAATAATTAAATTTGGAATTATTAATAAATAATTCGAAATTTGTAATACTTGAGTTAAAAATTTATTAAGTTTGAAATCATTTAATAATTAAATTTGAAATTATTAAGTTGAATTTATAATTAAGTGGAAATGATTTAATAATTAAGTTTGAATTATTATCAAGTTTGTAATTGTTAAGTTTTGAAATTATTTAATAATTATGTTTGAAATTGTTTAATAATTGAATAAGATTTAATTATTTGATAATTGAATAAAAATTGAATTCTTTGATAAGAGAAATTGAACTTTTGATAAGTGGATTTGAATTTCGTTAATAAATGAAATTGATTTTCTTTATTTATTAAAGTTTAGAAAATTATTTAAGTAGGTTAATAAGTGAAATTGAACTTCTTGAATATGTGAAATTTAATTTCTTTATTAATTGAGTTTCGAAATTTGTAACTAAGTAACTAAATAAGTGAAACTGAAATTCTTTAACAAGAAATAAAACGTGATTTATTGGAATAAATATAAGACTTGAAATTTAAAGAATTTTATTTGACGAATCTAATTTAATTCAATTTGAAGTTTTGATATAATAAAGTTGAACTTAAGTAATCGATTTAATGAATTGGAAATTTAAATGAAAATTGTTTTAAATGATAAATTAGCTTAGCGAATATTGAATGAAATCGATAAATGAATTTAAATTGATTTGAATGAAAATTAAACAATTTAAATGATTTCGAAATGAAACCTATATACGAACTTGATTCAATATTTGAATTGTTTTAAATAAAAATGGAAATTGAATTGTAAGTCTTTGAAAGGGTAATTTGAAAGTTTTGAACCGTAAATTTTGGAAATTGATATAGAAAGACAAATGAAATGTTGATTTATAAAATCTAATTGAAATTGAATTTGATTTGGTTTTGAAATTTGTTAAACGACCTATCGGTGTAATAATTACGAAAATTATTAAAGAAATCGGAATCGGTTATGGATATACTCTATATCTAAACCGAAAACCACTTTAATAACTATACGCGGAGCGATGATCCAGAATGAAGTGGTTGGAATGATGTACGTGATGACTGAAGAAAGAGAACGATAGTGGATAGCCTTGACACTTGTGTCAAATTGGAAATGACTAAAATCAGGAGCCGTGCCTGGCCAAATGAGGTTAGCCACCTCGAGCGGACACACTTCTTCGTAACTACTACTCATTACTTGTGATTGATTGGTGCACCCTTGGAATTTCAGGAGTGTTGTTTCGCGGTGTTGCGATCGCTGCGGCAATGCGTTCTCACCAGTCCGGATCAGGAAAATGGTAGTTTCACTACCTTGAATATTGCCTCATGTGCCTTGTCATACTTGTATCCCTATATACGCGACCACTACAAATTTGTTTTGTGTTATACCTATGGAGTACTCCCTGATATCCCACTAGTTTACGGTGGAGTTTACAGTGTTGTATAGACTATGACATTTATAAAATGTGTTAAGGGGGATAATGGTAACGCCTTAACACTATTTTGATACTATATATTACTGATAGACATTATCTATTTAGCGTACACTATACATAGTAGATAGTTTGACGGATCCTTGAAGGATGGTTATTCCAACATCCTTTGAGTTACTTGTATTTCGATTGCTATTTCACTTGAGTTGGATTTATCGATATAGTAATATTAATCCTGACTCGAGTGTTTTGTATTTTTCTTTACGCTCGGGTCAGACTGAGTGTACCAGTATTTGAGACTCACCTTTGGAGTTGGAGCTTTGCTTGAAGATCCAGCCATCTATTTTGCTTTCAGTATTCGATGATTCCAGTGATGTATTCTGACTTTTACCTGATGTATCATATTACTCTTCTGTTGTAAACTCTGATGTATCTTATATATTTATATAGTAGCTTCATGAACTACTATCTCTTTTACTTTCGCTACATATTTATTACTCTGTGTCTGTGATCTGTGATTATTATTTACTGTATATCTGAGTTTTGCCAAATTTAAATTAACAATTCAGTATTTTGAATTATTCAAGTCCGACATCTGCGATTGCGAATAGTCCAAAATAGCGGGTCGTTACAGTTGGTATCAGAGCTTTTGGTTGCTCTAGACAAAACTTAGTATATAGGGTAAATGTATTTACAGAATCACTCTCATTCGAGTTTCAATCTCTTCCTTTTGACTCAATTCCTTTGAATTTTGAAACGTTCGCCTCGGTTCCGAAATTCATTCTTGCCCCTTACTATTCGTCTTCTTTCAATTCTGGAGCATCCCATAACTCCACTTCGAATGATCTTTATAAGGAATCGGCGATCTCGCCAATCTTCGAATTATTTGTAAATGGGTGAAACTCCTTTACAATAGGCATTGATTTACCGAAGATTTCTATAACCTCGGTTTACAATGTTATCTATTCTCTGCAATACCTGAATTCCGTCTCTTGAGATCGAATGTTGATTTACCTCGGAATTTAGCATCGATCTTATTCTTGAAGTTACGGTCGACCCAGTTAAGGTTGCCCGTGAATTAAATAAGCTTATCCATCTCACGATTCTGTTAATTGAATTATCTTATCTTCTGTTTCGAACTTATTATCGAATCAAAATTCTCTTTGATTTGGTTTCCATCAAATTTAAATCTATATACTTATTTTGAAATTCATACTTGTATCGTCGAGCAAGGAAATATATTTATAAATTAGTGTTAAAATGTTTTATATATGTTGTGTTGTTTGAGTTGTTGATGTTGATTTGGGTTTCCGATCGATTCGTCTGATCAACGCCATCGATAGGATTTCCAAAACGCTTAAGCAGAGCAAACTGACACAATATTATTTTCAAATTTGGGAAAGAAAATAGTTTTTTTATGATTATATTATATATAAGTCTAAATTTTTCTGAAATTAAAATTTTAATGAATTTGTTGTTTGAAAGGTTAAAATTTAAATTTTCATTTATTGCTTTATAAATCATTGACTGTTGCATAATATAAATAAATGAATTTATAATACTTTGGTATAATTTGATTTGGAATTTGAAGTGAATTAAAATTAGAATTTGAGAATTTAATCTCCGATAATTTCGAACTATGGTTTTAAAGTTTAAAATGTATATTATTTAAAATATTTTCGAATAAAAATGGTTTTCAAAGAATTTTAAATGATTAAATTAGAGCTCTTCTCTTTTGTCGCTGGAAAATGATTTCAGTGATGACGGTCGCATCATCGACATTCATTTTCGAGTTTCAAAGTGAAGAGACTATTCTATAGCCCTGCTACACTTTTGTTTAAAGAAAAATTTGGTTTGAATTTCTAAACATCACTTGATTTATAGTATATATTGAAGACTTTAAAATTTAATTTGACATATTATGAATATATATATATATGTATGTATTTATTTATATTATCTCTAAGTTGTTTGAAGCTAATCGGAAATTAATTCTTAAATTTGTTAAAGGAAGCCAAATTCTTTTTATATAAATACTTAACTTGAAATAACTGAATTATAAAATTCTATTTGTATAATACCCAATTGCATTCCATATATAACTTACCTAAATTTTCAAAAGATAATTATGTAATTGAATTTTATACAGTAGAAAATGATATCAAAGAATTTTTTTATATAAATTTGAGTCGTTATAATAAAGGTAAATATACTTAATATATATGTGATAGGATATATTAAGTAGAATAAATTTAAAAATAATTTGGGATAAAAAGAAGAATTAAATTTGTCGAATAAATTTTGATTTAATAAATGACTATTCAAATTTATGTTCTTTGAAATTTTTAATTTAAGATAACTAGATAATATACAATATAAAATGTCTTTATAAATAAAATTTGACAGTTTATAATAAATGTTTGTACTTAAAGTTTAGCTATAAAATGATTAATAGAGATAAAAAGAATACTAGGTCAGCTGAATAATAAATTGTTGTTTGAGATAAATTTTGAAACAAACAATGATAAATGAAATAAACCAATTTAATGAAATTCCTTAAGTTTAAAAAGTCAATTGTTGAATATAAATTAGTTTAAATTGAAATTTATATGTTTAAAATTAATTGTTTTATTTGTTTTTCAAATCTATTATCTTTCTAGTTGTTTCTATTCTCCTACCTCCTTCCTTTTCGAGGAAGAAAAGTCTTGAGTGGGGGAGAGTGTAACGACCCGTAAAATTTGAACGGTTTTAGCAACGAATTTAACCGAAATTTTGTGAAATATTAAACGATAAAATTTTGAAATATAAATTTGATATTTGGAATGCGTCTAGTTAAACATAGCAACTGGTAGATTTTCGTCCGAAAATAAGAAAGTTTATTTCGTGCGTAAATTTACTTCAATTTAATCATTTAAAAAGCGATGAAAATAAAACCTTTTCAAAACCAAAATATTTTTACATAGCAAAATTCTAAACCATCTTTTGAGCAAGATGTCAGTTTGTCGATTTTCCAAGTTCGGATATCTTTGGCTCCGTCGATCTTATTTTTCTACGTTTTTCATGTATTTTCCGCTATTATAAAATTCGAATTTTTATAATTCAATCGTACCACTGGTATTCGTATACCGTTTTGATCGTCTCGTCGTACTGTCCGCCGCGGTATATTTATTTCTGTATTTTGATGTTCCGGTACGCGGCGATATCTGTAAAACGGATAGCCTTATGGTATTCGTTTTAACCTTTAATTGCTGTGGCGGTTTAATTTCTTCCAACGATTAAAATAAAGAAAAATAAACAGTCACTGGCTTTTATTTGTTGCAAAATTCAAGGGGCAGCCGACCGTTTTCATTATTTCCGTTTATCACGGTGGTCATGTCCTCTGCACGTTCTTTCATCCTATTGTTTTACCAAAAGTCATTATATATGTGGTCTACTGCTATTCCACTTTTCCAATTTTTTTTTTGTTCACCAGCTTCTGAATTATTTTCTTATTCCCACCTTCATTCTCTTCCCTCCAGCCATGAATGGCTTCTCACGCACGGCCACACGAACCCAAGCAACCACCCATTCGACAGCTGAGTCTCCCTCCACCTCTCCCCTCTTCTCACGCGTACCATTCACTCTCCCCTCCGCATGCCACCGAAGCATCATCCACCATGGCCGAAGCCCGCACCACACGACCGAGCACCAATCACGTTTTGGCTTCTCTTCGCTCTAGCTACGGCCGAGCACAGCCGAACACCTCCCACGTCGGCCACCTCGTATTGTCACCGCAGCCCTCCGCCACAAGAGGACCAAGCCGAGCCCCTGACCTCCGCCGCCAAGAAGCAAGCGCCAGCCCAAAACTACTCATCGCCTACCCACTCAGTGCTCCATGCTGCCGACCGAACCTGGTGTCCCGCACTACAAGAAAAAGGCAGAATACCGACAGCCAAGACCGACGGCTTCCGACGGCCATTTTCCGACGGCTTTCGACGGGCCGTCGGCGGCCGTCGGAAGCCGTCGCAAATTTGCGATTATACCAGCCAGCCGAGCCCTTTCTTCCTCCTCCATTTCATACGAAAAAAACCCAAAAAACCCCCCAAATTCAACCCCTAAGCTTCCAATCCCTAATTTTTAGCTTCCGGATCTTCCAACGCACTCTAATCAAGCTTCAGTACTCTTAATCTCAGGTATAATCTCTTATTTTTATGAAAAATTCAGTTTTTACCCTAATTATAGATTTGCATAAATTGATAAATTAGGGCGAATTAATGATTGCAATTGTTTCCACTAGCGTAATAACGGTTTATAGCATCACATGGTATACCAATTTCATCTTTTATCGTGAAATTGTGATAAACACGTATAATTTGTGCATGTTCATGTATATGTATTTTGTTGTGTATGCCTTGATTCGACGATTGTATACGTTATTTGGAATAAGATAAAATGATTGAATGAACTAGGAGTATTATATTGTGCACGTTTTTACTTATGACACAAAAAAAATGCATTACTCTAAATTATAATTGTGTGTATTGAAAAATGACAAAATGTTAAACCAGCCCTAAGTTGATGCGTAATACGTCGAATAAATGTGTGAAATTAATATATAAATGTGAACAGTGAGTAAAACTGTATTTTTGAGTAAAATGCGCGCATGTTAACCGACAAATGTCCCTTAGAGAGTTTTTGGCCCCGTCTGACGAGTGTTGTACATGATCGTTGTATAAATAGTCGTTTTTTTCGAAAAACGACCATTTATATTCATCTGGTACAATGTTTGTCGGATTTGTCCCTGTATTGGACAAGTTATGAACACAGTAAGAATTTACATTTTGTATACTACTTCGTCTCAAACGGTTCATAAAATTTCGCCCTAACTTTTCTTTTTTGTTTCCTGCGTACACGCATTTGTGTACAATGCAGGGAACAAAAGGGAAATGCTGCCGAAATTTTATTGAATCGTTTGGGACGAAGTAATATACGAAATGTAAATGCTTACTGTGTTTGTAATGGGAGGTAGGATGTCTGACCAATGAAAAAAAATTATATATTTTTAATCGTTACGTACGTTAAAAAATGAAATGTGCCCTATTTGAAAATATTTTTAAATTTGTGAAGTTGTTCTTTAAATTCAAAATATTATACGAACATGAAAATAATCTTTTTCGAATGTGTATTCTTCAAAATAAATATTAAATTTTGAACTTCTCATTTTGTCAAATAGGAAAAATGATTGATTATTTTGTTGATCGAAGGAGATGGATGTACCAAAGAAAAGGAATGAGGGGCTCAATAAAAGAAGATTTTTATAACGGTATAAACGTGTTTGTTGAATTCGCCTTAAGTAATAACGGAAACGATCCAGAAATTCGTTGTCCGTGTAGTAGGTGTAGACATTTGAAGTTTTTGTTACCAGATATTGTGAAAGTTCATTTGTGCCAACACGGTTTCACACCCGAATATTATGTTTGGGATCGGCATGGAGAAGTTGTAGCAAATACTTCTGTAGAGTCTGAAAGTGTCGTTAACGAAATAGTTTCAACGACCCGTATAGAAAATATGGTCGAAGATGCAGCACGATCAATGTTTCCTATGGTTGAAGTTGACGACGATGATGTAAATGTTGAAGAACCAAATATTGAAGCTAAGAAAATTTATGATTTACTAGATGCAGCTAAAAAACCTATTTGGGATGGTTGTAAAAGCGGCACGCAGCTGTCAGTAATCGCAGAATACATTGCGATGAAGTCAAAATACAACATCACTGAAGCTGGGTTTACGGCTGTTGTACAAGCTGCAAAAAGACATATGCCGCCCGATAATCTAATGTGTGAAAATCACTACGAAGTTAAAAAACTTATGTCGGCTTTTGGTTTACCGTATCAGAAAATAGATACATGTTTAAAAGGATGCATGTTGTTTTGGAAAGAAGACGCAAACCTTAGAAATTGTAAAGTTTGTAACCAGGAGAGATACAAACCAAGAAAAAAGAAGGGTAAGGAAGTTCCGTACAAGCGTATGCACTACTTACCCATAACTCCAAGACTTCAAAGATTATACGCATCTTCTGTAACTGCGTCTAATATGAGGTGGCATAGCGTGAGAACGGAGGAAGAGGGTACGTTGACACATCCGGCCGATGGAGAAGCATGGAAGCATTTCGATAAAACGTATCCAAATTTTGCAGCGGAGAGTCGAAATGTTAGATTAGGATTATGTACGGACGGTTTTTCTCCATTTTCTCAATTTGGTTCTAAATATTCATCCTGGCCCATTATCGTCACACCGTATAATTTACCTCCATGGATGTGCATGAAAACGCAATATATGTTTCTTACTGTTGTCGTTCCTGGCCCCGACGATCCGACACAAGGAATCGATGTATATTTACAACCGTTGATTGAGGAACTATGTTGAATTCTTGATATAAATTTGAATCTGTTTTTTTGCAATTGATGTAACTATGTTGAATTCTTGATGTATTATGAAATTGATGTAACTATGAAACTAAATCCGTTTACTATTGTTTTATGTTATTTCAATTTGTCATTTATTTACTATGGTAAGAAAAATTAACAAACTTACATGTCTATTTACATTTCAGTCATTATAATTAAGCAATTTATACCATTGATGTCATGTTCATATGAAATATATTTCATTATCATGTTTTTATTCTCTTATATAATGATGTGTAAACGTCACAGGTTTATCATTATGTCACATAGAGGGAGGAGCTCTTCCCGTTCTTCAGGAGGCGATGGCAGTGGCCCATCGCAAGCGCCACACCGTCCAGTTGTTACGTTAGCCCCCAAAGCAGATGGGTAAAAATTAAATCTTATTCATCATCTTATTTTTTCTATACTATACGTATGTACTTATCTGTATCGTACTTAAAAACAGGGGGTTCGAGCTACTACCCACTAAGGTAGTGTTGGACGTCTCCAGAGCAGCATATCGTAGTAGGATGAGTGCGTGCTGGCCAAAGTGGGATACCATCCCTCCGCACATCATAGAGTGCATATGGCAGGATGTCCTAGTATGTGTAATTTTTATGTTTTCCATTTTTAATTCGTTTTTGTCGTTTTTCTACCGTTTATCGTTTAAAGTGTAATCTTTTTTTAACACAGGCTGAGATAGACATCCAGACAGATGATATGCAGCTGGCACGAGCATACTGGATGAGGAAGATGCGAAAGAACTACAGAGACACGATATCTGAGGTTAAGAAATCCGGGAAGAGACCACGGTGGATGGGGGAGAGCGTGTGGCAAGCTTGGTTGAGCTACTGGGAGACGGACGAGGCGAAGGCAAGTATACTAATTTTTTTTCAATTATTAATTTAACGTGATTGAAAAATAATGTATCAAATTTTGAATGTACAGGCAGAGTCAGATAGAAACTCTGCAAATAGAAATAAGAATCCCGTTACTCATCGCGGAGGATCGAAGTCGTTTCAGCAGTATCGGCAGGAGTTGGTAAATTTAATTACTGAATAATAAATGTAAATAGTTTATGCTATATGATTTTAAATGTATAATAATTGTATGTAACAACTTCAGGAAGCCGAGGCACATGGTCCTGTCAGCTATATGGACGTGTTCACCCGTACGCATGCTGTTGAGCATGTTAATCCAGACGGGACTGTTTCGTACACATGGCAGGACGATAAATCCAGTAAAAGCCATGTAAGCATATTTCATTTTATTCAGTATTAGTAATTGTTTTAGTTGTCAAATTATTATGAAATAAGATATGATATTATTAATTTGTCAATGCAGGAGATGTTTATGGAGCAGCGACAGAAACTCCTTTCTGATACGGGTCGAGAGCAGCTGACGACCGATGAAGAGGACATTATTTTTGAGTCCGTTATGAGTCCACCAGAGCATGGTCGACGATACGGATTTGGCAATTTAGCGGTAAATAATTTAATTTTTCTTAAAATACTTAAAATATGATATTCTTACCTTTTCAAAACAATAAACTTTGATTTTATTTATTTTTCAATTATTGCAGTCCAGTAGTCAGAGTAGGAGACGGCGGAGTAGACCTCAGAGCGAGCTAGCAAGTATAGAAGAATTACAGACTAGAGTTCAGCAGTTGGAGGAGCAGAACCGCCAACAGGCCATGCAGACGGCACAGTTATTTGAGTACATGCAGCAGTTTGGTGGCCGCTTCCCTTCATCGGCTGGCTCTGGATCTGGGGCAGATTGATTCATTGCTTTCTAATTCGTTCGTGCAGGTATGTTTAGTTTTAGTTTACAATGATTTGGTAGAAGGAACAATTAATTGTTGATATGTATAATTATGTATAATACACTTGGTTCTGTAGCTGTATCAGGATATGCATGATTAGAACAGTTATTGTTAGTATTATTGTTAATGTTGGAATGTTATGTATATTTTGTATTTTATTTTTATTCTAATTTAGTTTATTTCTGTGTCTATTGAATATTTTGGAGTATTGGTTTGCATGTTTGGTTGGATTATTGTTTATTTGATTGTGCAGTATTGATATTGTAGTGTTTGGAAGAGAAATGTGGTTGGAAGGCTCTATTTGCAGCAGATTTTAAAAAAAAACAGCAGGTTTCCGACGGCTTCCGACGGCTCTCGACGGCTTATTGGTCGAAATTTTCCGGCGGTTTCCGACGGGTTCCGACGGCTTATTGGCCTGATTTCCGACGGTTTCCGACGGTTTCCGACGGCCGTCGGAAGCCGTCGGAAACCGCCGGAAACCGCCGGAAACCGTCGATAATGTATACGGCATCACCCGTCGGTAGCCGTCGGAAATACTGCTTCCCGACGCCTTCATTTCCGACGGCTTTTTCCGACGGCCGCCGACGGCTTCCGACGGCCGCCGACGGTTTTCAGCCGTCGGAAATCCCCCCTCCCCTTGTAGTGCCGCCACCTCCGGTCGGTACACAGTCCACTCCTTCCTAAAAATCTAGCCTCCACTTCACCGTTGTCTTTAGGTGAGTATGAGTCTATGACTACCTATATATAAAAATATGTATATTAGTTGTGTTTTCCTGTAGCATGCTTTCCTCCTTCACCACTCTTACAAAATGCATCAGTAAGCATATTTGGTTTACCTATATTATTATTAGATATAATAATAATAATAATAATAATAATAATAATAATAATAATATTGTTTTGTTTTGTGTTTATGTATAGTATGTTAATTCGTATACATTTTAAACTGTTATATATATGGTATAAGAATTACAAGATCTGTACTTTGTGAAAATTTTATTAGCTTTGTTATATACAAGTTTAGTTGTGTAAATTGTATATACACAGTCTATTTTAAATATGAGCTATTATATATAATCTATAGTCTTCTTTGTGTCTGTTCTTTTAAAGTTATATATATAGCAAGTTTTCTCAGCACCCTTTTGCTTATCATTCATATATAATAGTAACCCAATTGTTGTTCGTTTATATACAATAGTAAAATAAAAGTTATGTAAGAACTGTTAGATTATATGTTTGTTGGATTATATGATTTAAAATATACGTTGCTGTATGTTTTATATTATAAGGTTATAAGTATAATCAAGTTTGGGGTTAAATTAGCTGAGCCTAAATATCTCTTTTCTTATTGATTAGCAGGTTAAAACTCTTTATTTTAAAGTTTTGTATACAGATATTGGTCGATGTTATACAACTGTGATTAAATTTCAAGACTGTATACTGCATGTGGGTATTGATACCCTGTTTCAAATATAAATGCGTTATTTATATATAAGTTACAAGATATTAAATCTTGAAAATATTATGCGTGTTTACTATATGTAGGTTACTGTACATCTTCATAAAATGAAGTATTTTAAATAGTATATTATATATATGTTACTGTTATGATGTGGGTTTTACCACTTTTCATACATAAATATTTTATATTATAAGTTTGGTCAGTTGCCCGTCTTATATGGTCAGTAAATATATATATATATATATATTACCTGCTGTATGTATTTTGATTATAAGACAACGCTGGAATGAACAAAAATAATTAGTCAGATTGCGCGGATATAGAGTTAAACGGTTGAAATTAGAGGGTCAATAGAAATCTGATGTTTGTTGCATCTTTCACATGAAATGACAAAGAAATTGCCGGTTCGAATAGCATTATGTTTAATTATAGGAACATAAATGTACACGGGAATTAATATTGATTTTAATATAAATTTTAAACATAGTAGACGGCAGTTATAAATAGTTATAGTTTATAATATTGATTTTAATTTATACGCATGTGTATATATATATTTAAAATTAAAAAGTTGTTTAAATATAAACCATGATTCTATATGTGTGTGTATGTGTTCACTTATACCCAATTACCATCATCGACCCACTTCTGATTTGATTTTGTTAATGCCTATTTATCAGCTCCGTTCGTCGAATCATGTCCATCTAGCTTTGCTTTGGAATTTGTGCCTGAATTTCGTAACTCGTTTCATCGTGAAATCTCTCTAACCTCGAAAGGTGAGAAATCACTCAAGATTAATGTTCTTTTATTTATTAAATTTGATTTCAATTGAAACGACAATTGAAATATGTTGCTGTTATTTATTGCACTGTTATTTATGCATCAGTTCACCTTTGACATCTGACACCATTATCTGTTAATTATTTATACGATGATAATACAGTTGGTTGATAATTGATTGATTGATTGTTGTTTATATTGGATGTAAATTGTATTGTATAAAATGATAAATATTATGCAATTGAATTTGACGTAGGATAGTTTAAAAATGCGAATCAAGGTGAATCGACATATGTGTTGAATTTGATTAGTTAACTTGAATAATATGACCCCTTCTAATTGGCAAGTTAATTGACATGTAGAATTTGATAAATTACGCTTTGAACCTTTGAACATATATAAGATTAATTGTTATAGTATTAAATTTGAAATTGAAATTGAATGACAAGTGGAAAAACCGTAATGTAATAATCTTTAATCTACATGAAACGATAGTGTAGATTCTAGAAATAATTATGTTAATTCGCACAAACAACAATGTGAATTAATACGATTATTTCGGGATTATTTGAATTGATTATTGGATTGTGTTTGTTTGATATTATTGCTTGTTTATTTACTTTGACACCATCCCAGTTATCACACTACAAGTTCCCTTTATTATGCTTTTATTTTTGAATTGAATTGGAATCGGGTTGAAATGATAAATACCCAAATGTACTTGACTTAAGATAGCGAATTAAATAAAAACCGATTGGTCAATAAATAATTTGATTTTAAAATAAGATAATGATTTTATTCGAGCAAAGAATAAGTTTTGAAATGAAGTTGGAATTTGAATTTTTATAGAAGGAAAATGTAAATATTGAAATCTGAAATAGATATTAACGTAGTAATTGATGAAAGAACGTTGTTTGAAATTTACTTATTTAATAATTAAATTTGGAATTATTAATAAATAATTCGAAATTAGTAATACTTGAGTTAAAAATTTATTAAGTTTGAAATCATTTAATAATTAAATTTGAAATTATTAAGTTGAATTTATAATTAAGTGGAAATGATTTAATAATTAAGTTTGAATTATAATCAAGTTTGTAATTGTTAAGTTTTGAAATTATTTAATAATTATGTTTGAAATTGTTTAATAATTGAATAAGATTTAATTATTTGATAATTGGATAAAAATTGAATTCTTTGATAAGAGAAATTGAACTTTTGATAAGTGGATTTGAATTCCGTTAATAAATGAAATTGATTTTCTTTATTTATTAAAGTTTAGAAAATTATTTAAGTAGGTTAATAAGTGAAATTGAACTTATTGAATATGTGAAATTTAGTTTCTTTATTAATTGAGTTTCGAAATTTGTAACTAAGTAACTAAATAAGTGAAACTAAAATTCTTTAACAAGAAATAAAACGTGATTTATTGGAATAAATATAAGACTTGAAATTTAAAGAATTTTATTTGACGAATCTAATTTAATTCAATTTGAAGTTTTGATATAATAAAGTTGAACTTAAGTAATCGATTTAATGAATTGGAAATTTAAATGAAAATTGTTTTAAATGATAAATTAGCTTAGCGAATATTGAATAAAATCGATAAATGAATTTAAATTGATTTGAATGAAAATTAAACAATTTAAATGATTTCAGAATGAAACCTATATACGAACTTGAATCAATGTTTGAATTGTTTTAAATAAAAATGGAAATTGAATTGTAAGTCTTTGAAAGGGTAATTTGAAAGTTTTGAACCGTAAATTTTGGAAATTGATATAGAAAGACAAATGAAATGTTGATTAATAAAATCTAATTGAAATTGAATTTGATTGGTTTTGAAATTTGTTAAACGACCAATCGGTGTAATAATTACGAAAGTTATTAAAGAAACCGGAATCGGTTATGGATATACTCTATATCTAAACCGAAAACCACTTTAATAACTATACGCGGAGTGATGATCCAGAATGAAGTGGTTGGAATAAAGTACGTGATGACTGAAGAAAGAGAATGATAATGGATTGCCTTGACACTTGTGTCAAATTGGAAGTGACTAAAATCAGGAGCCGTGCCGGGCCAAATGAGGTTAGCCACCTCGAACGGACACACTTCTTCGTAACTACTACTCATTACTTGTGATTGATTGGTGCACCCTCGGAATTTCAGGAGTGTTGTTTCGCGGTGTTGCGATCGTTGCGGCGATGCGTTCTCACCAGTCCGGATCAGGCAAATGGTAGTTTCACTACCTTGGGTATTGCCTCATGTGCCTTGTCGTACTTGTCTCCCTATATACGCGACCAATACGAATTTGTTTTGTGTTATACCTATGGAGTACTCCCTGATATCCTACTAGTTTACGGTGGAGTTTACAGTGTTGTATAGACTATGACATTTATAAAATGTGTTAAGGGGGATAATGGTAACGCCTTAACATTATTTTGATACTTTATATTACTGATAGACATTATCTGTTTAGCGTACACTATACATAGTAGATAGTTTGATGGATCCTTGAAGGATGGTTATTCCAACATCCTTTGAGTTACTTGTATTTCGATTGCTATTTCACTTGAGTTGGATTTATCGATATAAGAATATTAATCCTGACTCGAGTGTTTTGTATTTTCCTTTACGCTCGGGTCAGACTGAGTGTACTAGTATTTGAGACTCACCTTTGGAGTTGGAGCTTTGCTTGAAGATCCAGCCATCTATTCTGCTTTCAGTATTCGATGATTCCAGTGATGTATTCTGATTTTTACCTGATGTATCATATTACTCTTCTGTTGTAAACTCTGATGTATCTTATATATTTATATAGTAGCTTCATGAACTACTATCTCTTTTACTTCCGCTACATATTTATTGTTTTGTGTCTGTGATCTGTGATTATTATTTACTGTATATCTGAGTTTTGCCAAATTTAAATTAACAATTCAGTATTTTGAATTATTCAAGTTCGACATCTGTGGATGCGAATAGTCCAAAATAGCGGGTCGTTACAGGAGTCTTATCGAGAAGGGAATTGAAGAACCAAGCAAAGAGACAGAACTCTCAGATGCTCAAATCAAAGCATTTGAAGACTGAAAACTTAAGGATTTGAAAGCGAAAAATTATTTGTTTCAAGCCATTGATCGTGCTGTTCTTAAAACCATTCTTAAAAAGGATACATCGAAGGACATATAAGACTCATTAAAGAAAAAGTACCAGGGCACATCAAGAGTAAAGCGAGCTCAACTTCAGGCTCTTCGCAAAGAGTTTGAAAAATTAAACATGAAGGAAGGCGAATCAGTTAATGAATATTTTGCAAGGACTCTAGCACTAGCTAACAAAATGCGCATGCATGGAGAAAAGATGGAAGATGTTGGAGTTGTGGAAAAAATTCTACGTTCAATGACGTCAAAATTTGATTATGTAGTATGCTCGATTGAAGAATCAAACGATCTTGATCTATTGTCAATTGATGAACTACAAAGTTCTTTATTGGTGCATGAGCAGAGAATGGCTAGTCATGTAGTTGAAGAACAAGTTTTGAAAGTCACAACACAAGAAGAAGGATATTTTGGTAGAGGCAGAGGGTGCAGGGGCTATAGTAGTAGAGGAAGGAGTGGAGGAAGAGGTCGTAGAGGAGAATTTAACAAGATAAATGTAGAGTGTTACTCCTGCCACAAATTCGGCCACTTCGCTTATGAATGTCCTGCAAACAGAGTGAGAGAACCCAAAGCTAGTTTCACTGAAACAGAGGAGGAGGTTTTATTGATGGCATATGTTGATGCAAAGGAGATGAAAAATAGCAGCATTTGGTACTTGGATTCTGGATGTAGCAATCACATGAGCAGTAACAAAAACTTATTTTTAGGTTTTGATGAATCTTTTAGAGAAAAGGTTACCCTCGGAAATAATTCTAGCCTAAATGTTACGGGTAGAGGTAATGTGAAGATTTACATGAATGAAAAATCTTACACCATCACTAAAGTCTTTTATGTTCCTGATTTAAAAAGTAATTTGATTAGCCTTGGTCAATTACAAGAAAAAGGACTAGCTATTGTCATTCAAGAAGGTAAATGTCAAATATATCACCCAGAAAAAGGATTAATTGCTCAAGTGAACATGACAGAAAATCGAATGTTTGCACTGTACAATCAAGTTTCAGCTGGTCCATCTTGCTTCAGCACTTCTATGCATGGGACATCGTGGTTATGGCACTATCGATATGGGCATCTAAACTTTATTGGGTTAAAAACTCTTCAAGAAAAGAAAATGGTGAGAGGACTTCGTCCTATAGAATCTCCTTCAGGGGTATGCGAAGGTTGAATTATCGGCAAGCATCATCGTGATTCGTTTCCTAAGAGAAGTACATGGAGAGCTACTGAGCCGCTTCAACTAGTGCACTCTGACATATGTGGTCCAATTACTCCAGTCTCAAATAGTCAGAAAAGGTATTTCATTACATTTACCGATGATTACACTAGAAAAACTTGGGTTTATTTTTTGGTAGAAAAGTCAGAAGCCATTATGGTATTCATAAAGTTTTGTGCGTTTGTTGAAAAAGAAAGTGGGAAAAATATAAAGGCGCTAAGAACTGATCGGGGTGGTGAATACACTTCAAACAAATTTACTAACTTTTGTGAAATGAATGGGATTTGCAGACAGCTTACAGCTTCCAATATACCACAACAAAATGGCGTATCTGAGAGAAAAAATCGAACTATTATGAATATGGTCCGTAGCATGATTGCAGAGAAGAAACTTCCAAAGGAATTCTGGCCTGAAGCTATTAACTGGAGTGTGCATGTATTAAATAGATGTCCTACTTTATCGGTGAAGAATATGACACCAGAGGAAGAATGGACTGGAATTAAACCCACCGTTGATTATTTTAGAGTCTTTGGATGTGTGTGTTATGCGCATGTTCTCGATGAACGAAGAAGCAAGTTAGATGCTAAAAGTGTGAAATGTATACTGTTGGGCATTAGTGAAGGGTCAAAGGCTTATAAACTCTACAATCCAGTGACAAAAAAATCATAATCAGTCGTGATGTGATATTTAATGAAGAAAGTAGCTGGGATTGGAGTAGCCCAAAGCAAAATGCTATATCTATAGATTTGGAAGAAAGCCATGGTGCTGACCAGTTTCAACCCAATGCTGAAGCAAGTCAACAAATGGAATCAGGGGAGGGATTGTTACGTGGAGACAGCTCACAAGACTCACCAGCCCAAAATGAAGATCTGTCTCAAAGCTTGATACAACGACGATCGAGGAATAAACCAATTTGGTTGAAAGATTATGTAAGTGGAGAAGAATTTTCTGATTATGAAAAATCTTCTTATTTTGCTTTCTTTACAGATAGCGATCTGATATGTTATGAAGATGCTATGAACTCATCATGCTGGAAAAAGGCTATGGATTCTGAAATTGAAGCAATTGTGAAAAATGATACTTGGGAATTAGCTGATCTTCCTATGGGCGAGAAGGCTATTGGGGTGAAGTGGATTTATAAAACAAAGTTGAATGAGAAAGGAGAAATAGACAAATTCAAAGATTGCTTAGTGGCTAAAGGATACACACAAGAACATGGAATTGATTATGATGAAGTATTTGCAACGGTAGCTAGACTCGACACCATAAGGCTTGTAGTGTCCTTGGCTGCTCAAAACTCGTGAAATATCTATCAACTTGATGTAAAGTCAGCTTTCTTGCATGGAAAATTACATGAGCAAGTATTCATTTCTCAACCACCAGGATACGTACAACAAGGAAGTGAGCACAAAGTACTTAAGTTAAAAAATGCTTTATATGGACTTAAACAGGCACCAAGAGCTTGGTATAGTCGAATTGATGATTACTTCACAAAGTCGGGTTTTCACAAGTGTCCTTATGAACATACCTTATCCGTCAAGGCAGAAGCTAAAGGTAAGATTTTAATAGTTTGCCTACATGTAGATGATCTTATATTTACTGGAAATGATAGAGAAATGTTCAATGCGTTCAAACAATCTATGATGGAAGAGTTTGATATGACTGATCTTGGAAAAATGTCTTATTTTTTGGGCATTGATGTATCTCAATCTGATGCTGGGATATTCATTGGGCAAAAGAAGTACGCACAAGAAGTTTTCAAAAGGTTTCAAATGGCAGATTGTAATCCAGTAAACAATCCAATTGTCCCAGGTAACAAACTCACCAAAGATAGTGGTGGAGAAAGAATAGACAATACACTGTATAAACAAATTATTGGAAGCGTAATGTACTTGTTAGCTACACGACCAGATATGATGTTTGTCATCAGTCGTCTTAGTAGATTTATGGAAGCTCCTACTCAAAGTCATTATTTAGCTGCAAAAAGAGTCTTTCGCTACTTGAAAGGAACAATTGACTATGACATATTCTATAAGAATGAGAAGAAAGAGGTGTTGGTGGGATACAGCGATAGCGATTATGCCGGCGATTTAGATGATAGAAAAAGCACTTCGGGCTATGCTTTTACCTTTGGCTCTGCTGTTGTATTATGGTCCTCCAAGAAGCAACAAATTGTTACCTTATCCACTACTGAAGCCGAATTTATAGCATCAACATCATGTGTGTGCCAAGCAATATGGTTAAGGAGGCTGCTAGAGGATCTGCATTGTCTTCAACAAGGACCTACAGTGATCTATTGTGACAACATCTCTACCATTAAGCTGTCAGAAAATCCTGTGATGCATGGAAGAAGCAAGCATATTGACATTAGGTTTCATTTTCTTCGTAATCTCACTAAAGATAGAACAGTTGAACTGTTATACTGTAAAAGCCAAGATCAAATTGCTGACATCTTCACTAAACCATTGAAGTTGGAGGCATATGAAAAGTTGAGAGCTCTTCTTGGAGTTTGTTCCAAAAATGATAGACTGAAAGTTAAGCCTGAGTAGTTTTCAGTTTAGGGGAAGGTGTTAGCAGTGTTGTTTTACTTTGTCAAATAAATTCCTATTTAGTAGGAATCCACCGTAGCAGTCTGTTTTGAATTAGTCTGTGCACTAACTTCATGGTCCTAACTCATGTGTTAGTGGTTACTTTATTTTAGCTTGTTTTCAGTTACTTGATCGTGTAAGCTATATAGATAGCTCTTTCTGCTAAATAAAAAAGAGGACCTTCCTCATTTCATTTTGATTCAAGTATTTATTATCAAATTGTTTGTTTAATTCTACTCATTTAACAGTCGGGTAAGATCAACAAAGAATTTAATCATAACTTTTTATGTTCCATCCCTAAGACTGTTAACCCACAAGCTCTTTTAGATTGCAGGCCAATTTCTTTGTGTAAAGTAATTTACAAAGCTTGACCAATCTGTTATGCAATAAGATGAAGCTATATCTTAATAAACTAATATTAATCAACCAAATTGCTTTTATCCTAGAGAGAATCATCGTTGAAAACTCTCTCTTAGCGTACGAAATGGTGAGGGAATTCAATAGAAAAACAGCTAATAACACGTGCATGAAAGTTAACCTGCATAAAATTTATGACATAATCAGTAAGGAATATATTCGTCTTATGTTGTTTATGGGATTTGCTGAAAGTTTTGCCCATTTGATATATGAATGCATATCTATTATCCTATTTAAGTTCTCTTGGATGGTAACTCTATAGGATTCTTCAGTAAGAACAGAGGTATAAGACAAGGATATTCATTTTCTCTCTTTCTTTTTGCCGTAGTGATAGAGTATTTTTCATTATTTCTAGGCTTAGAATATTTTAGGGCCATCCATTGACAGCTCTAGGAACACTTCTTCTTTATTGCCTTTTATTTTCTCACTTCTTGTACACGTCGCTCTCAAGTTTTGCATTTTTTTCCTTGTTTGTTTTTTATTCCAAGAGAGAATGACATGGTCTTTTACATTTTTCGGTATTCCCTCAAGAACTTTGGCTCGTAGGGCGGTGTAGTGCCTTTTGACTTAGGTGTTTGATGACACTCATGCCACATTTTGTTTCCTATAGCGTCTGCATACATAAACTTCATTGTTTAGTAAATAAAGTACAATTTTCCATGAAATAAAATAAAAAATAAACTATACTCTTAACTAAAACCGAACGAATAATTTTTGAATGTGAAACCACAGTGCGAGGAAAAAGGTGCATACATTATTGATCTTCTTAAAGAGGAACCTTCTGAATTGGGTTACACCGTTCATTTATTTACTTTCTTTTTCCTTCGTAGACGCACATGTGGTTTTTTCAAATGATAGCGATTATTTACAAGAAACGGGTTACAGGTCCCTATTTTTGATCTGTTATAAGAAAAGTCCCTCTAGATATTAATATGTAAATTTAGTCCATATTTTTTGAAAAATAAAAAACGCAAGTTGCTTTGTACTTTTCTGACAGAAAATGCAAGCTAACTTGCAACTTTTAGACTTTGAATTTTTTTTCTATAAATTTTGAAAATTTTAAAACTTTCGAAGAGCGTAAGTTAACGTACGCTTTTTATAAGAAAAACGCAAACTAATTTGCGCTTTTATTTTGAAACTTTTTTAAATTTTGATAAATACAAGTTCGAGCAAGTTTGTGCTTTCTAATTTTTAAATTTTTCGGAAATTTTGAAATTTTTGAAAAGCGCAAGGTAAATTGCACTTTTGATCAGAAAAGCGCAAGCTAGTTTGCGCTTTTTCATTTTGAATTTTTTTTTGAAATTTTTGTAAATTTCAAAAAAAATTAAATTTTTGAAAAGCGCAAGTTAACTTGCACTTTCCATAAGAAAAACGAAAGATAGTTTGCACTTTTAATTTAGAGAAAACAAGAACTAATTTACATAGTGATTATCATAGGGAATTTTCTCATGACAACAAGCAGGACCTTCAGCGCAAAGCCCCAATTATTTATCCACTGTTCTTTTAGATATAATTTTGGATTTTTTGGTAACCAGTAATATACCCAGGAAATTTTATTCAAGGACACATTTTGGGGCTTTTTTTTTATGAAGGACGGCCCATAAATATTTTTCTTTAAAGGACACTTAGCGTTTTTAGTTTAGCGGCCCAATTCTCGCGCGCTTGTTCTTCTTCTTCGTTCGATCCAAATTTTGAGTCGCGATCAACTATCTTTCTCCTAATTGTAATATCAATCAACGTTATTCCTTTATTTCAATTTCATCCACTTCAACGATTATTTTTTTCTTCTTCCGTGCTTTTGTTGATCTCATTCTTTTCATATCTGTACGGTGATCTCGTTTTTCTCAGGTATGCTTATATCAATCTGTTTTTTTGATTTTTTTCTATTCGAGATAAATAAAATTGTTCGTGATTTATAATTGTGTTTATTATTATGAATGATGTGCAGTGTTGTTCTTCTCTTTGTTTTTTCATTCGTCGATGGATGATCGTGGAAGTACCAGCAGGTTTTTTATTGTTATACTCGTTTCTTTATGCAGTGTTGTTTTGTAGTTACTTTTCATTTGATTTATTTTGCATTTTCTTGCATTAATGTTGGGATGATTGGAGAAGTGTCGTTGGTTGGGTTGTATATCAATTTGTGATTGAGTGGAAAACTACTATATTTTAGGTTCAGTTTCTAGGTATCATTTTTATATTTTCTTAGTATCATTTTTTTTAATCAGTTTCTAGGTATCAGTTTTATCTACGGTAGGTATCAATTTTGTAAAATTGAACTATTACTGTTCTAAATCGTATATATTTTTACTACTGTTTATTGTTTATTTATTTTTTGGCAGTGGGGATAACAGCCTTCTTTGTTTGTTTGTGATGAATAATAATACTTTTAGCACTCGATTGTGTATCGCTTGCTCTTTGTTCGATTTGAAGAATGAGATATGCCGATATTGGTCTCAATTAACTCCTTCTTGCATTCAGATTTCTTATGTACTTGAGGGCAAAGTTATTATGGTTGACACTGATTCTGATATTCAGAGCATAGTTTGTTTTCAATTACACAAGAAAAGTTCTTTCTTTGGTTTTACTGTTAAGGTTAAGGGTTGTGAATTGGAAGTTGTTGATGGTGCTTGTATTTCAAGTTCATCCTATGTTTCTGCTTCTTCATCTTCTCTTGTCTCTGTCTGTTCCAATGTTGTTGTTAATGGTAAAAGTTATTTAAAAGATATGTTGAGGAGAGGGTCGACATTAAGCATTTTCAATTTTGTTGGTTTTTGTTTCGGAGGCGCTGAACATTTTAGAGAGTTCTTGATGGCATATCAAATTCAAATGGGGTATGAATTAGTATTTTTAAAGAATTGTGCTACAAGAGTTACTGTAATTTGCTCTTCATATAAGGATGGTTGTCTTTTCAAAGTCCATGCTTCCTGTGATTCTGGAGAATTGAAAAGGTTCTTTATCAGAAATTTGGTTCCTGATCATTCTTGTGGGGCTGGTCTTAGACATGTGAATAATCCACATATATCTAGTTCTTTTGTTAAATCGATGATTATTGATGAGATCCGCGATTGTCCAAGTAAAAAGCCTAAGGATATTATACTTGATTTTAAAAGAGAATACAATTTTCAGTTGTCTTATGGTTATGCTTATCATGGGAAACAACTTGCATTGATGGAGTTGCACGGTAATGATGCTTTGTCTTATAATGATTTGAGTTGGTATTTGGAAGCAGTGAAGAAATCTAATCCAGATAGTTATGTTGATATGGATGTTGATCCTTGTAGTAATGAATTTCAAAGGGTGGTTATTGCTTTTGGCGCTTGTTTACTTGGTTTCAAGTCTTGTCGTCCTATGATATTCTTAGATGCTACTCACTTGAAGGGCCGTCCTGGTGTATTGATGGGTGCTACTGCAAAAAATGGTGATCAAGGTATGTGTTCGTTTTCAAACTTGATTTGTTTGTATTGAGATTATAATACTTGCCATAATTATTAATGTACATTTTTTATCATAATTTGTATTCTGTTGGTATCAGTTTTAAGAAATGTAGTTTATAAGTAGCAAGTTTCTAGTATCAGAATTTTCATTAAATTAAATTGTAAGTGTGTATTTCGTATAATATGTTCATACTGCTAAACAGGAGATTAGTATCATTTTTTGTATATAATTAGTATCAGTTTCACTTAGTTCATATATGGTATCATTTATAGTTATGTAGTATTGGAATTTGTTTTGTATCGAAATATGTCTTTTTTGTTTCTTTGTTGTTTTATAATGAAGATTAATGTGCATAATGTTGTGCTTATCAATATTTTTATAATGGTCATATCAGGTTTTAGGTATCAGTTTTGTTACTGTTAGTATCAGTTTTATGAATTGTTTTATATTTATGGTTGTAGTTATTTTTATTTTATTTTTTACTAATTATTTTTTCGTTTGCAGGTTTCTTCCCTTTAGCTATGAGTGTAGTTTCTGTTGAAAATGTGGATAACTGGACATGGTTTTTGAAACATTTAAAACAAATGCTTCAAGAAGAGCGTACTTTAGTTTTTATGTCCGATCGCCACCAAGGTTTGCTTGCAGGTGTTCGTGATATTTTTCCTTCAGATTATCACAGTTATTGCTACTTGCATATGGAACAAAATCTTCTTTCTGCAGTGAAAGCCAAAAATGCAAATGTGTCTATTGTTGATTTATTCAAAATGTGTTCTAGAGCTTCAAATCTATATGAATTTGAAGGAGCATATTCTAAGTTTTGTCAAATTGGTGGTATTGCTGGTGTTAATTTTTTAAAGGATAAGCCATTTGATAAGTGGGTGGATTTATTTTTTCCAGGGAAACGTTATGGTGAATATAGTTCCAATGTTGCAGAAAGTTTTAACAGTTGGATTTTAAATGAACGAGCATTGCCTATTACTTTGTGTTTAGATGGTATTCGTATTAAGATTATGGAACAAATGGCTAGAAGAAGAGAAGAATGTCGTTTGTGGAGAACAAGTCTATGTCCTTCTATGGAGTTACGTTTAAATGAATTGATTGAAGAAGGGTTTGGATGGGATGTATATAAATCTTCTGATTTTGCTTTTGAAGTGAAATCTCCAAACTCTCATTCTGTTGATTTGAAGGAGCGCATTTGTAGTTGCAACAAGTGGAAAATTACAGGATTTCCTTGTGCTCATGCTATAAAGTGCATGAACAAGTCAAAGTTGTCTGTATATGATTTTGTCGAGAATTATTTCACTGTTGATGCTTATCGATGTTCTTATGTCAATGCTATAAATCCTATTCCAAATTATGATAGGCCTATTGTTGATGGTAGCATACAAGATGTTATCAAGCCACCAAAGGAGAAACGTGGTGCTGGTAGACCATCAGTGAAGCGCAAAGGAGGATTTTCATATTTTCATAACAAGCAAAACAGATGTGGCGAGTGCAAGCAATTTGGTCATAATAAACGGAATTGTCAAGCTTCAAAGAGGATATGATTTGATTTTATATTTTTAATTTGTTTAGAGTAATAAGTGTATGTGAGACTTGTTTCAGTGGTCTATAGTAATTGAACCTTTTGTTATTAATTTGTATTTAGTATAGCATATTATGGAATTGATTATAATTTCAGCTATTTTAGTATATATTATAGTATCAGTTTTTTTTTTTTGCAGTATGATTTCTGTTGTTTGTTTGTGGAAGTTTTGGTATCAGTATCATTTTTATAGTATCATATTTTTACAGTACCAAATATTATCAGTTTATAGCTGTATCAGTTTTTTTAAGTTTTGGTATCATTTTTTAAGTTTTGGTATCACTTTTCCAGTTTTGGTATCAGTTGATTTGGTTGGAGATAATGTTTCAATGATTGGATATAAACAGTTTTAATATCAGTTTCTGTTTGTTTTTAGAATCAGTTTTGTGTATTATAATATGTGCTATAATTTACAGCAGTAGTCCTTAATAATTATAATAATATATAGTGTTTGCAAAACCTGATACCTGAACTAATTCTTGTTGCATACAGTATGTTGAGTTTAAGTTTTAACAAAACTGATTTTATCAGTCATAAGAAGTAATTCCCAGTTACTATTTTGTATTGTAATGTTACATGAAATTTGATAATATCATCTTACAACTGATAGTTGTATCATAAAACTGATAATATTATGTTGGATCCATAGTTAGATGATAGAACATACATTATTTAATCTTGTTATAATATAAACAACAGGAAAAGAAAAGAACATCACCACAACATGTCATTCCAGGAGATTAGAATTGTTTTTAGAAGTAAAAGCAGTAGTGTTTTGCTTACAGAACAACATTACTTCATAAGTGTGAAATTACAACAGAACATCATTAATTCACAGCTATACATTTGAACATAACAACATTACGTCACAGGAATCAAATTTAATTGTGAAATAATGCAGTGTGAACTCATTTCCTTTCTTTTCCTTGTTCATCTAGGCTTGACATGTATTTTGACAGACTCCAGCAGTGTTCATCGTCTGTTAATATTGCATGTGCAATTCTTGCTCTTGTTGATAATATATCTTTCTTTTCAATTTTAATTGGTATCCTGCTTCTGTTCAGCGAAATGATGAATATCATTACAAAAATCCCACAGTCAAGCCTGTTTAAACCAAGATGTAATATTAGTATTAATTTTCATCTGCTTTATTAATAGGTTTATAATTAGTACAAAAATTTGAATTTTAGAGATAATTGTACAACAATACAGTATGTTTTGAAATAAAATATTTAGCAGTTGTACTAGTATACTGTGTATTTATTTCTGTAGGTATCAGTTTATTTTTTGTAGGTGTCAGTTTTGTTTCTGTAGGTATCAGTTTCTTGTTATGTAGGTATCAGTTTTCTTCCTGTAGTAAATGTTTATTTGTATTTCAAGTTTATTGTATTGAGAGATAATAATTCTCAATATTTTTATTACAAATCAAATTCAATTAAATAAAAACGGTATATAATGATGTCTAGAAGTATGTATTGAAAATTATGATGCAAAAACATTTATTATAATGGAAAAAAACCTTACGTGTCTGCTCCCTGCTGTGCACACTTTATCTGATGTATTTCATCTGGTTTCACTGCCATGTCTTTTATGTCATTGCTTTTCCAGATTTCTTGGAGCATTTCCTCTATTTCATTTCTCTAAAACAGGTAATATATTAAAAATTTAGCTCATATTCACGGTGATAAGTATTTTTTTAAAAGGAAGATAAATCTCATACCAATTTTATAGCCTCCTTTAAACTTGAATTGTTTCTTTCGTTTGATCTTCTTGGGCGGTTAGAATCAATGTGGCACCATTGCATTGTTGGGTATGTTAAAGTTACTAATGTCCAGTGGTTACCACAATGCAACGGAAAATATATACTTTCAGTAAATTTGTCGTGTACAATAGATTCTAGCATAGGGAGAATGAGACTTTTCTTCACACTCTTCATATTACAGACAATTGTTTTCTGTTTAATATGAAAATAAGTTATGATATAATAAATGAAGCAATTATTATGTATTTGAATATTAAAGTTTTATTTACCGTCATTGTTGTTGTGAAAGCATAGCTGTGGTCTTCTATTCCACATTTTGAAATGTACCAATCTATAATCTGTATTAAAATCAGAATAGTTTACTTTTTTTTATTGGTGGAGCTATATTAAATTGTTAATAGTTTCATTACTCTTAGTAGTTGGTGTGTATGTTGATAAGTATAAAAATAATAAAGTATAAGGTCAATTTAAGCATGTTGTGCATTTTGGTATCAGTTTTGACGTAAAGAAAAAAATTATTATGTACCTGCCCGTCTGTTTCGCCTCCTTCTAGTAGAAGTTTTATTGCATTCTTTGTTATGACACAACCTCCTCTGATTGTGTCATTGTCTTCCCATGCCACTACACTATTTTGATAACAACAATTTGTATATGTTAGATGAACTTAATTTCATATTTAAAATTAATATACATATTTGAACACTTACTTCTGTGATGATGTTGTTAATGAAAAGAAAGTTTTGATCACATTTTGTTGCTCAACGTTGAGGTAGATCAAACATTTGCAATGACCAAGCCCTATCTCGTAAAGTGTTGGCTCTATTACTGCAAGTGGCTTTGGACTATTGTCTTGGTCATTTTGGTTTTCAACATTTTCTTTTTTTCCAGGTTTCTGTTTTTGCTTATTTGCAACTTTCTTTTGTTTCATCCCATATTCAAAGCTATCACGTTGCTTTTTCACTCTTGTTCTTGCCTTTAATCTTTGAATATAGGAAGCTGTCCCTTTTTGTGTTGCTTTTATTTTTTTGTCAGTTGATTTTATCACTTTTTGTTTCCCTTTTCTAACAGATGTTTGCCCATGTTCTTCTGCATCTTTTTTTTCAGTTTTTTCGCTTTCAAAGTCTTGTGTGTCGTAAAGCTTGAAGGATGGAGGGGTAAAGTCAAGCACTGAAGCGACATACGGTATACTTTTGTTTTTTTCGTCTGTATCCTGTTGAAGAGTTTGAGTATCTTCTGATCTGTCTCCCTGCACTTCACTTTCTTTTTCCAACTCTTCTTTTTGGTGTACTTCAGTTGGAGTTTGTTTTTCTTCTTCATGTTCACATTGTCTTTCTTCACTGCTTGTTTTTTTACCCAATTTAGTTTCTATTTCGATTGGCATTTGTTTGTTCATTTGTTCTGTTTTATCTGCTATTTTTTTTACACTCTCTTCAGCTTTTTCTTCATTTTTTTCTATTTCCATTTGTACAATAGTATCTTCATCTAGTTCATTTTGTAAAATGTTGCTTTGTAGGTTGAAACTTTCCTTTTTATTTTCACCATTTTCTTCACTGTCATTCAAAACATCTTCAACTTTATTCTTGTTGTTTTCAGCCTGTGATGTTTTCTCTTCATTTTCTTTCAGTTTCAACTTTATTTCTTTCAACTCTTCTTTCAACCTGAAAACTTCTTGCTCTGCTTTAATTCTTTTCTTTTTTTCCACTTCTAATTCTTTTTTTGTTTTCTTTGTTTCTTCTTCCAAATCTTTTATATGCATTTGGAATATCCTGATGCTTACATCTTCCTCAAATGAATGTGCAGTTTCTGTGGTTTCTTCAAACTTTCTTTTCTTTCCATGCTTTTGTTTTTGAATTTTGGGAAATTTGTGTTGAACAGTCTCTGTTTGAAGTAGACTTTCTTCATATGGGCTGAGATTTGTGATTTCTTTCACCTAGAAAATTGGTATTGGAAAATTTGTTTCAGTTTTAAGCTATGATATCAATTTGCAATGATAATTGATTTTTTACTGTAATGAAAAAATAAAATTGTATTCAATAAAACAAATATTTATTTATGATTATTTTCTGATACTATTAATATCAGGTTCAATCATATTAGTATCAATTTCTTACAGTATAAGTATCAGTTTATAATCATATTAGTATCAGTTTCTTATACTATAACTATCAGTTTCTAGTATGTACAATTATGGTATCAGGTATTGGATTGTAGCATCAATATAAATTGTGAAATTATAAGGTATCAGTTTTTGCATTCTAGTATCAGTTTGGAATACATCCACATTTATTTTCAAGCATGTAATCATTTGTTATCAGTTTTTTCATTTTTGTCTCAGTTTATGATACTATTAGTATTTGTTTCAAGCAAGTAAACATATTGTTTTAGTTTTTTTCATTCTATTTTTTGTTATTGATACTATTTACTATGTTTTGCTATGATATCATTTTTTGATCACTGTAGTATCAGTTTTATGCTATAGGATAAATGACCGACAATAAAACTTTATTATGCATAATAGTTAAAGCATATTGATTAACATAAAATGAAATGGAATTTTTACTTACATCACCCTCTTTCACGTTATCAAAAACTGCTTTGACTGCTTTGTCTTTGAGTTTCCTTAAATCCCATTTTGCAAATCTTGGTAAGGCTGGAGTATAATATTGTCTTTGTTGAATGAGATCCAGTTTCTCACAAATGCAATACTGTTAACATTAAAAGAATTGATTAGATATGTTTGTTAAAAAAAATAACTAATAAATTTTTTAATAAGTAATCTTACCAGTGGAAGCATGGAGCATCCCGACATATTTCTTGGATTATGAATGAACTTCTTAACAAATTTATTGAAATTCTTTTCTATCGTCAGTGGCCAAGAAACTAATTGCATTGTCTCTACATTAATTAAGTATGGAAGAAGTCCCCATCTTAATTTTTGCTGGTTGTTTGGAAAGAAAAATGTTAATAGTATTTCAATTACTATTAACATTGGCAAGTCTTCTTCATACTCTTTTTTCTTTTTTGCAACTTCTTGCTTTATTCTTTTTTCCACAACATTTCTTGTTATATAAGTGCTGTTGCCGAAGTTTCTGTTTGCAAATTCTCTACATTGCATTGGAATTGTTTTGTTTGTCATTTTTTGAGTCGGCTCAATGTTAATTCCTTTTAGTGGTAGGCCAAAAATCAAACTTATATCCGTTGCTGTAACTTTCATCTTTTCTGTGGAAAATAAGAAAGCATCTTCGACAACTGAGTAGCATTTGTACAAAGAATCCAAATTGTGTTGATGCTTTTTGCATTCTTTCATCATAATTTTCTCTTCAAAGAAAACTCTAAAGAAGTTGTAGAAAGGAGTGCTCTTCATTATATCCATTTGCTTCTTTGATAGAGCATTTTTTTGTTTTATCAGTTTTATCGTTTTGAATATTGCCTGCAGTCCACATCGGTAAGCTGTTTCATGCTTTTTGTCTTCAGATTGCTGTTTTGTTTCCGATCTTTCTTTTATGTATTTTGGATGAGCATCAACAAAATCATCATCATCCTATTAGATAAAAATAAAGACAGTAAGTTATCTGTGAAATAAATTATGTTTTAAAACAACAATAGATTCAGGTATTAGTTGTAGTGAAATATCTTCTGTCTAATATACAACAATTTCAATTTTGAAGTAACTAAGTATCAGTTTTGCAGTACCTAAGCATCAGTTGGTATTAAGTAGGTATCAGTTTTCTCTAATCAGGTGTCAATTTTTCCAAGTAGGTATCATTTTTTATAACTAGGTATCAGTTTTTTGTAACTAGGTATCAGTTTTCTGTAAATAGATATTTAGTTTTGTAAATAGGTATCAGTTTTTTGTAAATAAGTATCAGTTTTTGTCTGTTTCATATTTCAACTAAATGATACTGACTATTATTTAATCAAACAATTTACGCTTAATTATAAACACTATTATTATTTGTTACTAGGTATCAGTTGGTACAAATTAGGTATCAGTTTTCAGTAATCAGGTATCAAGTAGGTATCATTTTTATATAACCAGGTATTATTTTTTGGTAATTAGATATCAGTTTTTGTTAGTAGGTATCATTTGTTTGTTTGTATCATATTTGAAACAAATGTCACTAACTACTGTTTTATCAAACAATTTATGCTTAATTATAATGACTATTATACTAGTAATTGGCTATCAGTTTGTTATACCTATTAGCCTTTTCTTTTACCAAATGATTTACAGGTAGTATTTTTGAAATATACATTATGGTATAAAGTTATGATGTTTTATATTTTACCGAATTGAGTTGTTCTTCGTCTGGTTCTTGATCCACAGCTTCTTTATCTTCTTTTTGCTGAGATTTAACAAAATGAAATTATTAGTATTTCAATGTTGCTATAATAAAACTATATTAATTTTGTTGTGTTTGATTTTATATTAATAGTTACCTTCTTTGGTATACTTTCACTTATTTCTGGTTTGCTTGTTCTTGCTGTCATTTTTTCCTCTCTTTTCTTTGTCCTTTTTTCTCTATTTTGGTTTTGTTCTTCTGTTGCTGTAGGTTTTTTAAGCCTTAATTTGTTGCTTTTTCTCTTTCGTGCCGCCGCTATCGTTTGTGCTAAAGGAAGGTTTTCCTCTTCTATCTCTGCATTTACTTTTTGAGCATCTGCTTCGTCGACATTTCGATTTTGGTTTTGTTGATTCGCTGTCGACTTAGTTAGGTTTTCTTCAGCTTTCGATTGTTGTGGTCGTTCTTCATCTACATTCGATTTCTGAGTTTCTGTTGGAGATGTAGATTTTTTTCTTGTTTGCGGTGCCATTTTTTTATGTCGAGGAAAATTAACGTGAATTCTTTGGTTCGAGCAAAATTACCGATTGTTGGACTGTAAGGAAGGAGGAAGAAAATGGACAGAGTTCTTCGTTTTGTTTGAATTTATTTCTGGGCTTTGGGCTTTGTCCTTACGATAAAAGTTATATGCGCGTGTCCTTTTGGACAAATATATATTATAATTTGTCCTTAAAAAATTTTCCCCTAATATACCTCCCTCTAATCTTCAGATTTCTGTCCGAAGAAATACCGGTTGTTCCAAATCAAAATCAATGGGCGCTTCGGAATCGTTACCACTCCCAAATCAGCAATCCTCGAATGTCAGTCAGATCACTACCGTTTCTGAAAAGATTGAAGGCATTGATCCGATCCTCCTCCGCATCAAATCCCTTAAAATTGTAGATTATTTCTCTGCTCCTTTCTTTATCGAACCCTAATTCTTCTAAAACTAAATTTCTTTTTTGTATTCATTGCAATTATAAGGCAGAACCAATTTTGAAATCGCCGCCTGAAAGTGAGAGCAGCTTGACTGATATTCTTGTAAAGAAGTCGTCAGATTTTTCAGCTTCGGCTACTAGTACTTCGATTTCAGGTTGGATTTTTATTGACTTATTTGAACTAAGCAAAGAAATTGTGCATGGATGCTTAAATTTTTACTTCAGTTGGCAGTTGAGGCACATAATTTCTTACTTGTCTGATTTTAATAGAGTACGCATTTGTGCTGAAGTAAAATACGTGCATAGG
Organism: Allium cepa; assembly: GCA_030765085.1. Taxonomy (NCBI): domain Eukaryota; kingdom Viridiplantae; phylum Streptophyta; class Magnoliopsida; order Asparagales; family Amaryllidaceae; genus Allium; species Allium cepa. The sequence goes on from CM060935.1 coordinate 467,536,901, forward strand.
TACATTGAATCCAAATGTTCTACTGGAACTATTCTCTATGTATCGGGAATGGCAGGAAGAGAAGACCAAGAAAATCAGTCAGAAGCAGGTATCTTCTTAATCACATGAGTTGTCTTTGTAACTGTTGTTACTGTGTTGCTTGAAGCCAGAGGGGTTACATGTCAGTAAAAGAAGGTAAATTTGTGGCCCATTTGTTAAGTTTATTGGTAAATTTGTTTTTGGAGAGGTAGTTCACATAGTGATATTCTTTTCCGGAAATGGTAGGATATAAGATTGTTTGGAGGACAACATTGATGGGAGAAAAGCGTTAAGTTGTGGCTAAAGTTGTGGTGCATTTGATGTGTTAAATGGTATAATTGTTGCATACAAACACATACAGTAGTTTAGCGTGGGAGTATTTAGTTTTTTAACATTGTTACCAATCAGACTGTAGTTCATATCAAAACTAAAGATTTATTTTAGTTTTATAACAAGTATGTGCAATTTGGTGGATTTTTTTTTTTTGCTTTTTCCCCCAGCAGTTTCCACTGAGGGCACTTTTACTAGGTAAAAAGCATGCACATTCAATTAGAAAGGCACAGTTTGACTGGCATTTTGATTAGTTTCATTGAATTTAAAATTATTTGATACCGTGTTATTATTTGATAGATTCTCCTCTTACTTCTGATTTACTTGAGATATATTTGAAAGGTTTCATATGTGGTGTGCTAATAAACAGGATATGTAATGAGTTTAAGTTGATAACAAGTGAAAGTTTAGTTTAAGTCGAAGAAGGTCCACCTAGTTGACATGTGTTGTTTGATTTTAAGTATGACTAACATAAATGTGCATTGAATACCGGTTTATATCCTATACTGAATTACAATAGTTGATGCACACAACAACTTAAAGACAATTTGAGATTTGGTAGGTTGGCATCTGTCTTTATTAGCAGTAAATGAAGGTGGTGGAGACGTCCGAAGGAGGATACATACCATCTATATGTACATGAACGGATAATAGGGTCATAAATTTTACAATATATCGAGTGTGAGTGTGACTACACGTTAAGTAACCAAAAAGACGACATTTACTGCATAAAAAGACATTTTATTATATGTTTGAATACAAAGTTACTCTTGCAATTAAAGTCAACTATTCGCATCTAACAACAACTAAAAGTATATGGAAAACCTTAATTTGTTAACTGTTTGAGAAGTGATATGAATATTTCAGGCATATCAAAAGACTTCATATGAAATTTACAAAAATATAATTACATGCCGGCTTTGCCTGACAATAAATAATGACAGGAAGAAATTGAAATCAAAATAGAAACTGTAGATGCATTGGCTGTCAAGCTTCACAAGCGTTTCAATCATTCAGTTTCATCCATGAGGACGGTTGCACACAACTTTTCTGAAGGTTAATCATTTTCCCTAATGTTTACAAAATGGAGAACGCAAACTATTCACACGATAAAATTCATGTTTTGGTTTTAATGTAATTTAATTCATAAATGTACAGTTCAACCATTGCAAGTAGAGGTTGGTGAACTTAAAGGCAGACTTACTGAAGTTATAAGCAACTGTGATGCATTATGCAAGAGGATTGCCACTGAAGGACCAGAGAGCCTACGGACATCAATCAAGCCATTTTCTCTTGATAGCATTCAAGGAGAAAGTCGAACTTTGGTTCAGGATACTCAGAGACAGAGCTCTTAAATGTGTTTAACGTAATACCATGTTTATATCAACAGAAGGTAGTGAAATAGATAGCAAGCAGAGCATCTCTTCTTTTTCAATCAAGGGGTAAGAATGCCTATGTAAATTTACTCCGTAGATTTCAACTCATTTGTGAAGACCTGAAGAACTAAGAGCTTTTTCTTCGTATTTTAAGTGGAAACTTTTAAGTGGTTAGAACGGGCTTTCTACTTGTCTGCTATCTTACAGGTTTGTTTAGATACTATGCGTAGATGGGAAATGTATTCACAGCATGTGTGTTTCTTTCAGCGGTCATCATATAATTTCACATGATATTTTGGCAAATAGCATGTACCATGTTTTAGCTGAAGTGAATGTTTTGTATGTCACAAAGATAGTGTCAAAGAAGAGGACTCCAATCCTCTGGTGTGAACCACTAAAATTTAACAAGTAAAATGCACCATATCTTTGAACGATTGTACTTTCAATACACTGATGCGGATTGTTGGATGCACCCCTGTTTTGGATTACTTGTTCCCTAAAGTACACCAAAACATTAATTTAGGGCCAGTCGAAAGAAAAACTGATGATAAGCCTCGTGATTTGATTCTGTTTCGTATTTTTCAATTTTTCAGTTTTGATACGGTAAAAACCCTTCCTAAAACATTTTTTAAACTACATCCCTATTTTTAATATCAATTAAAAAAATTCATTTTCTTTGGAAATTAAACATAAGTATTAATTGCATGTTACATGGTCAACATTTTATTGAAAAAACGTAAATATTTGGAGAGAGCTCTGCAAATATCGATAAAAAACTCTGCGAATATTTGCGATTCAGAGACTGCAAATGTTTGTAGATTTCTTTGTAAACATTCATAGAGTTTTCTGTAATATTCTAAAAATTAAAAATACGAATTTTCTTCTTTCTTGTTGTTGAAATCATGTTTGTAGGGGCAGCTGTGTATTTTGAAACTTAAAATGGTGTTTTTTTGAAAGTTACGTTAAATTATTTTGATGCAATGGAATATGTTGGTAATGTATATGCAGTGTTATATGAGTGGTCTTAATCTTAATTATTACTTTTACGTGGTTGTAAGTATAAATAATATACTTCTGAAAGGAAAAGAAAAATTGATTAAATAATTCAATTATTCTTGATTAAGAAATAGTATAAATATTGTAAAGAGTAAGTTGGGCATAATGACAAATTTTGAAAGAAAAAAAAATTAGGTCGAAGGACATCAAATTTCATTTTTGGGTTGAAGGACAACCTTGAAAGAAAATTAAACCGAAAGACAATACTAATTATAATTAGAATTATATTTAATTTTACACTTTACGAAATGCTAGCTATAATTAGCATTGTCCTTCGGTCTAATTTTTTTCAAAATTTCTGCTTCAGTCTAAAAATAAAACTTGTTGTTCTTCAGTCTAAATTTTTTACAAAGTTGGTCCTTGTTCTATTTTCCACCATTGTAAAGTCATAATTGAAGAAAATTTAATAAGCAAATATCGCCTTTTAGCATTATTAGTGCTAATAAAAGGATTGTACTTTAGGAATATAAAATGTTGAAGGAAAACAAAATAGATTATAAATAACTTATGATAAACGTAACAAACAGCAGAAGAGAAAATGGTTAAATCGTTGGGTAAATTTACTAGAAACCTAAACAAAAGGATTTATCAAGAAAGAAATACGGTGTCGAGGTGAAGAAGCTTAACAAACTATATTATAGATAGGAACCTTTCAGGATGCGTCCGACAAATTTGATTAGAAGATAGAGGTAAGTTGTTAGAAGCTGTGGCGTTCGTGGATAAAAATTTAATGAGAGGTTGGTTAGATGCTAGGTCGAAAATAACGTAAAAGTAGTTCAATTATTTAGTGATAAATAATTAATAATTAACGATTAATGGTTAATTTTAAACGATTAATGCAACACCTTGTAATAGAACGATGATTAATTAAAAAGAAATTAATTAATAATTATTACAGCTGAGAAGATTTCACAAACCTTGGAGCTTGGCAACGAAACTTGCACCATTTGCGTTCATTGGCGATTTTTCTGATCAGTTTTCATATATAAAGGTTTTCGATCGAGGTACAAACAAAAAGTTTATTAACGTTTGAGGGCAACACCTTAGGGCATCACGTGTTTTACAGGTAAGGTGTATACCTCAGGTTCGAATCTCAACAGCTCCGCTCTTTGGGTTGCCATAAAATAAATCCTCCGAGATTATGTTGGATTAAAGGGTCAAAGTCAATTCGGGGTGGGGGGGGGGGGTGAGTTGGGGGTTGGGTGGTACCTTGTCAATTTCTCTTTGAAACTTCGGCAAGTTGTAAAATAATAATAATAATGCATGTAACTGATGAAATAAATATAGTTAACTAATGTTAATGATTACTTAACATCTAAGCAGAAGTCGTTAAATCAGATCGAACAATGTTGGACAAAATGAGCCGTAAAAGGAACTAAATGAAACGTTAGAGATTAATTAACGTAAACAAACCAATCTGTCTGTTATGACCTATAATTCGGAAGGTTGGCTCGATAATAATCCACACATGTCCAGCTTAAACAATCCGAAACGTAGATAATCAATAGGGTTAAATAAGAAAAATAAGAAAAATAAGAAAAAAAGAAGAAAACAAACATAGAATCTCACAGTGAAAACGATAAAATATAATAATCAAATAAACAGCTCATGAAGCTGCTTACTATACATTTGATTATAATCTATACAACATTTATCAGAGTTATATATACAACAGAGATAAATAAAAATAATGCAGCTGACAACGTGACGTAGGAATACTAATAGTAATAATATATCAAATCTTCGTCTTCATCCTCACGATAATAATCTCCAATGCACTGGAAAAAACTCAGGACAGACCCGAGCGTAATGAAAAACAAAACACCCAAGTCATGACTAAAATATTCTTATGCGAGTCAAATCGATATCGCATATAACATAAGTGTCATGGCATCAGAGATGTTTACGGATTTTTACATCTCTTATCCAGTGCAATAACTCAAGATTTGTTACGGGATTTTCCATCCCTTAAGGATCCGTTAAACTATATATATATAATAGCATACACTATAATAGGTAATGACTATCAGTAAAATAAATATCAAAATAGCGTGAAGGCTTTACATTGATCTACCTTAACACATTTTATAGCATGTCGCCTATGAAGGTCCTGTAATACAATCAATAACGTCGGTAGCTAGTGAGTCATCTATAGGTACAATATTAAACCACAGTCGTAATGAGCTCGTATAAGAATAAATATGACAAGGCACATGCAGCAATATCCAAGGTAGAATTCTACCAGTTTGCCATTTCTTGCTGGTCGTAACCCATCCATGGCCGACCGCCACAATCAATCCAAACAAAAAGATGCACCCATCGAGTCGAAAATCACAATAGTAATATGAGAGATCAACATCGCTAGAGGTATCTAACCTTATTGGCCGGACATAGGCTCCTGTTTTAGTCTTTTTAACTATGCCACAAGTGTCAAGGAGATCCATCAGCGTTTTCTTACTTCATTCTAGTAAACGTCGTCAATTCAACCATTACATTCTAGATATCATCCACCGCGTACACGGTTGTCAAAGTGGTTCCAATATTGACAGAGAATATGCTAATAAGAGGCCCCGGCCTATTTAACAACCAAACGTCATTTTACACATCGGTCGGTACTTTTATATTTCGAAAATGATTCGTACTTGATATCAAAATATCATATTTATTTCAAAATCAAATCCATTTCGAAATCATCATATTAACTTCAAAAATCAAATCCATTTCAAAATCATCATATTCGCTTTAAAAATCAAATCCATTTCGAAATCATCATATTCGCTTCAAAAATCATATTTTACTTCAAAATATCAATTCAGTTCGATATATCGATTTCACTTCAAAATTTTGATTTGAATTACAATTAACGTTCTAACTTCACTTTAACCCAATTCGCATTTAAATCCAAGATTTAAATATAAACATTCCACCCTTTCGCCCAGTTTGAATTTTTAGAAAACAGTTTTAAATAGTTTTTAAAAATAGTTAAATAGTTCAAATAGTTTAATAGAAAATAGTTTGAGTGTTGAAAATAGTTTATAAAATAAAATAGTTTGGATAATCAAATAATTTGAATATTTAAGAAGATAGATTTTAAACAGTTTATATTAAAATAATTTATTTGAAAATAGTCTCAAAGTCAAACTGATTCAATTCCCAATCTTCTAATTCAAATCAATTCCAATTTCTATTTTGATCGCATTGATTAAATTCTGATTTCAAGTCGAATTTTACTTCGGTTCAAAATTAATTTCAATTTCAATTCCAGATTAATTTCAATTCCAATTTCAAACTAATTTCAATTTCGATTCCAAATTAAAACCATTTCGATTTATATCAATTTCGAGTTCGATTTTCAAAATATCGATTCAAACACTTAAATCAAATTAACCTTCAATATCCAATTTTAAAACCAAATCTTCAAATATAATTCAATTTCGAGCTCAATTTCGAAATATCGTTTTTTATCACTTTTACTTAGCAATATTCAAAGTTCGAATAATAGTCTAATCTTTTAAAACAAATCAATTTCTGAAATTCACATCATATTTCGATTATAACTTCAAAATCCCAACTTCAGTTGTTTAAAACATCATGTTATCAACTTAAATTTCAACATCGAGCTCAAATTCGAAAATAATTTGATTTCCTTAAATTCAATTTTTATTTCTTAAAATCAAATCATTTAAGTAATTTCAAAACAAAATTTTCAAAATCATCAAATTTAACTTAATCCGGTGTCCGTATATAATTCTCTATCCTATAGTTAAGTGAATCAGTTATTTCAATTTAATTCAGGAATGAATATATATCATTTCAATCCAAAATAAATGTCATAGATATATATATCATTTCAGTCTACTTCTTAATTTATTCAAAATAATTCAATTTACATTATTGTATACAGGATGATAGCATGATATATTAAACATAAATAAACATCCAAACATCTAAAATATCAATCAATAGCATCCATCTCAATCTATCATCCAAACGGTCAATAACAACAACAATCAACCAATTATCAATAATAAGGGATTTTACTAGCAATTTAATTCTAATTCAATTTCACTGTCAATTCAAATTCTGTCAATCAAATTAAATGTCAATTAAATTTATCGAACAACTATCAATAAATTTAAATCACTTCTCAATATAAATTTAACTAACATAAAAATTATTTAAGTCAACTGTGAGCGTGTAAAAACTCACCTTTCATTTGAAACTGAAAATTTTCTCAGCTTCAAATATTTTTTAAACTAACTCCATGACAGAGCCTTCGTCGATACGGTTCCAACGCCACTTGTTTCGTCCGAATCGAACCCCGTATGCAAAAGTTACGCTTAAATTAATATAACGATATAAGTTGAAACATAATTAACAATAAAATTAAATTAATCCATAGCTTAACCTTCTTCCTCACGTCTTCGTTTGCAGGCTAAGTAACCCAACCGCACACAAAAATCCCAACGCACGCACGCCACGATACTTGACTGAAGTTCATTCAGACAGCGTCGCCACCTCCACCTCTCCGAGCCTCACCTACGCCGGCCATCTCGCCACTCGCGCGTGCACGTATGCGCGTGGAAATCCAAAAGACTGCCGCACCAACCAGGCTTGATTCTGGCGAATTCGTGCACAACCAAGTCGAATTAGGGAGGGAAAGCCGATCAATTTCGACCGTTGAACGATGGCTGCCATAAATACTAGGGTTTTCAAAATATCTCTACTACTAATAAAGAAAATTCGCTAATTAATTTACTCGGCGTCTTTTTGAAATTTTAAAAATTTCATTGTTTTCCGTTTACCATAATAGTGCGACGCACGGGCCAATTCTAGTTAAAATAATACTTTCTCGTTCTGCCTGCCGTATTTATATAGTTAGTTTCAAAACCGTCGGAACTCCAATCGAGGCGTGCAGCCTGGCATTTATAATGTTTTACCCCTATTCCGAACACAATAGAACTAGTCTCAATGCCTAATTCGATCGTATGTGAAAGGTAGCTTTTCAAAATCAATTATTTTAATTAAATTCTGAAATTAAATTTCTACACGTTTCTAGCTCGCACGGCTAAACGACAAGTTTGATCGCTACGAAACTTGAAATCCTACAATAATTTACTATTATGGAACCAAAAAAACTGGTTTCTTCGAAATCCGAGACAGTGGCTAATATGGCTATTTTTACTTGTTAATTAAAATATAAAAATTTCACTTTCTAATTATTCACTTTTAAATCCAAATTTAAAGGTAAAAGATTTTCATTCATATTTAAATAAAATTTAAATCAACTTCGACATCATTTTCATTCACAAAAATTTTCAAAATTCGATTATTCAAATATTTCCAACATTAAATTTAAACAATTTAATCCTCCAAAAATTTACATTAATAATCGTTAATTGTTTATTTCTAACCATTTTATCTAATAATTATATTGAATTCAAAATTTAAAATAGTTAAAAATATGGGTCATTATGCCGTCGAACCTTTTATTGGGATCGGTCGATCGTTAGAATCATAGCGGTCAACTGGTGGTAAGCGACGGCTATATGTTGAACCTAGGCTGAACGGCTTGGATTTAATATAATCTAGTGTGATGGCAGGCAATGATTCGAACCCCCTATAAATGCAGACATAACCCCTCACTTTTCTTCTCATATTTTCTGAAGCAACATCGAATATTTTTTCCATAAATTCTAAAATCTGTATAAACTATAATGTGTGTGTGTGTGTATTGCGTGTGTATATATAAGTGGAGAATAACGAATCATAATAATGAAGAAGAATAGGGTGTAACTGAATCACCAAAGCCAAGGTAAATTGTAAATCTATATCTAAATCTAAATTAAGTTCAAATCTCTTCATGGGTTTAATTTCTAATAAATATGTATACACTTTCGATACATATTTAGTAGCAAGAAATGGAAGTCAAACAGGAATAACAGGATTTAGATCTGGAGATATAAAAGCTCAAGGTGAGTGGAAAATTATATAAATTTGTTAATATTGGATTAATATCATTGTAAATCTGTTTCTTGCATGCCTCAAAGTAATTTTTGAGTTGTACTTAAATATATACTAATGAATTTGAAAACAATGCATGCATATTCCATGAATAGTTAATTTGATTAAATATTAATATACTTTAATCTAGAAAGTAAGGATAAAAGTGGTCCCTAAATTTATAATATTGGGCAATAATTCCAGCTGTGTTAGTTGAATGATATATATTAGTAAACAAGAACTGGAAGTTATTACAATTCGGATTAGGTTTTAAGTAGTATTTTAATTTGCTGAAATGAAGTGTGTTACATTGTAAATTTCTATAAATTATTTATTTTTCTAAATATGAATAAAAGTGCATCGTCTAAAATAACATGGAATATGCCAAAAGAAAGTGATGTACAAAATATGGATGTTACCGTATTTTGTACCGTCTATTTCAATAAGAATAGGAAAGGAAATTCCTTATAATTCCAAACGTAACATGGGTTCTCTTTAGATAATTTATGAAAAACTACAACGTTAACATTTCCTTTAGTGGAGATGTAATTCCAATGCATTAAAATGCAGAAATCCCTAGGTATAGACCAAAGTATCATAAGTAAAGATAATAACAATAACTCAGTTATAAATCTAATATATGCAGAAGTTAGACAATGAACAAATAAATGATGAAATATGTTTAAAGCAATGAAATGAGTAGTTAAGAAAGTTATAGTAATCAAAGAAAGATAGTAAAAGTGGAAAAAGAACGCTAGGGTATACCTAATAGTATCAGATGGAAGTCAAATAGAAAAAGATATTTAATCTATTGAATTAGAAGTAAGCGGTAAATGTCATTAAATTGGCGTTATTGAAATAAGAAGTAAGTTTGGTAAAATAACTAAATACAAACAGTTGAACATAGGAGGCGTGGTAAATAAACAAATTTATGTAGCCACAAATATACGTTTATGACGGATGTGAATTATTGAATTTAGTCAATAACTTAGATTAATTAAAAACGACTTTGTCATTAGCATGGTTTGGAATGCGAAGTAAGTAGTGTTACACAATAGAAGTCTGCCGTTTGAAAGGAGCTAGCATGGGTTGCGTATACATTATTGCGATGTGAGACATCTTCAATGGTAGGACCCAAAGGATTGTACGTTTGTGTATGTGGAGGAAATATACCAAAGTATGGGTTTGCCTTGGTTGAAGTGTCAGAGGGCCAAGTATGGTTTGCTTTAATGCTTAGGAGATATGTGTTAAGTAACCAAGTGGGCGTTTCCTTGATTGCATTAGGCAATCTAAATGGGATAGTGAGCGTAGTCTTGGTGCTATATTAGCAAGATTGGTACCATATATGTGAGGAATAATGTTGTACACATAGATCGAGAGTGTCATCAGTCCTAGGGCGGTCAGTAGAAAGATGAGGGTTAAGCCTTAACTGACTACACCTCCCACTACTATAGATCACGTTTGGGAAATGCATTGCCTCACAGCTATTTGTATGTTGTTAGGAAGCTGATCAACGATAGAAAAAGATCCATTTTGCATCATATCTAACAGATTCCTTGGTTTGGACCGAAGAAGTAATGTCACTCGATTATTATCAAACTGAAATGCTAGATAGCCCTTAGTTAAGGTCTTTCAAGTGAATATGATAGTCTGCGGAGCCAAGGCATTAATAGTCAGTGGAGCTGAGTCTATGATTAATCCAAGGAATGGAGTCCTCAATACGAAGCGACTAGATAAGTCTTTAAGACATGGTAGAATGTAGCTAAATAGTGTAATGATGTTGTTAGGCACTAATGGGAAGATCCTTGGTGTATGTGGACAAGTCAATCTAGACACTGATGGTGGATACCTGACGGAGGTGTAGAGTTACGAATATTTGCGGGCAAAATATCCTGGTCCGAAGGAGGACCATTGTACCCACACACAAGTGCTCACGCACACCCATATGTAATTATTGTATACCTCGAGTAGGAGAACGTATCGTATGCATATATGAAGTCACGACGATTGAATTTAAAAAGTAGACATAACGTGTAATGGAAAGCAATCGGCATAAAATAGTGTTAAACATAAAGTATGTAATTTACCAATCACTAGAACGTTGTTCTCACCCCTCCTCGTATCAACCCACTAGATAGACTTAGAGGGATAAGTACCATTTTACAAGGCGGAAATGGTGGAAGGTTTGATTTCTTATGCATGCACAGGACTGACATGAGTATTAGATACCAAAGGTATTAGCCTTTGTCAGTAATTATATATTTCGTTATGCTATACTATTTCGCTATTAGTTTTATCGATTGCGCTCTGATATACTTTTGTTTATTTACAGGATACCAACATCAGCAATCCGTGCTTTGGTGAAATTGATTTTTAATTTAGCGAAAATTCTGGCTTACTGAGGTGTGGGTTGTTAAATTTGGCATCAGAGCCAGATTAGTCGATCTTATGAATTATGATACACTGAGTGAACGTATTTGTATTTTTACTATAATTATGATACATTGAGTGAACGCCAAACTCTACAAATTTCGACTATAAAAGTAGTTGCAACCATATTCTAAAAAAGTGAACAATGCGACTATGAGTTGGAGTAATAGATAAAGTTGAAGCTATACAACTATCCCGATTACCCCACTGGAAGTAGGTTGTATTAGAAGGCATTAACTTAAGAAGACCACGAATGCGGCATATGGAAGAATCTTTGAAGCTGGATAGTATTTGACTCCTTAGTAGAGCACAGATCGCCTTACGGTTGTAGATCCCCATAGGATTTTCGATTTATGATGTACATTAGGTCTAGATAAGTGGAAAGAGAAGAATCTGTATGTTGAAAATATTCGAAAGTAAGAATTAAATAAGTTTTCAAAGGAAGTTGTTTATATGTCACTCCAAGATGATAGCCGTATTTTCTATAATATATTTTGAAGAGAGATAAGCCTAGAAGTAAGTGGAGAAAAATCCAAAAGTAGGGACAAGTAAAACCCACTCTGAATCTGACCTCATATAAAGAATTTAATAACAATAAAATAGTTTGGAAAAAAATTTGAAATGGTTTTCAAAGGATTTATTTAAAAGTCGAAAACCCTATTTTTGAAAATTAAATATTAATTTTTTCGTAGAATGAATTATCCTTTATATTTATATATAAAAAATTTATAGTGGAAATTAAAAATTTGTTTAAACCGAAAGTTTTAGTTATAAAGAAATGAGTATTAATAAAGAAATATTTCTTTTGAGGGCAAAGTAGAGCCTATATACAGCTTGTTGATTTTTATGAGATGAAAAATTAAAGTAATATTTTTTTTTCTAGGGGTGGACAGTAGGAAGTGGTGCTGGTTTAAGTATGGTAAATAGAATGGGAAAAAAAGGCATGGACCCGAAATAAAGCAGTAGATGAGTGCACCACTGTGGGCAAATAGGAATTTTTCAAAACAGCGTGAACGAAGACGAAGAAGGCTGAAGCGGAATGAAACGATGTTAGTTTGATAAATAGTTTATACTCGACCCTGCCAAATATGGTCCCGTTTCGTATCAGGAAAAAAAACCCAGAGCAGTCGACCGTTAGGGATCCACAGGTCGACCAATATTAGTCGACTGCCCCACATTGACCGGTTTTGGGTTTTGGACATGACCCGAACCTCGAACGCGACATAAATTCACGTCCAGGTCTAGCCACCACTTTAGTTCCATGATCCCCCTTCCTTTTCAATTGCATTAGCAGCCCTCTCCTTTCAAAAACCGTTGATCCATCTCCAACACCCCACGTCGACTGTGACGACTCCATGACCCCCAAGACTAGTGGCATCCATCTAATTTTGCCCTTAGATCCAAATCTATAACCCTACCAGATCAAATCATGACCCCTCTACAAAGTAGCATCTCCTCTTGCTACCCAAATCTGACCCCGCAAGAGATCGCGTGGCTTCGGAATAATGAAGAAAGTTTAAAGCATATGAGGTAGAGGCGAGTTTTGCATTTCTACATCGAGGACTGGTGAAGTTTGGAGATTTCACTACTTATGATTTTGAGGGCTTGTTTGTGGTTACAGTTATTTTTTATCCTTAGCCATGATATGTTTGAGCAGGAATGCTACCCGCGATCCATGCGTCTATTCGATGCTAACTTGGAGTATTTATTCGACGAGGACGGCAATAAATTCACATCCAAAGTGAAGGGAGTGGAGATTCATATGACAAATGAGTAGTATGGAGGGATTCTGCACATCTAAGCATTAGGGGAGGATATAGAGGATATCGAGACCTCCAATCCAGCTATTTTTTTGGTAGATCTTCCATAGGGGAGTTGGTGTCTGGCGGACAGACAACATGAAGGACCAAGCCAGTTTAGTAGCCCGCATAATTCAACATAACATCATCGTTAAGATGAGAAGATTCGATCAGATCTAACCCCTGGTGCAGAAGGCCATCTACACCATGATAGGTGGTATTCAAGTGAACTGGACCAAGGCCATATTGTGCCATTATGTAGGTCCAAGAATTGGGACACACATGAGCTATCTTCCATACTGTCATTGTTTACTCCTGTCTTCTGACAGTACAGAGTTAGCTTCCAAGGAGTGCAAGTGCAAGCGACGACACTCACACCATTGGATATGTCCTCCGGGGATGGGGATCAGGGAGACGCCTGCGGAGTTTGGAGGACAGGGGAGACAGGGAAGGAGCAAATGGAGTGGGCTCCATGACTATATCAGAAGGTTATAGATTTACCGCCATAGGTCCCTGAGTATGCAGCGATCTGAATTTCCAGATTCGGATCGAGGTTGAGCTGTAGGAAATATGGGCTGAGCAGTAGCACCAGGGTCGGGTCGCGATCCTGGATTCATATCAACCATGCTCCAATCATTCATCGGTTGCGGCTGTGGTTCTGGCTCTTGCGAAGTAGCAGGGCAATCCCACAGCCTATAGGTAGTAGTAGAGTTAGTAGTAGAGATGTTGTCTCCTTCCAGCATTTGTTTTTCTTAGGTTTGGGTTGTAAGCACTATTTTTTTGTATAAAACGCGTGCGATGTTATGAGAATTTTTCATTTTTATTTGTTTTTGGATTGACCTCTATATTTATTGGGAAACAGTATAAATAAGAAAATCTCATAAACACACTTAACTAATGTAAAAGAGAAGAAAATATAAACGATTGGAAGTTTAGAAAATTTATTTAATTAGCTTATAAAAGAAAAATAAAGTTAAGTATCAAAAGTAATAAAATTTTAGAAGATAAATTTTAACGAGCGTAAGACAGTAAAAAGTTGTTGCAAAACCATAAGTCATTATCCCTATGCCTCAAAAGTTGAAATTTATAAATGAACTTGTGTGTTGATTATTGTTCTAAAATAAAAATAAAAACATTTTGGAAATTTGAAATTTTATCGTGTAGTAGAAAAGAGTTAATCATGGATATTAACCAATTGACAAAATCCCGACTGCGTAGGATGTGACTAAATTTGTTTTGAAAAGTAAAAACACATGATTTTGAAAAATTTTGTTCAAAAATTTGTTTTAAGAAATTTATATTTTTAAATTTTCCAAGCACTTCTAAATTTAATTGACACGATTTTGAACGAAAAGAGAAAATTTTCTGATTTTTGAAATGCCACTTGCTTTACATAGGAGAAAGTAACAAATTAGCAAATATGAATTTTAGTATGCAGCAGAAGTGATAGTAAGTAAAGTATAGTTAGCGATGAGGGAAATATCCGTTTTAGCTTTGGGATTTCTTTTTACATACATTGTTGATAGTGAACTAAATTTGTTATGAAATAATTCTATTTTGAAAATTTAAAATTTTAAAAATAAATTTCCTTATGCGGATTGTACTTGGAACAGTTCGTAAAGATACAAGAGTATAAGAGAAGGTTGCATGGTACAACGGAAATGGTACACAAGAGAAGGATGAAAATATAAAATTTTCCATCTAAACCTATTTCCGACATAAGAATATAGGTTTAGATAACCAGATTTTCAAACTTTTGGCTGTTAGAAATAGTGTGCTAGTATTGGATAGTAGAGATTGGATGTAAAATTTGTTGAACCATGCTTCTATCCATAGAAGCGTGGAAAAAAACTATGTGTAAAAAATAAAAGATTTTGATTTTCATAATTTGCATACATATAGAACTGCTAGTATATATATATACACATATGATGTTTGCACCATATCTTCAAAATTATTATAAAAAATGCATTCAAATAGGAGGCACTGATTTAGTATTATCTAGCATACATATCATGTGTATTGTGATACACTGTGCACTTGTACATGATTGGCTGTATAATTGGTTGCACATTAATTGGTTACATATCATAGAATGATTATGCGTTACGTTACTTGATTCAGTCCTTGAGAACTTTGAGGACGAAATTCTTTTGGGGGGGAAGAATGTAACACCCCGTAAATTGAATAATAATTAATTAAAAAGAAATAAAGTAATAATTATTATAGCTAAATATAAGTTTTCACAAATTTCATAAATTTAACTTTGAAACTTGCACCATTGCGTTCGTGTAAATTTTCTGACCAATTTTCATATATAAAGTTTTCCCCTGGGTTAAAACAAAAAAGTTATTCATGTTTGATGATTTTGAATCAGAAATAATTGTATATGTAATTAAGGAAATATTATTTCTAACGTTAATTAACCTTATCATGTACTTAATGTCTAAGCAGAGTTAATGTTAAACCAGATTGGGTAGAATTAGACAAAATAAGTCATAAAGGAATAAAACGAAAAGACGGAGATTAATTAACGTAAACAAAGCAACTGGCCGACCCCTTTATTGGGATCGATCGATCGTTAGCGGTCGACCAATGGCATTATAACGATCAACCGATGGTAGATGGTGGCTGTATATTGAACCTGGACCGAATAGTTCGGTTTTAGTATAATCTAATCCAACATTTAGCATTGATTCGAACCACTATAAATACAGGTCTAGGCACTCATTTTTCTTATCATATTTTTGAAGCAACGACGAAGCTCTGCCATTTTGTTTTTTTTACAAATTCTAAAATCTTTATAAACTATAATTGTTGATTTTTTTGTCTCATAACTTTCGTCCGATTAAGTAGCAAGTATGGTGCTAAGTGCTTCCATAATTAAGGATTTGCAAGCTTAAATGAGATTAAGCTTGCCTTCTTTTTAAGCAGAAAATATATTGCTAAACGCCCATGTAATTTCATAGTAGCATTTTAATTATTTGTTAAAATGTCTCTTTCAATTTATTTTTTAATCAAATCAGACTCAGAGAATAAAATAGAAAATGCAGTAAATAAAAACACCAAGATTTACGTGGTTTGGATTTCAAGAAATTCTACAACAACGAGAAACTCCATCCTCTATTCTTTTATTTATCCTTTGCTAGTTTTCCTCATTGTTGTAGAGAATCTTTTTTTCTACATAGTACATTTATTTCTTTTTTTTAGAACATCCCCTTTAATTCCGTTACAGTGCCATTGTTTTTATAGCCTCTATTTTCCTCTTGGATTGCAAACGTGACGCTTCGTTTATTCCCCTTCATTAGATTTAGTCAGATGTTCTTCATCTAGTTGATCATTTGAATGCATAAGGATTGCATATTTGAATGCATAAGGATTGCTGATATGAGTATGTTATATGAGTGAGCTTTGTTCATAATTTAATTGAGTATATCTCCAGGCAGTACGTGCAAAAGGGAAATGTACACCTGGCTAGCTACGAAATTTGATGTATTGATTTGTATTATCAAAGTCAACTAGTGTGTAACCCGTGTGTTGCACACGGTATGTTGTAAAAGAAATTATCAAATATACATAGTTAAATAGTCGACTGATAGAATATATTTTACATATATTCTAGGCGTTAAAATATTTCAAAATATTTCCTGATATTACCTGATACTACCTGCATTTATTCTCTGATATTTTCTGCATTTATTCTCTGATTTGACTTACTCTTTATTTGAAACATATTTATTTAGTTACCTTTCTTTTAGCAAATCAGTTGATTTGATGATATCTGTATTTAGGAAGTATTTATTTACTTACCTTTGTTTTAGCAAATCAATTGGCTAATTTGTAGCCTATCTTAACTCTTGTAAACCATATATATGATTGAAAGTGGAATACAATGCAAGCAAGTTGATTTCTAAATAGATTTCTTTCATGGTATCAGAGCTATTCTCCTTACCCTAGCCTCACCTATCTTCTTCTCCGTTCTTATTCTTCTATCTTTAATTTTTTTCCACGGCAGACTCATCCAAGTTTCATCTCGTACTCACCATCACTAATATTAAATCTCTTATTCCCATAGCATTAGACCATGAGCAAAGCATGTATCATTCTTAGGCTACTCTGTTTACCAATCTTGCTAGGGTTCATGATCTTTACGATCACTTGGTTCCACCAACGGAGGAGAAGGCTATGGCTGCCTATGTCCAGGCTAAGTCCGCTGATCCAGCACTTTGGAGGCATTTGGATGCCGTTGTCTTGCAATGGATTTACAACACCATTTCTTCCGATCTTCTCCTTGCTATTCTCAGACGTAATGACATGGCAGAGGGGGCATGGAACCGTTTTGAAGCTCTTTTTCAGGATAACAAAGCCTCTCGGGCTACCCATCTCGAGGAGGACTTTGCAAATGCTGCTTTTGAGGCTTTCAACTCGATCGACAATTATTGTAATTATCTACAATCTTTGGCGAATATGTTGGCTGATGTTGGTGCTCCGGTGACAAATGGTCGTCTGGTTTTACGTCTCATCGGATCCTTACCAGAAGCGTATAGTGGTACAGTGGACTATATACAAAATCAAGAGCCTTTGCCATCCTTTAAGACTTGTCGTTCGAGATTGAAAATGGCTGAGCGTACCATCAAGGCTCGTCAAGCTCGTGAAACTGGTGGTTCTGGTAGTCGGTCCAGTGGTGTTGCCATGGTTGCCACTGATTCATCTGCAAGCAACAAACGCAACAACAATAATAAAGGGAGGAACAATTTCAAAAACAATGGGAAGAAAAAGGTCCACCAAAGTACTAATAGGCCCAGTCATAGTCAGCCGCCATATCAATAGCACCAGTGGCAGCCACGTCAGCAGGCCCCACCACTACAGTGGCAGCAACCTGGTTGTGGAGGATGGACTATACCTCCTTGTCCATTTCCTGCATACTCTTGGCAACCAAGGCCCAATCCAGCGGTCCAACGTCCCTCCTCTTCTGGATCAGGCTTACTTGGGTCTAGACCTCAAGCTTTCAATGCAGTTGCTCCTCCTGCTCCTAGCTACATGCCCACCGACATTAAGGCCGCTATGCATGCTCTTTCATTCTCTCAACCAGATGGAAACTACTACATGGATACTGGTGCTACATCTCACATGACGGCGGATGCAGGTATTCTCTCTTCTTATTTCAATTCAAGCAATAAGCATCATAACATTGTTGTTGGTAATGGTCATTTAATTCCAATTATTGGTCACGGTCACACTACATTGCCTCTACCTTATCCACCATTTACCCTAAACAATGTGTTACATGCTCCTAGGCTCATTAAAAATCTGGTCTCTGTTCATAAATTCACCACAGATAATATGGTTTCTATCTCTTTTGACCCTTTTGGTTTCTTTGTTAATGACTTACAGACCGAAAACAGACTAATGAGATGTGATAGCACTAAGGGCTTATATCCACTTTTCTTCGACTCTCAAGTCATTTCTTCCAACAATCATTCTGTTTTTACTGCTTTGCCCTCGGATATTTGGCACAATCGTTTAGGTCATCCTGGCGATGCTATTCTTAAGTCTCTTTGTAGTAAAAAGTTTATTGATTGCAATAAGGTTTGTAAAACTTTTTGTTCTTCTTGTCCTCTTGGGAAACATTCTAAGCTACCTTTTTATGATTCAGTGTCATATACTTTTCTTCCGTTTGATATTATTCATAGTGATCTTTGGACTTCTCCTATTGTTAGTACTTCCGGTCATTGTTATTATGTTCTTTTTCTTGATGACTATAGCAAATTTTTATGGACCTTTCCCATTGCAAAAAAAATCTCAGGTCAAACAACTTTTCTTAGCGTTTCATGCTTTAGTCAAGACACAATTTGAACGCAATATTAAGACTTTTCAGTGTGACAATGGTACGGAATACATTAATGGCACTTTTAAGAATTTTTTTGAGAAACATGGTATGCTTTTCCGTCTCTCATGTCCTCATACATCTCCTTAAAACGGAAAGGCCGAAAGACACATAAAACCCATAAATAATATCATCCGGACTATTCTTCCTCATGCATCTCTGCCACTCTCCTTTTGGCATCATGCTCTCTCCATGGCTACATATCTTCTCAATATCCTTCCTTCCAAGGTATTGAATTACCAATCTCCCGCTCAAATCCTATATCAAAGTGATCCGAATTATTCAGGTTTGCGTGTTTTTGGTTGCTTATGTTTCCCATTATTACCCTCTTCTACCATTCATAAATTACAAGAAAGGTTGACTCCTTGTGGTTATTTAGGTTCGGCTCCTAATCATCGTGGCTCCAAATGCTATGACATGTCTAGTTGTAAAATCATAATTTGTCGTCATGTTCGTTTTGTTGAAACTGAATTTCCATTCTCCAAACTCCACAAAACAAAACCTTCGAATTATGATTTTTTGAATGACAATATTAATCCTCAATTAATACATCATTTATCTCAAAATACCACCCCACAAAATATGCAGCTTGACCCAACAACGCTGTCGAACGACTCGTCCTCTCTTCCTCAATCTAGGTCACAGTCTCACACAGGCCCAGATTCTACACCTCCCACTGCTGCCCACACTCGGTCCTTTATTTCCTCCTCTGACCAATCCTCTCTTCCCCACAGTCCAACCCCGTCTATGACCTCCCCTACTTTGACTATTCCTCACACCACCCCAATGCCTCCCAACCTCATTTCGACTCGCATGACCACTCGTGCATCAAATGGCATTTTTAAACCCAACCCCATATACTCTTCTAATTACCATACTACCACCACTACAGATATTTCTCCTATTCCGAAAAACCCTGTTAGTGCGCTTAGTGACCATAATTGGAAAAGTGCAATGTTGGATGAATTTAATGCTTTAATTGACAATAAGACTTGGGAATTAGTGCGTAGGCCGCCTAATATTAATGTTATTCGGTTTATGTGGATTTTTCATCATAAATATAAGTCTGATGGCTCTTTTGAGCGTTATAAAGCTCGTCTTGTAGGTAATGGAAATACACAACAATAAGGCATTAATTGTGATGAAACGTTTAGCCCCGTGGTTAAAACGGTCACTATTAGAGCGGTTCTCAGCATTGCTCTTTCTAAATCTTGGCCCATTCATCAAATGGATGTCAAGAATGCTTTCTTGCATGGTCATCTCAATGAAGCAGTTTATATGCATCAACCCATGGATTTTCGTAACAAAAATTATCCGAATCATGTTTTTCTTTTAAAGAAATCTTTGTGTGGATTAAAACAGGCTTCTCGAGCTTGGTACCAAAGATTTGCTGATTTTTTTGCTACCATTGGGTTCTCTCATAGTACGTTAGATCACTCTTTATTCATCTATAAGAACGGTTCTGATATTGCTTATATTCTTTTATATGTGGATGACATTATACTTACAGCTTCTTCTGATCGTCTTCGTAAGTATATTATGACTCTCTTAGCTTCTGAATTTGCTATGAAGGATCTAGGTCCTTTGAGTTTCATTTTAGTATTGCTGTCACTCGTCATGCCCATGGTCTTTTCTTATCTCAGACACAGTATGCTGCAAAAATTATTGAACGTGCCGGAATGTCTAACTGCAGTTCATGTCCTTCTCCTGTTGACACTAAGTCCAAACTAAGTGCCACAGCAGACACTCCTTATGATGATCCGACTAAGTATCGTAGTCTTGCAGGTGCTCTTCAGTATCTTACATTCACTCGACCAGACATTTCCTATGCCGTGCAGCAGATCCGCCTTCATATGCATTCTCCGACTAATGAGCATATGAAAGCTCTTAAGCGTATCATACGCTATTTCCAGGGTACCCTTTCTTTTGGTCTCCACTTGTACAAATCCAATATTAATCGTATTATCTCATATACAAATGCAGATTGGGGTGGTTGTCCTAACACCCGTCGTTCTACCTCTGGTTATTGTGTATTCCTTGGAGATAATTTGATTTCTTGGTCTTCGAAACGACAACCTACTCTCTCCCGTAGTAGTGCTGAAGCGAGTATAAGGGTGTTGCTAATGTTGTTTCTGATTCGTGCTGGATCAGAAATTTGCTTCTAGAGTTGCATTGTCCTATTCAAAAGGCTTCTCTAGTTTATTGTGATAATGTGAGTGCTATATACTTATCCGATAATCTTGTTCAGCATCAACGCACTAAACACATTGAGATGGATATTCATTTCGTCTGTGAGAAAGTAGCTCGTGGTGAAGTGTGTGCGCTTCATGTACCGTCCCATTACCAAATTGCTGATATTTTTACAAAAGGGCTTCCGCGCGTATTATTTAATGAATTTAGGGACAGTCTAAGCATACGAGAACCTCCCGCTTCGACTGAGGGGGTGTGATAGAATATATTTTACATATATTCTAGCGTTAAAATATTTTAAAATATTTCCTGCATTTATTCTCTGATATTTCCTGCATTTATTCTCTGATTTGACTTACTCTTTAGTTGGAACATATTTATTTAGTTACATTTCTTTTAGCAAATCAGCTGATTTGATGATATCTGTATTTAGGAAGTATTTATTTACTTACCTTTGTTTTAACAAATCAATTGACTAATTTATAGCCTATCTTAACTCTTGTAAACCATATATATATATATATGATTGAAAGTGGAATACAATGCAAGCAAGTTGATTTCTAAATAGATTTCTTTCATCGACATACAATGTAATATGATATGTTAAATATATATTTTTTGATTTTAGCATGTTAAAATGTTATGCTTTCATAGTAAAATATATTCAAAATTTATTTTCGAATAGTTAAAAATAATCATATATTCATTATTTTCATATTCTAACTATTTAAAATGGTAGGTTTTGTTTCAAATTAGTTTTACGATAATATTTCTAAAGTTTAAGGAAATTATATGTTAAACATATTATTTTATTGATTTTTACGTTTAAAAAATGTATGTATATATATACACTATTGTTATTTCCAAAATTATATTTCAAAATATTTTATGTAATTTTAAAATAAGTGTAATTTATATCTTGAAATTAAGAAATTATACGTTAAATATGACCGATATACCGATGCATGTGAAATAATTTTTAGCGTTTATGTATACGATAAATTTCAAAGAAAAATATAGATGTAATATGTTCATTTTTGAAGTAATATTTAGTAAATTCACGATCCTGTGTGTTTTGATGCGGATGCGCATGATGATGAGTTTTAGATGTCAAATTGCATATCTGTATTGATAAGAATTTTAAATGTAACATGAGATATTAAGGGAAAAACTATTTTTTTAATTGACTAAAATTATGGATAATAATAATAATAAAGTAATAGAATGTATCTCATGCATTGCACACGCTAATTTTTTAAAAACATGGTACTCATACTTTAAATGCTGTTAAAATAAAATTTTGTTATGCAATGTTCGATATATCAATCATAAATTAAACGTTTTATTATTGTTTATGCCTATAATTTTTGTTAAGTGATTCAGATATTTCTATATTTGAAAGAAATATCTACCATGTGTTACTACTAATGCGGTATATAAATTGAAATTGTCATTTTGTTTATAAATTATCAAAGAATTTAATGAGTATTAATTACTTGAATTTATTTATATAGTATAGATTTATAATGTTTGGTCATTTTAAATACATAGATTAAAATGTAAAATAATAAAAGAAAATTGATGAAAACTTCGTAAATGACTGTAGAAATTATAAAATCTCGGTATATATGGATATAAAATCGTGGAAAAAATTAACATAATATTTTGGATAACTATAAAATGATAATTTATATGGGTTCAAAAAAAAAACGAAGAGAATTAATGAGTAGGGGTGAAAATTTTATAATTATTGTGATGATTTGTGATCTTTAAACTTCAATCATTTAAATATTAATTTATTAAAATAAATAATTACACATTAAAGTTGTTCGTATTGTTTTTTATGTGATCCATATTTATACTGTTTTGTTACAATGAGCATGATATTTTATTGGCATGGTTATTGTAACGACCCAGAATTTTTAGAAATTAAAATTTGAATATTTAATTAATTTTAAATATTAATAAGTGAATTTATTAGTCGAATAAATTTTTATTTGAATTTTTGGATTTAATTGAATAATTAAATCGATAATTTAATACGTTAAATTATGGAAATAATTGAAAATAGGGTTAAATATGATTGAAAATGATTTGTAAAATTTTATTTTATCATGTTGAAGTTAGAATGATATTTTAGAACTTTTAAAATTGAATTAAAAGTTAATTTGTGAAAATTGAATATTTTAATATTTAATAATCGACTGTAAAACAGCCAATTTTTGAACAGTCTCAGAATTGAACGAAACCAGTTCCATTGGATCCGTAATAGTTAGTTATTACCGGATTTCAATTTTCGTGTCAATCGGAGTTATCGTTTGATCGTGGCAGCTCGAAACGCATCGAATCGTTTTTAATTTAAATTTGGCGAGTCAAAATAGCCATTTTTCAAAAAGTCTCGGATTTCGATGAAACTAGTTTCATCGGATCCGTAATGTGATATTATTGTAAGGTTTCAAATTTCAAGTCTATTGGATTTACCGTTTGTCCGGTACAAATTAAAACGCCTAGAAATCGAGTTAAATCGGTTTAATTTAAATTGAGCGTTTACAGCCATAACTCGCACAGATGTCCGAATTAGCTTCCGAAACCTGTTCCATTGTGTCCGAAATGCGGGGTAAACCCTAGGAACGCTGGTTACGGCGCGTAAATCGGAGTACGGGATTTCCGGAATGAATAGTGTTTACGCTTGATTTTCTATAAAAGGAGACCCTACCCCTTCATAAATAAAAAAAATAAAAAAAATAACAAACCCTAGCCGCCACTAACAAAATGAAGGGCCAGAAATTGTCAAAATTCATTCATTAATCTCTCTCAATCCGTAAGGAATTACGCAAAGTGATTAACTACAACGTTGTAGAGCATAGGAAGGCCTTTCAATCCATACGGAGATGATGGAAATTGGAGCGACGTCGTGCCCAGTATCTTGCCGCGTTCGTGCTCGTCTATGGCACGTTTTTCGAGGATTATATAGGGCCGAGCCTTATGCCCTTCAGGCCGAGTATAGTAGAGGTCATGAGCTTCGCGATGGCTGTAGTTTGATCGAGTATAGTCGAGTATTGGTGGAGAACTATTTAACCCTAGTTTTCATTGTTGGGTTCGGCCTCAATTTGAGTTGCCTGGAGCAACACGCGTGATAAAGGAGAAGGGGTGGACGGTGGAAATGTATCTGGGTTTGGATCCAAGGGTGAGCATGTGTGTATGTTGAAAAAAATTAAAGTTTAAGTTGATTTGTTTATATAAATCGTGTACAAACTTCAAAAATTCATAACTTTTTCATACGAGGTCGAAACTGCGCGAAACCAGTTGCGTTGGAATCGTATGGACGAGCACTACGCGATGGAGTTGGTTTGGAGTCGTTTGGAGTTAGTGAGAATTTTGGGTAAAATTAAACGTCCGTTTAATTTTATTCGAAATAAATCGCTAAAACGGAAATTGAAATCAAGGTGAGAACTTCTCACTCAATCGAATCAGTTTCGATTTTATTTTAAATAGTTAGATTTAAAATATTTGAATGCATGTTGATTGTTATCTATTGATTGTTAAAATAGACATTATACGCCGTTAGTAAGCGGATGTTATTTAATAAAAACATATACCGCGAATATTTCATAAACAGTGAAATTGGTATTATATATAATAGCAATATATATATATTGGCATATGTATATATTGGAGTTATTGATTTTCCGTATTTTTTGTTTAGCGGATGAGACCCTATTGCGCCGTTATTAAGCGGATAATATTTAATAAGAACATATACCGCGATAATTTCGTACTGGAGCGAAATTGGTATTGTGCTAATGTTTGTGGATGCAGGAAAACAGGTTGGAGGGATCCAACTGGATTCCTCAACAGTATTTATTTGATTTCAGATATTTTGATATTCGATGGATTATCATATCGATATATGATGGATCGTTGTTGTCGTGATTGACTATTTGGTGTGTAGCATCATTGGACCCAAATTTTGGGATTTTAAAATGATTTTTAAAGTGATCTTTGAAAATATAAAATATTTTTGGAATTGATCCATTTTAAATAATTAAACGCTATAATTTTTAAAGTTATAAAATTATGGTTTTTGTGAAATATAGTTAAAAGATTGATTTTTTGAAAATACGGGTTAATGATGTATAAAATAGTTTAAACTAGGACTTTTGAATTTATTGTGAAAAGTTTAAATATAGGATTTATAAAATTTAATTATTTTATAAATCAAGAGAATGGTGAAATTATAAAGGAGATTAAAGATGTTTTAAAAGAATAATATAAATTGATTTATATTAAGTGATTTATAAATGGATATTTATAAATTGAAATATAGACATTATAAAACGAGTTTTTATAAGTGTTTGAATGAAGTGAAAATGAATTTCATAAATAAATGAAATTTATAGAATTATAAACTGTGAAGTTATAAATAAAATTTATAAATAGTAAGATTTATAAATTGGTGAAGTTAATTGAGGAATAGATTTGGGTGAATAATTGAATCTTATAGGTTATAAGATTTATAATTATGAAGTTCAAAGGAACGATTTTTGTAAAATAATCATTTTATAAGTATTTATCTTATAATATGAACGTTTAGTTTATAATTTAGTTATAAACTGGAATATGTTAATAAAGGAATTTATAAAAAGAAGTTTTTATAAATAAATAGAAATGGAATTTATAAACGTTGTTTTATAAATTCGCAAACGACTTATTTTGATAAGTTAATAGTTATAACTTAGAAATAGAGTTATATTTACGTTTTAGACAGTGAATAATCCTTTAAGTTAAAAATGAATAGAAATGATGAAATTGTTAACAAAGTTATTCACATTTTTGAATAGTGAATAACACGTTAAAGAAAATGTTTTGAATGTGATGTTTTAAATAGAATTAAAACGATCTAACGATGTTTTTAAACATGTTAAGATTCGAAATATAGATTTCAACATTTATTGTTGGAATAGACGTTTTCGAGAAATAAAAGGAAATAGTGGACTATAACACTGTTGTTATAGTAAATGATTTCCGAAAGGAAATGTTTTGAATAGTATTGGGATTTATATATCTATTTTAAATTTGAATCCCTTTACTAGTGATTTTGCGTTGTCGTAACGATGTTTTACGCAACATTCGTTTTAGCCCAAATAAATATGTTTAAGAGAATGATTTCCTTAAAGAATGAAATATATACTTAATTTCGATTTAAGTATATTGAATATTTTCCAAGTGTTGAAAATAAATAAAATTTGTGAATTACTTATTAAATAAGTATGGAATTGTTTTCCAATATGAAGTGATATTTAGAATTCATCCTTTTGAAGATAAATTGAAAATGGATAATTGAAAACGTATATCAATAGATATTGTGAAATGTAAATTCACTAAGGAATTTATAAAAGAAAGTGAAATTGGTTTAAAAATAAATATTGATTTATTTTTGAAGTGTTGAAAATTATATATCTAGTGAAGATATTTTGGAAAATAAATAATTTGGAAAATTATTTGGAAACTGGTGATGTGTGCATATCCAGTGATAGTTCAATAACCGACTATCAATATTTCCCTTTGAATGGGTATTTGATGTGATTTTGTTTGAATTTGAATGCCACACTTATTTTTGAATAAGCGCTCACTATTCGGGTTAACCGGGAAAGGACCATGGGGTCGTATAACCCATTCCGAATATGTGATACGTCGTTATGAATTACTTTTGAAGATCGGTGTTGAAGACCGAGTATTTGTGAAAGCGATAGGATGACCTATCGATTGTCTCTGCACTGGGTAGCTCCTGGTATAGAGATTCCTTAAGTGATGGGAAATTCGATCGGGATTGTGAATACCCGTATTGCAAGGGCTTCGTAAGAAGTGCCTTCGGTTCTGTTCGAGCCCGGAACAGACTTGTATGGATTGTATGTCTGACATTACAAGTTGAGATATAAAGCCGATTTCTTTCAAATATATTTCTGTTGGTGGCGGAGAATTTATTCTTTTAGCTTAACACCCTTCTCTGAGACATACGAGCTCAGAGGTAATATAGTTGAATGTTATCAGCGATATATTCCCAATTTGGTAATGTGATATGCTGAGTGATGCTGAAATGATCATTGTGTTGATTATTTGTGATAGGATCGTTTATTTGATCGTCTATCCTTGTGATCATTGTGTTGATCATTTGTTGACCCAAAGCATGGCTTTTGTATAAAGTATGTTTTTGTGGACGTGAATTCGTCGAGCCTCACATCCCGGAATGGTCAAAACAGGAAAGATGCGGCAAGGTTATGAGGGGTAGCTCTCTTTAGGGTATGTGCATTTCCTTCTGGAAAGGGTGGTATCATGGTATGGAGCCCAGATATTTACTCATGTTGAAACACTATATTTTATTACTGTGTGGTGTTGTTGGTGACGAGCGCTCGGTTAAAAGGTCCAATGGGACCGGGGGATGCCATATTCGTGTAGTAGTTACCTAGTGATAAAGGTAACCCGGCCTTGTGTTGGCAGAGAGCTGGTTAAGTTCTCGGGGACGTCCAGCCAGAGGCGTTTTCATGTGGCAATGGGAAGTTCCTTGGCCTGATCATTCGTTGGAAATCCAAAGAAACAATACGAGACTTGTACGGTTTTAGTTGTATAACCTGCTATGGAATGTGGCGGTAACCTGCTATTGAACATAGTTAGCTATAGTAGGCATACGATAATGGTCGTATGTTGGCTAAAATTTATATTCTACTTTCGAAATGAATTTTTCCTACACTATACACTAATAATAATATCAAATGTTATTTTAAATGCGTATCAAGCATCTTGACTATCATAAGGAGAAATCTCCTCCGATTCTGCGTTTGCATGTGTGTGTGTGCGGAAGGCCTTATGGTAGTCTCATTTTTAAAAGCATTGCGAATTGAGTTTAAAAATATTCCTCTATTTTGATTTTTAAAGTTAAATAAACTGTTTTGAGTTCTCACACCAGTCACATGACTGACTTGGAGTTTATTGTTTTCCTTCCTAAACTCTGGGTGCCCACCAATTTCCACACGGGCAGTTAAGAGTTAGGTATATCAGGATATTCTGGAGTTGCTGGAGGCAAGCTGGATGGCATGGCGTATTACTAGTATATAGTATTTCTTTTTCCGCTGCATTGTTTGTTGATGTATGTTGTTGTACACTCTGATGATATGATGTAATGAAATGAAATGTATGAAATGTAATAACTGATATAGTTCTTTGTTTAAAGATTATTCATTTATTATTATATGTTGTTCCGCTGCGAATTGTGAGGTTCTGATGTTGTTCTGTTGTTTTCTGTCTATTTTCTATGTTCTCTATTCTCTTTTTCTTCTATTTTAAAAATTTCTATCTTATCTCCTCCCTATTTTTCTATCTTCTTTTCCCTCTATCTTCTACCTTTTTCTTAAACCCATAACTATTCGGTTTTTCGGCAACGAAAATCCGCAAGCGTTACAGTTATCTATATTATTTATTAGACAAATTTCCTGTTAAGGGGGAATTAATTTAAAGTACAAAAATTTGTATATTTTTTGCCTCAAGGACACGACCTCAATATTTTTATCACAAGGACAAACATTCTTCTAAAAATTATTTATTAGGACAAAAATTTTCAAATTATTCATAAGGACAATAAAACTGCTATCGAGCTAAAACTGATACCTAAAAACTGCTACCGATAACTACAAACTGATACCTAAAAACTGCTATCAATAACTAAAAACTGATACCTACAGAAAGTTGTACTTCAGGATAAAATATTGAAAGTCTGTCCTTGAGGCTAAAAAGTTGTGAAATTTTGTACTTGACAATAATTTCCTGTTAATAAATAATGGTTAATTATTATTTTTTAAATACTTTATAATGAAATTATTTAATTAATTTAAATATACGGACTTAAATGTAAATTATACATGAAGATTGAGAACTTTAAAAATAATTGTAGAAAGCAGAAAATGTAGATTTTTGAATGTAAAACAACAGTGTAAAATTAATAAAATGTTACAAACAATTCAAAACTAATGCATTGTATTAGGTATTTAAAATAAAATTTAAACAAATATCTAGAGAAAATTAAGAAGATGTAGGAGAAATGCTAGAATTATTGTGAGAGTTAGAATTTCTTCTGTTTTACTATTATTTAATAGATTGAGGGCAAATGTTACTTTTTAAAGACAGAATAGGAATTATGTCTAGCATAGTATTTGTTGTATAGTTTAGCTCAGTTCCCTATGTATTTTAGCGTAATCCACCGTATAGTTTAACGCAGTCTGCCGTATAGTTTATCCCTGTTTGTTGTATATTTTAGAACAGTTCGTCATATAGTTCAGCGCAGTTCGCTATATGGTTTTTAATGCATATAGTTGCATTATACTGCACCGCAGTTCATGTTTTATAAGTTAGCGCAGGGTTTGCTGCTGTATTTTATACTTTGCACAGTAGCTGCGTTTGTGAGCAACACTGTATTTTATTCTTTGCACGGTAGCCGCGTTTGGTACAGTTTTCCTTATGACCCATCTCATCTATTGGTATTCATGACCATCTTCCCAAAGATAACGCAGTTGTACTTGGTTTAAGTTTGTTTAATTGTGTACGTACAAATAGCATAATGCTTTACTTCAGTCTAGTACCAACCATATTTTAATGCAGCACGTTCTACCAATTCAACCAGCACACTCCTGCTTTGTTACGAACCATACTTTTCTGTTTAATTCTATATATATATATAGTTTTTGCTTTACATTATTATATTACTAATAATAAATATGAGTAAAAAAATGGTTGGAAGTGGTTACTCGTACAATAATGATCCAAATCACCTTGACCACTATTTCAAGTATCTATGGACATGAATATAATTGGTTAAAAAAATCAAGTTGAAAGTACATATTTTCTTTACTTCATGCGTTATTTGTAGTCTATTTGTACATGTTTCATTAATTTTAGATTTTGTGTGAAGCTTGTTATGTGTGTTGCATATACATATTTCACTTTATATATGCATGTTTTACTTATATGTACTCGCATATATAAACCCTCTTGTATACACTTGAGTTTGAATTGGAATAAAAGCATAAAATGTGCGTCCACATATATCAATATTTTTATATATATACACATTCCTTCAAAACTTCAAACACACATATCTCAAAATATAAGATGAATTAGATTACGCAACCAAAAGAGAAATTATAAAGTGAGACGAATAAATCGACTAGCTTTCACATTGTTTTCGAAGTCCGTGGTGATCAAAAACGATACTGCCATATCCATGTCCATATTGTGAACGGGTGCAGTATGGTTGGAACATAAGGTACCGGTAAGGCCGGATTGCATAGCTGAGTGCAATGGTGGGTTTGTTTCGGTCGTTGATGACGTAAGTTGGCAAAACCATGATCACCAACCAGTTTTTCATTCGAAAATTTAGCTATGTAGTGTACTCTTAAAGAATTTAACTTTATAGTAGCCTATGTAGTCTAAATATATCCATTGTATAGTAAATGAAGCTTGCGTAATTTACGCAGTTCAAGTTTTAATAATCCACGTAGTCTATATAGTAGTTGAAATTGGGTATAACAATAATACAAACGCATACACACACATAAGTGGAGAATAGCCGAAGATGATAGGAAAGAAGAATATGGTCGAGTCGAATCAATAAAACCAAGGTAAATTGTAAATCTAAATTCAAATTTAAATTAAATTCAAATCTCTTCTTGGATCTAAATTTCTGATAAATATGTTATGCTTTCGTTACATATTTAAGAAGGAATAAAAAAGAGCCAAACATGAATACCATGATATAGATCCGGAGATTTGGAATCTCAAAGGTAGTGGGAAATACTGTATTGTTATATAATATTGAATTTATATCATTGTAAATCAGTTCCTTATATCTCTAAAAGTAATTTTGGAGTTCTATGCTTAAATATATACATAAAATGAATTTGATAACCGTGCCTACATGTTCTGTAAATTATCAACTTCGACTAAATATTACATATACTTGAATCTAGAAAATAAGGATGAAATTAAGTAGTCTCTAAATTTATAATATTGGGTAATAATTGCAGATTTATTGGTTGAATGATGTATGTTAGCAAACATGAATTGGAAGTTATTATAATGTGGAGTAGGGTTTAGGTAGTATTTTAATTTATTGGAATGAAATGTGTTGCAGTGTAAATTTCTATAAATTATTCAGTTTTATAAATATGAATAAAAGTGTATCATTTAAAACAACAAGGAATACGACAAAAGAAAGATACGTACAAAATATGGATGTTTACTATATTTTATACTGTATATTTCAATAAGAACATAAAAGGAAATTCATTGTAATTCCAAACATAACACAAGTCCTCTTATGGATAATTTATGGAAAATTACAGTGTCAACATTTTTTTGGGAGATGTAATTCCAACGCATTAAAATGCAGAAATCCCTAAGTATAACCAAAGTATCATAAGTAGAGATAATAACAATAACTCAATTATAAATCTAATATAGGCGATAACTTAGAAAATGAACAAATAAGCGATGAAATATGTGTAAAGAAATGAAATGAGTAATTAAGAAAATTAGAGCAATCAAAGAGTGATAGTAATAATGGAAAAGGTACAGTAGGATATACCTAATAGTATTAGGTGGAAGTCAAATAGAAAAGGATATTTAATCTATTAAATTTAAAGTAAGCGGTAAATGACATTAAAATGACATTAATGAAACAAGAAGTAAGTTGGATAAAATAGCCAAATACCAATAGTTGAACATAGAAGGTATAGTAACTGAATAAATTTATGTAGCCTCAAGTATACATTTATGACGGATGTGAATTATTAAGTTTAGTCAATAATTTAGATTAATTAAAATGACTTAGTCATTAGTATAGGTTGAAATGCGAGGTCAGTAGTGTTGCACAATAGAAGTTTACTTTCCAAAAAAGGCTACCAACGATTGTGTATACATTATATTGATATAAGACATCTCCAACTCTAGGACCCATGAGATTATACATTTGCATATATATGAAGGGAATACACTAAAACTGGGTTTCGCCTCGGTTGAAGTATCAAAGGGCCAAGTAGAGCTTGCATTCATACATAGGAAATATGTGTTAAGCAACCAAGTGAACATTTCCTTGATTGCATTAGGCAATCTAAATAGGACAATGCATGTGGGCTCAGCACTATATCAGCAAGGTTGGTATCATATATGTGAGAAGTAAGGCTTTACACATAGCTCGAGAGCATCATCGATCCTGGAGCGGTCTAGAAAGACGACGATTACGCCTAAATGGACTATACCTCCTAATTGTGTAGATCGCATTAGGACATGCACTGTAACACACCGTAATTTTAACTATAATTAATTGAAAGGAAATTAATAAACAGTAACACCAAAAATAGAAATTTTCCAGACATTGAAATTTGGCTATGAAACTTGCACCGTTGGATTCGTGGCGATTTTTTGATCAATTTTCACATATAAAGCTTTGCAATAAAGCGTTTGGTGATTCCAAAGCAGTGAATATGCAAAAGTTACAGTAGGGATAAAACGAAGATATAGTGGAAAACAGTGGAGGAGCAAGAAGATTTATTGAAAATAAAATTAAATGTCCGAAGTCAATTTATTCTCATTCTCATGTCATTGTGTAGAAAAAGGATTTTTTTTTTTAATTTTATATAACAAAACGGAGAATATCCTAATTTAGGCCATCCTGACTTCGTTATTAAAATAGATTTCTAACTTATATTGAGCACTTAGGTCTTAGACTTAGGTTTTTACCCGCACTTTGTTAATTTGGTATAAAGAGAACTAGTCAAACTAATCTTTTCGTATTAATTTCGCTAAAGCGGGTGCTTAACACATTGATTTACCGGGTGTAGTGGAATATAGTGGGGCTTTAAGCGGATCTACTATTTAATAGCGCTAAATTGAAAAGGCGTAGCGACCGAAGAGTGCTATACGCTTTAGCAGGGATTTAGCGAGGCTTTAACGGGGCTTTAACTGCATAGATATATAGTTTTTTTATCGAGGTTCAAACGAATAAGTTATTGATGTTTGAGGTTTTTGAAACAGAAATGATTATTGCCATGAAGATAATAAAAATAATCGACTAATGTTAATTACCGTAAGTTAGAGCTAACTGATAGTTAACGTTACTTAAGCATTAAGCAAGTTAACAGTGAAAAGAAATTGCATCGATTGGGTTAATAAGAAAGCAAATGAAACAAATCAAATGTCACTAGATAATTAACAAAAGACATCAAGGACCGGTAGGGGCGGTCGATCGTTTGAGATGCCAAATGTGAGATTTTGACGTGGCTGAACAACCCGGAATTTAGAAAAATTAAATCCAATGGCTAGCATTGATTCGAACCCCTATAAACATGGTGCTAACCCCTTACTTTCTTCTCATATTTTCCGGAGTGACTTCAGAGCTCTGCCATTTTCTCATCTCCACAAAATTCTTAATTCTTAAAAATAATTATAGTTTACATACATATATACAAATGGAGAATTGTAGAGGATGATTGAGGAGAAGAATAGGCCGAATTAAATCGTCAAAGCGAAGGTAAAGTATAAATCTGAATCTAAAATCTAAATTAAATCCAAATCTCTTCTTGATCTAGAATTATGATAAGTGTGTGTGTGTGTGTGTATGCTTGCATTATATGTATTCAAATAAAGAGAAAAAGAAAGTCAAACTGAATAATAGAGATTAGATTTGGAGATTTTAAAAGCTAAAAAGTTAAGTGTGAAATTATATATTTCTATATAATATTAGGTTTATATTATTGTAAATCTATTCCCGTATACCTAAAATGTAAATTGGAGTTGTAGGTTTAACAATCCCTTTTTAAGCCAAATTTAATTTAGTAATTAATATAATTTTTATAATTAATTTGTGAACTAATTTGAATATTTCCAAGGCAAAATGAATTTTTCTATGTGCTTAAATCAATTTATTACAAGTTGAAATTTTTATAACTTGTTGGAAATATTATTTAGAAATTATTTGGAATAAAATAAAAAAAATTCCATGTTAAAAATATAATTTTTACAAATTTTTAAAGCCTTAAAATGATTTATGTCCATTTATAAATACATGGAAAAAATGTTTCCATGCCTTTTTAAATATAAGAAAATATTAAATAAATTAAAAAGACACTTGTCTTTATGGTAGAAAGTGTGGAACAAGTGTACACATGCATGGGTATGGATGGACTAGTGTCCATGTGGACAAATTACTCTTTTACCCCCTTTAAAAAGGCAAACTCACCCCTTTATTCCATTCATTTCCACCCTTTTCAAATTCTTAAAGCTCTATTTTTCCTTGGCTATGGCTTCTACCACCACTCCCACTCCCACCCTCTCGGCCTAAACCACCCACACCTTTCACCCACCATTTCAAACCCCTACCCACCCCATACACTCGGCCACCCTCCACCCAAATCTCTTCCCAACCCTCCACAACCTTCAGCCACATCACCTAACCCCTACACCCACCACCCAACATCACCCCTCCGCCAAACCCAACACCCACCTGAGCAAAAAACCAATACACGCACGCCAAACACACCCACCCACATGCCATACCCTCACGGCCATCTCACCCACCAGCCACATACTCTCGGCCATCCACCTTCTTGGCCCACCCCTCTCGGCTCATTAAAAATAATAATAATAGAAGAAAAAAAGAAAAAAATAAAATAGTTCGTTCGTCCGTCCGTTCATGCGTAGCTGTCAGTCGGAGGAATCGAGACATTAGCAGGATGCCTACCATTCGAGTTAGGAGGAGTGGATCGAGACATTAGCAGGATGCCTACCATTCGAGTTAGGAGGAGTGGATCGAGACATTAGCAGGATGCCTACCATTCGAGTTAGGAGGAGTGGATACCTTGATGAGAACGTTTAAAATATATATGTGTTTATATACGTACACACACACACATACACACACACACACACACACACATATATAAAAGTGCGTATGAATGTTGTGAATGGTTGTTTATATATTATGCATGTCGATTTACATGTTTATTTATGAATGGAAAATAAGCGTTATAGGATTATACCGCTTGTTGATATTGTTGTGCTTGGATTTATGGTGGTTGTGATATTTTATTGTTGCATGCAAAACCATTAGACAAACATACACATAAATATGGATTTCGCGGGAAATTGGTTAAGTCATGGGTATTTTGAATTTAATATTATTTTATTCAAAATGGTGAAAAATTTAAAAGTTGAATTTTTAATCCAAAATGGTTTGGAAGTGAAATTGGGTTAAATATGAAAACTTTTGAAAAGGAAGTTTTGAATTAAAATCATTTTGAATATAATACGGCTTGGTAAAGTTTGAAATTAAA
Source organism: Allium cepa (assembly GCA_030765085.1). NCBI lineage: Eukaryota > Viridiplantae > Streptophyta > Magnoliopsida > Asparagales > Amaryllidaceae > Allium > Allium cepa. The sequence goes on from CM060935.1 coordinate 467,572,368, forward strand.
ATAATTTAATTTGAATTTGAATTCGAAAATTGAAGTTGGATTCTATATATAAATAAGTTTAAAATTTAAAATTTCTTATTCCAACATTCTTATATATAGTTTAATTTGATTTCCGAAAATTTTGGGACTTACAAGATGAATAATAATAATATTTTTTTGAACATTTATTTAAATAAATAATTAATTTTGAAAATTTGAAAATTTGAAAACTATGGTTTAAAAGGGTTATATAGGTTATATAATGTATGTGTGTGTGTGTGTGTGTGTGTATGTATATATGGATTTTAAACCATTTTTAAAGTATTTTAAATGAATTATTTTGAGAATTTAAATTTAACTCAAATAGAGCTTGCGGGGGTGCGACAGTATCTCACATTTGGCATCTCAAAATATGAGAATTTAAATTTAACTCAAATTTAACTTAAATTTAAAGTTGTGATTTAACTAAGATTCGAATGTATCCATATGTTTTAAAAAGGCGCTCATTATTCGAAAAGGCCGGGGGAGGGCACTAAGTCGAAAACCCATTCTGAATAATGATACGACGGAATGGAATTGCATCTGAAGATGGTGGTTGAAGACTAGGTATTTTCGAAAACAAAAGAATTGCCTGTTGATTGTCTCTGCACCAAGTTGCTCCGGTATAGAGATTACCCTATGTAATGGGGAGTCTGGACGAGATTGGGGATACCTTGATTTGCAAGGACTTCTTTCCTTAATTGGACGAAGTGCCTTCGGTTTCATTCAGACCCAGAATGGACTTGTATGAATGTATGTCTAACATTACACTTTAGGATATAAAGCTGGTTTCTATCAAATACATTTCTATTGGTGGCAGAAAATTTATTTTCTTAGCTTAACTCCCTTCTCTAAGATGTACGAGCTCAGAGGTTATGTAGTTGATAGTTATTAGTGATATATTCCCAATTTGGTAATGTGGCATGCAAAGTGTTGAGCATTGGTTGATCGAAGCATGGATTTTGTGTAAAGCATAGCTTTGTGGGATGAGACTTCATCGAACTTCACACCTCGAGAAATGATCGAAACAGGAAGGATGCAGCAAGGTTATGGGGTTCGCGACCCTAAGGATATATGCATTTCCTTCTGGATAAAAGTGATATTATGGTATGGAGCCTAGATATTTTACTTATGTGGTTGTTGGAATTTGAGACGCCTCGGTAAAGGTCGGTTACGACCGGGGGATGACATACTCGTGACAGTTAATTACCTAGTTATAGAGGTAGCCCGGCCTTGTGTTGGCAGAGATCTGGTTAGGTTCTCAGGACGTCCCTACAGAGGCAAGCCCATTCGGATAAAGGAAGTTCCTTAGCCTTGGCCATTTGTTGGAAGTCTAAACGAAATATGAGCCCTTTACGATTTTAGTTGCAGAACCTGCCATTTAACATGGTAGCTGTAGTAAGCATATTATAATGGTACTTATGCTAGCTAAGATTAATATTATACTTGCGAAATGGTTTTCCACACCATGCACTAAAAATAATATCAAAAAGGATTTTCGCGTACCAAGCTTGTTTGACTGCTATAAGGAGAAACCTTCCCCATGTGTGCGATTGCATTTGAGTGTGTGTCGGAAGACCTTATGATAGTTTCATTTTCCAAAAGCATGAACGGATTTTTGGGCATAAATTACTGTTTTAAGTTCTCACACCAATCCCATGACTGACTTAGAGTTTATTATTCCCTTTGCTTAACTCGGGATGCCCCTAATTTTCCATACGGGAAGCATAGAGTCAGGCTATCAGTTGGTTCTGGAGCTAAGCTGGGAAATAGATGTGGATTTGGAACTCTTTGGTTTGGAAGCTTTTGGTTTTGATCTTTTTGGTTTGGACGTTGGAGCTTTGGAAATGAAGATGCAGTATGTTGGACTCTCTTGAAAGACCATGTTGATGTTATTTTTCCACTGTTATGTTGTATTCCGCTGTCATGTAATACATAGGACTCTGATGATGATTGGCACTTGTTGTAAGAATGTTGCAATCCATGAAGTGAATGAATAAAAGTTATTTTGTGTCCATTATGTTGTTATTATCTAATGTGTTATGACTCAGTGATCCGGACTCCAACGTTTGAATCTTCGGCATTTGAATACGGGTGATGTATTAGATGCCGATTTTCGAAGGTTGAAAAGCGGGTCGTCATAGTAGGCTAAAATTATATATGTGTAATGAATTTATAAACCATTCCTATATATTCTGTGATTGATGACTTGAAATATATATTGCATGTATGAGAATTTGAAAAATATTGGATGACCGTAGTTCCTGAATTTAGTATTGGACAATATTAATCCTTGAAACCTATTAATTATGTGATAGTTTCAGATTTTTAGATTTAAATGATATGTGCAAGTAAAAATGTAAATTAATTTATCACAGTAAATTGTTGGGGTTTAAGTAGTATTTTAATGCATTGGAATGTAGAGGGCTGCAATATAAATTCCTATAGATTATCATGTTCATACTTTGAAATAAAAGTGCACCGTCTAAAATGACAAGGAATATACCAAAAAGAAAGAGTGTATAAGATAGGGATATTTATTGTATTTTGTACCGTCTATTTCAATAACTATTTGAAAAATAATTCCTTGTAATTTCTAATGCAACCCAAGTTCTCCTTTTGGATAAGACATATAAATTTACAATGTTAACCTTGCCTTTAGGGAGTGTGGTTCCATGCATTGAAATGTAGAAACCTCTAAGGATTAATTAAAGAAATTATAAATATGATAATAATAACGGTCTACGAGAAGAATTAATGCATATGCAGTATAAGAAAGATAGAAATCAAATAATAACGATGAAAAGGTAGGAAAGTACTAATTTAAAAATAGTATGGAAAGTTCATTAAACAAGGGAGGGTGGTAAATGTCAAAAAAGAATAGAAGGAAAAGTTCAACAAAAAGAAATAGAAGTAAATGGAAAAATATATTTAGATCTTTTAAAAGGAAGTGGTAAATGACCTTAAATTGAAGAAGAAGTAAATGAATTAAAAAGTAAAGAAATGTTATTAATAGTTGAACATTGGAGGCGTAACAATTAAATAAGTATGAATGAATATATATACATATACGTATATATACACGTGGCATGAATGTATATATACATATACGTATATATACACGTGGCCTCAAGTTTGCGTTTATGATGGGTGTGAATTATTAAAGTTAGTAAATAACTTAGATGGACAAGAATAACATAGCCATTAGAATAGGTTGGAATACGAGGTCAATAGCGTCATACAACAGAAGTCTGCCCAACGCAAAGGGCTACCAATAGTTGTGTATGCATTATACTAATGTGAGACATATCCAACTGTAAGACTTGTGAAATTACATACGCTTGTGTATAGGTGAAGGAATACCCTAGTAGGGTATGCTTCAATCTTTTAAGAAGGGGTATTACCTTGATTGCATCAGGCAATCTAAATGGGACGGTGAGCAAGAATCGATGCTATATCAGTATGTTGGTACCATATTAGGGAGCTGGAGCTGTACATAGGTCAAGAACGCCATCATCCCTCAACGGTTAACGAAAAAGACGAGGATTACACCTAAACGGGCTACACCTTCTACTAGTGTAGGTCAGTTTTAGGTCATGCACTATCGCAGTTGTTCGCTAGTTTCATTATTATGAGGCAAGGCTAGATAACCCATAAGAAAGGTCTTTCAAACGATTAGGATAGTCCAAGGAGCTGAGTCCTTAATAGTCCGTGGAGCCGAGTCCATAATAGTCTATGGAGTTGAATATATAATAATTCGTGGAGCTGAGTCCACGGTAAGAAGCAGCCAAGTAGAAAATCCGTAAGATGAGATAGAATACGGCTAAACTATTGCGACGCCATTAGTAGGCACTATAGGAGTTTCTTGGTATGCACGACAATGAGGATGTGATACTGCATTGATAATGGATCCTGATGAGGTGCTGGGTTACGAATACCAACGAGGAAAGTATCTTGGTTAAAAGGGGGACTGTGGTACCTATATTTATCGGTCACCAAAACATTGTTCTGACCCCCTCCTCATTACAATGCACATGATTGCTTTAGAGGGACATGTACTAGTGCAAAGCAGGAATGATGGAAGGACAGATTCCTCTGCATGCTCGGCTGACAAAGACATTGGTTATTGGAAATGTTGAACTTGGTCAATACTATATGATTTATTATTTCGCTGCGAGTGATAACTGTATGCTTTAATATGAACTTATTTATTTAGTTAGAGGATACCAAGCCAATGATCCGTACTTTAGCAGACTTGGGTTTTCGATTTAGCAAAAATTCAAGCCCATTGGGATGCGGGTTGTCAAATTTGGTATTAGAGCCTAGGTAAGTCGATCTTGAAAAATTAGAAAACATTGGGTTAATATATTTATCTTTACCTATAATTAGATATATTATATGCCAAATCCTATGAATTCCGACTATAGAGTAGTTGCAACCATATTTTTAAAAGACGGATAAGTCGATTATGAGCCATAACAATATATGAAATTTATGATGTAAACCAACCCCGATTACTCCATAGAAAATAGGCAGTATGGAAAGGAGTTGACATAAGAAGCGCTTGAGGGCAGCATATGGAATGTCCTTGATGTTGGATAGTACGTGACTCTCTAATTGCGCCCCCAATAGCCCAATGGTTGTAGATCCCTGCAAGATTGCCGATTGATGATTTACAGTAGGTCCAGATAAGAGGAATGTTAGATTCATATGCTATATATATCAAGAAGCAAGAATTAAATAAGTTCTCGAAGGAAGGCGTGTCGTAGTCACCCTAAGATAATGGCCGGATTTTTTTTATATTTTGGAAGAAGATATGCCAGCCAGCAAGTAGAAAGAAGAAAAGCCCAAAGAAGGGATAAAAAAAAACAATTCACTCTAAGTCTGACCCCACATGAAAGAATTTAGTATAAAAGTTGAAATGATTTTAATATAAAAGTTTGAGAAAATATATAAATAATATATTTAAAATGATTTCCAAAGGAATTATCTAAAGGTAGAAATACCCTATTCTTTTTAAAAATAAGAAAATGTTGAATCTTCAAAAAAACAAAGTATTTGCATTTATTCAAATAGGAAGTTTTAACAGAAATTGAAATCAGTTAAACTAGAAATTTCAGTAAATATAATTTTAATAAAAAGTTACTTCTTTTGAAAAAGAATGTATAAAACATATGTATAGCTCGTGCATTTTTTCTAAATGAAAAATTTTAAAGTGTAAAATTCTGTTTAGGGGTGGACAATAGGAAGTGGTTCTAGTTTTAAGTGGGGTAAATAGAATGGGAAAAGAAGATAGTAGGGAAAACTATATGAATAATGGCAATTTTGGTTGAGGACAATTAAATAATTGTAACATTATGAAATCTAAATAGTAATAATATTAGAAATTTATATAAAATAATATTAGAAATTAGAAATTAGAAATGACGTTAGGAGATTATATTAAAAATAATCATAGTAATCTGATTAGAAGAAATATAGGAAATTAAAGGAAGAACAAAGAAAAATGGATATTTTTCATGGTGGTACACATTGATTGCATGTATCTCTTAAAAAGTCCCTCTCACATGCTATTAGAGACTCCACCAAGGATTGAAGTGGAGATAGAATGAGTAATAAGAAAGTAATAGGATGTAAGTTTCTTTATCTGCTCCAGTTTTTATTTTTTAAAACTGTAAAAGATGTTTTGAAACATTGTAAAGTGTATTTTAAAAGAAATGGTTTGGTATAAGAATTGATTTTTCAAAATAAAATCTTAATAAGTAGTTTGAGTTAAATAAAATCCCAAAAGTAAAAAATACTTGTTGTTGAAAAAGGGCTTTAAAATAAAAGTTGACATGAAGGAAAAGGAAAGAAACTTTTTTAAATTAAATCGCTAACATTTTCCTTTGGACTTGATGAATAAAAGCTTAATTCAAAAATCCTAAATTATTGTTTTAAAAGTAAAGACACCAAGTTATTTTTGACTTTAATAAAAAAATTCTAAGTTTGCGCTTCTAAAAGTATATTTTTGGGATTAAGATCTTAATTTTTTTTTTTGAGAATACTATCAAGAGATTTGGATTAAGAGAAGATAGTAATGGGGGTAATAAGATGGTAAACACACATCGAGGACGTTGGCAGATTCGAGCTTAAGGAAGGCAGAATAGGCGGTGAAAAAGTTAATTCCGCTAAGTCAATTTTCCAACGAGCATTTCTATATGTGCACAGTTGTATTCTTTAGCTATTACAGAGTGGAAATGCACAGTTCTGCTTATAGTTGGTAGTGGTAGGTAAAATAAAGAGAGAACCTTATTTACTAGAAACTAGAAAGGTGAGTTAAGATACGTAGGTTACATTAAAATGACATATTAGGAAGGTCTATTTAATTTAAGTAAGAAGTGATAGGGCCACAACATCGTTATTGTTAGTTGATCTTGAAGGACAACTTTTGGCAATTTTTTTATTAAGGTTTGGGTTGTAAGCATTAGTTTTTTCAGCGAAAGTACCAAAATGTTTATACTAAAAGTTGACACAAACATCCAATTTGAAACGACCCTGACTCGATCTTCAAAAATCGGCATCGAATACATCACCCGTATTCCAATGTCGCAGATTCAAGCGTCGAATCTGGTTCGCCGGAGCTTATAACACATTAAGTAAACAACTCTACGGAATAAAAACGAATAACTTTTGTTGATACACAATAGTTGATTACAACAATGGTACAACATTCTTCAACATCAGAGCCAATATACAACAGTTGAAAAGATTACAGCGAAAGCAACACCAACTCTAGGAGAGAGATCACCATACAACATCTTCATTCCAAAGATCCAAAGCTCGAAAGACTTTCATTATCCAAAACCAAAAGCTTAAAGAAACTCCCAAACCAACAAGTCGATCCAACAGCTATACTGAAGTTAAGCAAACTCGATGCACAATGCGATTACCAAAATCCAAAGGCTGAAAGCCATCGACTCTATATCTACTAGCTGATTATCTGAAAATCTAACTTTAGGCTGCCCGTGTGGAAAATTGTGGGACCCAGAGTTTAGAAAGGGAACAATAAACTCCAAGTCAGTCATGCGATTGGTGTGGACAAACGAAAACATTTTATCATTAACAAAAGAAAACAGAATAAATTAAAAGAAATCTGCAATGCTTTTTAGAAAATGAAGCTACCACAAGGCCTCCTGCCACACACACAATGTAAGCGCACAATTGGAGGAGATTTCTCCTTATGATAGTCAAACATGCTTGATACGCGAAAATCTTTTGATATTATTATTAGTGCATAGTGCAGAAAACTTTTCGAAAGTATAATATTGATCTTAGCAAGCATACCACCATTATGGTATACATACTATAGCTACCAATTAAACAACGGGTCACCACCATAAGTAAATGGCAATTTATACAACTAAAACCGTACAAGACGCGTATTGGTGATTGGATTTCCAACAAATGGTCAGGCAAAGGAACTTCCTGGGCCACATGGGTACGCCTCTGGAGGGACGCTTCGAGAACTTAACTAGCTCTCTGCCAACACAATGCCTGGTTACCCTTGTAACTAGGTAACTACTACACGAGTATGCCATCCCCCGGTCGTTACCGACCTTTATCCGAGGATTCTCAACACCAACAACCACAAAGTAATAAATTCGCAGTAACCACATAGGTTAAATATCTGAGTTCCATACCATGATACCACCTTTTTCCAGAAGGAAATGGACATACCCTAAGGGCGCGACCCTCATAACCTTGCTGCATTCTTCTTGTTTCAACCATTCTCGGGTTGTGAGGTCTAACGAGGTCATGTCCACATAGCTATGCTTTTCACAAAAGCCATGCTTCGATCAACACATAATCAGCAGCACTTCGTATGCCACATTACCAAATTGGGAATGTATTACTAGTAAATATCAACTACATAACCTTTGAGCTCGTATATCTCAGAGAAGGGTGTAAAGCTGAGAGAATAAATTCTTCGCCACCAAACATAAATGTATTTGATAGAAACCAGCTTTACATCGCAAAGTGTAATGTCAGACACATATCCATACAAGTCCGTTCCGGGTTCGAACGAAACCGAAGGCACTTCAAAGAAGCCCATGCAATCCGAATATTCACAAACCCGATCGGACTCCCCATCTCATATGGAGATCTCTATACCGTAGCTACTCAGTGTAGAGTCATTCGACGGGTAATCCTTTCGTTCTCGAAAATACCCGGTCTTTACCACCGGTCTTCAAATGCTATCCATTTTGTCATATCATTATTTGGAATGGCTTATATAACATAAAGTCCTCTCCCAGCTAAACCGAATAATGAGCGCTTAATTTAAAAAGCATATGGATATAGTGGGATCTTAGTTAAGTCACAACTTAAAGCCCAAAACCTTTCCTTTGAATGGTTTAAACAATTTCCATTACTAATCTTTTAAACAAAAGATTCACCCTTTTAAAATCACTTTCAAATTGAAACAATGTTTCACCAATCTTTCACAAAGACTCATTCATAGTTTTCAAGACAATTCCATTTTAAATTTGAAACCCTTTCAACAAAAACTGGAAATCCTTTCTTTATTTGAAAGCCATTATTATTTGAAAATGAGGAGTTTCCGTTTTGGGAAAATTCCGATTACATTTGTTCAAGTTATAGCCCTTAAAGTATAAACATGGGTCAAATTCAAATTCCCAAAGTAATACTTCTAAAATGGTATAAAACTCATATAAATACATTATATAACTTCTATAACCTTTTTAAACCATAATTTCCAAATATATATTCATAGAACTCAATTACAAATCTTGAATTCAAATTTAAATCAAACTATTCAAATTTCAAAACTTTATCAAGTTATTCAAAATAATTTTTTTATCTTCAAAAACTACTTTTCAAAAGCTTTTCATATTTAACACAATTCCACTTCCAAATCATTTTGGATTCCAAATTTAATTTTAAAACCATTTTGTTATTTTGAATAAAATAATATTAAATTCAAATATCTGTGACTTAACCGAATCCTTGTGAAATCCATATTTGTGTGTGTATGGTGTAGTCCAGGGGTTTTACACAATAATGCAACATCATCAATCATCGCAATCCAAGCACAGCAATATCGATAAGCGGTATAATCCTATAACGCTTATCTTCATTTACAGATTCACGGATAAATAACATAAATTCATCACAGATAAATAAGTTACAGATCACAGCTTAATATAATTCATATCATAGAATAGCAAACATCAGGGATATCAAAAATTGAAGCATTCAATACAATCCAAACATCCATAAGTAAGATCAGTTAGTCATCTGATTAATTTAAATCATATTAATTACTTATGAATAAATTACTATTCCTGGTTAATTAATTACAAACCTTAATCATTATTAACCTTTAATCATTCATTAATTAACCTCTAATGATAAATTAATTAACCTTTAATCATTAATTAATCAACCTTAATCAATAAATCAATTAACCTTTAAGCATTTAATAATTAACCTTTAATTATTTAGTTATTCTTTAATTAATTTTACTTAATTAATTATATTAATTAATTAACCTTTATTTAATTAAATCACCCCTTCATTATTTTCACTAATTAATTATCCTCTAGTTAATTAATTATCCTCAAATTAATTACCTTAATTAACCACCATTTAATTAATTACCTTAATTAATTACAATAAGTGATTATCCCTAATCACTTATATTAATAAATCACAAATTAATTTCAATCACTTGATTAATCAGCCTTTAATCATCAATTATTTATCCTTAATTACTTTCATTAAGTAATTATTCTCAAGTAATTAATTACCTTTCAATTACTTATCATTAATCAAACTTAATTAATTAATTATCCTTTAATATAATTACACAAAGTAATCATCCCTTAATTACATTAAGTAAAAATCTTTGATTAATTACATAAATAAATTAATCACCCTGATTAATTATCTTTTAACTAATCACATGGACAATTTCGTCTTTAATTAACCTTTAAATTTCAAATAATAAATTAATCAATCCTTAATTTATTTCATTAACAAATTAACCCTTTATATTAAGTAATTGTCATTAATTACTTTTATTAATCATATTAACAAATTTTACCTTTAAATTAATTAACCACATAAATAAGTTAATTCTTGATTGATTAATTAATCATCGCCATCAATTGTCCTTTAATTAATTAAGTCATTAATCCTTTAAAACTTATTTGAAAATCTTGTTAAATACATTTACCTTAAAAACTTTGTTTATTTTAAATTTTAACTTTGAAACCTCATTTTAAAACTTGTTTAAAATTTGAAACTTGATTTATTTTCCTTTTGGAAAATTATTTAGTTTAAATATACTTTGAAAATTTATTTAAATAAAAATTTACTTTGTAACTAAAAAAACTGTTGTATTTTAAAACCTGAAACATGTTTTCCCTTTTAAATTTGAAATCTGGTAACAAATTAAACAAGCCCGAGCTCAACCTATTATTTTACCCGAGCCAAATCTTGTTTAACCGGAGACAATACTCAAGAAACTTACGATCATTACACTACTTCGAGGCAACTCTCCTTCGATCTCGAGCTGGAGCCGGAGCATTTCCTTTCTTCCTCAAATTTCAACATCACCAGACATTAATGATATCTCATGCACGTGCACAATCAACCCAATCACTTTTGACCATCACCACGACCTTCGGCAAGACGCTGGCGATCCCCTCAAGCCTCGCGATCACCTAGAAAGCTGATTTGAACCTGAAATCAAAATCGAGCTCGAGCACCTCAAACCTGGAACCAACTCCGGTCATAAACTCGACTCGCCCATTCGCCATCGATCACCTGCAACCACGCCGCCGCGTCCAGACATTCGCCACTCACCCACATCTCGATTCGACCCGGTCTGGTCCACCTCGATGCACCGACGACTACGCAAATGCCACCCAAAGCCGATGACCAAAAACAGGCTCGAAAACCCTAATTCCCTATCGTCTGACCACCATAGTGATTAGAAAATTTTCTAACCATTTTTCCACGAACCTCCACCACCCAGACTACCTCTAAACTCGAACACGATACCCATTTCAACGTTGATCGTCGGAATTTTCAAAAAAACCAATTTCAGTTCATCTCTAAATTTCGCCATGAATATAAACTTAAAAATCTTGATTTTTATATCAAAATTCATAATTTCCAAATACAAATTAGGTTATATACTTGAAATATGAAATTTGGATAATTGTTTTTCTGACTAGAAATGGAACATTTCTGTAATATCCAAATTTAAAAATATTTAATCAATATTTTCACCTGAATTTACTTTTAAAAATGATATTTCACATATGTGAACACTTTTCATTCAGAGATTAAACCCTAAAAAGGTATAGGTGGGATGATTTGCATTTTTGAACAGGTTTCAAAACTTGTTAAGTAAGGATAGAGTTGATTTTTTCTATATATATAGGCATGCACACACACAAACTACAAATATATACATCGATAAAACATACTCACATCCTTGCAAACAATTCTATTTACTACTTCACTTCACAGAATCACAGATTCAAACTTTAATAGGTTAGTTTGCTCACCTTTGAAAACAGAGAAGCAGAGAACAAAAACTGGAACTGTATTTTGAAACAGACGCTTGAATTTTGTTTTTGATTTGAATCCTTGATGTTTGAATCTGACCTTTGAAGCTCGATGGTGTTTGAGTTGATTTACTGGTTTGCTTTGATCTGGTTGAATTTGGGCTATTTGTTTTTAGTTTTGATTTTCTTTTCTCTAGCTTCACTTCCAAGTTTTGATTTTTACTTTGATTCGTTTGAGTTTGAGTTGATCTTTGAATGCTTGCTTGACAAATTTTGATTTGCTTGATCCTGATCTTGTTTTAGGTTTTAATTTTGAAGAGTTTGTTCTTAGATTTTATTTTCTTTTAACTTGTAGTTTTTGAACATTTATCAAAGAAAATGAGAAAAGAAGGAGATGAATGTATATATATTTGAATTTTCTTTATTTATTAATTTCAAAAATAAAAAGAAAATAAATCAAACTTGCCACTTGTTCATTTAACTCAACACTTGTTAATCTATATTGTTACTTATTAAACATTTGTCAATGCATGTATTATATAATTTACAATTGTCAAAATTACATATTTTTATGTTTTACCCCTTTATCTTATTAATTTGTTAAAATGAAAACAATTTGTGTTTAAAACCTTTGTTAAACTTTTTATTTATTTATTTATGTAGATCATCCATTTTATATTAGCATATGTTTAAACTTATATATATTTACAAACTATATATTTTTTTAAAGAAAATTTTCTAGTCTTTATAACCAATTCTATTTTTAAACTTAGTTTATTATATTTTTAAATGTATGAATGCCTACATTTACACATTTTCTATTATTTATATTTGTATAGCTTTTTAAAGAAAATAATCTTAAAATCTAGTTATATACTATAAATAATCATATATATATATATATGTTTAGATTCTTATTCATACATTTTCCTTATCATTTATATCTACACAAATTAAAGAAAAATAATTTGAAATCAAATTATATATAAATAAATACATATATTTATTAAAATTAGAAAACACATTTTTATTAAATTTAAAAATATAGAGTATTTAAATCCAATTTATTTATCAAACATTTATCTTGAATTTCAAACCCAAATTTTATTTAAAATCAATTTATATATTTAAATAAACAACACATATATTTATTTATTTTTGAAATTTTCCAAATTAATTCACCAATAAATTCACAATTTAATTCTAAAAATTAAATTAATTATCAGATTTAAATTTGGCTCAAAACCTAGAATGTTGCGATTCCCCCCTTAAGAAAATTTCATCCTCGAAATTTGCTAGACAGGGACACAACCAAAGAACAGATGAACACACAAAGAAATGTTTCACCAAATTAATCTAAACATTTATTCTGCATTTGGCTTACCAAATCAGAACATCATCTATAATTATGAGAATGAACTCATTCAATACTACACAAGATACTCAGGTCATCTAATCTACGAAATATGCAAGGGCATCGGTTAGTCCGAAGGGATAACTAACCGTTGGTAGAATATACCGGGACCTAAAGATGAACAAATGGATATAATCCAATTTAACTTCATATTTTGTTAATCAATTTATTTCTATTTAAATTTAAAAATTCATTAGAGTCAAAACGAAAAGTTGATAGGAAATTGATGAAGAGAATACGAAATAGAAACTTATCTACACGATTCGCAGGGCCACCCCAATACCAAAGCTTCTTCTTATAGCTGCCAATAAACCATCAAAGAATTTGAAATCAGATGATGATCAAAGAGATTGATAGAAAATTTTATTTCCTTGTTGTTGCAGGTATTGACCATTTGAAGTGTACTTCCATGTCCCTTACCTCGTCCTCTTCTTGCACTCATGCTCACTATCAGTGGATAGTAAGAGAATTTACTGAGGCATATGGATGGATATCTTAAGGATATACTCATTCTGGGGTATTTGTAACCCTATCTCTAATGAGTCACCTAATGTGTTATACTCCTGAGCCAAAGTTCTTACTCAACCTTCAGCTTCGATACCAAATGAAACAACCCTGACCCGACCATCAAAAATCGGCACCGAATACATCACCCGTATTCGAAAGCCGTAGATTCAAGCGTCGAATCGGGTTCGCTGGAGCTTACAACACATTAAGTATGCAACTCAGTGAAAGAAAAACGAATAAATTTTATTGATAAACAACAGTTGATTACAACAATGATACAACATTCTTCAACATCAGAGCCATATACAATAGTGGAAAAGATAATAGCGGAAATAACACCAACTCCAAGAGAGAGATCACTGTACAACATCTTCATTCCAAAACTCCAAAGCACGAAAGGCTTTCATTATCCAAAACCAAAAGCTTAAAGAAACTCCCAGACCAACAAGCTCGATCCAACAACATTGCTGAAGTTAAGCAAACTCGATCCACAATGCGATTATTGAAATCAAAGGCTGAAAGGTATCAACTCTATATCTACTAGCTGACTGTCTGAAAATCTAACTCTAGGCTGCTGTATGGAAAATTATGGGCACCCAGAGTTTGGAAAGGGAACAATAAACTCCAGGTCGGTCATGGGACTGGTGTGAGCAAATGAAAACAGTTTATCTTTAACAAAAGAAAACAAAAAGAAAAGAAATCCGCAATGCTTTTTAAAAATGAAACTACCATAAGGCCTTCGGCCACAAGCACAATGCTAGCGCACAATTGGAGGAGATTTCTCCTTATGATAGTCAAAAATGCATGATACGCGAAAATCTTTTGATATTATTATTAATGCATAGTGCAGAAAACCTTTTGAAAGTATAATATTGATCTTAGCCAGCATACCACTATTATGGTATACCTACTATAGCTACCAATTAAACGACGGGTCACCACCATAAGTAAATGCAGGTTATACAACTAAAATCATACAAGGCGCGTATTGGTGATTGGATTTCCAACAAATGGTCAGGCAAAGGAACTTCCTGGACCACATGGATACGCCTCTGGAGGGACGCCTCGAGAGGCGTAACCAGCTTTCTGCCAACACAAGGCCGGGATACTTCTGTAACTAGGTAACTACTACACGAGTATGCAATCCTTCGGTTGTTACCAACCTTTATCCGAAGATCCTCAACACCAACAACCACAAAGTAATAAATTTGAAGTAACCACATAGGTTAAATATCTGGGCTCCATACCATGATACCACCTTTTTCCAAAAGGAAATGGACATACCCTAAAGGGCGCGACCCTCATAACCTTGCCGCTTCTTCCTGTTTCGACCGTTTCCAGGTTGTGAGGTTTGACGAGGTCACGTTCACGAAGCTACGCTTTTCACAAAAGTCATGCTTCGATCAACACATGATCAGCAACACTTCGTATGCCCATTACCAAATTGAGAATGTATCACTAGTAAATATAACTACATAACCTCTGAGCTTGTACGTCTCAGAGAAGGATGTTAAGCTAAGAGAATAAATTCTCCGCCACCAAACAGAAATGTATTGAATAGAAACCAGCTTTACATCTCAAAGTGTAATGTCAGACACACATCCATACAAGTCCGTTCCGGGTTCGAACGGAACCAAAGGCACTTCAAAGATGCCCTTGCAATCCGGGTATTCACATCCCGATCCGACTCCCCATCACATATGAAGATCTTTATACCGTAGCTACTAAATGCAGAGTCATTCGACAGGTAATCTTTTCATTCTCGAAAATACCCGGTCTTCACCGCCGGTCTTCCAATGTTATCCATCTCGTCGTATCATTATTCGGAATGGGTTATATGACATAAAGTCCTCTCCCGGCTAAACCGAATAACGAGCGCTTAATTTAAAAAGCATATGGATATAGTGGGAACTTAGTTAAGTCACAACTCAAAGCCTAAAACCTTTCCTTTGAATGGTTTAAACAATTTCCATTACTAATCTTTTAAACAAAAGATTCACCCTTTTAAAATCACTTTCAAATTGAAACAAAGTTTCACCAATCTTTCACAAAGATTTATTCATAGCTTTCAAAACAATTCCATTTTAAATTTGAAACCCTTTCAACAAAACTAGAAATCCTTTCTTTATTTGAAAGCCATTATTATTTGAAAATGAGAAGTTTCCATTTTGGGAAAATCCGATTACATTTGTTCAAGTTATAGCCCTTAAAGTATAAACTTGGGTTAAATTCAAATTCCCAAAAACTCATATAAATACATTATATAACTTGTATAATCTTTTTAAACCATAATTTCCAAACACATATTCATAGAACTCAATTTCAAATCTTGAATTCGAATTTAAATCAAACTATTTTAATTTCAAAACTTTATCAAGTTATTCAAAATAATTTTTTTATCTCCAAAAACTCCTTTTTAAAAGCTTTTCATATTTAACCCAATTCCATTTCCAAACCATTTTGGATTCCAAATTTAATTTTAAAACCATTTCATTATTTTGAATAAAATAATACTAAATTCAAATATCTGTGACTTAACCGAATCCTCGTGAAATCCATATTTGTGTGTGTATGGTGTAGTCCAGGGGTTTTACACAATAGTGCAACATAATCAATCATCACAATCCAAGCACAGCAATATCGCTAGGCGGTATAATCCTATAACACTCATCTTCATTCATAGATTCATGGATAAATAATATAAATTCATCATAGATAAATAAGTTACAAATCACAGCTTAAACATACAATTCATATCACAGAATAGCATACATCAGGGATATCAAACGATCAAAGCATTCAATACAATCCAAACATCCATAAGTAAGATCAATTAGTCATTTGATTAATTTAAATCAGATTAATTACTTATGAATAAATTACTAACGCTGGTTAATTAATTAATTACAAACCTTAATCATTAATTAACCTTTAATCATTCATTAATTAAGCTTTAATGATAAATTAATTAACCTTTAATCAATAATTAATCAACCTTAATTAATAAATCAATTAACCATTAATTGTTGAATAATTAACCTTTAATTATTTAATTATTCTTTAACTGATTTTACTTACTTAATTATATTAATTAATTGACCTTTATTTAGTTAAATAACCCCTTAATTATTTTCACTAATTAATTATCCTTTAGTTAATTAATTGTCCTTAAATTAATTACCTTAATTAATTACCATTTAATTAATCATCCTTAATTAATTACAATAAGTGATTATCCCTAAGCATATATATATTTAGTAAATCACAAATTAATTTTAATCACTTGATTAATCAGCCTTTAATCATCAACTGTTGATCCTTAATTACTTTCATTAAGTAATTATTATCAAGTAATTAATTACCTTTAATTACTTATCATTAATCAAACTTAATTAGTTAATTATCCTTTAATGTAATTACACAAAGTAATCATCCCTTAATTACATTAAGTATTAATCTTTTATCAATTACATAAATAAATTAATCACCTTGATTAATTATCTTTTAACTAATCACATGGACAAATTCGTCTTTAATTAACCTTTAAATTTCAGCTAATAAATTAATTAATCCTTAATTTATTTCATTAACAAATTAACTCTTTATATTATGTAATTGTCCTTAATTATTTTTATTAATCACATTAACAAATTTTACCTTACATAAATTAATTAACTACATAAATAAGTTAACTCTTGATTGATTAATTAATCATGTCCCTCAATTGTCCTTTAATTAATTAAGTCATTAATCCTTTAAAACTTATTTGAAAATCTTGTTAAATACATTTACCTTAAAAACTTTGTTTATTTTAAATTTTAACTTTGAAACCTTATTTTAAAACTTGTTTGAATTTTGAAACTTGATTTATTTTCCTTTGGAAACTTATTTAGTTTAAATATACTTTGAAACTTTGTTTAAATAAAAATTTACTTTGTAACTAAAAAAATTGTTGTATTTTAAAACCCGAAACATATTCTCCCTTTTAAATTTGAAATCTGGTAATAAATTAAACAAGCCCGAGCTCAACCTATTATTTTACCCAAGCCAAATCTTGTTTAACCCAAGATAATACTCGAGAAACTCACGATCATTACACTACTTCGAGGCAACTCTCCTTGGATCTCAAGCTGGAACCCGAGCATTTCCTTTCTTCCTCAAATTTCAACATCATCACACATTGATGATATCTTGTGCACGTGCATGATTAACCCGATCGCTTTCGACCATCACCACGACCTTTGGCAAGTCGTCGGCGATCCCTTCAAGCCTCGCAACCACCCAGAAAACTTATTTGAACCTGAAATCAAAATCGAGCTCGAGCATCACCAACCTGGAACCCACTCCTGTCATAAAATCGACTCGCACGTTCACCGCCGATCACCTGCAACCACGCCGCCACATCCAGACATTCGCCATCACCCACGTCTCGATTCCACCCGGTCTGGTCCACGTCCACCTCGATGCATCGACGACGACGCAAACGCCACCCAAACCCGATGACCAAAACAGGCTCGAAAACCCTAGTTCCCTGTCGTCTGTTAGAAAATTTTCTAACCATTTTTCCACGAACCTTCACCACCCAGACTACCTCTGAACTCAAACACGATACCAATTTCAACGTTGATTGTCGAAGTTTTCAAAAAAACCAATTTCAGTTCATCTTGAAATTTCGCCATGAACATAAACTTAAAAATCTTGATTTTTATATCAAAATTCATAATTTCCAAATAGGAATTAGGTTATATACTTGAAACATGAAATTTGGATAATTTTTTTTAACTAGAAATGCAGCGTTACTGTAATATCCAAAATTAAAAATATTTAATCAATATTTCCACCTGAATTTATTTTTTATTTCACATATGTGAACACTTTTCATTTCGAGATTAAACCCTAAAAATGTATAGGTGCGATGATTTGCGTTTTTGAGCAGGTTTCAAAACCTGTTAAGTAAGGACAGTTTTTCTATATATAGAGGCATGCACACACACAAACTACATATATATATACATCTATACAACATATTCACATCCATGCAAACAATTCTATTTACCATTTCACTTCACAGAATCACAGATTCAAACTTTAATAGGTTAGTTTGGCCACCTTTGAAAACAGAGAAGCAGAGAACAAAACCTGGAACTGTATTTTGAAACAGAAGCTTGAATTTTGTTTTTGATTTGAATCCTTGATGTTTGAATCTGATCATTGAAGCTTGATGATGTTTGGGTTGATTTACTGGTTAGCTTTGATCTGGTTGAACTTGAGCTATTTGTTTTAGTTTTGATTTTCTTTTCTCTGACTTCATTTCCACGTTTTGATTTTTGCTTTGATTCATTTGAGTTTGAGTTGATCTTTGAATGCTTGCTTGGTAAATTTTTATTTGCTTGATCTTGATCTTGTTTCAGGTTTTAATTTTGAAGAGTTTGTTTTTAGATTTTATTTTCTTTTAACTTGTAGTTTTTGAACATTTGTCAAAGAAAATGAGAAAAGAAGGAGATGAAGTGTGTGTATATATATTTGAATTATCTTTGTTTATTAATTTCAAAAATAAAAAGAAAATAGATCAAACATGCCACTTGTTCATTTAACCCAACACTTGTTAATCTATATTGTTACTTATTAAACATTTGTCAATGCATGTGTTATATAATTTATAATTGTCAAAATTACATATTTTTATGTTTTACCCCTTTATCTTATTAATTTGTTAAAACGAAAACAATTTGTGTTTAAACCCTTTGTTAAACTTTTTATTTATTTATTCATGTAGATCATCCATTTTATATTAACATATGCTTAAACTTTTATATATTTTGACGCAGCGGATTAATCAAACAAAACTTCAATCGATGAAATGTAACAATCGGTGAGTTGAAGATACCAAAATGCCCAAGTTCGTTGATCCAAAGATACCGAACTCTAGCTATCTCAAACACGTTGATAGCGCACTATACCGTGTTCCAAGATCTACGATTCTTCGCACGTTGATCTAGCGCACTAGATTCCGTGAATCGGCTTCTACGATCGTTGAATCGAGCGCACTCGATTAACCGAAAGAGGAGATAGGAGATTACACTCAACTACCAATTGGTATGAAAGCACAAAGCTAACAAAAGAGAATTTTATTCAAAAAATCAACTCAAACAAAATGTACAACACACGCGTATTTATAGGAGTTACAACCCATAGGTCGGCACCGACTCAACGCAAGAGATTCAAACACGACCGACTCATCATAAGTCGTTGCCGACTTAACTACACAACACGGTTTACACGACTCAAACATAGTAACCACCTGACCGACTCAAAAGTATACGACACAACAGGCCCAGCCTTATGACCATACCTCCGACTCAAGAAAACAAATAACGACTCAACTTGCCAAGCGACTCACGACTCAACTTCATACCGACTTAACAAAATACGACTCAACATACAATGCGACTCATGACTCAACCGACTCATCAACTGACCGACTCAACACTCATATGACTCAGCTTCCCAGTTCCTTGCGGCCTGTCTCTTCGAACGATTCAGTTAGGTCGTCCCCTTTGTTTTAATAAGTCGCAAACGACTTGGAGTCTTCGCCTTAGGTCGTGAACTGTGTCCCGTAAGTCGGTAACGACTTAAAATCTCCGAGCTACCCAACTCCAAAGCTTCCTCCTCACGACCTAGAATCATTTTAACACGTGACCGACTTAACTCTTGAGGAATTGTAGATCGTGCTGCATCATATTTACAAACTATATATTTTTTTAAAAGAAAATGTTCTAGTCTTTATAACCAATCCTATTTTTAAATTTAATTTATTAAATTTTTAAATGTATGAATGTTTACATTTACACATATTCTATTATTTACATTTTTAGCTTTTTGAAGAAAATAATCTTAAAATCTAATTGTATACTATAAATAATCATATATATATATATGTTTAGATTCTTATTCATACATTTTCCTTATTATTTATATATATACAAATTAAAGAAAAATAATTTGAAATCAAATTATATATAAATAAACACATATATTTATTAAAATTAGAAAACACATTTTTAATAAATTTTAAAATGTAGAGTATTTAAATTCAATTTATTTATCAAATATTTATCTTGAATTTCAAACCCAAATTTTATTTAAAATCAATTTATATATTTAAATAAACAACACATATCTTTATTTATTCTGGAAAAATTCCAAATTAATTCACCAATAAATTCACAGTTTAATTCTAAAAATTAAATTAATTATCAGATTTAAATTTGGCTCAAAACCCTGAATGTTACACAATTAAATAATAAATTCAAAAATTTCAAGAAAAAGCAAGAAATAGAACAAAAGAACACACAAATTTTTATAGTGATTTGAGGAATACTCCAACCGACGTCCACTTAAATTTTAGTTTTCGATGTCTGTCGGGTTTTTTCATAGTTCATCTTATGGATCAGTAATGATCCCTGAGTTACAGAGGAAGTATGAAAAACTGTTAGGAGAAGAAAAATGTTCTTTGAAACAATGTCCTTCCTCCCTAATTTATAGCTGCAAGTCACTAGTGCACCTATGTTTCCCATGTCTAGAGGAAGTTGCTTGGAGAAGATCATGGCCATCTAAGCGATATTTAGGGCTCAATATCGATCCATTTCCATGGATTATTAGCGATCACAAGATGGGTAACAAATCCTTCTTTGAGTTGATGTAGTGGCTTGCTTGACTTGTGCCTTTATCCTAGGTATCTAGTCGCAACGATACTAGTTTGAATTTGAATGAATTCCTTGGTTTGAATGATGGTTGATAGCTTTTGGTTTTCCCATCTGTAACAACCTTGGTTTTTGAGTTCATTGGATAAAATAAATAGTGATTTAAATTGGAGATTTTAAATGAGGAATTTGAAATTTGTATTCTTTTATAAAAGATAATCAATCCTTTTTAGAATGAGAATTATAGATTTATAAGATATTGGAAAATTAATGTGTACATGTATGGAAAATACTTTCAAAGCTATAAATAAATAAATAAATCTATTTGTGAGAAGAATAGAAGTTTTAATTTGTTGAATCATTTATTGATTTATAAAAGAGGAATTTGAGAAGTGTTTAAATATTAAGTAATCTTTTTAGGTTGTAGTTTGAGATTTCAATTCAACAAAAAACGAACATAAAATTAGTTCAGTATTTAAAAATGATAACCAAGTGGAATTATAAATTATTAGTGAAATGGGTTAGTATTTAATTTCTTGACTTATTATTAAAATTTAGAAATATAGAGCCAGCCTTTGTAAAAAGAAAGAAATAAAAGAAGTAATGGAATTAATAAGAATCCTCCTTTTCCTTATCGAGTTGCCTTAACCCAAGGCCTAAGTAAAACTAAAGTAAAAGAGAAGATTGATTTTCATCTTCTCAGGACCTTATGTGCAAAAATAAGAAAAAGAAAAGGAAACTCTCTTCTTTTTAAAAAACCCTTGAAGTAAATCCTAGAAAGTCCACTAAAATTCTAAGTGATGTTTTCAAACCATATTCTATTCAATATATTTCAGTTTATGCAGTATTTGATTTTGGAATGTTCTTCTTTTGCGTTGAGGCAAATTGCTAGGGTTTGTTGTGATAATGAAAAGCGGGGAATAAATCTATTTTTAGCGAGCTATCTCATAGATCTAAGGTGAGTGATCCTCATCACTCTCTTTAAATTGGGTTGCGAGTTCATTGTTGGATTGAATTGATATTTTCTAAGGTTGAGTGCATGTAATGCTATATGATGAATTAACACCTCTAGAAAATCTTGTTTATGTAAGTAGGGAAATGTGTTGCTCGTTCCTGTTTTGTGATGCCTTGCTAGATTTTCATTGATGCATGCATGCAAGGGTATACCTAACTATGGGCTCTATCTGAAGTCCAGTCATCGATGGTCGATAAATGTCGATCTTGGTGGGATTCCTGGAGTTGAGTTGGCTCCACGAAGCATCACCACCGGTCGATCGGTGGTGCTATACTTGTCCACCAGTTGAGGATACCTAGAGCAAGCTCTGCTCCAGGAAATCCGCCTTTGTTGGTTCATATTTCCCTATGATTGCTGATTTGCTTGCTTGGCTTTCCATGGATCATTTGCAGGGATTTTGGAAGACATGTTGCACTGCATTCTTGTAGAGTTCTCACTAATATTTCATTAAATATGATTTATATAACAATATATATATTTAATGCCCTATTTTGTGAACTAGTAAAGTTTTAATCCATCTTGATCATATATATATATCCATGTCTACACTTTACTTTCAAATTAGTTTTATAACCTATTATATATCAACAAATAACACATATGTTTCTATACAATTTTTTGACCGATAAAAAGTGTTGTATAGATTTAACAGGATGGTTTTGGAAAATTAAACTTATATTCTTGCAAACCTATGTTTTATTGCTAAAATGTATTCATGGATTTAAGAAGAGATTTTATACAAATACACATACACACTCCCCATCTAATGCTTGGAAAAATCTTTTTTACATAAAGGAAATAAAAGATTATTGTTATAAAAAAATATTCCTCCAATATAGTTTTGTCTAATTATAAATTTAACTATTAGAAAACATTTAGGATTTATATATATTTTCTTTTGAATATTGCTTGCTTATGATCATTACTTCTATGGAATAATAACCAGTTTGGTAATCTCAAGCGGTATGGGATGCTCATGATCTTCTGGTTAACAATACAACTTATTCTATAGAAATACTTTAGTGAGTGGAGTTTACTGACTTATAATAAATATTCGAGTAAACCCGGGTATTATTGGACGCACGGGCGTTACCCTATTGATTACCATTCAAAGTTATATGACACTTTATGTAATGACATGCGAAGTGCTTGTCTTTTGTGTTAGCCCTACAGAGAGCAGTCATTCATGCTAGATCCGCAAAGAGCGGTCATTTGTGTTAGACATGCAAAGAGCGGTCATTTGTGTTAGACTCGTGAAGAGCGGTCATTTTTGTGTTAGATTTGCGAAGAGAGATCATTTTTGTTGACTAGCGAAGTGCTTACCTTTAGTATTTAACATGCATAGCACTGTCTATAACTCTCTTTCATGCTTGATAATTGATATGATTTTAGGTTGATTGTTATCGTGACTATGATAGTTGTTGATTGTGGGCATAGTATAACTTTATGATTAATGAATTAATAAGAATGCCCCATCATGTGTAAAATAGCATGCTAATGTGATATTTCCATATTTTTGATGTTATGTATGCTCATTATGGGATCTCACCCTATGATATTTAAAGAGAGTCTGACCCGTTTATTATTTTCTAAAACTTGGGTTAGACCGAGTTCTAGCATGTATTGTAGGATCCAGCGACTAGATGCGCGGCTGTCTCCCTTGGGCTAAAGTTTATTTACATGCAAGTAATTAGGCTAGAGTTGTCTAATACTAAATAAGGATATGTACCCTATGCAAGAGATATTGACTCATTTGATATATATATTTAATTGGAACCTACGTAGTACTTGGAAACTTGTATATTATATAAGACGACTTGTGATTCTATGTTTTGGATTTACATTATGTACTATCTTGATCGATGTGTACCAGCATGTGTATTACTTTGTCCCGAGATCGTTTATGCAATATTTATTTTCAGATGCTTAAAAAAGTAAAGTGGGAGAGTGTTAGCCCAAAGTAATTTACATGACTGGTCGCTCCTAACCAGCCTCATTCTCAAAATTACTCGACATTATTCTTGTAATATTCTCGGTAATGGGTCTCAAGGTGGAGCATTATAGCTTGGTATCAAAGTAGAGGTTCAGAACAATATAGAATACAAAGAACACAAATTTTGGCCTAGGAAGATTTAGTGCTTGTCCCTAAGTATAGGGAGTAAAATTGGAGTCTGTTTCCTATTTTGGATGAAAATAAATGGTTATGAAAAGGAAGTTATAGGACATGTTTGTGAGATTTCAACCATACAATCTAATTAGTATCTTGTAGTGATTCTAAATTCGAACCCAATGTGTGTCCTAGACCTTAGTTGGCTTGATTTTTAATAATCAGAGTTGCACAGTAGAGGCAAATGAACTGCTTTCCGCTGAGCACATTAATTAGATGCCCTCTGTGTGTGTGTGTCTATATATATATATATATATATATATATATATGCATATAGGCCTATTTGGATTGATGTTGGATGCTTGGTTGTTTAAAAATAATAATGAAATTTTTTTAATGACCGTTAAAGATTGATATTGAGTAGGAGTTATCGTTTGAGTATTTACAAACCAACTTGATATTAATAGGACCTTGTGGTATCTTCTAGTGTACCAACATAAAGGCATAATTGAAAGTTTGATTTTTTTTTTAAAATTAATTTATTAATCCATATGAAAGATTAATTGAAAACTAAGATGAAATTCTAAATATTGGATGACTACTAGATGCATGAATGAGTTGGAGGCTTGTTGTGTTTAACACTAACAAATAATATTTTTGAAGTGTATGTGTGTCTATATTTATCATATTCAAAGAAACTTTTGAAATATATTTGTGTTAAATTTACCATTGGGTGTTTTATGAATTTTGGTCGAAGCGTCTAACCACGTTCTCGATGGGGATTCCTAAACACTTGGATGAGCAGTCAAACACAATACTTTGAGTTATAATATTTTGGAAGTCTTACAAATGTTTTGCAAACGTTATAAATAATATTTAAAATGAAGAAATCAAGTTTTGAAGGAATTTTAATATTATTTAGAAATGAAATGAAATTTTGGGAAAAGATTATATATATATACACTTGGTGACATATTTTATGTATATTAAATTTAAACTTATTTATGAAGTGTTATTCTTGAAAACAAGTTATATAAAAGGTATAGAGTTTGCAATTACTTTAAAAAAAGTATATTATCTAAATAAGATTTTACTTACAAATCTATCAATTTTTTTAGTCATTAGACTAATACTTAAACAATTTCAAAAAGGTGATTTTGCGGTTTTTTAGACCAATATTTAAATGTTTTCAAATGAAGTAATTTCCATGTGAAACTACTACTTCACTTGAATGTAACGACCCGGATTTTTGATCGTTAATTTTGAACATTTAATTCATTTTAAATGTTGAGTTTTGGAATGTGAATGGGATTCAATGTGAATTTTATCGATCAAAAATAGTGTAATTAAACTAAGTTCCAAATATAGTGATTTAATTAATAAATTTAACCATTGAATTAACAACTAAAAATCGCTTAAATAATTGAATTGAAGTTGAATACGAAATCGAAACGGTTTCTGATATTGATATAAATTCTATTTGAATTAGAATTGAGTTAATAAGTTTTTAAAACTGAAATTTCAAATGATTTCGTAAAATTTCAAAATCGTCGATTTAGTCGACGTGTTAAAATAGCGATCTGGGGCACAGTCTCGACATTCGACAAAACCAGTTTCATTGGATCTGTAATAGTGTATTATCATCGGATTTCAAATTTCGTAGCGTTTGGAGTTATTGTTTTATCATATGAGATACAAACGTGCTGAAACTAATATCGAGAATTCAATATAATTTGGTCCAAAAAACTATGTTCTCCATATGATCGACTTAGGACTCAAAACCTTTTCCATTGCGTTTGGAATAGGGGTATAACACTACGAACGCCTAGCGGCATGCCTCGATAGAAGATCAAAATTTTAAGTTGCTAAAACGAGATATTCTATAATTAAATAAAATTATATTAAATCACATCAAAAGTCAATCTCCATCAGCCGACCTAGAAATGTGCTCGAGATGCTTGCCTCGATTTAAATCACGTATCATATCCTTTCTCATTTCATCCTTCTCACGAATTCAATCGGATGAAAACTGAAAAAAAAGGAACCAAATTCAAACCAGTTCATCTCCACAAAATCTCGTTAGACATCAATCGAAAAAAATATCGAGTCACGTTCATCTTAGATCTCGAGCAACTCATAGCCGCTCGATATGGGGAAGGTCGCGATCGATATTGGACGGAAGTGCGTGCGGATTTCATGGGCGAGGTGGGGGCATGCGGGGCTGCTACGGCAACAGAGTGGTGGCATGAAGGAGTTGAAGGCGAAGCTAAGGCTAAGCGGCAGTGGAACACGAGGCCTAGAGTGATGGTGTACTCGAGTTGATGGCACTCGACTTGGGAACAACGCGCACTCGCGAGGGAGGACAGATGGCACTCGATAGTGAGACGTGAAGGAGTTGTCATCGATCTTAAGTTTTTGGTACTATGATGATCTTGTGAGCCTGGATGTGTTCGTCGAGCGTGGTGGCAAAGGATGGTGGGGCGACTGGAGGCTGTGATGGGTCACGTGAGGGTTTCAAACGGGGTAGGTTCGGCTTGCTTACTATAGAATCTGGAGGGAGGGCATGAAGTTCTTCTCGGTAAGGAAATTAAGGCCTGGCTATTGAAGGTTAATTAAATTTATTTTAATTTATGAGTAATTAGCTAGTTACATAAAAATCATTAGCTTATAAAATTTGTAAATTTTTCGTATGAGGTCCAAAATTTATGAGTACAACATTTGGAGTTAATTTGGAGACGATCTGAGTTAGCCGGGATTTTAGATTTAATTAAAAACGGGATAGTCGGCAAATTAAAAATCAAGGTGATAAATTATCACTCATTTGGATTGTCAAATTTTATTTTACTAGTTAAAATAAATTATTGGATGTTTGGTTGAATTAACAAATTGTTATTTATTGAATGATATGTGTGTGTGGTAGTATATATATTAGTAGTTGAATATCTTTCTCGCCTATTCGAGTGGATAAGACCCTATGCGCCCCGTATAATAGCGGATAACCCTATATACCGTGATATCCTCCTTGAAATGGGATTGGTATTTTTATGTTGTATTATTATCTGCGGATGTAGGGAAAAAGGGTGGAGGGATCCAAATGGATTTTTCAAATATATTGTTTATTTTTCATATATAGTGATATATGATGTGTGTAGATAATCTGTTATCTATCATTGTTTAAATTGGAATTTTGGATGCTATAATAGCACTGGCCTTTAATTTTGGTATTTTTAAATACCATAAATATTATTCTTGGAATTCGAACAAATAAAAAGGAATTTTGGACATAGAAATATTTATATTGGAAATTGGGATATTTTAAAGAAAACTGAATTGAAATATAAAAATAATAGATTTTTGTTTAAGTTGTACTTAACTATTTGTAAATTGTTTTAAGATTGAGATATTTAAAAATAAATTTCATAAAAGAATTTATAAATGATATTTGAAAATATTAAAAGAAGTGGAAGTCGATATTAAAAATAGATTGGAAATTATAAATGTGATTTATAAAGGAATGGATTTATGAAAATGGAATTTCATAAACAAGGTTGTTTTTATAAACAAGTAAAACCGAAAGGAGTTATAAAAATTTATAAATGATGTTTATAAATAAAGGAAATCGATACCAGGATAATAAATTGGGAATATAAATTCATGGGGTGAATTTATACTAGGGTATGGAAAATAGGGTGAGAAAAATAGTGGATACTATTTTTGAAAGTGAAAATGGTTAAGGAAATCAGAAATGGAGGTGACATGATGGAAATCGAGAGGAGTTTATAAGTTGAATTGGTTATTGAGATTTTGAAAATATATTTTTATTTTAAGAAGTACGTTTGTTTTGATAGGAAAATTTTATTATTAAAAACTATGAAATTTTAACTAGTGAGTTTTAAATTCTTCGGTAAATAGATTTTCAAATATTTAGTATTTATTAAATAAATTCTAACTTTTAAAATCAGCTTTGAAATTTATTTATTTATCTAAAAATAAGTTATTGATGCTTATAAAAATGTTTTTGATATTTTCACTAATTACTTGAACATATTTTTAAAAATTAATTTATTTTCTTAAGTATAAAAATGGAAATTTGGGAATATTTATAAGTGTTGAGATGTTTGAAAATATTCCGTTATGGATTTAAGCATTTGAAATGGTTTTCAAACATTGGAATATGGAAAGGGATTTGGATATATATCTTAGTAAAGATATTTTGAAATAAATGTTTGAAGAATTATAAAATAAGGCCTAGTATCTACTTATGGATGTTTTATTGATAGTTAAATAACCAACTATCAATATTGGACAATTTCGTTAATCGTTTTGAAGAGATCGGGATCAGATTAATTATCTGAAAACCACTTCAATCCGGTTCGAACGTTACAAATGAATACTATGAAGATGATGAAGACGATGATTCGGTTTGTCCAAACCTAAGACAACTTTTATGGACGAATGCTACCAGAACATCGTCATTAGAGGACGATGAGCATTCTAAGTAGAATTGTTTCTTGAAAGGTAACGCTTAGCCTTGAGCCTCATCAAACAAGAATGACTAAACCGGAAAGATGCAGCAAGGCTAAGCGGGTCACACCCAATTAGGATATGTTATCACTTTTCTAGAAGTTCTCGAAAACCTACTTATAATGGATATGGTTGTGCATGAAAGAAGGAGCGCTCGATGATAAGGGTGGGAACACCCGGGGTGATAACATATTCGATCTATCCATATTAGGGGTAGGCCGGTCTTGTGTAGCAGGGGATCCTGGCGTGGTCCTCGGTACATTTTTCTAGAGGTGTACTGTGGTGGGTGGTACCCCAGTGACCCAGTCATTCATATGGAATCCATTCTCCAATACGAGCTTACATTTTTGTTTATGGAGCCTAGTATGCTAGAATTTAATTAATGTAACAATTTTGGCTATTTAAAAAAGTATTTTTATTTAGACAGTATTATAATTCCATTAGATTTTCTACAAAATGTTTTGGTTGTCGTAAGGGAAAAACCCATCTTGTTTATGTGTGACGCGGTCTTACGAGATACCTTTGTTTTTCAAAGGATTTTGATAACTCTAATAATTCAAATTGAGTGTGTTTTCTCATGTTGGTTTTCCAAACTGACTCGCGTGTTATTTTATTATAATGCTCGGCTCAGACCGTGTATTACAGATCAAGGTTAGAATGCTATGGAGCTCAGGAGACGAGCTGGAGGATTTCAGACGTATATCATGTACTTGGTATTTCCGCTGTGTGAGTTATGTATATCAAGGCAGGTTATTATAACTCTCAGATCGATGTATCGATTGTTGTACTATGATGATTGTAAGTATATAAACTATTACAGATTCTTTTGTGTAAAAATATGTTATTATATATTATATTTTTTTTCTACAACGAATGAGAGATTCTGTGATGTTGTTTTCTGTTTCT
Source organism: Allium cepa (assembly GCA_030765085.1). Taxonomy (NCBI): domain Eukaryota; kingdom Viridiplantae; phylum Streptophyta; class Magnoliopsida; order Asparagales; family Amaryllidaceae; genus Allium; species Allium cepa. Next base: position 467,602,144 of record CM060935.1, read on the forward strand.
TCTTCTACCTTTTCTTCTTCACCTCTAAAGAACCGTATTTCCATTCAATGTGAGTGGCTCTGGTGTTAATTATGGTTAGCTCAAAGGGGTATGGATTTATGGGCCTTTACATTTGGTATCAGAGCTAAAGGTTAAACGAGAACCTTGGCTATGGTGGGGATTACTCATTAGAGATAGAGTCGGTAGTAGTCTAGAATGAGTTGAGCATAATAATAGATATGAGTGCTTATTTGTTAGTAAATGTAAATGGTTTTATATTGTGCTAATTTATTTGTTGAGTGGTATATAAATTTTTTTCGAGTAGTGGGACGCCACTAAATCAATAGGAGTTTCTAAACACATGAATAGAGTAAATCGACACAATATGGTTTTGAAGCGGGTAAATGAAATAATTTTACCCAAACTATATTTTGATATGAAAGCGAATAATTTTCTAAAAAATTATAGTAGTAGTGTGTTTGGTTATTATTATTATATAACCAAAATAAGTTTGTAGAAATCTAAATGGTTATATATATAACCAAACAGAAATTGTATAAGTAAGAGTTATACAAATGGGTTAGAAATTACAAATGGGTTCAAACCAGAATTTGAAATAATTAAATCTCGGAGATTTTTAGAAGTATTTTCCAAAGTGTTTGAAGAAAAATTATAGTATTATTATTTAAGAGATATATTGGAATAAAAAAATTGTTTTAAAATGGATTTGGGAAGTAATATAGCACTGAACTCACTTCAGTCATTGGAAAATAATCCTGGCGATGACTGCGCAACATCACCAGTATTCATTTTCGAGTTTCTAGGTGACAGATTGCTACCATAGTGAGTTGATAAGGTGAATTTTGGTGAAACAAGTATTGTTTTGGAAATCCCAAAGGGAATTTGTTTTAGAATGGAACAAAATGAATTTTGAAAATCCAAGAGAGTGGTTTGTTAAACCAAAAAGGGTATGTACGCATATATATTTGGTTTCAAAATGATTTGAAATAAATACCGGGTGTTTAAAAATTCTGGAATCCTATGAAAGATTATATTTATAAGGAGGAAAGTGTGACTAATTGAAGTTGGAATAAAATTTAAAGTGAGAAGTTGAAATGGAATTCAACTTAAGTTAAGTTGGATAAAATAAATTTTAAAATTTAATTGACTGGATTTGAATTGAATTAATAGTATATTAATGAAATGGGAGTTAAGTTAGCAAAGTAATTGGAATATATAATGAAATTGAATGAATTAAAAATAAATTTGTTTGGAGTGAGACTTGTTTAAGTGTGAGTAACTCAAATATAGTTTTGAAATGTTAGTTAAAAGAAATTGAAATTTAAATAAAAAGCGAATTGGATTTGAATCATATTAAATTTAATTAAATATAAAAATGTGAAGTACAAGTTATAAAATTTGAATTGGATTAGAAATAATATTGAATTGAAGTAAATATAAATTTTGAATCATAAAATAATTTTATGGCAATAAAGTAAAAAAAATTCAATGAGATAAAATTTAAGTGAAAATTGGAATTGTGAGTAAATAAATTTGAATATATTATAAAAATTGAAATATTGAAATAAAATATACTTTGGAAATAAATGATGTATATTCTCGAGTTAAGAATAAACTGTTAATAAATTTGAGTGTAGAATTAATGAAAATGTGAAGAATAAACTGTGTAACTTATAAAATTGAAAAGTGAAATAGAAAACCCCAAATAAAAATGATTTGATATTTTTGGTGTGGGAATATAAAATCCAAACTTTAATTTTAAAAAGAAGTTGGGCTTGAGATAAGTTAAATGAAGTGATTTTGAAATAGGAATCAGAAATTGAATGTGGAACTTGAGTATAAAATAAAATTCGACTTAGATGGAAGCGAATTAAATATATTGAAAAGGTCATCAAATAAAATGAATTGGATTGAAAAGCAATGACTTGAGTTATAAATAAATTCAGTTTAAAATGTAAATAAAGTAAACGTGGCCTTGGTTACGAATTAAATAAATTCAAGAATGAATTCGAGTATGGAACTAAAATTAAAGTGGATTAAATAATATTTCAAATTCAAGTAGCCATATAAAATAATAATAATGGGATATATAAGTTCTTTTATAAAACAAAGAAAAGAGGTTTGTAAAATAAATCTTTGTATAAGGATATGACTTATACCAAACTAAATTCTTATAATTATGAAAGGAAGTCGTAAAAATGTCTCTAAAATGAAGTTTGTTAAGATGAATATTTAAGTAAGAGAAAATAAAAATTCTTTTGGTTTTCTATATATATATATACAACTTCTTATTAGAAGTTGGCTTTCCTAATTTATAAATTGCAATTATAGCAAAATTAGCTTGAAAGGGGTTAAAAAGTTGAATAACGGTTGAATATTTGTAATTTTTCATGTTATGGCAAATAATTCTTTGAGAACTGAATTTTTTTCAATAAAATAAATTAAACTATGAGGTTTATAATGTATATAAAACAAAGGAAGTTTTAAATTATTCCACATTCTTATTCTAAGAGATTAAATAAGGTTTGGTAAACATTTTCGGAGCTATAAATAAATTAATCTATTTGTAAGAAGAATAAATGTTTTAATTTGTTGAATCATTTATCAAATTATAAAAGAGGGGTTTGAGAAGTGTTTAATTATTAAGTAATGATTTTAAATTGTTGTTTGAGATTTTAATTCAAATAAAAAAGTAAACATAAAATTAGTTTAGTATTTAAAAATGATTAAGAAGTGGAATTATAAATTATCGTTGAAATGTTTTAGTATTTATTTCATAACTTATTAACAAAGTTTAGAAATACAGACGTAGCCTTTGTAAAAAGAAAGAAATAAAAGAAATAATGGAATAAAAACCCAATTTTCCTTATTGGGTTTCCTTAACTTAAGGCCCAAATAAGACTAAAACAAAAGGGAAGATTTATTTTCCTCTTCTCAAACTATACGTACAAAATAAGAAAAAGAAACGAAACTCTCTTCTTTTAAAAAAAACCCTTGAAGCAAATTCTTTGAAAAAATTCAAGTAAAATCCTAGAAAATCCACTAAAATTCATGGTGATGTTTTCAAACCATATTCTATCATTTAGATCAGTAGATTTCAGTTTATGCGCTATTTTATTTTGGTTTATGCTTCTTTTGGATTGAGGAAAATTGCTAGGGTTTGCTGTGTTTGTTAAAAGCCGGGATTAAATCGAGGTTTAGCGAGTATCTCATGGATCTAAGGTGAGTAATCCTCACCACTCTCTTTAAATCGAGTTCATAGTTAGATTAAATTGATAACTTTTGAGTTGAATGCATTATATAGCCTTGTGGTAAATCACTACTTGTAGAAAATCTTGTTTCTATAAGTTTGGAAATGTTTTGCTCGTTCCCACTTTGTGATGCCTTGTTAGATATTCATAGAAGAATGCATGCTAAGGTTTACACAACTATGGGCTCTACCGGTGGGAATACCTGGAGCAAGCTCGGCTATAGGTAACCAGCCTTTATTGGTTCATATTTCCCTTATGGTTGTTGATTTGCTTGCTTGGCTTTCCGTGGATCATATGTAAAGATTTTGGAAGACATATTACACTGCATTCATGTAGAGTTCTGACTAATATTTCAACAAACATGATTTATATAACAATATGTGTTTAAAGACCTATTTTATAAACCGGTAAAGTTGTAATCCATCTTGATCATCCATATTTCTGTGTCTACACTTTGGTTTAAAATTTTATTTATAACCCATTTTATATCAGCAAATAACACATATGTTTCTATACAAGTGTTTGATCGATAAAAAGTGTTATATGGATTTAAAATGATAGTTTTGGAAAATTAAACATATATTCTTACAAATCTAGGTTTTAGCAATAAAATGTATTATTGGATTTAACAAGAGATTTGATGTAAAAATATATATACCTAATGCTTGGAAAAATCCCTTTTATATAAAGAAAATAAAAATTGCTGTCATAAACAATTATTCCTCCTATATAGTTTATCGAATTATGAATTTAACTCTTAGAAACCACTCAGGATTATATATCCTTTGAGATATTGCTTGCTTATGATCATTACTTCTACGGAATAAGAACTGTAATTAAACGGTTTTGGTAATTTTGAGTGGTATAGGACTCCCGTGATCACCTTTTCGGTTAATTATATGACTTATTTTATAGAATATTTTAGTGGATGGATTTTATTGACTTATAGTATATATTCAGGTGAACGCGGGTGGTACAAGACGCATGGGCGTTACTAGAATTATTACTGTTCAAAGGTATATGACAATTTTTGCAATCATGTGCGAAATGCTTGTCTTTTGTATTAGACTTGTGAAGGGTAGTTATTTGTGGTAAACCTGTGAAGAGAAGTCATTTGTGTTAGACATATGAAGAGTGGTCATTTGTGTTAGATCTGCAAAGAGCAGTCATCTGTGTCAGACTTGCGAAGAGTGGTTATTTCTGTTGACAAGCGAAGCACTTGCCTTTAGCAGTTAATAAATAATGCACTATCTATTACTCTCTTTTATGCTTGATAATTGATATGATTTTGGGTTAATTGTTATCAGGACTATGATGGTTTTTGATTGTGGGCATAGTATAACTTTATGAATGATGAATTAATAAGAATGCCCTATTACGTGTAGAATAGCATGCTAATGTGATAATTCCATATCTTGATGCTATGTTTTCTCATTATGGGATCTCAACCTTAAGATATTTAGAGAGAGTCTGACCCGTTTATTATTTTGTAACACTTGGGTCGAACTGAGTTCTGGCAGGTACTATTGAAACTAGCAACTAGATGCATGGGTGTCTCCCCTTGGGATTCATTTTATATAATGCAAGTAATTACACTAGAGCTGTCTAATACTAAATAAGGATATGTACTCTATGTAGGATGAGAGATATTAACTCATTTGATGTATATATTTAATTGGAACCTATGTAGTACGGGAAACTTGTATACAAGATGATTTGTGATTTTGTGTTCTGAATTGTGTTATGTATTGTTCTGATTAATGTGAGCCAGCGTGTGTATTGCTTTGTGCTAAGACCGTTCTGCAATATTCATCGATAGATGTTTAAAAAGTTAAAGCGGGGCAATGTTAACCCAAAGTAATTTACACGACTGGTCGCTCCTGACCAGCCTCATTCTTCATATTACTCGACAATATTCTTGTAATACTCTTGGGTAATGTGAGTCTCGAGGTGGGGCGCTACGCCATCGATTGTTTGAGTTGCACATGGCTAGCAAACCATTGTCTAATTGCGTGTATGAGTTCTAGGACTTTAACAACTCAGTAATTCCGATCATTTAATTTTAAATGTTTAATTAATTTTAAATATTTAAATAATTGAATTTTAGAATTTAATGACTTATAATTAAAATATTAGGAATAATTAAACATTTGAATTGTGATTTAAATGTTAACTAAATGGATTTAATAATTTTATTTAACTCCTTTTAATTAATAAGTAATATTAGTGAATTCAATTTGTAAATTTATTTACAAATATAAATAGATTGGATTAACATCAAAAATTTAAATTTAAAATGATATTTGAATTTGTGAAATTAGTCTTCCAGAGAACAGTGTCGGGTTTCGATGAAACCGTTTTTATTGGATCCGTAATATTGAATTATAATATTCCTTCGAATTTCACGACGATCAGACGTATCATTTGGTCGTGCGAGTTCGAAACGCTTAGAAATTAATATAAAAAATTTAATAAAATAATAGGGTTCAAAAAGCTATATTCTGCATACGGTCGAATTAAGGCTCGAGACTTGTTTTATTATGTTCGGAATAAGAGTATAACATATAGAACGTTGGACAGCACATCTCGTTTGGAGTTTGATATTTTTGGGTATGTTATACTAAATATTTTATTAAATAAAATAATATATGTACATGTTTTTCAACTCCATACCCACCATTTCTACCATAACATTAGCCCATACCCCATCATTTCTTAACCATGCTTCTCCCATACGTTTGTACTGTAGATAATCTTGCCTGTGAATGAGAATTGGAGCTTTCCCTTTTGAAATAAAACTTCAAAAAATTAAAACCAAAGATCTACTCAACTAAAATCTTAATTCTTGAGTTGTTGAATTCATATGGTGATTAGCTTTGTCTGGGTATACTTTAATAATGTTCGATCATGGTTTGAGGGGAGGCCGTTCTTGGTTAGTGAGCTAGGGTTCGGATTAGGATCTGAATGAGGCATCGATAGGGAAATTGGAGCTTGGATTTGAGTTCGGGAGGTCGAGTAGCTCCTATGGCTAAAATTTTGGAGGGTCCGACCTCATATGGTGAAATGCGTAGATGGACGGGGCTTGAGGCTGTTGTCAAGTTGGATTTTGACTTAGGAGTGTGGCTCCGATTTGGTTGTATTGGGGAGGAAGAGCTCGCAAAGATGGACAGGTTGGCGAAAACGAGAGCTCAGTTTGTTGAGAAACGAAGGAGATATCACCGTTTGAAGTTCTTGGGTTTGTGTTTGTGCACACTAGAAATGCATGGCCTTTGCATTGGCATATCCGAGAAGATGGATTAAAGGGAGAAGAGAATTAGCCTAGTGGTTAATTAACTTAGTTAAGTAATTTAATTATTTAATTTAATTATTTAATTTAATTCAATAACTTATAAAATGTGTATCTGACTCATACGAGGTTGGATTCGAAAGCCGTTTTTGGCGTTGGACTCGTGTCGTCGAGTTTTTCACGATGAAGTTGTTTGCTTTATGGCGCCTCACCTCTATACTTATAATAACCAAGGGCACTACCAGGTAATGCCGTCAATTAGTATAAAGAATAAGGCTGTTGAGGAGCGACCATCTGTGTAATTGCTTTATGAGAGTACTGATATGTCTGATAGTATGTCATGCATTTCATTTCAAGAGGAAATCTAACATATCAAATACAAACTCAAAGCTACTACACGGTGGCTATGTGGCCTCTGAAACCAAATATAAAATAAGCATCACATAAATCAGTCATAGATATTCATATCACAAAGGCGGAAACATATATGAATATAATACATAGAAGTGAACATCAAAGTAGTGGTCAAAACAAGATCCACTACAATATAAAAGAACAAGTACATGTTCTAGACAAAAGAATATGTACACATCAAGGAGTCTCTATCTCGAATGTATAAAAATAAAAACTAATGAGCTAAAGTAGTTAGCCAAAAGTCAGAAGCTAGTCCCCGCTAAGAAGTCAAGTAGAAGCACCCGAAACACCTCGGTCTGACTCGAGTATTATGTAAGAAGAAAAGTAACAAACGAATCAGTCTAGCTATAAATATCATATAAGATGAGATAGGATAAGAGATATAATAGAAGTATATGATAACAATAATGCCATACCGTGACAAGTATATATTTGATAACAATGAAAATCATACAATATCTCAAATCTCCTCAAACACAAAAAAGAATGTCATTTCCTTTATTCACCAAACCACAAATATTGATAGAGATTATCAATGAAAATCACAAAAATTGGTAAAACACAAATTCTAGAAACCAAAAATTAGAAATCCAAAAAGACACAAAGGGGGAGGCCTATCACGAATGGGACGCTATCCCATTGAGCCAGTGCAATGATGTAGTATAACAGTATGCCCGAGGAACCTGAAACTCAAATAAGCGGAACAAGGACCTAGTACAACGATACGCTCGATGAATTAAACTCCATAAAATGGTTAAAAGACCATGGGTCGCTAGCCCATAAAAATGAGACGAAGCTCTACAGAACGGGGTATAGTCCCCCACGTGACAAAGAGACATCACATATCGCTAGTCTAAATCACAAAATGATCATTGATCAATAAGTGTAAATTACACTAAGCTAGTAAATAAATGAGTTTAGCTTCATGTCCCATAACCACTAGCTTAACTTAAATATTTACGAACAGATTGTAGATTTCCACTCGAAAATTATAACGATATTTACATCGAACAAGTCCAAGAATTAACCGACGAAGTAAATGCAAGCATTTCATACCACTTGTTTTGCTAAGTCGTTTAATTGGATTTCTCATGCAAATGAGATAAAGGTTTGTATATACCAATAGATTGGAAAACGGTTTTAGAACGAGCTTTGTATTAAAAGTGGTGTTGAAATCATATTTATGAAAGAGTTTTGGTATTTACTTCTAGTATAAAAACCTTTGTATTTTAAAGTCACAAATCATAGAAACGATTGTAAAAACAATCAATCACCAAAATACACATTTCAATAATGTGAATCAAAACCATGGATATTAATATCAAATCCATCAAATGGAAACACCAAAATTCTAGAAAGAAATCATCAAAGTCGATAATGATTGACAATAACCATTTGGATCATCAAAAATCGATTAAAATGGAAACCCACATAAAAATAGGTAAATTGCCTGAATTTAACAACCCAGACGTTTGAGGTTTTTTCCAAATGCCTGAGCTGAAGGTCTGGAAATTTCTTCCAGATTACTCAGATGTCTAGGTATAACCTCAAATGTCTGAGCTGTAGGTCTGGAATTTTTATTCCTATGACCCAGACGTCTGAATGTTTTCGAAGACATCTGAGCTGAAGGTTAGGGCAAAAATTTTACTAGACCATTGATGGCCAAATCAACTCGGAAGCGATCGAATGAGCGATGGTGGATAGGGATTTATGCCAAGGGAAAACCCAACCCTATAGGCTCTTCAATACACTCCAAACAACATGTCCAGACATCCATAGTAGTATTTTCATATATTTTGACTTCAAAATACCGAAAATTGAAAAATTCACCAAACCAATTCAAGTCAGAAGCAATTGGACATGAAATAGATGTTAGGAATTCATACCTAACAACAATAAAAACTATAGACATAGATGTGAGTTCAAGAACTCACATTTAAATTCAAAAACAAGGAATGAGAAGCTCTAAAACAAAGAAAGATTAATCTCTCTTCAACTTTACTTCAAGAACCTTCAATCTATGATCATATGCAATGAATTTCCTAAGGTTATAGGAAAAATCAAGAATTGAAGAGGAATTGAGATGGAGAAGATGAAGAGCATGCTTATCTAAGCTTCTCCTTGATTTTGGAACTTGAATTGGAATTTCCTAAGAAAAGCTAGGCCTTAGGAATTTTAATTTCCTTTATTTTCCCCTATTTTTTCTTTTGCTTGAGAGTGTTTGGAAATTATGAAAGGAATGAATGAAGAGGAGTGGAGTGGGAGGTATTTGATAGAAGGTTTGGGGTTCTCTTATTGAGTTAGTGGGCTAGAACACAACCCAAAGCCCAAATGAAAATACCAAAATCTTAATCAACTCCAAACACATCAATGTTTATATTTAAATAAGTTGTAAATGTCATTTTAAACTCAATGAAAGTGGTCTCGAGTCTGAATTCGACCGTTCACAAAAAGTCACATTTTGGACTTTAATTCAACTAACGATGCTATATTTAAGTAAAAAAATCAAATATATAATAGTAAAATTTGTGGGTTGTTACACTCCCCTCCTTAAAGAAGTTGCGTCCTCTCAATACTTTAGAAGAAAACGAAGAGTAACAACCTCACTAAGGCATAAACACACAAAAGAAAATTTTGAAGTGAGAAGTTCACTTTAAGGAGCATGAAAGAGTAAAATCGGAATGTGTTCGCTCGATGAATTTTTTGGATTCACAAGAACAATCTTTAGGATTTGTGGACCATTGAGCTTTCACAAGCGGAACATCTTTATTATGAAGGTGTTTAACCTCCATAGAAATGATACGAATAGAATGTTTCTCATAAGTCAAATTAATTGAAACTTCAATTTCTTCAGCAACACCAGGCTCAAGAATAGAATCAGAATCTCTAAGGCATTTCCGTAGTTCAGAAACATGGAATACATTATGAATAGCAGTAAATTTAGCTGGTAATAAAAGGTGATATGCCACGAAACCAATGCGTTTGGTTATGGAAAATGGGTCAAAATATCGAGGTACTAATTTTCCTGAACGATTGAAATGCACAACACCCTTCATAGGTGAAACACGAATAAATACCAAATCTCCCACAGTAAATTCTAATTTCCTCTTTCGGTTATCTGCATAGGATTTTTATCTATTTTGAGCTTCTTTCATCCTATGACAAATAAGATCAGTCTTTTCTGTGGAATCACGAATAAAATCAGGACCTAAAACCAACTTCTCACCTGCTTCATGCCAACACGGAGAAGATCGGCATGGCCTTCCATAGAGTGCCTCGAAAGATGCCAACCAATACTAGATCGGAAGCTATTATTGTAAGAAAACTCAACAAGGGAAATATGATCTTCCCAACTTCCACCAAAATCAAGAACACATGCACAAATAAGATCTTCAAGAGTTTGATTCACATGCTCCGTTTATCCATTAGATCGAGGATGATAAGTGGTGGTAAAATTAAGCTTCGTTCTCGAAGCTTTTTGAAGACCTTTCCAAAAACCACTAGTAAATAATGGATCACGATCTCTAACAATAGAAGTAGAAACTCCATATAATTTAACAATTTCTTTAACATAGAGTTTAGTCAAAAGAGATACAGTCCGGTTGGACCGAATGGGAAGAAAATGGGAAGATTTGGTAAGTCTGTCTACAATTACCCATAAAGTGTCATGAGCCGAAGGAGAATTGGGAAGACCGTCAATAAAGTCCATGGAGACTTGATCCTGCTTCCTAACTGGAATCTCCAAAGGTTGCAATAACCCACCGGGGCTTTGATGCTCGACATTTACGAGTTGGCAAGTCAAACGCTTAATAAAGTTAGCAATATCAGATTTCATTCCATTCTAATAATAAAGTCGCTTGATGTCCACGTACATTTTACAACTACCGGGATGAATGGTAAATTTAGAACCATAAGAATCTTCTAAAATGTCTTTATGTAGATCACTAATATTTGGCACAATAAGTCTATCAAACTTTTGAATGCCTCCGCAAGCATCGGTATCAAAGTATTTTAAAACATCAACCTTATTTTTATCCCTATAGCCTTGGCTAACAAGAGCCAACTCGGAATCTTTCTTTTGAGCTACAAGGATGCGATCTAAAAGAGAAGGATGAGCCTCAAGGCTACATAAAATAAGAGATGGACATGAATCGGATTCACGATCTCGAATCTCACAAGTGGAAAAAGTCTCGAGATCATTCCATTCGGATATCATCATTGAGACAACAACTTGTTGCTTTCGGCTAAGGGCATCGGCAACACGATTTCCCTTTCCGAAAGTATAAAGAATATCAAGGACATAAGATGCATGGAATTCGAGCCAATGTTGTTGATGCAAACTAAGTTCCTTTTGAGAAAATAAATACTTCAAAGATTTATGTTCGGTGTAGAGAACAAATTTCTCTCCTAAAAGATAATGACGCCAAATTCTAAGGGCGAAAATAATGGCTGTGACTCTAAATCATGAGTGGTATATCTAGTCTCGGCAGGCTTTAATTGCCTAAAAGCTTAAGCGATAACATGTTCCCTTTGCATGAGAATGACCCCCAAACCAACACGACTAACATCGGTATAAACAATCAAGTCTTTGTTCCCTTCGGGAATCACAAGAATATGAGCATCGCAAAGGAGTCCTTTTAATTTCTGAAATGAAGCTTCACATTTATCTGAACAAATGTACTTAACTCCCTTATTTATCAATCTAGTAAGAGGTACGGAAATTTTAGAAAGGTATTTTATGAAACGACGGTAATAGCCCGCAAATCCAAGAAAACTACGGATTTCCATCACACTCTCTGGTTTCTTCCAATTTTGAATCGCTTCAATCTTTGAAGGATCGATAGAAATTTCGAATTCAGAAATAATATGTCCTAAAAATTTTACATGAGATTGCCAAAAGTGGCACTTAGAAAGTTTTTCCTTCAATTGATTACATCTAAGGGTTTCCAACACAATTTGAAGATGTTTTTCATACTCTTCCTCAAGTTTTAGAATAAATAAGAATATCATCTATAAAGATGAGAACAAATCGATCGAGGAAGTCCTTGTAAATCCAGTTCATAAGGTCAACGAAATAAGCAGGAGCATTCGTTAAACCAAGTGGCATAATAAGCCGTTCATAATATCCATAACGAGTATGGAATGATGTCAAAGGAATGCTATTCCCTGCAATATGAAGCTGATGAAAACCTGTTGCTAAGTCTAACTGTGAAAAGACTCTAGCATCGCAAAGTTGATCGAATAGATCATCCATCCAAGGTAAGGGATATTTATTATTAATGGTTTGATCATTAAGATTACGGTAGTCGATGCAAAGCCTAAGTGTACCATTAGATTTCTTCACAAAAATAGCTGAAGCTCCCCATGGAAAGGAACTAGATCGAATAAACTGTTTTGCTTCCAATTCGGATAATTGTTTATGCATCACCTCATTTTTCTTATTGGACATATGATAAGGAGGACGAGTGATAAGGAGAGCTCTAGGGATTAGATTAATTCTGAACTCAATTTCTCTCTTAGAGGGTAATCCTAAAACAGGCTCAAATATGTCGGGAAATTCACGAAAAACGTGAATGAGGGAAATGCATCTTCCTCGTCATCATTATCGTCAACATGTAGATTTAGAGAATATAAGGATGCTAACGAATTGGAATCTGAATCTTTATGAACAATAGAAATTTGCTTAACAGATTGAGGATGTCGAAGATGGATAGTCCTCTCGGGACATAGGATGTGGGCTTCATAACGGTTAAGCCAATCCATTCCCAAAATCATTCCAAAACCTAAGTAACACATAAGATGCAAATCGACATGGAAAACATAATCACATAAATAATCTCGACATCTTTACAAAGTAAGCTGAGTGTTGCGGATCCACCAACCGAATTCACAATTCTCAATGAAGTCATCAAGCCCATAATATTTAAAGACAAAGTATCAACAAGTTCCTTTGATATAAAAGAGTGATATGCACCCGTATCAAAAAGAACTCGAATAAGATTATCACGGAACATAATAATGCTATCAAGGACAGAATGAGAAATACCTTGAGCAAGAGAAGTGTTACTCGAGGCTTGCCCAACATTCAGTTTTTTCTCTTTCTTGCTTGAAGTTTGGGACATAAAGATATAAGATGACCCAAACTTTTGAAATGACAATAGTAAAGGGGTCGGACACCTATTTCATAATGGTCCTTAGAACCACAATTGTAGCATTCTCCACAATTAGAGATATGAGTCTTTGCTATTGAAGTTGCTTGCTTCCTTTTCTTTTTAGGATTAGGGTCTTTTCACTTACTATCGAGTTGCCTCTTCTTGTTGTTGTTGAAGTTCTGTTTGGCATCCACAACTTCAACATCACTTTCTTTATCGGCCTCTTCAAGTCAATGAGCGATATCTATAAGCTGATCGAAAGGCACTTCTAGTTTCAAATGTAAAGCTTTTTTGAGGTTCTTATTCAAATCTTAGTTAAACCTATGATTTTTCTTCAATGGGGTATTAATATACCCGACCCCATATTTAGAGAGGGATTCAAAAGACGCGACATAATCTGTCACAGAAGATTCACCTTTAACAAGGTCAATAGAGCGTCGGGCAAAAGTTACCTTTTCAGCTTTCGACACAAACTTTAACTCGAACCTTTCGCGGAATTGCTCTCAAGTAAGATCCGCGTCAACAATTTTCGAAATCAAAAGCTCATACCAACCTAATGCTCTCTATTAGAGCATGCTAGAAGCCACTTTGACTCAATATAGATCCACAAGATTCATGCGAGAAAAGATGCAATCACATGTTCTAAGCCAAGTTTGGACTTCTATACCACTTTTGGAACCCTTGGATGGCCTTCCACCTAAGTTGGTACAATCACTGCACAAGCGTGCAAACCAAATTTAGGATGAGTAGGCTCAGGAATGGGTCCGACAGCTCGGGCATTCTTTACAAGATCCAAAAGCTGTGGGGTAGGCATGTATATGCCATCCTGAGGAGTAGCACTGGATTGACCGGATCTGGGATGACCAGGTATAACCATTTCTCTTCTTTAAGAAAGAAAGAAAGGAAGAAGAGGAAAAGGATTGTTCTCAGAATGAATATCAAACAAACTTGATTGATAAAACAAGGCATCATAAAAGAAAATAGGATAGAACGGGTCCTAAGACTCGAAATAAATCCTAAGGCACGATTCCTAAGACAGACATAGGACAATGATCTTAGCTAGATTATTCTATATTTTTCCGTAGTTTGGCTCGGATACCAAGTTGTGACACCCCACCTGTATACTCACAATAACCAAGGACACTACTGGCTAATGCCGCCAATTAGTACGAAGAATAAGGCTGTTGAGGAGCGACTATCTGTGTAATTGCTTTGTGCGAGTACCGATATGTCAGATAGTATGTCTTGTGAAAGAAATGTGGATTACGGATCTTAAGGCTATACATCCAGTCCCGCAACACAAGTACGGATTTCCTTTCAAAAGCAATTGTACAATTACACCCTCGATTCCAAGGCTACGAGGTACACCCTCCAGAATTTCAATCCTCTGGGTAGAGATACTTAATTTCCGGGCCACAAGTTTATCTAATTGATTTACCAAGGCTACAATCACACCTTTTCTTGCTTGATTGATTTTCAAGGCCACAATCACACCTTTTCTCGCTTAATAGATTACAAAGAAGTCTATAACTCTGGATAGCACTGAGAACCTTGTTGAGATAGTGATAGAGAATCAAACTAGAAGTAATCGAGTATGATTCAATATTGATTTCGGCAGAGTAATGGTAAGAGTATGTATTAAGAAATGTGGAAGAAGAAGAGAAGTGAAAAACCAGAAAATCTGATCTAAAATTTGTTGAAACTAACCCCTATTTATAGAAGAATAACAACCATGTCCATTCATGAAGAGTTGTGGCGAATAGAAACTTGTTTTGAAATTTAAATTTTGAACTCAACTGACACCATGTTGACATGGTCACCATAGGCATGTCGACATCCAAAGCAATTTTTAATGATTTGATTTTCTTTGAAAATAACCTTTCTTATATTAAAACTATTTTAAACTTTTCTAATATACTCGACTATGGTTAAAATTCATAAGTAAATATAGAGAATAATATATATAAAATTTAAATATAATTTTGTATTTAAATCTTAAGTATAAATATTTAAAAGTTAAATATATTATTTTAAAAGATAGTTTAAAATCAGGAGTAATTTTGACTTCGAAATTAAAGATAATTTTGAGGCTAAAATTATTTAAAATTAGGATAGAGGTTTTTGATGCTTTTAAAAGGAAGGTTTTGAAAACATTTTGAAAACATGATATAATTTTGAAAAATCATTTTGAATAAAAAGTTAGCGGATACAAAACAATGTTCCACTAGATTTTTCGTAGGTTCCATCCTACTTAGGGTTCCATCCCTTTAACAGGCTCGAAGTGGATTCCATTCCACGAATAATTTGGATTTTAAGATGCCAGTGCTTTTCTATGAGTTTTAACAAAACTTCTAATTAAAGAATAAATTACTTCGATTCTTGAACTCTTGATATTCTTGGTACTCATGAATCTTCAATCTTGGCATCTTGAATCTCTATACTGTACAGTCGTCATTCTTGGTACCTGCATGGTTAAAACCTGCATATACATATATCTAAACTTATAATGTTAGTATTTATATTTTATAATCTATTCTAAGATTGTTATCATCAAAACCATCATCTCACGGACTAGCAATCTCCTCCTTTTTGATGATGTCAACCTTTGTTTATAAAATATTACTTCTATCGTAATAACTCCCCCTTAATCTATAACTCCCCCTTAATTTATGCCTAACTAACCTATTTTATATTTCTCCCCCTTTGTCATCAAAAAAAACAAACTCTAAACTTTATAACTCCAAACCATATAACTCTCCCTAATTCTAATGTACTATGTGATTATAATAATAGTGTTATCATAAATAATCAACACTTAGATCTAATAATAAATCTAATCCTAAACTACTAACTATCTTAAGTATATAATAACCGTATAGTTATATGTATTAATAAGAAGAACACATAGAAGAACACGATTAATTTATTAATCATATAGTTGAATGTACATTTTTCATTATAAACGTAAGAAGGAATAAACAACAATGGTAAAGAAAGAGAAGAAACATATGTGTGTTTTTAAACATAGGAGATCTATGTATCGAACAGTTTGGATAGTGGAAACAGAAATTTCCACGTTGTTCGACAAGATTCCCATTCTTATCAAAACACACTTCTCCAGCACACACGACTTGGTCATCATCCTCCGCGTGCGCTTTTTCCATGCGTTCTTCTTCTTCTTCTTCTTCGCGAGCCTCTTGATTGAGTGAAGAATCTTCGTCAATCAAGTTAGGGTTGGCTTGATTATCCATTATAAATTTTTGCAAATTCCTAAGAATCTTGCCTTGCTTCCCTTGTTCCTTTTCCATGTGGAGTTGAATCACTTGAATTTCAGTCATCATCTGAAGTGCATCCTTCAGAGAGTCCTCTATTTTAGTCACATGAGCGAGAGTAGTACGTTGAAATGGACCAGACGTAGGAGAGGGGAACGAAAAGGTTGATTTTATGTTTGATTTGGAAGAGGCGGCCATTGATTATTTGATTTATTTTAATGTTAATTATTAATTATACTTGTTATTTATATTTTATATTTCAGTTATAGAACAAATACCTAATTCTCTTCTAAATTTAGTAAATATTGATTCATTTAAGGGTTTTGTTAAGATATCAGCAATTTGATTCACAGAATTGATACAATCGAGAGTAACTACTTCCTTACTTATATTATCTCTGAGAAAATGATGTCTGATATCAATATGTTTAGTTCGAGCATGTTGAGTAGTATTTTTGGATAAATTTATCGCACTCGTATTGTTACAATAAATCGGTGATTTTGAAAATTTTAAACCAAAATCTTTTAAAGTTTGTTGCATATATATTACTTGAGAACAAGCCAAAGCAGCAGAAATATATTCTGCTTCAGTTGTTGATAAAGAAACTGTATTTTGCTTTTTACTAAGCCAAGAAACCAGAGAATGCCCCAAAAAGTGACAAGTCCCACTTGTACTTTTTCGGTCCGATTTACAACCAGCATAGTCAGCATCACAGTAAGATATTAAGTCAAAAGAATCATTTTTAGGGTAAAGTAAACCATAATCAGATGTGTGTTTAACATATCTTATGATTCGTTTTACGGCTTTTAAGTGGGTCTCTTTAGGTTGGGATTGATATCTGGCATAGAGACAAACACTACGCATGATATCAGGTCTACTGGCAATAATATAGAGTAGTGATCCAATCATTCCTCTATATAATTTTTGATCTACATCTTTCGAGAGATCTTCTTTACTAAGGTACTCATTGGTTGCCATGGGAGTGGGTTTTCCACTCGCAATAGTCAAACCAAATTTACTAATTAGGTCTTAAGCATATTTTTCTTGACTAATAAAGATACCATTATCTAATTGTTTTATTTGTAATCCTAAAAAGAAATTTAATTCACCCATATGACTCATCTCAAAATCTTTTGTCATTATTTCAGAAAATTATTTATTCATTTCAAAATTAGTTGATCCAAAAATGATATCATCTACGTAAAATTGTACTAGTTGAATATCATTTTCATGTCTTTTAATAAAAAGAGTATTATCTACTTTACCAATTTTAAAATTATATCGCAATAAATAAGATCTTAGTCTATCATACCAGGCTCTAGGAGCTTGTTTTAGACCATATAAAGCTTTCTTAAGTTTGTAAACATGATTTGGTAATTTATCATTTTCGAAGAGTGGTGGTTGTTCAACATATACTTCTTCTTTTACAAGTCCATTTAAAAAGGCACTTTTAACATCCATTTGAAATAATTTGAAATTATTATGATTTGCTAAAGCAAGTAGAATCCTAATGGCTTCCAATCTTGCTACGGAAGCAAATGTTTCATCAAAATCTATTCCTTCTTCTTGACAATAACCTTGAGCGACTAATCGAGCTTTATTTCTAACTACCTCTCCTTGTTCATTCATTTTATTTTTATAAACCCATTTAGTTCCAATTATAGTTTTATTTTCAGGTCTAGGAACAAGTTCCCAAACTTCATGTCTAGTAAATTGATTTAATTCTTCTTGCATAGCCAAAATCCATGAATCATCAGTTGATGCTTCTTTTGGATTTTTGGGTTCAACAGTTGATATAAAAGCTACATTACTCATTTGACTTAGTTGATTCCTAGTTTTAACAAAAGATTGCATATCTTCCAGTATATTTTCTATAGGATGATCTTTTAAAAGTTTTATCCTTTTATTAGGATGATTAATTTCATTATTAGTTTCAGTTGATTCTTGATTTTGAGTGATTAAATCCTCTTCATCATTTGTATCTTCAATTTTTTTGAAATTTTCATCAAATGAAACATGCATTGTTTCTTCAACGGTGTTAGTTTTTAAATTAAACACTCCATATGCTTTACTTCTATTAGAGTATCCGATAAAGATTCCTTTGTCGGATTTAGGATCAAATTTATCTAAATTATCTTTTGTATTTAAAATAAAGCATTTACTTCCAAATTTTTTGAAATAAGATACCTTTGGTTTCTTTGAATAAAGAAGTTCGTAAGATGTCTTATCAGTTAGAGGTCGAATTAAAATTCTATTTAAAATATAACACATGGTAGCAACTGCTTCTGCCCAAAAATTCTTTGGTAAATTACTATCTGAAAGCATAGTTCTCGCACACTCTTGAATCGTCCTATTTTTTATGTTCTACTCCTCCGTTTTGTTGTGGAGTTCTCAAAATGAAAAATTGTGAGTTATTCCCTTTTTATTGTAGAATTCCTCAAACTTTTCATTTTCAAATTCACCACCGTGATCACTTCGAATAGTTATAATTTTTAGAAAAAATTGATTTTGAGTTATTTTTGAAAAGGTCTTAAAACATTCAAAAGTATCACTTTTATGTTTCAAAAATATTGTCCATGTAAATCTAGAATAACCGTCTACAATTACAAAAACATATTTACTATGATTTATTGACAAAATTTGAGATGGACCATATAAATCAAGATGAAGTAATTCAAGAGGTTTTGAAGTTGAAATCATATCCTTTAATTTAAAGGAACTTTTTTTAAGTTTTCCTAATTGACATGCATCACATAAACTATCTACTTTAAAATTCATTTTAGGGAGACCTCTTACTAGATCATGTTTTGACAGTCTAGATAAGAGTTTGAAATTCAAATGCCCAAATCTCTTATGCCAAATCCAAGGGTCACTTGTATTTGCCAACAGACACAGGTTATCATTTGAAACTTTCATACTAAGAATATAAATATTCTTTTTACTGACTCCCTCAAATATTATGGTTGAATTATTATCTTCGATGTAACATTTATCTTTTTCAAATTTAATTTTATATCCTTTATCGCAGAGTTGACATATACTTAGCAGATTATGTTTTAAATTCTTAACTAGCAAAACATTAGCAATAGTAGGAGTTTCAGAATTACCGACTTTGCCGATGCAAATCACATATCCTTTTGAATTGTCTCTAAAGTTAACCAGCCCTCCGTCTTTGTATATAATATCATTCAGTATTTCAAGATTGCCAGTCATGTGTCTAGAACACCCACTATCAAGTATCCATTTGTTCTTTCTGATCTGCACAATATGTCCGTTGTGGATTGATTCCTCAACAGCCATAAAGCATAATTCCTGCACATCAAACAATTTTGATAGATAACTTGAATTTGAATATTGATTATATGTAGACTCATGAAACAATGATGATTTGAATATTTCTAAACTAGTATTAACAAATATAGCCATTTTAAAATCTTTTTTCAAAATTCAGATTATGAAACTTTGAAAACCTCGCTCTGATACCAATTGAAAGAAAGGCGGATTACGGATCTTAAGGCTGATTTAAAATAAAAGCAGTAAAGGAAAGAACACACCAGATTTTATACTGGTTCGGAGTTACCCTACATCCAGTCCCCAACACAAGTACGGATTTCCTTTCAAAAGCAATTATATAGTTACACCCTCGATTTCAAGGCTACGAGGTACACCCTCCAGAATTTCAATCCTCTGAGTAGAGATACATGATTTCCGAGCCACAAGTTTACCCAATTGATTTACCAAGGCTACGATAACACCTTTTCTCGCTTGATTGATTTTCAAGGCCACAATCACACCTTTTTTCGCTTAATAGATTACAAAGAAGTCTATAACTCCGAATAGCACTGAGAACCTTGTTGAGATAGTGATAGAGAATCAAACTAGAAGTAATCAAGTATGATTCAATATTGATTTTGGCATAGTAATGGTAAGAGTATTTATTAAGAAATGTGGAAGAAGAAGAGGAGTGAAAAACCAGAAAATCTGATCTAAAATTCGTTGAAACTAACCGCTATTTATAGAAGAACAACAGCCATGTCCATTCATGAAGAGTTGTGGCGAACAGACACTTCTTTTGAAATTTAAATTTTGAACTCAACTGACACCATATCGACATGGTCACCATAGGCATTTCGACATCCCAAAGCTATTTTTAATGATTTGTTTTTCTTTGAAAATAACCTTTATCTTATATTAAAACTATTTTAAACTTTTCTAATATACTTGACTATAGTTAAAATTCATAAGTAAATATAGAGAATAATATATATAATTTAACTATAATTTTATATTTAAATCTTAAGTATAAATATTTAAAATTTAAATATATTATTTTAAAAGATAGTTTAAAATCAGGAGTAATTTTGACTTTGAAATTAAAGATAATTTTGAGGCTAAAATTATTTAAAATCAAGATAGAGGTTTTTGATGCTTTTAAAAGGAAGGTTTTGAAAACATTTTGAAAACGGGATATAATTTTGAAAACTCATTTTGAATAAAAAGTTAGCGGGTATTAAACAATGTTCCACTAGATTTTTCGTAGGTTCCATCCTACTTAGGGTTCCATCCCATTAACAGGCTCGAAGTGGATTCCATTCCACGAATAAATTGGATTTTAAGATGCCAGTGCTTTTCTACGAGTTTTAACAAAATTTCTAATTAAAGAATAAATTACTTCGATACTTGAACTCTTGATATTCTTGATACTCATGAGTTTTCAATCTTAATATCTTGAATCTCTATACTGTACAGTCTTCATTCTTGGTACCTGCATGGTTAAAACCTGCATATACATATATCTAAACTTATAATGTTAGTATTTATATTTTATAATCTATTCTAAGGTTGTTGTCATCAAAAGCATCATCTCACGGACTAACATCTTGTATTTCATTTCAAGAGGAAATTTGACGTATCAAATACAAACTCAAAGATACTAAACAGTGGCTATGTGGTCTTCGAAAACAAATATAAAATAAGAATAGCATAAATTAGTCATAGATATTCATATCACTAAGGCGGAAACAGATATGAATATAACGCATAGAAGTGAACATCAAAGTAGTGGTCATACAAGATCCACTACATCACAAAAGAATAGGTACAAGTGCTAGATAAAAAATATGTATACATCAAGGAGTCTCTATCATGAATGTATAAAAACAAAAACTACTAAGCAAAAGTAGTTAGCCAAAAGTCAGAAGCTAGTCCCTACTAAGAAGTCAAGTGGAAGCACCTGAAATACCTCAGTCTAACTCGAGTATTATTTAAGAAGAAAAACGAATTGGTTTAGCTACAAATATCATATAAGATAAGACAGGATAAGAGATATGAACAGAAATATATGATAACAATAATGCCATACTGTGACAAATATATATTTGATAACAATGAAAATCATACAATATCTCAAATCTACTCAAACACCAAAAAGAATGTTATTTCTTTATTTTTATTCACCAAACCACAAATATTGATAGAGCTTATCAACGCAAATCACAAAAATTGGTGAAATCTAAATTTTAGAAATCAATAATTAGAAATCTAGAAAGACACAAAGGTGGAGGCCTATCACAAACGGGAGCATGAAAACCCATCAACACATATATCAAAAACAGGACGCTATCCTATAGAGCCAGTGCAACGACGTTGTAGAACGGTACGCCCAAGGAACTTGAAACTCAAATAAGCCGGAACAACGACGTAGTAAAAAGATACGCCTGGTGAACCGTACTCCATGAAATGGTTGAAAGACCATGGGTCGCTAGCCCATAAAAATGAGATGAAGCTCTACAAAACGAGGAATAATCCACCACGTGAACAAACGGACATCACATACCGCTAGTCTAAACCATAAACAATCAACATTGATGAATAAGTGTAAATTACACTAAGCTAGTAAATAAATGAGTTTATCTTCATGTCCCATAACCACTAGCTTACTTAAAAATTTACGAATAAATTTTAGAATTCCACTCGAAAATTGTCACGAGATTTCAATCGAATAGGTCCAAAAATTAACCGACGAAGTAAACGCAAAGCTTTTCATACCACTTGTTTTTCTAAGTCATTTAATTGGATTTCTCATACGAATGAGGTAAAGGTCTGTATATACCAATCGATTGGAAAACGGTTTTAGAACGAGCTTTGCATAAAAAGTGGTGTTGAAATCATTTTTATGAAAGAGTTTTGGTATTTATTACTAGTATAAAAACCTTTGTATTTTAAAGTGACAAATCATAGAAACGATTGTAAAAACAATCTATCACCAAAACCCACATTTTAGTAACGTGAATCAAAACCATGGAAATCGATATCAAATCCATCAAATGGAAACATTAAAAATCCAGAAAAGAAATCATCAAAGTCGGTAATGAATGGCAATAACCATTCGTATCATCAAAAATCGATTAAAATGGAAGCCCACATAAAAATAGGTAAATTGGCTGAATTTAACAATGCCAGATGTCTGGGGATTTTTCCAGACATCTGAGCTGAAGGTTTGGAAATTTCTCCCAGATTGCTCAGATGTCTAGGAATATCCTTAGATGTGTGAGCTGTAGGTCTGGAATTTTTATTCCTATGACCCAAACGTCTGAGTGTTTTCCTAGACGTTTGAACTAAAGCTCAGGGCAAAATTTGCCTAGGCCATTGATGGCGAAATCAACTCGGAAGTGATCGAATGAGCGATGGTGGCTAGGGATTTATGTTAAGCGACAACCCGACCCTATATGCTCTTCAATACACTCCAAACAACATGTCCAAACATCCATGGTAGGATTTTCATAGATTTTGACTTCCTAATACCAATAATTGGAAAATTCACCTGGCAAATTCAATACAAAAGCAATTTGGACATGAAATAGATGTCAGGAATTCATACCTAACAATAATGAAAACTATAGACATAGATGTGATTTTAAGAACTCACCTTTAAATTCAAAAACAAGGAATGAGAAGCTCGAAAACAAAGAAAGATCAATCTCTCTTCAATTATACTTCAAGAACCTTCAATCTATGATCACACGCAATGAATTTCTTTAGTTAGGTTGTAGGAGAAATCAAGAATTGAAGAGGAATTGAGATGGAGAAGATGAAGGGCATGCTTACCTAAGGTTCTCCTTGATTTTGGAACTTGAATTGGAATTTCCTAAGAAAAGCTAGGGCTTAAGAATTTTAATTTACTTTCTTTTCCCCCATTTTTTCTTTTTCTTGAGAGTGTTAGGAAATTATGAAAGAATGAATGAGGAGGAGTGGAGTGGGAGTTATTTGGTAGAAGGTTTGGGTTCTCTTATTGGGTTAGTGGGCTAGAACACAACCCAAAGCCCAAATGAAAATACCAAAATCCTAATCAACTCCAAACGTATCAATGCTTATACTTAAACGAGTTGTAAATGTCATTTTAAACTCAATGAAAGTGGACTCAAGTCCTAATTTGACTGTTTACAAAAAGTCACATTTCGGACTTTAATTCAACCAACGATTCTATATTTAAATAAAAAAGTAATATATATTAAAAATATACGGGTTGTTACATAATTAATCATTTTAAATTGTGATATTTGAATTTTATTAATCATTTTAATTAATGATTGTTTTAAATTTAATTAATTTTTTTAACCAATGATATTTGGAATTTAGACAAATCATTTTAATTGATGATGTTTTATAATTAAATAAATCATTTTAACAAATGATATTTTAGTTAATCGTTTTAACTAATTAGGCTTGAATTTAAATAATATAATTAATTTATAATTTTTTTGAACTTAATTAGTTGTTTTAACTAATGGAATTTATAATTACTTATCATTTTAATAAATGATGTTTGAGATGACTTATTCGTTTTAAGTAATGATTATTTTTATCCAAAATTTTCTACTATTAATTAGGAATATTTAAGTGGTTTAAAATATTGGATTTTGAATTACAAGTCAGTTAGTAAGATTTTAAAACTGAAAATTTCAAGCGATTTCGAAAATTTTGGAAATCGTCAATTTAATCGACGCATTTAAATAGCAGTCTGGGGCACAGTCTTAGAATTCGATGAAACTAGTTCCATTGGGTCCGTAATAATGTGTTATTATAAGATTTTAAATTTCGTAGCATTTGGATTTATCGTTTGGTCACACGATTTGAAAACGCCTAGAAATAATTTAATCGAATATAATTTAAATAATCAATTTAAAAAGCTATCTTCCACATATGACCGAACAACGGAACTTGTTTCGTTAGGTTCGGAATAGCGGTATAATATTAAGAAAGCCAAGAGGTATGCCCCAATAGGGTTTTGGGATTTTTAGTTAGGTAAATGTGATATTTTGATTATAATATAGAAAAGGTAAGAAAGTTAAACATGCCACCATTCTCTATTTAAACACCCCACCTATCGCATACAAGTCATCCTTTCACCGGTTATTTCACGGGTCCCTGGCCTCTTCGTTTGAATCGAATTCACTCAAAAAAAGAAAACAAAAACGAGATCGAAATCTCGAATGAGAAAAAAGGGATTCTCAAATAAATCGCGATGGTGGAGATTGGTCGCTGACAATCGAAGACAAGAGGAAAATCGCAATTCGAATTCTGGGACGCAATGGGAAAGGCGACTACGTGGGATCTGGTGACTCGAATAGAGTCTTCGCATGGCGGCTCGACTTGATGTCCACGGTGGTGAAAGTCTTCGCATGTGAGGCTGGTGGCCAAAGGGCTGGAGATGGATAATGGTGCTCTCGTGTAGCAAGGCGAGGTTGCGATGGTTGGTGGGAGGGCTCGCGTTCAATTTTGAGTGCTTATAGAAGGATAGAGTCTGCTCCTTCGAGTTTGGTCGCGAATTTGGTCAGCTGGGTGGATGGTGGTCGATCTGAGAGCCGCAACCAAGGCAGCAACATGGGTGTATGCTGACGGTCAGGGATGAAGGAGGCTGATCGTTTCCTAGGCGCCGCTATATTTGTCGTTCGTGGCCGAAGCTTTGTGCAGCAGGATTTGATTTAAGGTAATTTTGTTAGGTAATTACGATTAAGCTTTGTGGAAATAGCTATTAAGGTATAATTAAAATTAAATGTTAAATTAGCCTATTAATTCAAATATTTAAGATCATATAACTTTTTGAATGCGAGGTCGAATCGAGTGTGAATTCTTACATTGGATTCGTGATGACGAAATAAAATTGGAACGGATTTGCAAATTAAAAATCAAGGTGAGAGATTCTCACTCATTTAGATTACCGAATTAATTTTTAAATAGTTAAAACTAATTATTGGATGTTTGGTTGAATTCATAAATTATTATTAGTCCGGATGTTATATATACAGTAGTATATATATTAGTAGTTGGATATATACCCGCCGATTGAAGCAAATGAGACCTTATGCGCCCCGCATAATATCGGATGATCCTATATACCGTGATATCCCCCTCGAAGTAGGATTGGTATTTTATGTTGTATCGACATCTGTGGATGCAGGGAAAACAGGTAGGACGGATTCAACAGGATTCTTCAAAAATGTTGATTTTAAATTTCATATATAATGATCTATGATGTCTTAGATCTATCATAGATTATTGTTGTGATTGAATAATTAGATGCTAAAGTAGCACTGGCCTGAATTTTGGTATTTTAAATACAACAATATTATTTTTGGAATTTGAAGGAATTTAAAAGGAGATTTTAGATATAAAAATATTTATACCGAAGTTTGGATTATTTAAAAAGAAATTGATTCGAATAAAATGATAAATTGATTTTTAGGTTGCACCTAACTATTTGGAAAAATATATTATAAGTAAAGATTTAAAAATAATTTATATAGAAGATTTTTTATATGATAGATTTTTAAATGTATTTCTAAAATATATGAAGAGGGGTTGAAATCGGTATTCAAAATATATTTGTGGAATAAATGAAATTTATTAAGAAATGGATTTGAAAAATGGGATTTTATAAATGAAATTAATTTTATAAACAAGTAGAAACTAAAAGGAGTTTATAAATTCATAACGATGTTTATAAATAAGGGTAAAATGATATCAGTTGATAAATTGGGAATATAAATTGATAGGGTGATTGTGATAGCCCACAAATCCGTACCCCTTGAACCAACACTATTTTACCTCTGTTAACTCAAGTGGCACAGAAATACGAACCATATGGGTTTAAGAAGAAGAGATAGAAGTAGAAGAAGCTAAATAATGTCAGAATCTCACAGTCGCAGCGGAATAAAATATAATAGTAAATATAGATCTTTACACAAAATGAAATCTATACCGGTTTTATACATCACATCATCAGAGTATCTCATACATCAAATATTTACCAGTCAGACAAATCCATACAATCACAACAGCGGAATATATATATATAGGTACAGATAATACGTCTCGGACTCCAGCTCCTCTCCTGCTCCATAGCATCCTGTCCTGAACATATAATACTCGGTCTGACCCGAGCATTATAATGAAATAACACCCGAGTCTGTCTGGAATACCAGCTGATAATAATGCGTCCAAATTGATTATTAAAGTTTCAAAAATCCTTTGAAAAATAAAAGCATCTCGTAAGACCACGCCATAAATAAACATGTCGGGTTTTTACCTTACGATAGCTAAAACACTTTTTATAGAAATCTTCTGATATTGTAATAGGGTCTATATACAAATACTTATAAAATAGCCGAAATTGTTACATCTATTAAATTCCAGCTACTAGCCACAAAAGTTGGTAATACAAACAAAACTCGTACAAGGCTCGTAGGGAGAATGGATTTCCAACAATGACTAGGCACTGGGGTACCACATGTCACGGTACGGGGCCTAGATCACCGTACCGAGGACCGCGCCCGATCCCCTGCAACACAAGGCCGGACCCATCCCTTACTGGACAGTTCCGAATAAGATCACCACGCGGTTGGGATCAGCAACACTAAGCCGAAATAAAAAGGGACATCTAGACAGGGATGACCTTACTCTCCAATGGGGGCTACCCACGAAGCCTTGCTGCATATCCCCTGATTTTCAGTCATTTCCAGTTGAAGAGGCTTGAGGTTAAGCGTTACCTTTTAGAATGTTTCACTTGGAATGCCCATCGCCCACCTGACGATGTTTCGAAAGCATTCGTCCATACAAGTCCGTCCCGGGTTCGAAACGGAACCGAAGGCACTATTCCTACTACATCCATTTTGGAAATATCCTCAGGATTAGTAGCGACTAGCCCTTGCACTTCACTGCTCCATCTTCGACTCCGAACACGTTTTTCGCACGAAACGTACAAACCGGATCGAAGTGGTTTTCGAGAAATAAATCTCGATCCCGGTCTCTTCGAAACGATCAACGCATTTGTCCAATATTGATAGTCGGTGATTTAACTATCAATTTATATTCACAAACATCCATCACACAATAAAAAATTTCCACATTATTTATTTGCCTCAAATATCTTTAAAAGATATATTTTCAAATTTCAAAACTCGATTGAAAACAATTTCCCCAATGTTCTTCCTTTACAAGGTAAATCCTTTACCATTTATTCCCATTGGAAATGACCAAGTTCAAAACAATTTAGATTTAAAACCAATTTAAAAACACTTTATTCTAAAATATACTTTAAATATATAAATTTACTTCTAGTTATTACTCAAAAATATAATTTCAAATATGTAAAATAAAACTATTTATTAAACATGAGTTTTGTTAACTGAATTTAAAAGTAGTGGTTTTAAAGGTTTAGTGCTATGTTTCATATATCTTAAATCATTTATCCTTTAAATAAATCCATTTATCAAATAAAATACTAATAATAATCTTAAATCATGATACTATAGCTAAACTTATTACTTACCTTTAAATAAGAATTTCTTAAAACACTTCCTTAAAAAAAATTTAAACTTAACTTTTCAAACCTGATTTAAATCACGAACTCAGTTTTTTCCAGGGAAACAACCCAAATTTACGTTAGTTATCGTAAATTTATTTCCAAGCTTAAAATAAACTCCTTCTGATGTTTAAACATCCTTTTCCATTCTCGGAAATTCCATTTCAAAGTATAGGTTTTAAACATTTTTAAATAAAACATTTGAGAATTTATTACCGGAAAATAATACCTATAAATTTCTTACCTAAATTCCAAGGGTGGAAAATGCATTACAAAAACATTGATTTACATTTATAATTATTAATTTATAGTTAGAAGCTTTGTTGAAAACATATTTTAATTTTCTAGCAAACTCTATTCATTATCAACATAACCCATCACTATTTAACACTTTATATCTTCTTATAAAATTTCTCACCCAAATCTATACTTGCATTTATCGACTCATAATTTTCCCGCTTATTTAAATTTCCCATTTACAAATTTCATTCTTTATCCGAACTAAAACCAAATTATATTCCTTTAAACTCTTTATATGACAATTTCTTTCATTTCTTAAATCCCAATTTAATACATTTATTATTAAAATTCTGGATTTATGTTTATTTCAATAATATCACAGTGCAATTTAATTTCAGATTTGTCAATCACAACATACAAACAATTTGCATTATCAATTCTAAAAATAATCAATATATTGTGAGGAATCCCGTTGGATCCCTCCAACCTGTTTTTCCCTACATCCACAAATATTAGCACATCACATATATAAATATCAATCCAGACTGATAACAATCATTATATTCAATCAATCACACAGATATTTATTTTAAACAGCTAACATTCCAGATGTGAGTGAGATTAACTCACATTGAGTTTCGACGAGCGTTCAAAATTTAAATTAAACCAAACGGTGTTCGATTTAACCTAAATTTCCATTGGTCCCGATCGTCTCCAAACTTGCGGTGCAGCGTAGAGTACGTCACTGCGATTCCGGCGCTACCAAAATCGTCGAAATCTGATAACGTATGATCAAGTTACGGATTTTTAAAGTTTGAATACTAAATTTAAAACAATTTTTATTTTTTATTCTTAGTTACTTTACCCAAACGTTAATCAGGCCGCACGACACCTAACCCTTCTCTTCCCCTCTCGTTCGTTCCAGATGAAAATGAACCCAACACATGCTAGCTAACCCAGATTGCCGCACCTTCATCGATCGTCTAGAGGATGATCAGCATATGCCCTCATGTCACCGCCCCAGATCCGGTCGCCAAACTCGCTGCTGACCACCCAGAAATCGATGATAAAAGTCGCATCTTCCTTCCTAGATTCCGGTGAATATAGAGCCCCGTCCTCAATCATGACAGTTGATATTGAAGAGCTCCTCGAGCTCTTTGATTTCCTTTCAGAAGCCGAAGCTTAAAATCGAGTGGATTATGAGAAAACTAAGGAAGAATGGAATTGCCTTTCGGCCATTCATTTGCGTAGAACGGCGGCTGGATGAGCAACTAGGGTTTCGGCCCCAATTATAAATATATATAACGTTTATTTATATTATTTTAATATTAAATCCATTATAAAGTAACTTTTACAAACGAACTCCAAACTACGCATTCCGACAGGCGTTCCTAGGGTTTTTCCGCGTTTCGGACAAAATGGGATAGTTTTCGTAAGCTAATTCGGTCATACGTGCGAGTTATGGAATTAAACGATCAATTTAAAATTAAATCGGTTAAAATGATTTCTATGCGTTTCGAGCTGCTACGGTCAAACGACAACTCCGATTGCTACGAAAATTGAAATCCGATAATAACTAACTATTACGGATCCAATGGAACTGGTTTCGTCGAATTCCGAGACTGTGCCCTGGAAGGCTATTTTAACTCGTCTATTAAATCGAGCGATTTTCAAAATTGTCAAAAACGCTTAAAATTTCACTTTTAAAATTTTAGTACCTTAATAATAAATCATATAAAATATATAATCACATTACAAATCATTTTGGCTCATTCCAGACCCAAAATC
This sequence comes from Allium cepa, assembly GCA_030765085.1. Lineage (NCBI taxonomy): Eukaryota > Viridiplantae > Streptophyta > Magnoliopsida > Asparagales > Amaryllidaceae > Allium > Allium cepa. The sequence goes on from CM060935.1 coordinate 467,632,410, forward strand.
TGATTAGTTGCATTTTAATAATATCAAATTCATTTTTAAATTAATATAAAATCCCAAATATTAACTTATCAACTTAAAAATTCATCTAAAATTCCCACCATACTATTTACACTCAAATAACTCGAAATAAATTTTAGAATCGATTTTTATATCCATTTCACCCAGAATCTTTAATTATCCCAATTCTAATAGTAAATTATTATTATTCAAATTTCAATTAAATTTCCGTATCTAAAATTTAACTAATCTTATTAACTTAACCAAAGTCTTTTATTCCAAAATTCAAATTATACTACATATTTAATGTTTAAAATGAATTAAATGTTCAAATTTGGCGACCCAAAATTCAGAGTCGTTACATTCCTCCCCCCTTATAAAAATTTCGTCCCCGAAATTTGCTAAGGTAGAAGAATGCTCCCAAACCCAATAGCAAAACTTACTTAGTGAAATCTCAATTTCACTTTGCCTAAATTCTTTAGTTTCAAATCGAAACTACTAATTCAATCCTATTCCAAAATCCTTTATTTCAAATTGTTATTTGAAATCAACTTATCGCTAATAAAACAAATGCTCCTACACTCATTAACTTAACCCAAACTTCTTTAGTTATAACTTATATACACTTCCCAACCCTTTAGCTCAAATCCAAACTCATTAGCTTTATTTATACTCAAAAGCTTCTGTTTTAACATTATCTCAAAAACAACTTTTCAATTTAATTTTAATTTTCAAATTTACAAAAATTTTCTAACTCCCAAAATTTTCGAAAATTTTTGGCAGAGTCTCCCCTGTACGGAGGAGCTTTTGCGATACAGATAAATATATATACATCGACCCACACGGTCGGAAACCAAAATATATCACAACAAATATATCATTTCCCGATTATATTTGCGTAGGCGTACCTTTTTTAGAAAATTTTAAAAACAAGCGGCTAATATTTTAGCATATATGCGCTCCAACTCTATCGAACGCCTTCCGTACCTGTACTTACTCAACAAACTCATCAGTTTTCAAAGATATGAACATTTTAACAACATTTCCAATATAAATGTAAGCCAAAGATATCCATTTCTTAATCCAAACAACACCTTGCATGTTTTCATAAGTAAACCATGTTTATCAACAATTTAAAGATTTCAATCACCTTTTAGTTTCTTATTCAAGTCCAAACTTCATTTTTATTTCACTTGAATGATTTAAATTCAATTTTGCTACTTTCAAAACATATTCTCATCAATATGATTAACATGTGCTTCACTAACATCAATCCATTCCAATTCAAATCAAAAAGGATTCACAAACCAATTCTTATTTTCAATTTGAAGCATTTGCATTTCTTTTATAATTCATTTTCATTCATATGCAAAAATCACTTAATAAAATTTCAATCCATTCCAATTAATTCAAAACCAATTCAGTTGTTGTTTAAACAACTCAATTCTGAATACAACAATATAACCAATTTTATGCAAATTGAGATTATCCAAGCAAGTGACCATCACTATATCTTATAACCATTTAAAATTAATTTCAAACTTAGATTCATATTAATTTTATTCAATTTGGCATGGTCCACAATCCAAGCATTCTTATTCCGTTGCAATTTTTGATTCAATTTCTTATTTTTACTTCAAGATCGTCATTCAACTTAATTTTAAATAATAACATCCCATTCCATATTATTTACAGCCCAAACATGCTTGTTTTATCACAATTATTGAATTAAATCTCCAATCTTATATTTCCAAATCATTATCCATATAGGTTTATATGAATATCATTGCATTCTGAATTACTTACAACTCATACATCTTTAATTTATCACAAAAATTAATTAAAATTCTCTTCACTTGCATTTCTATGCTTATTATCTAAACAAAATCATCCAAGGCCACAAATAAAGCTCGACCATAATTTTTTTTTTCCAAGTTGCTTAAGTTCTTTCACAACATTCTCATTATCTTCTTATATAAATTTTATTTTATTTTATTTTCATTTGATTCTCATTCAATCAAATTCCAATCCATTTACAAATTTGAATGCTCTCTGTTTACTTATTCAATCCATTTTAGATTTATTTTATTTGCAAAGAGACCATTTAAATTATTTCACTCATTAGAATTTATTTATAAATCAAATCATCATTATTATAATCTAATTTCATTATTCCTTCAAACTTCCAATATTTATTACCACAAATTTAAATTCCATGCCATAACTGGAGTTTTATTTACTTTCCAAATTTTGACCAACCCATCAAAATTCTATTCATCTCATAACAAATCCCATTAAATTGTTATTCAATTTAGTCAATAACCTAATCCATATTAGGTTTTAATTCACTTCCTCAGTTCACTCTGAATTCATTTATAATATGACAATTATCCAATTATATCATTTAGTAAATTTAAATTTTCTACCTTTCCTTTTCACTCCTTTAATAGAATCTAAATTCTTCCAATATTATTTATTACACAACTGAAATTTAATTTCAATGTCATTATCAAAACAAATTTCATTTTTCCCATACATAAGTCCAAGACTTATTAGCTAACTTAAGAACATCCACCCTTATATTCTCACTTTGTTTCACTACACTTTACATTTCATTTATGGTTAAGTTTTGAATTTGTCACACCATTCAACTCTTTCCATTAATGAATTACAATTTCACTTCTATCCAAGAGTGTAGATTGCTTATTTAAGTCCATTTCCATTTTATAATCACAATGTTCAAATTATAACACTTAATAACTTAAGAATATGAATTTCTTTATGCAATTATAAGCAATTTACATTTCACCTTTATATCCAATTTATCCCTCCATAAATAAGTTCAAAACTTATTTTCTAACTTAAGTTCTTTCACTTCTTTTATATCTCACTCTACCTTATCTCAATTCACATTTTATTTGAGATTAAGTTTGAATCCACCATACCATTTCACTATTTCCCATTTGTGATTATAATTTCCATTTCTTATTTATAAGTTCACCCAATTATTTACTTTAAAACTCCATATCACCCATCTTAGTCGCTTCCATTTCATAATTGCAATTTTCAAATTATAGAAATAGCTTAAGGATATAAGTTTTCATCATTATATAATTATAACTTACAACTATAACCATTTGACATTCAACTTACATTCAATTCAATTCAATCATTAAATTTTAATACAATTTTCATTCACACTTTTATTTAACTGATCTTAAATTAAATTCAAATATATTTTATTCACTTCCATTTACTCAGGTTAAATTTTAATTCCAAGATTAAAATTTACATTTCCTTCTTATTAGCATCAACTTTACCAAAATGAGTTCATTAGTTGATGCATTTTAACTTTACACCCCCATTTAAATAGAATGTTCCAGAATTCAATTACCCGGTTTAACTTCAAATCACTTTGAAATAATAAATAACTCATACTCCCCTGGTGTATCAAATCAAACTTCCAGATTTTTACAACAATTTGTTTTACCAAAGCAATTTCCCCATTTTGAAATTTCCAAAACAACTGTTATACCCAACAAGTCCAAACAATATCATAACCAACCATTTTGGTAGCAATCCATCACTTTTAGAAACTCGAAAATGAATTCTAATGTTGTGGCCAGCATCATCAGAATTATTTTCCAGCGACTGAAGTGAGTTTAGTGCTTTCTTATTCCCATAAATTCACTTCAAAACAGCTTCCATTCAAAAATACTTCCCAAAATAATATTCCAATATTGCCTTCAAACACTTTAGCAAACATTTCAAACTTCTCAGGATTTTAAATTCCAAACTTTGTTTTCAATACATTTAAAATCCTTTTTAAAATTCCCGGGATTTAAATTGTGGTTGAATTTAAATTTAGTTATTCTTCTTTTACATAAGTTATACTTATAGAATTTTATTTGATTATAACCATTTGGAATTTTAGATTAAATTTTAGATTCTTATTTAATTATAGTATCAACAACCAACAATCCAAAAATATAAATAATAATTTCAGAAAATTATTTCTTTTATATCAAAATATAATTTTGGGTAAAATTATTTCATTTACCCACTTTAAAAACATTACTATGTCGGTTTATCTTGTTTAAGAGTTTAGAAACCCCTATCGATACGGTTATACTTCCCGCACCGAGCAGAATTCATAAACACCCAACCGATAAGTCAACACAGTATAAAAATAATTTTATATGCACTAACATGTATGCTCTCATATCTATTAATACGCTTAACTCATTATAGAGTACTATTTACTCTGATAAATGAGTAATTTCCCCACCAAAGCCTAGGTTGTCGCCAATCTAAGCTCTGATACCAAGTGTGATAGCCTGCAAATCCGTACCCCTTGAACCAACACTATTTTACCTCTGTTAACTCAAGTGGCACAGAAATACGAACCATATGGGTTTAAGAAGAAGAGATAGAAGTAGAAGAAGCTAAATAATGTCAGAATCTCACAGTCGCAGCGGAATAAAATATAATAGTAAATATAGATCTTTACACAAAATGAAATCTATACCAGTTTTATACATCACATCATCAGAGTATCTCATACATCAAATATTTACCAGTCAGACAAATCCATACAATCACAGCAGTGGAATATATATAGGTACAGATAATACGTCTCGGACTCCAGCTTCTCTCCTGCTCCATAGCATCCTGTCCTGAACATATAATACTCGGTCTGACCCGAGCATTATAATGAAATAACAGCCGAGTCAGTCTGGAATGCCAGCTGATAACAATGCATCCAAATTGATTATTAAAGTTTCAAAAATCCTTTGAAAAATAAAAGCATCTCGTAAGACCACGCCACAAATAAACATGTCGGGTTTTTACCTTACGATAGCTAAAACACTTTTTATAGAAATCTTCTGATATTATAATAGGGTCTATATACAAATACTTATTTAGCCGAAATTGTTACATCTATTAAATTCCAGCTACTAGCCACAAAAGTTGGTAATACAAACAAAACTCGTACAAGGCTCGTAGGGAGAATGGATTTCCAACAATGACTAGGCACTGGGGTACCACCTGTCACAGTACGGGGCCTAGATCACCGTACCGATGACCACGCCCGATCCCCTGCAACACAAGGCCGGACCCATCCCTTACTGGACAGTTTCGAATAAGATCACCCCACGGTTGGGATCAGCAACCGCACCACTAAGCCGAAATAAAAAGGGACATCTAGACAGGGATGACCTTACTCTCCAGTGGGGGCTACCCACGAAGCCTTGCTGCATATCCCCTGATTTTCAGTCATTCCCATTTGAAGAGGCTTGAGGTTAAGCGTTACCTTTTAGAATGTTTCACTAGGAATGCCCATTGCCCACCTGACGATGTTTCGAAAGCATTCGTCCATACAAGTCCGTCCCGGGTTCGAACGGAACCGAAGGCACTATTCCCACTACATCCATTTTGGAAATATCCTCAGGATTAGTAGCGACTAGCCCTTGCACTTCACTGCTCCATCTTCGACTCCGAACACGTTTTTCGCACGAAACGTACAAACCGGATCGAAGTGGTTTTCGAGAAATAAATCTCGATCCCGGTCTCTTCGAAACGATCAACGCATTTGTCCAATATTGATAGTCGGTGATTTAACTATCAATTTATATTCACAAACATCCATCACACAATAAAAAAATTCCACATTATTTATTTTCCTCAAATATCTTTAAAAGATATATTTCCAAACTTCAAAACTCGATTGAAAACAATTTCCCCAATGTTCTTCCTTTACAAGGTAAATCCTTTACCATTTATTCCCATTGGAAATGACCAAGTTCAAAATAATTTAGATTTAAAACCAATTTTAAAACACTTTATTCTAAAATATACTTTAAATATATAAATTTACTTCTAGTTATTACTCAAAAATATAATTTCAAATATGTAAAATAAAACTATTTATTAAACAGGAGTTTTGTTAACTAAATTTAAAAGTAGTGGTTTTAAAGGTTTAGTGCTATGTTTCAAATATCTTAAATCATTTATCCTTTAAATAAATCCATTTATCAAATAAAATACTAATAATAATCTTAAATCATGATACTATGGCTAAACTTATTACTTACCTTTAAATAAGAATTTCTTAAAACACTTCCTTAAAACAAATTTAGACTTAACTTTTCAAACCTGATTTAAATCACGAACTCAGTTTTTTCCAGGGAAACATTTCCATTGAAACAACCCAAATTTACGTTAGTTATCGTAAATTTATTTCCAAGCTTAAAATAAACTCCTTCTGAAGTTTAAACACCATTTTCCATTCCCGGAAATTCCATTTCAAAGTATAGGTTTTAAACATTTTTAAATAAAACATTTGAGAATTTATTACCGGAAAATAATACTTATAAATTTCTTAACTAAATTCCAAGGGTGGAAAATGCATTTCAAAAACATTGATTTACATTTATAATTATTAATTTATATTTAGAAGCTTCGTTGAAAACATATTTTAATTTTCTAGCAAACTCTATTCATTATCAACATAACCCATCACTATTTAACACTTTATATCTTCTTATAAAATTTCTCACCCAAATCTATACTTGCATTTATCGACTCATAATTTTCCCGCTTATTTAAATTTCCCATTTACAAATTTCATTCTTTATCCGAACTAAAACCAAATTTTATTCCTTTAAACTCTTTATATGAAAATTTCTTTCATTTCTTAAATCCCAATTTAATACATTTATGATTAAAATTCTGGATTTATGTTTATTTCAACAATATCACAGTACAATTTAATTTCAAATTTGTCAATCACAACATACAAACAATTTGCATTATCAATTCTAAAAATAATCACTATATTGTGAGGAATCCCGTTGGATCCCTCCAACCTGTTTTTCCCTGCATCCACAAATATTAGCACATCACATATATAAATATCAATCCAGACTGATAACAACCATTATATTCAATCAATCACACAGATATTTATTTTGAACAGCTAACATTCCAGATGTGAGTGAGATTAACTCACCTTGAGTTTCGGCGAGCGTTCGAAATTTAAATTAAACCGAACGGTGTTCGATTTAACCTAAATTTTCACTAGTCCTGATCGTCTCCAAACTTGCGGTGCAGCGTAGAGTACGTCGCTGCGATTCCGGCGCTACCAAAATCGTCGAAATCTGATAACGTATGATCAAGTTACGGATTTTTAAAGTTTGAATACTAAATTTAAAACAAATTTTTTTATTTTTTTTATTCTTAATTACTTTACCCAGACGTTAATCAGGCCGCACGACACCTAACCCTTCTCCTCTTCTCTCGTTCGTTCCAGATGAAAATGAACCCAACACACGCTAGCTAACCCAGATTGCCGCACCTTCATCGATCATCTAGAGGATGATCAGCATATGCCCTCACGTGCGCCTCGCTTCCTCATGTCACCGCCCCAAATCCGGTCGCAAAACTCGCTGCTGACCACCCAGAAATCGATGATAAAAGTCGCATCTTCCTTCTTAGATTCCGACGAATATAGAGCCCCGTCCTCAATCATGACCGCTGATATTGAAGAGCTCCTCGAGCTCTTCTATTTCCTTTCAGAAGCCGAAGCTTAAAATCGAGTGGATTATGAGAAAACTAAGGAAGAATGGAATTTCCTTTCGGCCATTCATTTGAGTAGAACGGCTGCTGGACGAGCAACTAGGGTTTCAGCCCCAATTATAAATATATATAACGTTTATTAATATTATTTTAATATTAAATCCATTATAATATAACTTTTACAAACGAACTCCAAACTACGCATTCCGACAGGCGTTCCTAGGGTTTTTCCGCATTCCGGACACAATGGAATAGTTTTCGTAAGCTAATTCGGTCATACATGAGAGTTACAGAATTAAACGATCAATTTAAAATTAAATCGGTTAAAACGATTTCTATACGTTTCGAGCTGCTACGGTCAAACGACAACTCCGATTGCTACGAAAATTAAAATCCGATAATAACTAACTATTACGGATCCAATGGAGCCAGTTTCGTCGAATTTCAAGACTGTGCCCCGGAAGGCTATTTTAACTCGTCTATTAAATCAAGCGATTTTCAAAATTATTAAAAACGCTTAAAATTTCACTTTTAAAATTTTAGTACCTTAATAATAAATCATATAAAATATATAATCACATTACAAATCATTTTGGCTCATTCCGGACCCAAAATCTTATTAATTCCATTTTAATAATATTAAATTCGTATTTAAATTAATATAAAATCCCAAATATTAACTTATCAACTTAAAAATTCATCTAAAATTCCCACCATACTATTTACACTCAAATAACTCAAAATAAATTTTAGAATCGATTTTTATATCCATTTCACCCAGAATCTTTAATTATCCCATTTCTAATAGTAAATTATTATTATTCAAATTTCAATTAAATTTCCGTATCTAAAATTTAACTAATCTTATCAACTTAACCAAAATCTGTTATTCCAAAATTCAAATTATACTACATATTTAACGTTTAAAATGAATTAAATGTTCAAATTTGGCGACCCAAAATTCCGGGTCATTACAGTGATTTTATATCAGAATATGGAATTCGGTTTGAGGAAAAATAACAGTTTCTATTTTTGAAATGTGAGATTGGTTAACGAAATGGAAATGAATTCGACGTGTAGTGAATCAAAAGGGATTTATAAATTGAAATTGGACATTGGAATTTTAAAAGTATATTTTTATCGAGAAGTAAAATTGTTTCAAAAGAGAATTTTTATATGTTCAAACTATGTAATTTAAAGCTGCTTTAGTAATATAATACTTCGAAAGTGGATTTTTCAAATATTTCAAACTAATTGAAATAAATTTCTAATTTTTATAATAATCTTAGTAATATCAATTTTTTATTTGAAAATGAAATAGGGAATGAAGTATCAGGGTTTATTTAAGTATTTTAAAAATTCAAAAAATTACTTAAACGTGTTTCTAAAAATAAATTATCATTCTTTAAAAATACTTATTGCACATATATAGAGTTTTGAAAATGATTTGGATTTATTTATAAACACTCTCGAGATGTGGAAACGGATATGATTTTAGAAGTTTTAAATGGATATACGAGATTATAAGTGAGTATAATCGACTTTAGAAAATGTAAAGGAATTAATATAAACTCCGGAAATGTAGGAAATAGGATAAGAAAATCTCCTAAGTACTGATATTAGAAATGATTTCGAAAAAATGGATTATAATATTTTCCTAAGTGAAAAAAAGATGGTTTTTGAGAAATATTTAGAGACGAAGGATTTATATCGAGTTATTTTCTAAGCAATGGATTATAAATCGAAGTTGGAAATATTTCACTAAGTGTTGAAGTGAGGTACGGGTGGAGATATCTTGTTATGAAAACAAGTATTCGACATGTTTTCAAATATTGATAAATTTGAAAAAGATTTGCATATATATCTTTGTAAAGATATTTTGAAATAAATGTTTTAAAGAATTATAAACAACTTCCTTAGTGACTGCTTATGGATGTTAAATTGATAGTTAAATAACCGACTATCAATATTGACCAATTTCGTTAATCATTTCGAAGAGATTGGGATCGGATTTAATTATTCGAAAACCACTTCGATCTGATTTGGCTGTTACAAATGGATATCGTGTAGATGGTGAGGACGGTGATTCAGTTTCGTTCGGACCCAGAACAGATTTGTATGGGTGAATGCTATCAGTACATTGTTATTGGATTACAATTAGCATTATAAGTGGAAATTCCTTAAAAAGGTAATCATAGCCTCAAGCCTCATCAACCGGAATGACTGAAAATCAGGGGAGATGCAGCAAGGCTAAGTGGGTCATACCAGTTAGGGTATGTTATCACCTTTCTAGATACCCTCGGGTATATTATAAATTATGGATACAGTGGTGCATGAAAAAAGAGATCTCGATAAGGGTGGGAACACCCGGGATGATACATATTCGGTTTTATCAGGTTAGAGATAGGGTCAATCTTGTATTTTAGGGGATCCCAACGAGATCCTCGATACATTTTTCTAGAATTGTACCGTGATAGGTGGTACCCCAAGCCTAGTCATTATATGGAATCCAATCTCCAATAAGCGTCGTACGGTTTTGATTGCGCCTAACTATACTGAAACGTGAGATGCAAGCATTTCAGCTATTTTCTAATTTACTTTGTATTGACACTATTATATTATCGGATGATTTTGATATAAACTGTTTTAGTTATCGTATGGGAAAAACCCATCGTGTTTATAGGTGACATGGCCCTATGAGATACCTTTGTTTTTCAGAGGATTTTGATAACTTTAGATAATTCAAATTGAGTGTGTTTTCTCTCGCTGGTTTTTTGACTGACTTGGATGTTATTTTATTATAATGCTCGGGTCAGACCGAGTATTTCAAATTTAGGATAGGATGCTATGGAGCTCAGAAGACGAGCTGGATGGCAGAGTCGTATTTCCATACTTGACTTATATTTCCACTGTATGAGGACAAGTTATTATAACTGTCCAAATTAATGTAGTGATTGTTGTACTCTGATGATTGTAAGTATAAAACAGTTACAGATTCTTTTGTGTAAAAATCTATTATTATATATTATATTTTGTTCTGATGCGATTGTGAGATTCTGTGTTGTTGTTTTTCTTTTCTTCAAATTCTTCTTTTTCTTTCCCCTAACTATCGGGTTTCCCGGTATTCGATTGCTCAACGTGTAATACAGTGGACGCATTAGTGTCGATTTTCGAAGGTCGAAAATCACGTTCGTTGCAATTATTCTTTGTAATTAATGATATTTAAGTTAATTGATCGATTTAATAAAAGTGATTTAAGTAAATTATCTAATATAATAAAATTGCTTTAATCAATCGATATAAGAAAATAAAATGATTTAATAAAGATTTTAAATTTAATTTACCAATGCTATATAAGTGTTTGGAAATAATTATATATATTATTAAATATAATGGATTTCTTTAATTAAAAGAGATTTTAAATGTGATTAATTATCTTTCGGGATAATTAAACTTGTTTTAAAGTTACAAAATGGAATTGGAACTCGATTATTGGGATGTTAAGTTGGATAATCTTCCAGGTGTTCGGTCTAATGTTGGCTTAGGCCTTCGGGGTCGCGTACTTGGAAAAATTATTATATAAATGTTTTAGCAATTCGAAACTAATTCTAAAAGTGTTTTACCGATACGAAAATCAAGCGCAATTTCAGTTTTTTAAAATTTAAAGTTCGATTTCGGTTATAGAACAATAGTTCCGTAATAGATATCGCTTATATGGAAAGGATCTAGTCATGCATTTAACGGTAAACATTGTTGAGGCATGGACTCGTTTCTATCTCGAAAGTTAAAAATGTCGTCAAGGTGATGCCTAATGGTAACACTACTTCAACTTTCCCGGTTTCATTTTCAATCGAGAGATAGGACTTGTTTGGAATCAATGAGTAGTGGTAAATATATGAAATTTAATTTCCATATACGACCATTTTAATTATCCCCGATATTAATTTATTAATTATCGGATTCAGCTTTTTTCATAGTGTACCGTCACCTTAAAAAACGATTTGCTACTCTTTATTCTTTGTTATCCTTTGTCGAAAATGACTAAACCCAAAACGTGAGTGGAAGCCAAGCTATATATGGTTTCTTCCATCAAAAGGGTATTTTCACATCTCATCTAGTTCAGATTCAGTTGTGCACTTAGAAGTGGAAATATTCGGATACTCGGTAAGGTCTGCCGGGGTGCGACTTGGTATTGTCCAAGAAGTGTCATGAAGTATTTGAGCTTCTCAGGAGTATAGTACTAGAGGTATATTTCAAAGGGGTGCACCTTCCTTGTCATTTGTTGGAAAATTTCCTTTTCTTATTTGATTCGAAAACCTTGAATCTATTTTTAGCTTAAAATTGCAATGAGTAGAGCCTAGTCCTCCTCAGTCCTCATGAAATTTAAACATTTATTCTATCCATTAAATCAAGTTGGACGGTTACCTTATTCTATCCATTCTATCAAGTGTGGTTTGTTACTTTGTTTAGTTCATTCTATCAACTTGGACAGTTTTCCTTATACTATCCATTCTGTCCAGTTTGGATTTTACTCGGTTTATTTCCATTCCTTCAAGTCTGGTATAATATTATTTATGCACATTCATATTTAGATTTGTTCCAGATATTTATTTCTACACTTGCATATATGGATGTTATTCTTGTGAGGTAAAAATCTGTTTCACGTTAGTGGTATGGTTTCATGGAACTTTTATATGTTCCTATTATTTGAGTTATCTCATTCCGGTATTTCAAGAATGATCTGGGTGTTATTTTATTATAATGCTCTGATCAGACCGAGTATTTCCCAGGTTGTCCTTCGTGTTATGGAGATCGTGGAGGGGAGCTTAAGATTCACCTATCGTAGTATTTATTTTCCACTTTATTATATAGGATACTTGTTGGAATTTGTAAGGTCAGGATTTATAACTGTCCAGCTGATAAGGTTTGTTTTTAACTCTGATATATTTTATATGTTTGAAGTGACAGTTTCTACTGTCCTTGTTATGCTATATGTCGTCAATTCCACGGTCAGATTCTATTTTTCTCTGTTCTCCATTCTTTTCTTTTTATTTACGTCGACAACTTGCCTTTTTGTCGATTGGATGTGTAACATTGGAACACAGTGGTAGAGTTTGGTGTCGACTTTCGATGGTCCAAACGGCGGGTCGTTACAAGGACACCGTACTTCATGTGGTATCAAGTATTGATGAATTCAATAAGGAGTTATGGATCAGCACCGATCCATCCCTTTGAATGAATCTTGAGTTTCGGGCCATGGCATGTTGGTGGGTTGGTGTGTTAGCCATTTCAAAAGCCTCTGACATGTTTACGGCTTCACTTGTTGGACCTACTCGATCTTCGGTTTTGGCGTTTATCGCTCTAAATTCCTTCTTGGTAATTTCTCTGTACTATTGCTCCGACTCGTTCAGATGTAGCTTGTTCACAAAGCTAGATAACATTTTCCCCATGAAGTGTGTCTTGTAAATAGAAGACGTTCTTTGCTCAAGAAAAAATATCAAAAATGATTATTCATGAGTAGCTGATTTTTCTGTCTATTAATTGGCAATGCAACGACGAATCGTACGGTTCCATCGGATTCACCTATAAATTAAAGATCGTTTCAGACTTTTATAGCTAAGGACTTGAGTCCTAGTTTGAGAGTTAGTCAAAAACAATCATTTCATGTTCTCCCAGAATTGTTACATCATACATACGTCATGAATCGGAATCGTCCCGTCTTTAACCGAGATTTAACAACCTCAATCTAACATCAATGGCTTAATTCGAAAATCTCTATCAAATTGTTTCAAGGTCAAGTGGTTTCCAAAACAAAAGTCTAGTTTTTGATTTCTCAGGGTCATGTACTACATGACCAATTTAATTCCTGATCACTCTGGATTGTTAACTGAAATGTTAATTCTCTCCCAATCGTTAGTAGAATCCATGGCCATTTGGGGGCAGTTAGCTAAATCTCAATCTCTACGGATCATTAGTTAAACCACGATCTCTTTGGATCGTTTAGCCTCCAATCTAGGGTTCCATATAATCTTGGGTCTCATCCAATCTGGGGTGCGCTCTCTCTAAATCATTTGCCATCCAATCTAGGGTTTAATCTCTTCGGATCGTTTATCGTCCAATCTAGGGTTCAATCTTTCTAGATCCTTGTTGAGTCTGATTCACTTGCCCTCCAGCAAGGGGACTCAATGTCCAAGAAAGGCCAATCCGCTCACTTTCTAGTGAAGGGAACTGCTCTCGTACAAGCCTTATCCACTTGCTCTCCGGTAATAGGACCTACACCTTATGGTCATCGCTTGCCTCTTCGGATATGACTACCATGATCAGTCAGTTAATGAATCAATATCAAGGGGTAGCCAACTTCCATTGGTGTTTCGAAATCAATATCAGCTATCACATTCGGGTGATTTTTGAAACCAAGCGTTCATAGAATTCAAATTTAAACATTAAACAGACATTACAACATCCATCATGATAAGTAATTCAGCCTAGCATCCAACTTAGAGCATGCTTAAGGGGCGATCGAGGCCTCATACATGAGTAAGTGGCTTGATTGTAACACTGCATCCATTATTGAAAACAAGAGGCAAATTTTTGGAATCCAATTTGACTCCCTGTCATATGAATTATGAGATAACTATCCTTGACCTAGATCCAAGGCTGCTTCTATTTGCTGTGGATGATGGTTGCTCCAGTTTCATCACTACAACTCGCTTTCTCATATATTTCTACTACTGGTTGTTCCTAACCTATTCCTCAATCAGGTCGTGTAGATGTCGGCAATTGTTTGTTTTATGTCGATCTTGCTCATGAAATAGATAGTATTTTCTTGATTTTCTCTCCTGGTTGATGGATTCTTTTCTCATTGATTTCCAGTATGGAATTTACCCCTTGGTATCTAGGTAAATCCTCTTTGGGATTTCATTCAATTCTGTATAAGAAGAGAATTTCTATACCCTTCTCTACAACTTTGGTTCTCTAAAGTCATCACTCACCTTTCATTTTCCTTTATCTTTGCTAAATCTTGCCTCGGACTATACCCCGTCATCCAAGGTATTAACCTTTGTCTTTACAATTTTGATGTCCTCTTGACCCAAGTATCTTTCAGCCTTATGGTAGAATTCTACGAAATTCGTTGACGGATCCCTTTCCGAGGCAATCATAGAGTATGTCTTACTAGCAACTCCTGAAATAGCCTCCATCAGAACCACTTGGGTCTAACTTATGAACCGCAATCGTTGTTGTGTTAAATGGAGTCAAATAACCACTCAGGGTCTCTCTAGCCCTTTGCTTCATGCTCGATAGCGTCATCACATACTTTAGTCTTGAAATGTGAACTCTAAACTGCCTTATAAATCTATTCGATGACTCGATCCACATGCTGATCATGCTCCAGTTTTCTAAACCAAATCAGCACTAAATCTATTAAATACAAGGGAAAACACCGTCTTATTCTTCTTCAGATGCACCCAACACCTCCATGTGTTGGATGTATCTCACCACATGAACCGCTCGATCGATTTTTTCCGTGGTACATTTCCAACACCGGCAGCTTGAAATCGGGTGGATTCCTTATGTACCAAATGTTGGGAGTGAACGGATTTCTAGTTACGTCTTCTAAACTCTTGTTTGGCAGTCCACTTCTCATTGCTCGTCTAACTATCTCAATGATTTTATCATTGTCATTTAACAAAAGTCTCTGCTCCATGTTTTCATTCCACCCCCTGTTCCTATGGGGGAACTCTTCTATGTACTCATCTGGTTGTGCATTTGCATTTTGATTCAATTTTTGGTGCATAGCTTCATTTCCTAGACATGCATTGTCATTGTCCAAGTTCAAGCTAGCCATGCCCCCAAGCCCTTGGGGATCGGTACCAATCCATGCTCAGGAATCAATATCGATCTGTGGCATTTCTTATGGGATCGCCCTGCTCGGTTCCACTATATTTCCTGAGGCATTTTTTCTTGTCTACGGTCTCTGGTTTTGATCCACAACAAGTCTAGCTGTTCCAAGTTGTCCCATTCTTCTGAGGAGTCCTTTAATCATTTATTCTTGGTGGGCTATCATTCGGTCCTGCATCTCTATCATCATCATCTTCATCTCATCTCTGGTTATGTAGATGGAAGAGGGGTTAGACCTTGAGGATACCTCTTGGTTGCTCCTAGGACCTTGTTGGCTTCCTCTAGCAGTTCTTTCGATTAATGGTCTCGCTATCTTTTCCAACTTCACGTTTCAAGTTGCTAAATCCGAGTTTCCTCATTGAAAGCACCAAAAAATTTATGCCAAAGGTTGGCGCATACACCTAATGCATAATAAATAATATGAAAAATTCAAGAAAAAGAAAGAAACGAAATAGAAGAAAACACAATTTTTATAGTGGTTCGATGAATACTCCGCCTACGTCCACTTAAATTTTGTTATTCGATTTCTATCAAGTTTTTACATATGTGTTCTTACGGAAAGGTGACGATCCTTGAGATTATAGAGAAAGTACAGAAAACTGTTAGGAGAAGAAAACAAGCTCCTTCAAACAACACCCTTCATTCCATATTTAGTGCTGCGGGTCATGAGAAATCTCTCCACCATGTTGTCACCCACATTTCTCATGTCCATAGGAAGTTGCATGGAGAATATCGTGGCCAACTTAGTGATATATAGGGATCGGTAGCGGTCCATGCCCATGGATCGGTGCCAATCAACCTGATGGGTTGCAAATCCTTCTTCGACTTGATGTAGTGGCTTGCTTGGCTTGTTCCCTTGTCCTTGGTATCTAGTTGCATTGATAAGAGCTTGAGTTTGATTGAATTCTTTGGCTTGAACGTTGGTTGATTGCATTTGGTTTGCCCATTGATTGTTTGAGTAGCACCTAGCTAGTAAACCCTCGTCTAATCGCATATCTAAGTTCTAGGACACTTATACTTCACATGGTGTGAAGTATTGATGAATTCGATGAGGAGTTGGGATCGGTACCGATCCCAACTCATGGATTGCTACCGATCCATCCCTCTGAATAGATCTTGAGTTTCAGGCCTTAGCATGTTGGTGGATTGGTGTGTTGGCCATTTCAAGAACCTCTAACATGTTATGGCTTCATTTGTTGGTCTTAATCGATCTTCAGGTTTGACAGTTATTGCTCTGGATTCCTGCTTAGTAATTTCTCTGTATGATTACTTTGACTTGTCCAGATGGCTTGGTCACAAAGCTAGATAACGATATAATAAGAATTATTTCTTTTAAAATTGGATTTCTGAATGGATCGCTATATTAATTGGAAGACTGTTGCAGTAAGGAACTTTCATGTGGACACTTAACTAATGCAAGTAAGACCGGAAGTCTATAAAATAAATTAATAAATTTATTAGCCATTAAAAGTAAAGTTAAGTCCTAAAAGGTAATAAAAGTTTTGGAAAGATAAATTTTGACGAGCGAAGAACAGGGAAAGGTCATTGTGAATCATCATGTCAGTGTCCCTAGGTTTTAAAAGCTGAAATTTATAAATAAACTTGTGCGCCTTTTATTATTATAAAATAAAAGAAAATTTTCTAAAATTGGGTAAAAAGATTTACCATATAGTAGGACAGAACTATGGATGTTAAGTTATCGACCAAACTCTGACTGCGTAGGATGTGGTATAAATTATTTTGAAAAAATATATATACTTTTAAAAGTTTTGTTCAAAATTCATGATTTTAGAGATAAAATACTTTTATGAAAAGTTTCAATGACAAACGATGATGAGATTTTAAGTTTATAAAATTTTCCAAATTTTCTAAGTTTAACTGAAAATAAGATTTTTGGCGAAAAAGAGGAAAAAGATTTATTTTTGAAATGCCACATGCATTGTGAAGGTAGAAGTCAATGGGTTAGGAAGTATGAATTTTATTGTGTAGCAGAAGGGATAGCAAATGTAAAAGGTAGTTAGTGATAAGGAGAAAATATTATGGATACTAGCGGGAAAAGTATCTTGGTCCAAAGAGGGACCGTGGTACTTATATATATACATATATATTCAGTTATTGTTTACCTCGAGTAGGTGGGGCATATCATTCGCGTATACGTAGTCAAAATAACTAAGTATAAATAGTAAACGTAACATGTAATGGAAAGAAATCGGCACAACTAGTGTAATGTATAAAGTATCTGATTTATCAGTCCTCGTAACATTTTTCTAACTCTTTTCTTGTAACAACCCACAAGATAAACTTAGAGGGATAGGCACCGGTACAAGGTGGGAACCATGGAAGGATATATTTCTTATGCATGCTCAGCACTAACAATGGTATCAGTTACCAAAGGTATTAGCCTTGGTCGGTAATTATATGTTTTATGATACTTTACTATTTCATTGTGAATTTTATCAATAATGCTATGATATACTTTTGTTTTATTTGCATGATATCAACACAAAAGATCCATTCTTTGGTGGACTTGGGTTTTCGATTTAGCAAAAATTCAGGCCCACTGAGGTGCGATTTATTACAATTAAATTAATTAATGATTAATAATTTATATTAATATTTGATAATCAAGTTATTTAAAAATTAATAATACAAATCAAATTCAAATTCTACTTTAAATTTAATTACAAATTCTAGTAACTGCTGCAAATTCAAACACTTCAAATTCAAATTCAAATTTATTTAGTAATGACATCCTCACAATACTGCCAGTTCTTTTTGATCCACTCGTGTGTTGCATCATTAGAATCCAACATTTTCATATATCTTTGATAAACTTTGGTTTGACGTTCTTTTAGTTTGTTGTAAATTCTTCCCAACATATTTTTACAAATAAAGTGGATAATTTGGCATTCTAGTATAATACATGGTTTTTTCTCAGACCAGCTGTAGTAAAACCCACCATTATAAGTTGTAAGAAAGGAAGAGTAGAATGGAAAGTATGGAGTTGGAGTGTAGATTTATAGTGGAATGGAAAATAAAAGATTACGTTCGATGTATCTATTGCTATATCGGATGTAAAAAATGCGTCTTGCTCAACCACTCCATTTTAGAGCAGGCAGACACTTTCAAATAAATGCTGACATAACAGTTGCATCAGACTTTTCAAAATAAGTGTTAATGTGTCATTATTAGAAAATTACTTTGGAAATAATGATAATGAAAACCTTACTTGAAAAAAATGATTTCGCATCAATTTTATGGTGCATCCTTAACTTTACCATACCTCCTTCAATTCCAACATGTCTTACATTTGGAAATCAATTTTAAAAAACTTTAATATTTTTAACCAGGGGATCGATAATATAGTTTACTCAGATAATAACACGTCACTTTGGGATAATCGCTCGATTTATGCTATATCTTTTATAGTTGGGTATATTGAGCTTTTAGAAATTCTTTAATTTCAAAGGTTTTTATACCTTCAAACAATTTTCTAAGGAAATTTAGTCTCAACCGTGCCCTCAAAGGTATTTCCTTAATCCGATTTGTTTTTCTTTATACCAAGCTAGAACATTATAACTTAAGCAATGACAGAGATGCCAAAATATAGTGCTGAGGTAACATGAAAACATACTCTTCAGAATCAGTTAATTAGTTTTTAAGCTTCATGAGGACCAAACCAAAAAATTTCAACTAATTTGGAATGTTAGTTCTCCGCCCAAAACAAAGTTGCATTGGTGATTGATCTTATATAAGAAATTAAACACAATTGAATTTCTAAAAAATCTTTTATAGATGAAAATTGTGTTTTTTTGCAATTACATCTTGAAAACGTAATACGTCTATATTACAACCATCCCTTAGCTAATAATATACTTATAAGAATTCTTAATATTTATGACTTTAATGTGACCAGAGCCGACTTTAACTATGATCGCTTCTAGAATAAAGTTAGATTCACCATGATATACTTTATAAATTTTACTCCATATCATCTTCGTTATTACTTGCTAGCATTCATGGTTTGAAAGAAACCAAAATTGTTTAATGGCGCTAACGTTCCTTCAAATAATCTGATTTACGCTATGGCAAATAGGTGGCAAAATCTAGCTAGAAAATGGTTAAAATGTTCACTTCAAGGAATATTTTATCAAAATAGAAGTCGCACTGATAACTTGAAGTCAAAGCTTACCTATAACGATATAGGAAACAACATGACCTTAACCACCGAACTAGTTGACCCTTTCAGTGATAGCTCGTTGAACGATTTACTTCAAATTGAGAACTAATACATGCTCATCTTTTAATTTCGTTGTATTTTTCATACACATATGTGTATATAGACTCACTGTTATACACATAGACACGCACATATGTAGGTTGGTTTCACGTTTTTTTTTTAAATTTTCAGTTTTAGGGGTAGTTGTAGACTAGATTACTTATGCTATAACATTACTATGGATTCGATTGTTGATATATCATCGTTTTCCTATGGATGACCCACCATGGATTTTTTTTCTGGCATGCCTGTAGCCTTAGAGTTTAGGGGTGTTGTGCTACTCCTGTTTTACTTATGCTACTTTTGTCCTTCGTTACATGATGTTGTTTTTTAATTCCTTCATCTGTGGTAGCTTCCTTGGAGTGTTATGTATTTTATTTTTTAGGTTTAATAAGGGCTCTTAATTTTTCTTTTCTATGTACCTTTAAGGAAGGGAGGCTGGGGAGGATTTTGTTACCTACAAGACTTATTGGCGGTTCCTTTATAATGCGTAGAATAAAATTACATTAGTTATTTCCTCTTAAAGAGGATAATTTATTTTCCTCAAAAAATAGTTACATCCAACTTATCTAAGGTAAGTTAGACATAACTCCACTGAATGCTTTTTCCAAAGCATTTTATTATCCATGAAAAGGCCTACGCCTTGATTTATTTTAAATGCTGCAAATTGAAGGCAAAACATTGAATTCATATTGATGAATTATGATTAATGATTGTTGAATAACGAATTATGGATAGTTTTTCTTTTTAATATAGTAAAATTTTGAAAATTGATTAAAGGACAAAATTTAAACCTTTCTAGTCATAAAATAGCCAGTTTATTTCTTGTTTCAAAGACAAATTGATACAACAAAACTATAACATGAAACAGAAGAAGGTGGAAGGGTCAAAAAAATGATTAAGCCTTTAATTCATATCATCGGCTGGTAGGGAGAGATTGATGCAAGTCTGAAGATAGATGACGACTGCTATGGCGGCGGCAACATATTAGAAGAGGTTGACAAGGGTTTTAAGTTGGATGACGAGGACAATTTTGAGTGCGCTAGCAGTGGTGATGACAATAAAGCGGTTGAGTATGTTTTGAAGATGATATGATGATGGTCATTAAGGAAGTGTTGCTTCAAGCTAGGAAAGAAGAATAAAACAACAGTAAAGATACTGTTAACATCATTTTTATACAACTTTTTAAAAAAAAGATAGTATGTAAATTTCAGCACATAATTTTATTTTGTAGTAGTATTATGTGAAAGAACTGGGCCGGTTGGAAGTAGGCTAAATGAATGAATTTAAAGAAATAAAATCCATTTGGATCTTTGTGGGAGTCTATGAGGTCTAATTGATTTTAGATCTAATCTAAAATTTATTTTAAATAAAATAAACTTTTTATTTGATTTGTTTGAAAGGGAGTTTTAATTTTATTTAAATTAAATATATTATAATAAGCATATCAAATACACTCATATGTGTATAGTGTAAGCGCAATATGTAAATAGTGTACATGGTTAAAGTATACGTATATAGGTATTGATATTTACACGCAAAAACACATTTGCCCACTATATATGTCTTTGTTTTCCATAGTTTTATTTTGAAATCGTGTAATAGAATAATAGAAATACATACATACATATATATAATATGTTATAAAATTGTTTCAACTATTTGATAATAGTTTACTTATATTCATAATATGATAATTAGTGTTTAAGTAGGCATTTAGGAAGAGGTAAAGGTGGATGTCCTTTCTTCTTCCTTTACTCATTCTTTTGTTTGCTTTTTAAAATATCATCTAAACACCTGAAACCCTTGTGCATACTAAAATTAATTATGACTAATTTTAAGTGTTTTTGAAATCTAGCCTTGACTTAAGATGAATTCAAAATTAGATCGTTTTACACATAATTATTTTAAATTTGAATTTGAACACTAATTTGTAATAGTTGTTTAAAATTTATATAACTTGTTAAAATTTAACTTTTAACCTTTGTGTAACCATTATTTTAAACGAATATCTTTGAAACAAATTCAATAGGTATTACAGTGATATCCTCATAGAACTATCTTAAAATTTGAATTAGTCCATTTTTTTTAAAAAATGTTTGAAGTTAATATAACTAGTTAATAAATTAAATCTTTAACCTTTATAACCATTGTTTAAATGAATACCTTTAAATTTAGTATTAAAAATTGTTTTCATGTTTTATTCCTTTAAACTAAATACAATAGGTATTATGAAAAAATTGATTCCATGTTTTCTTATTTTTTTTTTTAAATTTACATAATTTGAATATACAAAATTAATCTGATAACACAAGCATATATAAAATTTTTATAACATATATAAGATATAATCTACATAATCAAATGATGTATATGTAAAAGATAATGAAATTAAAAGATTGCTTAAAGTTGCAGCATATGATATGCACCTTGATTTGAGATTTCTCCTCAGATCCATACTCAATCCTTGCAAGAGATGAATGAGCACATATGTTAATATTTTATTAAATATTTTCATTTGATTTGGAGTTGTTTATGGTTTAGAAAGGAAGATGATAATTTCAGCTATGGCTTGGAAAGGAGGGAAGAAAAAGAATGAGGGAAATGAAATTAGTGGATTTGTTTAAATTGAAAGAAGGGAACCATTTCAATTCTTTAAACTAAAAATTCCCTAATTAATTCCCATAATTTTATCTGTCTCTCCCCACTCCTCTTATTTCTCTTGAATGGTCCACCATAATTTCACATTCATGCGACAAAAAATTCCAAAACTCTTCATGTAATTATGTCTTACTTAAACCCTATTTAAAATTACATTGATATCGTATAGCAATGCAGTAAATATAACTTGTATATATGCATTCAAATAATTACAAACAGCTCCCAAACATCAAATAAATTAATAATAATCAATACTTCACAAATATAAATTAATTTAATAGATTTACAACATTTTGTGATATAGTTAAATCATGTATTTTTTTTGGAGAATTCATAAATGTAGATGCGTGACTCAAAAATGTGAATTCAGTCAACGATTAATTTTAAACAATTTAATATTATCGTTCACACATCATCTAACTATTGCTGTAATAGTTTGGTCGAACTTATCACGTATAGATCTCTTTAGTAGAATCATATTTTATATTTTCTTAAGCATTACCCAGTAGTAACGATTATTTACACTAATTATCTTCATCAAAGCCTTATAACTATATGACTTAAAAATTTGGTTTTGGTCAAAACTACAATACCATCCACACTCAACTTGGTTAATCCAAATACAAAGTCCTTGGTTAGTAATAACTACTATTATCAACTGTACTTCTCTGGCCAGAGTCTTTGACTTTGAATTGAACAATTGACTGTGATACTAACCTCTTATAAACGAGGACAGGAATTCTCTATTAGATATTGTTACACTTTCAATGCTTCAACTCAAACCAACTATAACCATCAGATGGATTGGCATGCCATGATTGAACTATAATCAAAGTGGAGTATCCACATTGAAGTTCTATAGTATTCCTAAGTCAAGGGAACCGTATAACACTATCACTTCAAGATTTCCAATTTTATCTTAGTTATTATTAACCAATAGTAAACTCTCGAAGTTTTTTATACTTATCTGAGAACTATCAGTATGTAACCCTTTGGTTCCCCCAACAACCTTGAGTAATATACCGTCTGACATTTGGAGAGCATTACGTACTCTAGCCTTAACGTATGTATTGATATCCTACCCCGCAACATCTTAACTAGGAATATACAAAATAATATGTTCTTTTAATGGATAAATTTCTTACGGTTACGACAAATTGCAACTATTATCGCATAGCATATCATTTAAGGATCTTCTGTTTAATATAGTTTAAATTAGTTACTTAATTAGTTATATCACAATATAACAAAGTATATTATAGGAATCAAATACCTTTATTAGGAACAAGATTGGTTGTAGATTTAGATATATGTAAAAAATTACATAATCACCCCTAGGGCATGCCCCTAACTCTATCATTGTCATACTTGCACTTAGGGTCATATATGGGATCTTATTCCAACTCGTTCAACTATTTTTCTCAAAAAATAATCAAGTATGTCCCTTGCTAAATGGGTATGCTATATTTTTTAGTTATCTACTTTGTTGATAAACTGTCTTTATATTGTGGATCTCTTCGGAGTATGTTTCTTGCTTTTACCGAGCTTTAGGATCGTTCACGATCTGCATTGCCGCTTTGTTATCGCATAACAATGCAAAGCAACTCTCAACATTTTCAATCACCCACGACTAGGCTATAAATTGTGCATTTATTTATACTTCTCACATTGCGGCACTTTTCAAGGTGATGTACGTAGCTTTTGGTTAAATCAGCCACGATTTATAGTTTGGAACATTTTCCATTGAAGTTCGTAAGATTGGATATGAATTTAGCATTGAAATATGATACTCAATAGCCTATGAATTTAGGATACACAGATTGCATCGAACACAAATGTTGCCCCAGTCGATGTATAGAATCAAATTGGTCGACATATGTCAAAGTTCATTGGATGTTATGCACTGACTACACATGGGAACTAAATGATAATACATATTTTCTCATTTATAAAAATTGTAATAAAGATTA
Source organism: Allium cepa (assembly GCA_030765085.1). Lineage (NCBI taxonomy): Eukaryota > Viridiplantae > Streptophyta > Magnoliopsida > Asparagales > Amaryllidaceae > Allium > Allium cepa. The sequence continues at coordinate 467,656,794 of CM060935.1, forward strand.
TCTAACTGTGTTCGTCATCTAGTACTTCAGTTTAATTATGGAACCTAGTAGAAGCTCTTTCTGTATCACCATTGCTGCAGCAGTCATTTCTACTTCTACTCTACTAGCGATGGCTTATGGCATAACGTCAACATCTACTACAACGTCTACTATCTTCCAGACCTTACTGTTCTTGTTGATCTCCAATTCATATGTCCCTATTGATAATCATTGAGGGGGCAGATAAAGATGTTCTTCCCGATCCTAATCTAGAAGGAGTTATGGTCTTAGATAACCTACCATATTCTCTCACCACTTGTCCATCCCCCATCGAGCTTTCAAGAATCTACACTAGGCATGGTTTCCCATGAACGAAATTAAGCTCCAGTTTCCATACGAGTGAGCTAATAATCAACTATTCGTTTACATAATCTGTAACCATTACATATGCTTATCCAAAGTAATGCCTCCTTTCTATCCTTTCCTCAGCCATATCTTATAGTTAATGAGGCTCTCTCCTTCATAATTATATCCCATTGCCTATAAAGCCCTCTTTATGGAATATAATAGTTTGTGATTTCTATTTGATGATAATAAACGTATATATATTAAATGTGTTTGTTGTAGTACAATTGCAATATCACAAAATAAAATGAACAAATAAATATTTTATTTCAACGAATATTTTATTTCAATAATATTTAAATAGTACATGTAGTTATAATAAGATTTCCCAAAATTTTTCATACACAGTTCATGTACAACAAATTTTACTCTCTCGTATACAACACTCTTTTAAATATAACAATTTATAATCACTTATACCCTCTCTTACTCGAATAAGATTTTTATGTTCTTGCTCCAATTTTTTCCCAAACAGAAATCTACATTGTCGGTCAAATAACAATGCGCAAAAAAGAAAAAAGGAACAAATTGGAACAACAAAAACATAATTGTTCATGTGGGAATAAAAATTAAAATCTAACTCAAAATGTTAAGGCACCAAAAATAACGAACATGGACTGGTACAATAGGTGTATAGAAGGATCGGTACAACATGTTCGCATGGAAATAAAAACTTAAAATTTAACTCAAAATGTGCATGAGAAACTTACAAAATGCATAATATACCACTGTACATGCCTTAAGGTTGAGAGAGTTAAAATAAAAAAGCTCTTTAAAAAGGAAACGTATATGCACATGTGCATATATAACACTTGCACACATGCACAAAAATAAATCAGAATATATATCATCAAAGTCAAGTTCTGGCTTGAGTGCAAGCACACAGAAGTAGGCAAGAACAAGACCTATGATCACAAAGGAGCAGATCAGATTCAAGTACAAGGTGCACATACACAAGCATATGAGGATACAGAGGAGCAAGTGCAGGCGCATATAAGGCCAACACAAGGTCAAGCCTGCAACTTTCAGACTCAACACGGTGTAATGGTAAGAAAACTAATCAGAATGTGTAAGGCGGGATGAAGCGTATGTGCACAACAATAAGCATAAAGCAATGCCAAGTCAAATTGCAATACATGAGGCAAAAAAATGCATGCACTAGCAAGTGAGTACACACACGCATACATAGGCTAGTACACATGTATTTAGTGGACGGGCAAGACTAAAGAAATGTACACATCGATGAAACAACCAAGGAAAGTGCATTCCACAACACACAAGTTTCAACAAGAACACAAGCTCGAATTAAAAAACATTTGCTCCAGCAACCATAATGAAGCAAGTAGCAGGAAAGTGCATAAATCCACAAGGTTATGCGAGCACACATACAAAAGAAACCAAGGTAGAGATGTACTAGAACTTAGACAAGGAGAAAATGCATCAATGCACATAAATACATAAATACATAAATACATACATACATACATACATACATACATACATACATACATACATACATACATACATACATACATACATACATATATATATATATATATGTATGTATGTATATACATGAAAAAAATGATACATAGGAGTATCTCAGATCATACAACCATATGCACAAGTCAAGCACATTAGGATTAGCAAGTGAGTGCAACATAGCCATGTCCAACAACAAACACCAGAACAACCAAGCTAAGGTAGCAACACCAAATTTAGAGGATCACAAGTAAGTACACGAGAAACATGCACACAATCAAGGCCAAAAACACACAAGAAGTGTAAAATTCAGAGATGCACAAGGGGGAAGGACTACAAACACCTAACAAGTATACAGTCAGGTGCAACAACACACATACGTGCAACATAGAAGAGAGGAATGACTCAGATGCAACAACACAAGTCACACACATAAGCAAATACAGTAGGAAATAATTAGCATTGAAGAATTCATTATCCAATCTAAAATATTGAACAATTCAAAAATATCGGGTCAAAGAAAGTACGCTGTTGAACAAGTCAAAAATCGCAAGCTGAAGACAATATCAATCAAAATTCATGTGCCAAAAAATCAATAGCCAAGATTAAAAGCAATTCATGAATTGAAATATTCGAAGCTAAAGTTTTGAAATATATGAAATCAGAGAAGATTTTTCTTTAAATCTTCATCTATAAAAAACGATCTCATCATCGGTAATTTTGATGAGGCGAATAGGAACAATAATTCATATATATTAAGTAAATAAAATTCGTACCCGATCAACAGCATGGAGATCGATAGTGGAAGCAATCGCAACCAAACATTGCCTACCAATCGAAGAACGAAACCAACAACGGAGTGAAGATGAGATATCAACGATAATTTTCAAAGCAGCGAATGTTAGAACCTTGAATTTTGATGTTTTGATTGTGAAAACAATATAAGTAAATATTATATGAATTAACCATATTTGCAGGAGAAGATATTGTTTTACTTGAGAAATAATCTAACAGATTGCAGACCATATTTCAGATAGAAACTTCAATAATGTATTTAGTATATTATTTGAGTCTAGTAGTGAATTCATGTTATAATCTCTCTGAAGTGGTATATGCACACACACAAAATTTAAAAATATTTCAAATCATAGTTCATATGCTAAAATTTTAGTAACGTAGTTCATATACAATAAATTTTCTGAAAAAACTTTGATATGGCAAAAAACAAATAATTCAACCGACTGAACCATATAGTTCAGTCGACCGAATGCCTGTGCACGTGCACAACTAATCTTAAATATTCATATGGCTTAAGTTGATGATTTCGCCAGTTGAGTTGCATGACTTTTTACTATGTTCTTTCTAATTTGATTTTTAAATGATTCAGTTGGCCGAATTATTCCACTCAGTCGGCTAAATCTTCATAACAGCAATATTTTGAAAAGACACTTCATTTCAGTGGATAGAAACAACTACTAATTCAAGAGTTGCATCCATATTCTTTCAAGGCTACTTTTCACGAATGATTGTAACTCTTAATCACTGTTATAGCCATGAAATCCATTGTTTAAATCACTGATTTTTGATTCAAATTTTCACTCTTATTGTCTAAACAATCTTGCCATTTGCATTCAATGTTTTCATTCTAATCACTTGTTCATTGAAGCAACTTCATTAGTGATTGAATATAATTCCTATCTTTACAAATTACACGATATACCACAAAGGAGAAGATCATAGAAAGGGTGTGTCACGAACCGAACTTCATGTTTGACAAACAACATTAAATTCGTATCACGGGAGCTTGCAACACCCATTAGATGATAAATAACATAGAGGAAATTAAAGATGATATCACTGATATAACATGAGTACAATATCCAATACAACAGTTTGATACAATGATAATCATCAATATCAGAGAATATACAACACAGAATACAGTGGAACACGATACAATATGAGATAAGTCTTCACCGAATCCAATACTGCAACTCTGATTCAAAAATCCAAAGTCAAATCTCCAAAACTCCAAGCTCGATCCACCATCGCCGTTGCACAAAGATAAGCAAGGTCATCGTCCATGGACTGAAATAGCTCTAGATAAACTACTAGACCCGACTATCAGAAAAACCAAACTCTAGACAGCCCGTGTGGAAAATTATGGGCACCCAAAGTTTAGGAACGGAACAATAAACTCCGAGTCAGTCATGGGACTGGTGTGAGCAAACAAAAACATTTGGTCTTTTAAACAATCAAAAGATTTTAAAATTTTTTAAAATCCGCAATGCTTTTTGAAAATGAAACTACCATAAGGCCACCCGCCACACACACCATGCAACGCAGAATTGGAGGAGATTTCTCCTTATGAAAGTCAAACATGCTTGATATGCAAAAACTATTTTGATATTATTATTATTATTAGTGCATAGTGGAAAACATTTCGAAAGTATAATATTAATCTTGGCCAGCATAAACATTTCGAACTATGCCCACTATAGCTACCATCTAAACAGTGGTGTGCCAGCATAAGTAGATGGCAGGTTATACAACTAAAACCGTACAAGGCTCATATTGGATGATTGGATTTTCCAACAAATGGTCAGGCCAAGAAACTTCCTATTGCCACATGGGAACGCCTCTGGCGGGACGCCCCGAGAACCTACCCGGATCTCTACCAACACAAGGTCGGGTTCCTCCCTGCTCGGGAGTAATACCTACAGATATGTGACCCCCGGTCCTTTGGGACCTTTATACGAGGTACCTCTACACCAACAACATCACATAGTAATAAATATACTACAGTGCCCACATGAGTAAGTATCTGTGCTCCATACCATGATACTACCCTTTTCCAAAAGGAATGGTCACACCCTAGGTGAGCTACCCCTGAAACCTTGCCGCATCTTTCCTGTTTCGACCATTTCTGGTTTGTGAGGCTCGATGAGGTTTCATCCACAAAGCTACGCTTTACACGAAAGTCATGCTTTGATCACAAGTGATCAACCAATGATCAACACACAACAGCACTTAGCACGCCACATCACCAAATTGGGAGTATATCGCTGATAACCTTCAACCACATAACCTCTGATCTCGTACGTCTCAGAGAAGGGTGTTAAGCTAAGAGAATAAATTCTCCGCCACCAACAGATATGTATTTGAAAGAAATCGGCTTTATATCTCAAAGTGTAATGTCAGACATACAACCATATAAGTCTGTCCTGGGTTCGAACTGAACTGAAGGCACTTCCGTAGAAGCCCTTGCAATCCGGGTATTCACAATCCCGATCGGACTTCCCATCACTTAGGAAATCTCTATACCGTAGCTACTCAGTGCAGAAATAATCGATAGGTCATCCTGTCATTCTCGTAAATACCCGGTCTTCACCATCGGTCTTCAAATGCTATCCATAACGATGTATCATCATTCAGAATGGGTTATATGACACAAAGTCTTCTCCCAGCTAAACCGAATAAGGAGCGCAATATTTAAAAGCATATGGATATGGGATTTCAATTAAGTCACAACTTAATAATTCCAACTTTCTTTAAAATGGTTAAAAAAATTACCATCTCAAGTCTTTAAACAAAAGATTCATTTCACAAAGTTCACCCAGTTTCACAAAGATCCATTCATGGATTTCAAAACAACTTTCATCTCTATTGGATAAATTCATTTAAATCTTTAAACCAAAGATTTAGCTTATAGCTTTAAAAACTCATTTCCAAAGGTTCATCCATAATTTGGAAAACCATTTCAATTCAAACTTGAAATCCCCTTTAATACAAATTGGAAATTCATTTCTTATAGGAAAGCTTTTATCATTTGAAAACAAACCGTTTTCAGTTCAAAAAATACGATTTTATTTATACAAGTTAACATCTTTGGGGTTAATTCAAACTCCCAAAATAACACTTTAAAAATGGTTAAAAATCCATATAAGCTTGTGTAATCCTTTTTGTATCATAAATACTGGATATAGAATTCTATTCCAGATATTGAATTCAAATTTTAAATTAATTTATTCAAATTTCAAATCTCAACTAAGTAATTGAGAATAAATTCTATCTTTGAAATCCATTTTCAAAAGCTCTTTACATTTAATTCAATTCCATTTCCAAATCTATTTGAATTTAAAATTCAAATTCAAATATTTGTGACTTAACCGATTTCCACGTGCAATCCATATTGTGTGTGTATAGTGTAGTCTAGGGGTTTTTACACAATAGTGCACAACATCAATCATCACAGATATACCGATAAGCGTTATAACCCATAACGCTTATTTTCATTTACAGATTCATAGATAAGGTAAAATTATCAATCGCAAAGATTCATCATCACAATTCGATGTGGGTTTTGGATAACCAACTGGAATCCGACTCCCTGTCGCATCGAAATTCAAATGTTGTTTTACGGCAAAGGGGTTTTCACATAAATGCAGAAACAAATCACAACTCACAATTTAGCATAAAGCAATTTATATCACACGGTATCATTATCACAAATAGAAATATCAATCCAGTACACATCATTTGATGATAGTCAATCATCTTCAATTTAAAGTGAAGGTGATTTAAAAGAATTAACCACTTAACTATTTTTATTGATTTATTTAAATCAATGATTAGCTATTCTCAATGATAAATTAATTAATTTTTTTAATTAATTATTCTATAATCAATTATCTTAATTGACTACTAATTATAAATTAATTAACTTTTATTATCTAATTAACAATTCTTAATTAAAAATAAATTAAACGCTTAATTGTTAATTGACCAAATCTTTAATTTCAAATTGACTCATCTCTAGTCACTTAGTTAAGTACGATTTTAACCATTCTTAATTACCTTTTTGAAACAATAAATTATAATTATTATTATCAGTCTTAATTAACATTTTAAACATCTTCTTTAAACTTTGAAATCGATTATTACTAAATTAAAAACTTTAGTGGTAATTAAATTTCAACACTTGTATTACATTAATTACTTAATTAAAATATTAATCAGGTTTTAAAACTTTGTTAAGTGCTTACTTAATTCGTTAATTCATAACAAACGCCTGACTTATAATTGTCATACGTTAATTAGCCACTATCATTTCAATTTGTTTAAATAGTTTACATACTATTATTAGTTTGCAGGTTTGAAAATCAACCCGAGCAAGATTTTGTTTTACTCGAGCAAACACTCGAGCCCCTTCACTAATTTCCGGAGACCTCTTCTCTCCCTCTCGTTCGTTCTTTTTTTTTCCAGTTGAGTTAAACTTAAGTTTTAAACAAAAGCATCAGGTGATCAACTCACAAACTTGAGCACGAACTCGAAGCATTCACCCACCTTTCTCGAGAATCAACTCACGTCGCTTCCCACTACCAAACCTGACACCAACGATAACGTGCCTGTGCACGTGTACGGTGTCGCACCGCCTCTCTGGCAAACTCCATCATCAGCGACAAGTCTCAAATCATCCCAACACTCGAAATCCCAATTCAACTCGATCCCAAAAATATCAACTCGAAAAATAGCATTTTTGCACGAAGCCTGAAGCTCAACCCAACACAAAAAACCACCTCGCCTCTGCCGCTCAGGTCACCGGAGCTACCCTAACTCCGTCCACGCCTCCGCCCATGTCTCAAGTACCACCCCTCCAAAACTCGCCATGCTCGACACATTGACGCGTGTACACGATCCCAAAATCCTAACGCCATTTTCACCGACTTTAAACCCTAGTTTCAATTCGTTCAATCATTGATTGCAATAGAAAAATTATTTAACATTTTTCCTAACTCCATTGATGACCAAGCAAGCTTCAAGCAAAATTTCAATGTTCAAAGATTCTTCGATTATCAGGAATCGATCAAAAAGCATATTTGTTCAAGTACGAACTGCACCTGAGATACTAAATTAAAAATCATCGTATTAAGTTTAAAAATCTTATTTTTGTATGCTTATTCAATTTATATAATCAAATCCATAGTTTAAACTACTTGAATAAATCACATGATTTCTTATTTGACTGTAAAATGAGTTTACAGTGTCAGGTTCCTTCATTTTCAAGCTAATAAAATTCTGGACCCTACTTTGAGTTCAAACAAACTGATTTTATTTTGAAAATCCTAAGTTAAAGATGCTTATATGAAAATTTATAAAATTATTCTTGTTTATGTTCACTTTGTAACCAAAATAAGAAGAACAGAATCATACAAGAAAACAAATCACAATCATATATACACAGGATTTCTAACTTAAAAATATATAGTAGAGAATGAATCAAATACACAAGTTTAAAGGCTTAAAACAATATATTTACTCACTTCAATTTGAAAAACAGAAAGCACTGTTGTTTGAAACTGAAGATTTGATCCTCCTATAACCCTGTTTTGTTTTTCCTTTGAGTTTGTAGGTAATGATGAAACTTATTTTTTTTTTCTGGTTTGCTTAATTTCTTTCCTTATGAACAAGCAAGTATAAGAAGACACACACACACACACACACACACACATATATATATATATAGAAACAGTTTGTATATAAGTAGGTATTATCTGGTCAGGCCTCATTTGGTTTGAAAAGTTTTTTTTTTGACAAAAGATATTTTTTTTAACGGAGGCCGAATTGTTTCTTACTATTTCAGCTGAGGTTATATATTTTGTGCTGAGGAGATGTTAATAAATACACGTGTTTCTCATTTTGTTTACAGCAAATCTTTTTGCTTTGTACTTCTTTGTTTTGTTTGTTTATCTTCTTTTGCAAGCCACTTTGTTTTATTATTTCCTTGTTTCTTGTTCTTTATATGTACATAAGCACATAACACTTTGTTTCATTTATTTCTTACTTTTCTTACACAACTCATAGTCAATTCTATTTGCATTTCATTTGTTATTATTTTATATTTCTTACGTTGCCATATGACTATATACTTTTATCAAGAACACATATGCTTGAATTTTTTATTTCTATTTATAGTTTGATCAAACATTAAATTTATAACGTATATTTTATTTTATATATTTTATTTTATATTTTACACTTATACTTAATATGATAGGATAATTTTATTTTAAACATTTTATAACTTTTTAAAGAAAATGAATTAGAACAAAATTTATACATTTAATAAATCATCATACATGTTATTTTATTTTTCCAAGTATAATCTTTTAAAGAAAATTCATTTTGAATTTCCAAATCAAAATTTTGTTTATATCCAATTCAATTTAAAACATTTATTTTGAGTTTCAAATCCAAATTCAAAAATAAATAAGTACATATCCCTTATTAAATTTGAAAAATTCAAGTAAATGTACGATTTATCCCAAAAATTTAATTTAATTACAAATTTAAATTCTTCTTTAAATCGGGATCGTTACAATGTGTATGTTATTGACTTATCAATGCCACTCAAGAGCATACCCAATCAGAAGCAATTTTACTATTTGTATTAGAAGTCCTATTCGGTTGCTCAGGAGGTTGAAATCCTATTCTGTTACTTAGGTGGTAGAAGTCATGTTCGGTTGCTCAGGCGGTATAATACCTGTTCCTCCAGGCCAAGTGAGGATTTATAGTTGAATTCCAAAAGGAGTCTAGGACTAGATGTAGAACGGGAAGTTTGAACCAGAATTAAAATATACGGTTGATGTGCACGTAAATGTGCATATTTTTACCACCATATTTATTCTTTTTAAATTAAATAAATGATCATATCGGGTATTTTAACTTGTTTAAACCAAAAATTCAAATTATTCTAGATTGTCACATATTCATCTTCATATATGGGCAAAACGGTCATTTGTGTGCATATATTTGTTTGAGAAAAATTAATTGAAAATTTGTATATATTTTTGTAGGAAATTGATCTCAAATAGAAGTGATTTCATGAAGATATGCATGCACAAAATTAATACAAAGGAATGAAGATGGAAATAATTCAAAGTGAAGAACATGGAGGACCCCACCTACCCACCTACCTTAATGTACAAATTAAAGGCTAATGCACATGCTTTTGGAGTTAATGGCTTCATGTACACTTAACGGGGGATTAAGACATGTTAATGATAACTTGGCCTCCACACTTCCTAAGGGGCATTTTGGGCATTCCCCAAAAAAATGAATTAGGGTTTTAACACTTGTATAAATACCCCTTATGTTTCATGTAGATCTTCCTCTTAGTTAGTTAGTTTTAGTTTAGAAAATAAATCAAATCTCTCTTTCTTTCCATGGTTACTTAGCCATTTCTTCTCTTATGTAATTCTTTTCTTTTATGCAATGTTAATTATTGTTTCTTTTTTTATTACATGTTCATTTCCTTTTATGCAAGTAGTGTAGATTTTCCTTTATGCAATTAGAATAGTTGTCTTTTCCATTAGCTTTCATTTTTCTTTCTTTTATATTTCATGTTGCTTTCTATATTTGTTGATTTGATAACAAATATGAGAGCTTAATCCCTACAATTTAGGGGTAATGAAGCTCTCTAGTATGTAGATGCAACATTTTGATGTTTATGCTCTCTTGTTGTGCTTTAATGGAAACACTTGAAGTGGTTTAATGATGTTGTTTAGCTTTGAATTTGATAGTCTATGTTGTTCATAACAAATAGGCTATGCTTAAACAAACATAACACAAATTGCCTCTTCATCTAAATATGATTATGGCAAATAAGTGAATGTTGAAATTGAAATTTGATAGCCTATATTTCTAAACAATAGTTAATAGGCTATGCTTAAAATAGATTTTTATTTCAACTTTGTTGTCATATTTCATGAGAGTTAAATGTGTATTAGTGGTTGTGTTATAGTTTGATGGTTTATATTGAGCTAATTAATAGCATAAATATACCATACTTATGATAAGCACATCAACTAATTCACTAATGACAAGAAAAGAGAGATCATAACTTCATTTTGTTGATTTATATGATCTAGAGAGTGGATTTATCTCTAAATTGTTCTTTTAACTCTCATATTTTTATCATTTTCTTTTGCTAGTTTTTGTTAGTTTCTTACATTTCTAGCTATTCACTCTCGACTTCGGTATAATTTGATTGAATGGAATTTTAAAATCATCAATTCCCTGTGGATCGACCCGTATTCGCCGCGTGCTACATTCGTACACCGTGCGCTTGCGGTTATTTTTAAATTTAAATTCGTTCGACGGTTTTCTAAACCGATAGAATTCCGTCGTACGAACAATGGTGTCATTTACTTATTATTTACTTTTATATTTATATTCCACACTAGTAGATAACTTAGTTAATATTCTATATTACACGATCCTTATTCACTTTCATCACTTGGTATCAGAGCAAGTTCATCATATAACCATAACACAGTTATTTTATATTCAGTTAATATAGAAAATAACACTAGCACAAGTTTTATTGAAGGTCAATCCACCACACAACCACCACTATTTAACAGTTTGAATTACAATTATTGGTCAACTCACATAAGAATTTATATGCAAGCTAATGGATATGGTATTTGGACTATCATTCAGAATGAATATGCTACACCTACTACATAATATGCACAATGGTCAAACATACAAAAGATAGATGCTACCTCAAATGCAAAAGCCATGAATATGTTATTTTATGCTTTAGATAAGAATGAATTTAATACAGTTAGATTGTGTACAAATGCTTATATAATTTGGCAAACTCTTAAAGTTATACAACGTAAATTTTCTTCGAGTAACATCTTGACCTCTTTCTCCTTTTCTAAAGTTAGATGGAGTTGCTTAACAGTCTTTGCCAATGTTTCATTGGAAGGCCTACATGGTACATCTATAAAGAACAAAAGAGATGTTCAAAAGTTACGAAGTTACGGATGCAGAATCGTATGATAAAGGCTAAAGTGGAGCTTATGTGAAGATATTCATCGTTGAGAAAACTTGAGAGGAGGGTGAGCAAAGAAGAATTCCTTCCTGAAACAGCTCAATTTATTCCTAGCGCCTATTACGATCCGATAAGCTTTTGAAGGCTCTAAAAAAAGGAGGGAAGGACTTCCCTTGCGATGCTTGAAGCTAAAAAAATATCGAATCTCTTGGTTGCTATGAACTCGATCAAAATGGAAAGCAAATATAATGACTAAGGAGGAAAGCATAACTGTTTGGAAATAAGCAATGTTGGAGCCAGATGCATAAAATGTAGAAATTTTCGGATGAACTGATTGAATTGCGGGATGTATCTATCAAACACATATATCTTTTGCATGTTGTATATCCATCTTGCGGATGGTGTGCTCTTTTATGGCATGTCAGAACTATTACATCCTCAAATGGGATTCCATGCTTTTCATAAATTCTCCTAAGAGGCTCTTCTTTAATTTTGAAAGCGGGAGAATCTACGGGATCATCTAGTATGGTTATATCTTCAAGAGTATCGGGGGCATGTTCAACTTCTAGACCTAGACCTTCTATGTGCTCAACTTCTGGCCCTCTTACATGCTCTATTGGAGATTCTGGAACATGTTCAACTTGTGAATTTTTTGATTGAGGTACGGTCTACACCGAAGTTTGTTGTGCTAAAGGAACCGTAGTCAAGTTCGACTCAGTATTCGTTTTGTTATATTTGACAGTTGATGGATGTAACACCCCATCTTTTTAGTAACATTATTTAAAATATTTAATTAGCTAAATTAAAAAAATGTGTTCATTAAGGGATTGAGATATGATTTTAATTAAGGGGTAGTCGTGCCATTTAACCAAAGAATTAAGAGAAGAGTTTAAAATGAAGTCAAGGAGAGGTAAAATAGGAAAGAAACCATTCCTATACACATAAAACTTGGCCATGTATCTCTATACACGTTCACTTTCATTTTTCCAAATTTTAAAAGCTTAAGGCCGACCACCTTTAATAAGAGCAAGAGAAAGAAAGATAAAGAGGAAGCTTAATCAACATCAACTTCATTAAAATCTCACATCCTTAATCTCTAAAGCTAAGGTAAATAATGTTTACATCTCTTGTTTTTTTTTGTTTTTGATTTAAATAGGAAGTCTGAAACTATTTGTAATGTTTTGCGATGTTTTCGAATGATGGAATGATATTTTGTACTTTTTGATGATTTATGCATGTTCATATTGATTTTATGATATGTTTTAAGAAGAAAACCCTATCAAATGACATCTAAATTCCTTGCAAATTTTTATATAGACCATAAATAACATTATAGACATGGATTTCATTTTTCATAATTTTATGAATTTATGTGGATTTTATATGAATTTTCTAGTAAGAAAAATGTTAATTTGGGTTATAAATTATTTACGGTTAAATAATAAAAGGTTTGGGTTTGAAATTTTTATATGTTGAAAAACATAATAAAAGAGATTTTCTAGAATTTTTGTAGAATTTTCCTAAGTGTTTTAATATATATAAAATTATTTAAGGTATGAGACTTAAATGCTATATAATTTTATGAAAGGAGAAGGGCTTTTAGTAAATAAATTCAAATTGTTAATTTTGGAAAGTCGGCAGCACTTTTAGAAAGGAGAAACATGCAACCCATCATAATTAGACAAACAAGGCAGTTTAGGTGCAAAGAAATAGTTTAAAAGGACAAATAAACATGTTTTTCATTTTTTTGATGCTTTTTGTACTAGGTTCTACCTCCTTACCTTCTTCTTCGATACTGTTGAAACCAATGCACAAGGTATCAGGGAACTGGTATTTAGTTAAGTGGATGTAGGCGGAAGATATAGGGACGAAACCAAGGGTTCCGAAGGGGTTGAGGCATTACTGTTCTTTTAAAAGAAAATGTACCTGCTTACTTTCGATTAAGTAGCTTTTGACTTGGTTATCTTTCAACCAGGCTAAATGGATTTAAAGAAATTATTTCGATTAGGTTGTGCATTTTTTTCACATAATTGCTTTCGACTAAGTTGAAACCTTTAGTTGCCGCTCTTTACCTTTCAACCCAGAGGGTTTCGAAGGGGTTATTTTGTTTTCTAAAATTTGGTTACTCCTCACATGCTTTTGAAGGTATGATTTCAACAACATCACTTCTTTACTTAGGAAAGTTTTCGAAGATAGGCTTTCGACGGAAATGGTTTTAATGACCCTTTTTCTGTGATTAAAGTATAACACAAATGGTTTCGAAAGAGATGGTTTAAATGGTTTCGAAAGGTTTTTTTCCATTTGTTTTAAATAGAACCCAAGTGCTTTCGAAAGGTTTATGTTTATCAAGGTTTAATGCTTTCAAAATGTTTTAAAGTATGGTTTCGAGGAGGTGGTTCCCAAAAGATTTCAATGGATTTAAAAGGCATGGTTTTTCTTGTTGTTTCGAAAGGATTCAAAGGAAAGATTTTCCAAAAGTTTCAAGAGGGCAATGTTTAAAGGTTTTAAGAGAAAGATGTTTAAGGTTTTAGAGCTTTCGAAAGGAAGGCTTTTCAGTGGTTTCGAAAGGGTTTCGAAAATGGTTTCGAAAGGATGGTTTTGGCCTTTCGGCCTAGGTTAAATAAACGGTTTTACTTGGTTTAGAAAGAGGTACTTTCAATGGTTACGAAGGAGTACTTTCAATAGATTTGAAAGGGGGACTTTCAAAGTTTTAACTATTTTCATCAGCTAAGATTTGGGTAAAAAGTGTGTGTGTGTGTGTGTCTATATATAAGATGGCAAGGTGTTTTTTGTGGAAAGCATAGGGATTAGATATTTTAATTGTTTGAGTTTGATTTAAAGGTTTTAAATCATTGTGAAAAGAATTTTAAGGAAACTTTCGGGAAGATTTCCTTATGTAAAATGACTCAGATTTTAGAATACCAAATGGGAGTGGTATAGAGTCGCACCAGATGCATTAGCTATTATCCCCAGCTAATTTTGTCCAAAATTCTAGTGTGCAGGGCTTTGTTACAGGTAACCCAAAATTATGTATACACACAGAAAGGAATATATGTTGTATACCGATAGGTTATTGGTGAGCCCGCAAAACAATTAGGATCAGGTGAACCTAAGAGATAATAAGTTGGGGACAGACTGTCCAGAAGATAAGTATTTCACAGATAGTTAAGGACATATTGTCCAGAAGATGACTATCTAACAGATGTTAGATAAATTTTGATATATTTTCTGGTAGGCCCGAGTCAACCAAAGGTTAATAGTCAGCCAAACTAAAATATATGTTTGAACAAATAGTTCATTTATTACCTAATATGTATGTTTACATAATGATGCTTTACAGATTTTAACCAGTTAGTGAGGGAAAACTCGTTCTGCTAAGCGGCGTAGTCTCACTTAACATGAAGTATCTGATATGTAACAGTAGTATTCACACTAGGCTTTATGTCTGACTCGAAGTTATTGTTTCCACTTAAACTCTTGGTTGCTCAAAGTTGGTTGAGTATGCTGAGGGTTAAGGTTTTATAGATTTTGGCTATGAAAATTCCACAGACGAGTAGGTGGCTGACAGATAGCTAAATAGGAGTTACAGTTGTTTTGTTGATTCCGCTGTGTATATTAAGTCAAATATGACTATATTGACTCCAATCACCAAAGGGGCATCGTCATTTGTCGCTCTTTATTGTAATAGATATATTTCATCATTGCTTGGGAAATGTTAAGGGATTATGTAACTTGGATATGATTTATTGTTTTCAAATGTAATCAGTAAAATGTTGTTTTTGAAATCTGTAATTTTGTTCTTATTCAATTGCTTCTGATATTATGGATACCATTAACATTACCGTATTTTGTCATCAGAAATTAATACTAGCATCTGTAGCACTTTGCTTTTAGCCTTCAGTTATGGGATGTTATAACTTAGATGGTAGAAGAGAAGAATTAACCCGAGAGGGGAAGGTGCTGATGGGAATGCTATACCTAATACGAGGAGAACCCAGGGTCAGGCACAAGCATAGAATATGGGTGATGGTATCCTACATGTTGGATCAGAAGCTATATATCAGTTTTTTGTGAATATGGTGCAAGCGGGTGTGGCTGCTGAAGTAATGGGAGGAGGAGTTCCATAAGCTGTAATGGTCAGTGATTATGCTAAGCTGAGCGGAGATTATGATAAGCTTAGAGGAAATTCATTTATTGGAACCGAGGATTGCGTCCTATACATTATCTTTTTGCCCTATCTAATTTTGTCAAAATCCTAGTGTGTATGGCTTCGTCACACGTAAGCCTAAAATTATGAATACACACAGAAAGTAATATATGTTTGTATACAGATAGGTTACTGGTGAGCCCACAAAACCATTAAGATCAAGTAACCCTGGGAGATGATTTTTAAGGAAAAATCATATAGAAGATGAGTGTCTAACAAATGTTAGATAAATTTTGATATATTGTCTGGTAGGCCTGTGTCAACCAAAAGTTAATAGCCAGCCAAACAAAACTAAAGTGTCTAAACAGATAGTTCATTTATTAGCTAATATGTATGTTTACATAATGATGCTTTATAGATTTTAACCGATTTTGGTTGCATGAAAAGATTTGCAAAATATATATTTTAAAAGGATATTAGTGAGGGGAAACCCATTCCCCTAAGCGACGTGGTCTCACTTAGTATCGGAGATGCAATAATATTATTCACACCAGACTTTATGTTTGACTCGAAATTTTTGTTTCCCCTTAAGTTCTCGGGTGCTCAAAATTGATTTTAGTATGTTGAGAGTTGTGGTTTTCAAGTTTTAGAAATTTTGGCGAATAAAGCTTTGGGAGATGATCAGATGGTTGACGGATAGCTAAATAGGAGTTACAGTTGTTTTGTTGATTCTGCTGTGCTTATTGAGTCAAATATGACTATATTGACTCTAATCAACCAATGGGGCATCATCGTATGTCGCTCTTGGCATATTTTGTAATAGATATATTTGATCATTGCTTGAAAAACGTTAAGGGATTATGTAACTTGGATATAAACTATTGTTTTGAAATGCAATCAGTAAAATGTTGTTTTTGAAATTTGTGACCTTGTTTATATTCAATTGCTTTTGGTCTTATGGATACCATTAGAATTACCATATTTTGTGACCAAAAGCTAATATTATAGATGGCTGAAACATTTGTAACGCTTAGCTTTTGTTCTCTGGATACGGGATGTTACAATGGGTCGAGAGCTTGAGTAGAGAAATGCTCAGAATGTCTATTAGCCATAGCTTTCAAAATTCAATAAATAAGTGATATCAGATTGATTAAAAAATTGTGTCCCATGTTGGAGTGAAAATTTAGTGCAGTGTCATAAACCACTTAAATGGAGGAATCGATTGTATTTCGTCCTTTGTTCCACATAGCAACTGGGATCAAAAAGAACCAAATTTGATGACTTATTAAGGGTAAGACGAAGTAAGGGCATGTTATTGGAGACATTGCAACATATGTCGACCCCATCATGGTGAACCTCTCCTTGTGATTGGGATGAGGTAGATGCATCCCAGCCGGGGGGCAGATCGAATCAGAGAAGTTCTGCCCTGGAACCTTTCAACTGCTCCCGGGGGTCGTTTTGCTGCCTCTAGTGATTGTTGACAATGGTCACCGAGGGTTTATGGATGGATTCCGTGGCGCCCCTCAATCAATAGAAACAACATGTCGTGACTGCTTGGTTTACTTTGTGATATAAGTAGTGTCTCAGTCACATCCTATGGATGAGGAAAGCTTCGATCAGATCAGAAGAGTAGGACAAAAGCCAGGTCTCGGGCCATTACGGCACCACCACTACGCTCCCTCGGAGTACCATATTCCAAAAATTCTCACATCCTTGTTACTAAAGAGAAACTTGGAATTGATCTTTTCGCTCATTGAAAGATCCATGTGATCGGTTGAGCTAGTTGATTTCTATCTCCAGCAAGTTCTATATCTACTTGAGTTTCCCTTAACAGACAATTACTCAACCTCTCCCTCACTACTAAGGTTTCATCCTTTGTAATTCCACAACCGCTGATTTTCGTTATTGTGCAACATTCATTTCTAAATTTGGAATAAATCTATAGTGACCGTCATCGCTGACTGTCCTGACGGACCTTCGTGCCATTTATCGTGCCTTGGAAGTGCTTAAAAATCCGTGAGATAGTGTTCGACAAAGATTAAACATTGATCAATAATGTAAATTTCATAAGAAAGTTTAAAGGCCAGAAATCACCAATGGTAGGATCAGTACTGATCCATAACCTTGATGGGTTTTCATCTCCATTCAAACTTCCATTCCCAAATCAAAAGCACGGTCATCAACATGAGATTCAATGGTGTTTTGCCCTGTTTCCATCACACACCTAGATTCATTTGAGCTTAGGTAGAAAAGTTCGATTCAAATCTCAAGTTTTAAATCCATGAAGAGTTCAACAACTGGTTGGGTTCTATGCAATCATTCGGTGGAGAGTTCGAACAAAGCAAAAAGACGGTTGTTTGGATGTTAGAAACGCGGTGATGGACAGCGGCAATGCGAGGTTAGGGGTGGTGGTTGGATTTGAAGATGAATTACTTTAATGGTAGACACAAGCTTGAGAGTAGATGGATGAAAAATAAAGTGAAGGTAAAGAGTGAAGTGGCTCAAGTAAATAGCCATGGGACAATGAAAATAGGCTGGAATGTCACCATATCCTAAGGTTATCGGTTGATATCGATCCATCCGCCTAGATCAGTATTGAATAATAAACATTAAAGGGGCTTATGTATATATGGAGCCATGGCATGATGGAAAACCAATGCACTTATGTACGTACATGCTTAACATTTGGTAATTAGAACCAGAAAAAAGTAGGTTCAAACCTGAAAACTCCCAAAGAAGAATCAGTTCAAAACTGTCCAACCTAAAACGACCAATCATGAGAACTATTTGAAGCACAGATCGGAGTCCAAGATGGCAATCCCAACCTATCTTGGTTCAAAGTACATCATGTTTGCAACAAGCTGCACTTTAGAGGGCAAGTGCTATCCACATTTTTGACCATGCTATATCTAGACTTATTTAACCAATGGAACTTGAAAGCTATCAAGGTAAAAGGCCCAGAGAGATAGCTGTAGAGTCTAGAAAACAAAGTAATATTAAGACCATAGGACAAAGTCAAGGCCAACATGAAAGTTTTGAGGCCCAATTCCACAACTAATGGATCTATACCAATCGATAAAAAAGCATCTGAATCATACCATTTTTCCCATGCTGCCTAGTATTGATGCCAAAAGCCCATTTACAACCCTGTAGATCATTCACATGCTTTACACAATCGAGTGCTTCAAGTACTAGAAATTAACAAGTCAACTCCTACACCAATCCATCTTATTGACTCAGAAATAGACCTAAAGAAATGCAAAAAAGTGGAGAAACATCAAGCTATCAATATTCTGATTCATCTCAAAGTGGCTAGAGCGACCCATAACAAAGTTTTAAGCATCGGTACCGATCCATGGCCATAGATCCGTACTGATTGATCCATATTGGTGAGCAAGCCATGTTTTTGCTTGACTAAATTCTGGAAGATCATGGAGAAAGTGTAGATGAACATGTTGGAGCTCTTCCCAGTGGCCTATGGCTATAAATAAGGTTTATGTGCTTTATTTTATGGATTTTGTGGCTTGTAATTGGCTATGGAGTTGTACCGAACGATAAGAACAGCAGTTGTAAAACAGTGATATTATCAATAAAATATCAAGTGTGCGTAGGCAACGATTAGCCAAACCATTATAAACCTTGTGTGTCCTATTTTGTACTCTTTTTCATTGACTTTTTCATCACTTTTGTTCTCTATACAATCTATTTGGTATTTGTGCCAGTTTTGATGCAAACAGTTACTAGATGCCTTATAATCTAACTGTAAAATTAATTTCACAAGTTGTTCATTTCAGTGTATCTATAAATATTGTCTACCCAACCCATGCAGTGAAAGGGTAAAACTACCCATAAACTGGTCGAGTACAAATCAATAATCAACAAATGAAATTCAACGTCATAAACTGGCCGAGCATGACTAAACAAATTAATGTGGGGTAACAAATGAACATCATTAATCCCTACGTTAATTGGACTATACTTTAATAGTTCATACCCATATAAGTTACCTTTTTAAGATCTTTAATTTTCGCAGTTGTAATTACCTTTAAGGTATACACTTAAAACAAACACATAATCATATGTATAGTACACTAACTCATGCTAGGGCATTCCATCACCCTATCTCTTAATGAGCATACCATACCAAAGCCAAGATTCTTACTTAACCTTTAGCTTTGATACCACTATAATGACCTGCCACTTTTCGAGGCAGGACTACAAATGGCAACCCCATTCCTTCCTTTATAGCAAGCATGTCGACTTCACACCAACCCATAAAGGGGTGTGTGGGTGTAAGAGTCTATGCTTTGTCACAGTACATAAAGCGAGAACCCCCTATCACACAAGGCCAAAAACTAGTTGGAAAGATAATATATAATATCAAAAGAATGGTACAAAGGGTTATTCCAATACAGAAATTTCAAAGTTACAAAACCTATGTACGATCATCAGCATTGATGGTTATAAATGCTTGTCTTAAAAAATGCTAATATGTATCATATAGTAATGTGATAGAAATAAGAATACTATGGTAGGTGAAACATCTAACCCGTCTTCTCGAGCTTCAAAGAACATCATTGAAAACCTATTTTTCTCAAACTATTCGGAAGAGTACATGAGGAATCTTGTGAAATAAAAACCAAGCGTCAAACATAAGTCTGGTATGATAAAATCAAGAAATATGTGTACATAATATAATAGTACTTTTAAGCCGCATGGAATGCCATAGCGGTTATCCTCTCAAAAAAATCACCACCTAATAAGTACATAAGATGATATAATAGATAATATCTAGGATGTAGAATAAAAATATATACACAGTCGGAACAGTTACATTTATTACATTCAACAGCACATTAGAGGGTACAATCAAAATAGATAAGGTACAATCACATAATGGATTTTCCGTAGGGATCTTCCCGAAGAAGCCAGATCTAAAGTTCATGCACACGGATCAGAAGATATCTTTCGAGTATCATATATCTTTAGATAAAATATACCATAAGGAAAACACAACGGCCCACGCTCAAACATAAACTTGAAGCACATAGAACCAAATACCATCGACTCCGCGTATAATGTAGATAAGCATACTCTAGATATAGAGTTGATAATACCTATCGTGGGTTAGCTAAACCATAGATTATGCAGTCTACTTTGTCTTTAGCCATTTCCAATGCCGAAGTCACGTTCGGCATCTTTCACGTAAGCCTTCATCACACGAATAGAATACAAATCCCAAATTGGATCCCATATCTCAAATAGATCTCGAAACCACACATGGATTCTAACATCTTGAATAAATCCACGTCCAAAAGATAGAACACGTATCTCAATCTTGAAGTGGTTTACAATATTAAAACACTTACCGATCTCGGTCTCCTTAAGACTAAATCGACAAATTTGGTCATTCAACAATAATGAGAATGATCGAATATGGAAACCAAGTCCCATACACTTATCATGTTTTCGATATTTTTATCTCACACTATCCCTCGGTCAAAAGTGAAGCCAGTAGGTTAGAGTTATGTTGCTTATATCCTACTTGAACATCAATCTTCTCTCACAGACAGACAAGCCTACTTCATTAGCTTTTAGTATTAGGTATACAATTACTTTTTTTTCCATAAACGTGTAAATATACAAAGCTCAATCAAGTCATACAGAGCACGGTTAAGTCACATAAGTGACTTCTAATCCCCTTTTCTATTTAATTAATACTTTTATTAATTTAAAATTCTTTCATTAGTGAAACTTCTTTTATCTAATAAAACATCATTTATCAAATTTCCACTATTCATTTGTACACTTTTTAATACTTCAAAAGGCATTATATAATTATCTCAAATGGTATAAGTATATTCTAAAATCATTAACAAGATTTCTTACTTTAAAACTTTGCTTTTTCTATATTTTTTCTAAAAGATTCCTTACCCTTTGAAATATCGATTAAAAGGTTCTAAGTAATTTCATAGATCCATTCAAAAAGGTTTAAGTCTAATGTTGCTTAAACATCGTCACTTTAAACCCAAAACTATTACACTTATACTTATCTTTAAAACATTCTTTTAAAGACCTATTTATATTCATAAGTATAATAAAAAAGGGTTAAAGAAAAATGTTATTAAAACATTAGCACAACAACCCAAAAATATTTCATACTTATATTTATCTTTAAAACATTCTTTAGAAGATCTAAGATAATATTTGGTTAAGGTTCTATAGTCGACTATCCAATAAAACACAATTGCTTATAGAAATCACGATTCATATACTTAACTCATTTTTGACATTCCAACTTAACTATTCCTCGTTCAAGGGTGAAGCCAGTTAAGTTAGAACATTGGTTGCATATCAAAGCCTTGCCTAGACACTTAATTCTTGTATCTCACAAATAGATAAATCTATCTCGTCGGATTATAGCATTAAGCATTATATTAATAAACAAGTAAGTAAAAAATATGATTTACTTATTTTTAACAGTCCCAAATTAACTATTCCTCGGTCAAGAGGGAAATCAGCAGGTTAGAGCTCTATTGCTCATATCCCTGCTCGACATCAATCTTAATCTCATAAATAGATAAGCCTACTTCGTTGGCTTTTAGCATTAAGAAAAATTAATTAGTTTTAAAAAAATAAGTAAACAATGAGATTAACATGTTTTCAATATTCTAACTTGACTATCCCTCGGTTAAGTGGGAAGCCGGTTGGTTACAACTTGATTGCTCGTATCCCTACTCAATATCATTCTCAACTCTCACAAATAGAGAAGTCTACTTCATCGGCTTTTAGTGTTAAGCCTAGTCAATTACCTTTTTCAAAACTTATATATATAAAAAAATATTTTAAAAATGCTTGTAAATATATTTTAAATATCTATGTAAAATGTTACTTGAAAATAACTAATTTATAATTTGACGAAAAGCATGTTTTATATTATAAAACCTCTTTACTTTGAAAATACATATATAATTACTAAAAATATATTTAAACTTAAAACCAAATTTAAAATACTTTAAAATAGGTAAGAAAATATCTCTTAAATATTAGAGAAAAATACCAAACTAAATTATCATTTTCAAACACTTAAAACCATAAGCAACTTACTACTGCATTTATAAATGATGTTAAAAGCCTTTGTTAAAGAATACATTGAAATACACAATCTTTGCAACTAGTTTTAACAACTTTACAAGACATGAAAATTTTACGGTATCCTTAGTTACTTAAAAACCATGGAAAGAAACCCCTTAGAATATCTTTTAGTTTATTCAAAAAAATTCCCGAAAACATGCTATATTTAAAACTTGTATTTATAACAACATTTTTGCTTCGAATTTCACAACTTTGGTTCATAATTTTATTAACTTTCCTATCCATTTATTTACTGTATAATACACTAAAATATGTGTAGAGAATGGCAAAATTAAATTATCGTTCGTTAAGTTCATAAAACTTCCATTTACACAAGCTAAAGTTAAGGGATATAGAAGTGTATTTATAGCGACTATTCTCGCTTAAAACGCTTTCGAACATATTTTAATTTAACATGCGGTCCAAAAAACTATTTAAACATAAAGTTAAGGTCATGCCACTTGGTTAAGAGGATATAGAAATGATATTATATAGTATAAAGTTGTCATTTTCTTTTAAAAGCATGAGGGGTCCAAAGCATATAACTTTAAATAGTTAATGTCACTTTAATTTTATATTTGCACACAAAATATTTATACATAATATATACAAAAAATATAGTGAAATAACTAATTATATCCAAACTAAACACACACACATGCACAATCAAACTCAACAACACATACCATCATCTTGTAATCACCTGCTTCCTTCCTTCTTGCTTATAACTTATTTTTCCAAAGCAAACTTGCCTTATTTGCTCACGGGCAAAGGGGATGTTGAGAGTTGTGCATCCAAATCTCAAGCTATATCATGGTGGAAGGTGTTATAGTACTATCTAAGGCCTGTGGCAAAGTTTAAGTGGATTTGCAAAAAAAAATCTTTAGAACATTTAGAGAAAAAGAAGATATTAAAAGGCTTGGTTTTGATCTATGAATTTGTGATTATTTTATATGGGTATGCCCCTCCTTATATAGGCTTAAAATGGTGTTACATAAGATTTTTATAACGCCCCCCTACAACTATGCCATGGAAGCCTTAGCTCCACACCTGCCCATCACTTCTCTTCTACATCACCTCACTTTAACAAAATACTTAAATACCCTTAACATGTTACTATCTCTTATCTATCAGAAACTTTTTTTCCAATAACTTATTGAACCAAAGTGTGTTAATTAGTTCGTACTGTGTTTATTTTATCATTAGACAAGTGCAAAAGCGTTCGAACAATTTATATTGAATAAAAAGCCATTTATCAACAAACCGATTTTCGGTTACATTATCGAATTTTCTTCAAATTATTTATTTTTGTAAACAATTTTCAAAAACAAGTTTCCTATCATTATTTATGATTTAAAAGGGATTAATAAGGTTATTAAATCAATTTAATCAAAGATTCAAATATTTAAATAATTTAAATACGAAGTGTCCAAAATTCCGAATCGTTACACATTAGTCTTACCAAAAAATTAAAAGTCGATTTCTCAATGATTGGTAGTCCATTAAAATATTTATTGTGCATGATAATTACGGTAAAGTATTTTCGATAAGATTTGTAAATTTTAATGAATTTTATTCTTATGCTTTATGATATTTTACTTTACAAAATGATATTTTTGGTTTAACCGATTTATCTCAAAATGATTTTGATTGTTATCCCGATCTAGTTAAAATGTTTTATGCTAATTTGGGTGGAAAGTTTTATAAAGGATAAGAAGGTCAAATTTGGAGTAGCGTTAAAGAAACTAGTATTTTTTAGATTGCACAATTCTTGGTTGTAAAAGTATTGCGTATAACGTCGATAAGCATACTCTAAATCCCGTTATAAAACTTTCAAAGCCGTTGTAAAAGGAGCTGTAAATAGTTTATCGCTGCTTTACACCGTTTTAAAATTTGGTAAAAATGAAAATAAATTGAAAACAAAAGGGTAACAGATGGAAAATAATATCCGGACTCACAACGCTTAAGCTCATTATGCTTCCCACTTTCTTTGGCCGCCAAATTTCCAAATTATTTTCGCTTTCCGCCAAATCCCCGTTTCCTCCCTAAATTCGCGCTTCAGGATTGCTTGTACTTTTCTAATCACAAAACCTTCTCAAGCAAAATCAAGGGCTAAATCAACTAAAGGTATTAACGCTTTTAGTTTTTATTAAAATCTGTTGATTTCCTACTATTAGTTGCTTGAGTTTGAACTATTTAAACATTTTGATTTCTTCGCTTATTTCTTGATTGCGTTTTAATTTTGGACATTCGATTTAATGGGAATTCTGACTTAGATTTAGCTTTATTGTGCTTTCTAGTAATTCGATTCGGTTTCTGACTTGGATTACACAAAACCTTCGAACAAATAATTTTGAATCAACGATGGTTTATGACTTGGATTTAGCTTTATTGTGCTTTATTGTCCACTACAACACATTCGTTGATAAAGCTCACTACTATTAGTTGATGGTTTCTGATTAATTTGAATTGGTAGCAGAAAGCACATTATAGTTGTTGACGGTTTATGGGAGTACGCAATTTTAAGCAACTGTCAATGACGAACATGCCTCACAAAGTTTTAAACATTATAAAATTTCTTTATGCGAGAACCTTGAATTAGATTTTGCATAAAATGATTTTTCATGTATAGTATCCAGTTTAATTTATCTTCTGAAATTTATTTTATTAATCAGTTCAATTTGTTAAAGCAAAAATCAGTTATTAAATAAACTTCAATTAGTTGAATCTTACCTCCAAAATGCTAATTATCAAAAATCAAATGCGAGTATTTTATTATAACTAAAATTTTCTAATATCAAAAATAGGGTTGTTACAACATTCTTTAAAAAAGTTGGAAATTGTTAAGCTTGGTTGGTTGTAATCAAAGTGTATAAATAGGGACTGTTGCTGCATTGTAAAAGGGAGAGAGAGAGAGAAAAAGAAAAATCTGGTGTTATAATTCACGTCAATTTGATTTCCTGTTTCTTGCAATTCCAGTACTAGTCTTTAGACTCTTTACTTTAATTCTTGTTCATAGCCTAGCTTTGGTTAGTTAATCTTGGTTTAGTTCTTTATTTTTCTTTTCTAGCTGTTTCCCAAGGAATTGGCTGGGCAACTTAGTACTCGGCCTACCAAGGGCGTTCGGCCTGTAGGTGGGTTGGCACCATAGCGCTCGGCATCTAAAGAACGTTCGGCCTAAGATATTACTCGGCCAAAGATAGCACTCGGCCAGAGGCTTCGTTCGGCCAAAAGCATCGTTCGGCCAGAGACGCTCGACATAAGATCATTCATAGATCAAAAATCGCTCGGCCTCCTGGTACGCTCGGCCAGAGTCATCGTTCGACGAGCCTAGATGGTTCGGCATCCCAGCTACGTCGAACCACTATAAATTTGGTGTTCTTGTTCTCTGCATTTAAATTTACACTCTACTCTCTGTTTTAATTTTCTTTCTTCATTAATCTCTTTACAAAATCTTTCTAAGGGTGTGGGTGACCAATTTTGGTGCTAACATTTTGGTGCTTTCACTGAGAATTGAACTCGGGCTATTAGGATCTACTTTACAGCTACTGGATTGCATAAATCCCCCGAAGGTGATCCATAATCATCTATAAGGCATCTGTTGATACTACTCAGAGTTACAACCAACAACTCTACCATGGGAAGACCACGAACTAGATCAGCCTCTCAAAATGTAGATGCCCACGAAACCGCTAGTGTGCAACAATTGGGAACTAGCAATCAACAAGCTATTCGAGGTGCAGGGCCCTCCCACCAAAACCATGCAGAAGTTGTTTCCCGAGAAGAATTCAAAGACCTGATAAGAGAACTTAAGGAAAGTAGAAAGCAACTTGCTGAGCAAATGCATGCCAACGCTGACCTCATGACTCAGCTTACTCAGCAGCAGCATCAGAATGCTGGAGGGAGCCCTGTCCCTTACTCTGAAGATGATAGCTCGACTTCTGCTGATGAGCCTCCTAGGCGTAGTCGCCGTAAGGTTGAAGATGCATATGCAGGTGCTACTGATCGATCTACTAGAAACCAAGACCTAAATCTGACGGGACATCAACCTACACGGTCCCATGGAACGGAACCCAACCTCCCATCTCCTATACAAACCCTGGATTTGATGGCTATGGTCAGGAAGCTAATGAAAGAAAACCAAGGTCTAACTAATGAAGACTGGGGAGTAACTAAGAGTCATGCTCCCTTCATAGATACCATTCTACAGGCCGAATACCCAAGAAAGTTCAGCATGCCCCCCATTCCCGCCTACGAAGGGAAGACTGACCCCAGGCGGCATGTGATGAGGTACGGATGGATGATGGATTCCGCAAGAGCTAATGACGCAACTAAGTGTAGGTGTTTCCCAATCACTTTGTCCGGGATTGCCACCATGTGGTTCACTCGACTCCCATCACGATCTATATCCAGCTTCGATGAGTTAGCAATGAAATTCGTAGAACAATTCAGGATACACACTACTCGTCCGAAGGACGTGATGTCCTTATCAAGTGTGACTCAAACTCCAGGAGAGTCATTGAAAGCACACTTGCAAAGGTTTCATGTTGCTGCTACCGAGGTGAGCAATCCTAATGACCACGCGATTTTGACGGCAGTAATGCGTGGAGTGGATCCGGATTCTGAATTTGGAGATTGGTTGGCGGGGAAGCCCCCAGCTACGCTGGTACGTTTTTATTCGAAAGCTCATCAGTTCATAAGAAGGGAGGAAGCTCGGTGGACAAGGTGAGACAAGGCATCAGGGCCCGTTCAAGAGTCTGGGAAAAGTAACGTCGCCATAAAACAAACCGGAGATACTTCTGGAAAAACTCAAGTTAACGTCCAGAATAAGCCCAGGAACTCTAAAGGATCCGGAGGAGAAAACCCCGGAAAGAAAAAAGAGACGGGGAAATGGAAATCAAGAATCCCAACATATAATGAATACACCCCGTTGAACGCGTCTCTTGAAAACATCTATCTATCAACTTGCAACACTTCCCAATATAGGAAGCCACGTCCAAAGGAATCAACAGAGGAACAAAAGCGGACCGGGAAGTATTGCCGTTTTCACGAGTCTTATTGGCACAACACAAAGGAGTGCAGATACCTCCATAACGCCATAGAAAAACTAATTAGACAGAAGAAGCTACAGGAATTTGTCAAAGACCCATAGGATGGGAGGCAAGAAACATCAGACACTGGACGTGGGCTAGCCCCGCACCAACCGGAACAACCTACTCGGACTATGGGTAGATTGTTTATTAATACGATTGCTGGCGGACCTCACCCTGTAGACAAGAATTGGCAGAAGATGGAGCGATATGCTAACTCCTCAAGACCTTAGGAGTACGTATGTTGTTCGAACGTGGAATATGGGACTCCTGCAAAACAACAGCGCACGGTCAATGATGACATCGTGTTCAGGAACAGAGATGCGGATAAGGTAGAGGCTCCTACCATTGACCTAATGGTCATATCTGCGACCATCGGGCCGACATTCGTAAAGAGAATCCTAATTGATTGCGGAAGTTCCGTTAACATCATCTTCTGGAAGGCATACGACCAAATGAAGCTGGAGACCAAGGATTTGAAACCATCCAAGGCCAGAATCCATGGCTTTAATGGTGCAACAACTGATGCAATGGGATATGTGGAGTTACCAATTGAACTGGGACGAGGTGAACGCAGAAGGGTGCGAATCCTACTGTTCATAGTACTGGACATTGATTCCCCGTCCAATGTATTCCTGGGCCGTCCAGCCCTGGCAGAATTTAGGGCAGCTTTGGCCCCTTGGTGTTTGATGTTAAAATTTCCAACAGATAGGGGGGTTGGAGTGGTACACGACGACCAAGCAACCGGCCGTGCATGCTATGTAGCTGAGCTCAGGGAGGCCCGGCGTAGGGAGAAAGGAAAGGTTGCGAACAACCCTATCCGCATCCAAGGTTCTGACGATTGACAACTAGCGCCCGAGCCCTGGCTCGGGCGGAATTCTCGGATCCATAGAGACATAGATCCGAGAGACGATGATGTGGAACCTAAGGAAACAAATGTGGCACCGGTTGATCTAACCATCGACATCTCAGTTAGCCGCAGCGACCCATCATGAGTTCTTAAAATAGGATCACAGCTCGACCCCGTGGCAGCTGAGAATCTTACTGACTTCCTCTGAGTGAACCTTGATGTTTTTACTTGGACGCATTCTAATATGTGCGGGATTTCTCCTACAATCGTGAGTCATATGTTGAACATAGACCCGAGACATGTTCCTATGAAACAAAAAAGGAGAGGCATGGACCCGGAGAGGTCCGCGGCTCTCAAAGAGGAGGTGGACAAACTCAAAACCAACGGGTTCGTCCGCGATGCCCTCTACCCTGAATGGGTATATAACCCAGTGTTAGTAAAGAAAGTGAATGGAAAATGAAGGACTTGTGTTGATTACTCCGACTTAAACAAGGCATACCCGAAGGTTAGTTTCCCGCTGCCAAGGATTGACCAACTCGTCGACTCAACTGCCGGACATGAGTTACTATCATTTATGGACGCGTACTCTGGTTACAATCAAATTCCGATGCACATCCCAGACCAAGAGCACACCAGCTTTGTCACAAACGTGGGATTGTATTCCTATGTAGTAATGCCATTCGGATTGAAGAACGCAGTAGAAACTTATCAACGCCTAGTGAATCGAATGTACAAAGACAAAATTGGTAAAACAATGGAAGTCTATGTGGATGACATGCTAGTGAAGTCACGCAGTCGAACGACCACGTTCGAGACCTAACGGAGATGTTTGACATACTCAGGCATTATGGAATGAAGATCAACCGTTGAAGTGCTCATTCGGCATAGCATCAGGAAAGTTTCTGGAATTCATTATGAATGCCCAGGGAATTGAGGCTAACCCAGAGAAGATCCAGGCTATCCGAGATATACAAGTACCCAGAACCATAAAACAGGTGCAAAGCCTGAATGGAAAAGTGGCTGCGCTAAGTTGATTCATATCCAGGGCTATAGACAAGTGTATCCCCTTCTTCGACATTATAAAGAAAGGAAAGAGAAATTTCGAATGGACATCTGATTGTGAGAAAGCATTCCGGGCTCTGGTAAGGCACTTGGAAAGTCCCTCCGTACTGTCCAAGCCGATAAACCACAAAACGTTGTATGTGTACTTGGTGGTATCCCAGCACGCTATCAGTACAGCCTTAGTCCGCGAGGAAGATCGGATTCAGAAGCCGGTTTACTACGTCAGTTAGCGCTTGACAGGGGCGGAAAGACATTATCCAAAGATTGAAAAACTAGCCTATTGCTTGGTGATCGCATCACGCAAGCTTCGCCCCTACTTTCAGGCACACTCAATCAGTGTCTACATTGACCAACCCTTGCGACAGGTACTCCAACCACCGAAAACTTCCGGAAGGATGCTGAAATGGAATATTGAGTTAAGTCAGTTCGATATTACCTATTCGCCGCGAAGGGCCATAAAAGGACAAGCACTAGCCAACTTCAGTGTTGAATTCACTATGCTAGATGAACCGAGTGATCACAAAACTGTACCCCCCGTTCGATGGAAGATGTACACCGATGGAGCATCTAACGACCATTGCTCGAGGGTAGGTATAATCCTTGTAACTCCTGAAGACCGATCAATCTGCTACGCTTTGAAGTTCGAGTTTGCAGCAACAAATAATGAAGCCGAATATGAAGCATTGATTGCTGGCTTGAGACTTGTTATCGAACTGGGAATAAAGTCACTCGAAATCTTCTGCGACTCACAGCTGGTAGTATATCAGGTGCGGGGAAAGTATCAAGCGAAGGGACAAGTACTCGCTTCTTACCTTGCTCGGGTTCAAGAGCCGCTGGCGCATATGGAATACTACGACATCTCACACGTCCCACGCGAACGAAACAGAGAAGCCGATTTGTTGGAAAAATTTACGAGCACTGGCGATGCACAGCAAATGGGATTGTTCCCCGTTGAGACCCTCCATGCTCCGAGTATAGACGCGATGGAGATAGATTTCATGTTAGAAACTGGACTTGAGAAAGAATCGTGGTTGACCCCAATCAAGAAGTACCTGCTACTAGGGGATTTGCCTGAAAAGAGAAGCGAAAGACGCTAAGTCCTCCGTAAAGCTTCACGTTATGTAATACAGGATGGGATAATGTATCGGAGGGGATTCTCGACCACCTTACTCTGGTGCGTAGCCCATGATGAGATAAAACGAGTATTAAAGGAAGTCCATGAAGGAGAGTGCGGCGACCATACTAGGGGGCAGACATTAGCAAAGAAGATCCTCCGCTATGGATACTATTGGCCAACCGTGAATCGGGACGTTGCAGACTATGTGAGAATGTGTGACAAATGCCAGATATACGCAAAAATTCCAAGAGCACCACCAACGAAACTCACGTAGATGGTTAGTCCTTGGCCATTTGCAATGTGGTGGATTGACCTAATTGGCTCTTTACCCATAGCCAAAGGAGGCGCGAAATACGCAATAGTAGCAGTCGACTACTTCACCAAGTGGGCAGAGGCGGAACCTCTGGCCATGATCACAACCAAGAAGGTCATTAATTTCGTCGTACCAAATATCATATGCCATTTTGGCCTTCCGCGAACCATCATAACAAACAATGGAACTCAATTCGAAAGCAAGGAGTTCAAAGAATTTTTTCAGAAGTATGGCATCGAGAAAAGGTTTGCAGCAGTCCCTCACCCGAAGGCGAATGGATAGGTAGAAGCCGTAAACAAAATAATCAAGTCCATATTGAAAAAGAGTTTGGAAAAGGCTAGAGGCAAGTGGGTAGATGAGCTCCCGACAGCGCTTTGGGCCTGTAGAACTACCCACAAGACCGCGACTGGCCACACTCCATTTGCATTGGCATATGGCACGGAGGCTGTCATACCCGTGGAATTGAAGTTCCATCTCATCGGGTAACTCACTACGACCCTGCGTCAAACCGGGATCTCTTATTAGAATCATTAGACTTTATGAGAAACGCGAAGAAGCTGATTTGAGAGCGGCCTCATACAAACATCGAGTCGCCAGATATTATAACGAAAAAGTCCAAGCGAGAACCTTCACTACACCACAAAAGGCTTTTAACAGCGTTTGATAAACGCTGTAATATGATACAACAGCATTAGTTCAAACGCTGTATAACGACATGCTGTCGTATATACAGAACTTACAACAGCTTTTCGATAAACGCTGTTGAAAAATCACTTTGACAGCGTTTCGTACAAGCTGTCAATGATGTTTTTACAGCGTTTTCAAACATGCTGTATTATGTTTCTACAGCGTTAATAATTTAGTTGTCGGAGATGTTTTAATTCTACTTTAATTGTTTACAACAGCTTTTTATAAACCCTGTTATTGAATCATCAACTATTTCGACAGCATGTACTAAACGCTGTTATTGACTATTTAAAGATAATTACAGCACAAATTGAACGCTGTTGTTTCTTCATTGACAGCATTAATCAGACGCTGTCTTCTATTTATACAACACCTTTAATATTCCACTTCCAAAACTATATTTTGCGTATATTGAAACAACTAGTATATATAACATGTTCTAATAACTATTAATTAGTTACATAAACTAGTTAAGACAATATTAATAAACAAAAGACATCCATAAACCAAGTTTCAATAATATCCATAAACAAAAGTAACAAAGTAAACCAAGTTGCCATAAATTCTGTTAAACAAAGACACGTTATATGTTAAACAAAAATATAATATCAATACAGTAAGTCCACACCAAATGCCAACAACAAAACATGCATCTAAAAAGTTTCATATGCTTGCTACTTGCTCCGGAAGAAGAATGTGTCATCGCCATTTTTAATTACCTGCAATGAAGAAATTTGAAGTCAGTGAGTAAACGCCATCTAAAATTTGAAGTTTCATATGCTAAAATGCTTAACTGCGCCAAAAAATCACTATATGATATGTTAAGCCGAAACCTAGCCAATATATGGTATGTTAAACCGTCTGACAGTTCATCTACCACAACTTCAACACTTCATACAAACCAACCTGACCACCCACTCCAAAACAACCAACTTCACCAGCAAACAAAGTCATCACTACATCAACTTCATCAACAAAGCAATCACCACATCACTGATACAACTGCAGTGCACCTCCCTGTGCAAACCCCTGTGCATTTGCTGTTTCACTTTTAAGTCAAAGGATGTTTTAAGTCACTGTTTCATTTACTGCAGCCATCCCCCCTTCAACACATAACCACTGCTGCTCCTTGTTTCAAAATCATCACCACAACAGCATATTTCCTACAACTTCACACAATACTCCCTTCACTTCTACTCTGCCAATCCATTACTGCCTTTATAAACTGTGCACCACCCTATTTCATACCACCTTCCACTCACTACCATACAAACAACCTGTCATCATTTGCCTGAAGCAACGCCAACACACTGCTGCCTGCATCTCACTTCTCTACATCCCCATCAACAATCACAACACTGTCAGCCACCACCCCTTTATTACAAAGCCAACCATCCCCTGCACACCAGTGCACCACCATATAACCTCTACTACAACCTCTGCAAGATCCATCCTCATCCTCGACCACATCAAAACTTCACAACAAACCATATCACGTACTGTTCCACCACTTATCTCTCTGCCTATAGCCAAATCTGTGCATATCTCATATCACTTCCATTACCCAGTCAACATCATCACCATTCAACATTCACCCCCTACTTACTGTCAACTGCCTTGCTGCCTGCAACCCACTAGTCCAAACTATCTCTGACCATTGTCTTCAACCCGAATCACCAACAACCAATACTCAGGCGACCTGAAGAAAACTCATCAAAGTCGAAATCACTGCTTTCGGCCACTATTCCAACCGAACACCCCACCGCAAATTCCTCAGCCAACAACGACCACACTGTCACCTTCAATACTCACTGTAAACATTTCCCAAACCACACTTCACCCCTGACCATCTTCCTCCTGCCACTACTTCACTTCACAACCTCACAACCTCTAGTGTCTGTCAACAACAATATCACCTTCCTCACTTCTGCCAAACAACCAAAGAAAAAAAATCGCAAAAAACCAATACAAACTGTTGACCATCACCGCGACCTGAACCCCATATATTTTTAGTTTATATGATTAGCTAGGATAGGTGAAATGGGCTAAAAAAATATATTTTTAGTTTGCTGCAAGCTAATGTAAATCTTTAACAGATAGAAATTTACAGATAAATTATATAAAACTTCTACAGTTAGAAATTTGAAATATAAACAGTCTCTATGCTAAATAGAATGCAAACAAAAAATATGAATTTCAATGCAAGGAATTACTTAGGGCTAAGAATTATAGGTTAACAACTCTCATGCAAGTACAAGCAAGCAGATATTCATAGGTTAAATTCAGCATTTAGCATAACAAGCTGATGTAAATCTAAATTTAACCGTAACAAATTAACAATGAATCCCTACCTCACATCCTTTCCAATTGTCCGAAATAAATCAGGCTTCGATCCAAGCTTCATGAACTTCATTGTAGCAAAACTAATTCTCCTAGAATCTACTTAATATTTAACTCCAAGCTCAAACCTATAAGCACAGTACCTTAATTATATAGCACCTTGAGAAAAAAGAATAAGTTATTAAGAAAGCTACAAACTATCAAGTTGTTTACTAAAATATTCGTAAAAAGATACGCAACATCAGATGAGCAGACCAAACATTTGAGCAGATCAAGTTGGTAAAGGAAATAATTTGTAGAAATATTAAATTCAACTTTGAACTATAACAAACTGATATAAAACATATCTAATAACAATTTTACCCTTACCTAGGGTTCTGAATGCAAATTCGTTTAAGGGCTAAATTCTTCAATAGTTATATCCCAGATTCATTTAGCTTATAAGAAACAGGTGAACAAAGACTACCACCAGAAAGCTCGCCGCAGACCTCCTATCAATAATAATGAGCCATTAAAGGGTCGGGACAAGTATCAAACACCATGATTAAGTTTACATGTCGAAATTCCAAATTCATGAGACAACAAAATCAGTATTAGAGTTGTGTTGGACATAGTAGGTGTTTCGTTAGGCTTCATTTTTGGTATGAAATGATTTTGAAGCATTATGCTTATTAAGGTATGTAATTATTATATTTTTGTTGTATCCTTGTGCATTTTGGCTTAGTAAGATGTGGTTGTTACGATCCGAATGTAATGTAACTTTGTAGCTTCAGCATGGTTCAATATTTTAGTAGCAAAACCTTGCTTTATATTTATGCTATAGTCCGAATTTTATGAATAATACAATTTGTATGTTCTGAATGATTTGATTTGAATCAGGACTATCAGAAGAAAATGAAGAAACATAAGCAACGAAATGAAATGAGCGGCTGTGTTAATACAATGTAGGGTTTTATCTTATATTTGGATAACGGGTTGTATTATGTATAAGCCCAATTACCCACATACATATCTCAGTGCTCTTTATAAATAGCAACCGATGGTTGTATGTAACAGAAAGCAATATATGATTGTATCAAACAACATTCTGATTTCATATCAAACTTTATCTCAATTTCAAATATGGTATCAGAGCTTTTGAGAACTGTTTAACAGCAGATCAATACTTTGCCAAGATTCATCAGAGATTATCTCATCATTTGGATTGGCTGCAGATCATCAGAGTTCTGCACTCATCATCTGAAACTGCTAGAGTTTCAGTTCTCTGAATTCATTAAATCATTTAGTTCATCATCAAGCCATGCCAAGAAGAGTTATCAGAAAATCATCATCATTCAACTATTTGGCTGGTTTCAGTTTTTTTATTAAGAAAATCGAGAAAACTGAAACTGAGCTCATCATCAAGCCTTGCCAATGATCAAGATCACTGGCTGCTCTCCGATCCAAAACAAGAAATTAGGCAAGTTTACCTGAAAATTTTGCTTTCATTCAGCATTTGTCTGCGAATCAAGTTCTTGGTTCTCTCTTTCATTTTAATATCTTCTTATTCATTCTTTCTTGAATTTTATTCATGGCCGAAGGGGACATAGATAACAGCTCATCAACATCTGCAAACTCAAGATCAGATCCTGCACCATCAAGTATTGCAGAAAACATATCAAAGATCATAATGAGTCCACAACCTCAGTTAATTCAAACCCAACTGGATGAAACAAACTATCTACCATGGAAGTTTCAAGTCCAAACAGCAGTAAGGGGATATGGCTTGGAAGAATATATTCGTTTAAGGGCTTTCATAATACTTAGGAAAGACGGGAAAGAAACAGGTGAAGTTGTAGTGAGTAAATAATGAAAACGCAGGCATCAAAATATTTGTGAACCCGCCATAAAATTCTGCTTAATATTTCTACACAGCGTTGATATTTAGCTATATATTATTTCCATTAGCCTAACTACAGCACGTAGCATTTAAATGTTGTACATGGCTGCCATAAGTAGCTAATTTTCTTGTAGTGAGGAACAAATAAATAGTAGTCCATGTCCTATATATCCAATAACTTATTATATTCTCACGATCTATTTGGAACCATTTTCTTGATATGATAAAGCCAAATTAACACAAATGCGTACAAGAATAAACAATTCCTATGGTATCATTGACCTACATCAACACCGTAATTTCACATCTCATAAGTACAGCAATAGATCAAAATTTACAAGCGAAGAAAAAAGAAAGGAAAATATAATTAAGAGCAATTACCAATGCTGTAACATACATATCAAGATATTGTCTTTCCATCGCCTTGGTCAATTCAGCTAAAACATCTTTTCCTTCCTGCCCGATTCAGAGAAAAACAAGTTTATAAGCAACTCTTTATTACACTGTTTTGTTATCGGTCAATTTTAGATAGCATACCCAACCAGTTTCCACATCTATTGTCACCTCCTCACTATCAATCCTTGATGCACATGATAATGCATATGCTATTGTGCAAGTCTCTGAACCTATCTTGTCTTTCCAAGAAACAAAAGCTTGCAAGTCTGTTCAATCTATGCCTTAAGTTCATCCTACCTTGGTGTATGCTAATTCACATCAGTTTCCAAACTCTCAGCTTCATCTTGCAAATCTCCTGTATCAAAAAGATTAGTATTTGATTCCATGCATTAATCGATAGAGATTCAGGTCCCATGATGACATATTTAAACTTATTTCAAAGCATAGATAAATCAGAAAACTGGTTAATCATTTCAAAGCACGGTGAACAGAATTCAATCTAATAAACCTGTTCCTTAATCTGAAAACTCTAATTTGAGTTCCCCTCTCCAAATTAGGGGTTAAGTCAAGTAGATATTTATAGAATTTCCGCTTGCATATCATCCCAATTCATCTGCATCATGAAAAATGCGATGGTGATTTCCATTGTGTCACAGACTACACTGAAATATTAAACATAAATCTTCATTTCTGTAAAAAGTTATTAAAGTGTTGTGTACAACAACATGTGGTTGAAAGAGTCAAAGAAGTTGCATATATTTTAATGCCAGTCAAAATCTGAAGCGGAACCTATAGTTAGATATAAATAGAAGAAACATATGAATTAAACAATGTTAATACTACCAACTTCTAACAACATAATACGACTACTAAATATGTTGCAAGAACTGTGGTACATTCCTTTTTCATAACCCATACCATGAAGACTGATGTACAACTCATCATGACTAGGAATAGAGCAACTTCTTGTACCTTTAAAAATAATGCAAAGGAAAAACTAGTACAAATAAAATCATCAATGCATGTATAGGTCTACATAGCTTACACTAGCTAGGATATGTTCTTATTCTGACTTACCACTATCCTATATAAACAAAACGACGGGTTTAGGAAGTTCTAGAAATGCAAACATGCACTAGCTAGGATTTATGCCTCATTCCTTTTTTTATTTATTTAAAATAGACCACTTCTTTACAACTTAGAGACTGTTAATAACTTATTTTGCAATCCAGCCATATAAACAATCTAGACCTTCTTTGTCAGCCCCATCAGCTTTGTACACGAAGATCTTAAGTGCATGTTCCCATATAAGGGTCTCATAACCATGAGTTTTACTTTATATTTCATGTCTCGTAGGTTCGCTGGTGTCAAATTCAACATCTTTTTCAAAACTGCAGGTGTGGTCTGCTCTGAATTATTGCAACAGATATGGGAATGTTGCTTCTATATTAAGTATCAATGAAGAAATGGTATCAATACTCTAGCATATTTTTTTCCTTCTTCTTATACTACGCAATTACCTTTTGTTTTAAAAAAACAAAATAAAAATAGAGGGAGTGTTACATACCAAACCACTGCACACATGCACTTACGCATATAATCATATTTCCATGGTTTTTTTTCTCATGTTTACCATATTTGTAAGCGAGTATATACAGGAGCGAAAAATGAAAATATCATATTAAGTTTAATCTGCATCGTTAATTTAGTTGACAAAATTAAAATTATACTAATAAATGGGTTAGTTAGACTTAAGTGTTTGGTTTTGATTGAAAACTGCAAAAGAGAGTGTATATCATGAAATGAATTGAACTAGATGAAATTTTGCAAAGAGTTGTTTAATCTTCCATAATTTGGGCAATAAATAAAATATACAGTCTAAATCAACCTCAAGATTAAAGTTATAAAGTAACGGACAACATTATCATGCAAACATAGAAACTAAAATAGATAGCCTGAAGTCAACAAATCTTTGAGACTATGAGAGTAAGTTTAGTTATTTTGGTTCACACTACCAACATCCTGCAATTTAATCTACTAAATAAGGAATCGTATAAATTTGAACTTCCTTGACCTCATAGCCTATACAATCTCTCAACTTCCATCTTTCAATCTAATGAATTTGTATTCTTGCAAGTTAAAAGCAGAAAATAGCTAAAAGAATAAAAATAATATTAATTTCAAACAAACTAAAATTAGAAAAAAGTAGAACGAGTAATACCTGAAAATTGGAATCTGAATTGGGTGATGAAGTCCAAAATTGGATCGAGTGGATCTGCTGTGGATGCTCAAGTTTGTCATGCGTCTCTCCATGCAAATTTAGCCAACAATCGGAACTATACTAGTGGTATAAATGCATAAATTGCAGATGTAGGGTAGGTGAGGGTGGCATGGAAGGCTTGAAGCGCGATGAAGTAAAGCAAAAAAATATAGATACATTTGGGTAGAGGTAAGAAAGGCGGAGCGAACGAAGAGTAATATTTTGTCGCGTAAGACATTGGTAGATATGATCTTTATACAACTTAATAGAATCAGAAGAAGAGTAGAGCTATTTTAGGGTTTCCAGGGAGGAAGGAGAAGATTATGTGAAGCAGGGGAAATAAAAGGGAAGTAATGGTGAAAGAAGGCGGCCTCTAAAATTAATTGGAAACCCGCCATTTATTTTTAGCCTGGGTTAATTATACAGCGTATTACGTTTTTCTATTGGCCTAAAACAGCATTATTGCTTCAAACGCTGATGTATAATGCTGTTAATTAATATTTTTCTTGTAGTGCTTTGACGTAGGAGACCTCGTTTTGCAACGATTTTTTCCTGCCCTATCCCATATGAACCCCGCATGGGAAGGTCCGTACGTCATCGAACGGAGGCTTGGAGAAGGAACTTTCAAGCCAACGACCGTCGATGGAGCGACACTTCCCCGAGCATAGAACAGCGAGCACTTGCAATGTTATTACACTTAGTTTATTTCTTTCATGCCGTAGTCGCATTTATTTCCAGTACGTTTTCATTTCTAGTTCTTGGCATGTAATAAGACAATTTAGCTTGCTCTTATTAATAAAGGCTTGAAGCCATCTTTGTTATGAATGATTAATGTTTCTGTGTAAGATAGCCCTGCGGCAAGCGATTAAAATTATATTATTCTGGCTGGCGTACGAATGCTATAAACGAATAAAAATCTCCAAGTCCCTGGAGTGCTGACTGGAGTACTCTAAGTCCTCGGAGCGCGGACTCGAGTATAAACGAATAAAAATCTCCAAGTCCCCGGAGTGCGGACTGGAGTACTCTAAGTCCCCAAAGCGCGGACTCGAGTATAAACGAATAAAAATCTCCAAATCCCCGGAGTGCGGATTAGAGTACTCTAAGTCCCCGGAGCGCGGACTCGAGTATAAATGAATAAAAATCTCCAACTCCCCGGAGTGCGGACTGGAGTACTCTAAGTCCCTAGAGCGCGGACTCGAGTATAAACAAATAAAAATCTCCAAGTCCCCGGAGTGCGGATTGGAGTACTCTAAGTCCCCGAAGCGCGGACTCGAGTATAAACGAGTAAAAATCTCCAAGTCTCCGGAGCGCGGACTGGAGTACTCTAAGTCTCAGGAGCGCGGACTCGAGTATAAGCGAGTAAAAATCTCCAAGTCCCCGGAGTGCGGACTGGAGTACTCTAAGTCCCCAGAGCGCGGACTCGAGTATAAACGAATAAAAATTTCCAATTCCCCGGAGTATGGACTTGAACACTCTAAGTCCCCGTAGCGCGGACTCGAGTATAAACGAGTAAAATTCTCCAAGTCCCCGGAGCGCGGACTGGAATACTTTAAGTCCCCAGAGCGCGGGCTCGATTATAAATGAGTAAAATTCTCCAAGTCCCTGGAACATGGACTCGAGTATAAACGAATAAAAATCCCCAAGTCCTTGGAATATGGACTGGAGTACTCGAAGTCCCCGGAGCGTGGACTCAAGTATAAACAGAAAAAACTCTCCAAGCCCCTAGAATGCGGACTGGAATATTCCAAGTTCCCGTTGTGTAGATTAAAAAATGATTCCAAGTGCTTGAAGCGTGGGAGGAAAACAAATAACTCTCAGAGAAATCAGCGGGCCGTGTGAAGACAAACCAAGAAGTCTATGGTACGCACAACAACATGGATTCGAATCGCGATCACAAGGAAAACTGAATAATAAGAATCTTTTAAAAAGACAGAAAAGGAAACTAAACTCTATTCAGGAAAAGTCTTCTGCTACAAGTACTCCAAGATTCGGAGTCAACAGTCTATCTACAAAAAATTACAAAAAAAATCATTACACAACTTGAATTGACTCTCGTCGAACGAGGACAATAGTTATTTCTTGTGCTTCTTCAACTTCTTCCCGGACGACTCTTCCCCAGAGCGTTTACCCTTAGAACCTTTCCTTGATGGAGGAGTAACAACTGAAGAAGTAGGGGGAACGTCTGTGGGCTTGGACCTGCCAGGAAGGATGACCTTCAATGGTTTGTTCAAAGGATCATCCAAGCCTGCCTCACGCGGCTCAACCTTGATCTTGGCGGTATCTCTCTTCTCTTTTTCGAGCCGCTCCTTCATGCTCAATTCAGATGTATGCTCAGAGGCGCCTGTGACTTCTACTTCATAACTCCCAGAGGAGGAATCGGACTTGCCTTCGTCAAGCGCCCCATTTACTTGAGCATATGGCTCAGGAACCTCACCAATGAGCACCTCCGCCGGACTTTTCCACCTCCTTGGCGACATCGCTTCTCGGAGTGGGATCGGGGTCGGAACGATCTGCACAAAATCAAAAAAGAGGAGCATTAGAACGCAAAGGTATTTCTCAAAGAATGACGACTTTCAAAATCTCAAAGTGGAAGGTTATCTACCAGGCCCTGGCAAACTCTCTGCCGTCAAAGGAGTTTCGCCCTCCGGGATGGGAGACAAAACATGAACGCCTAGGCTAGGAGCTTCCGGATCATAACCAATGTGCTGTTCGAAGGGATCGAGTATCGGCCGACCGACCAGTTGGGAAGGCACGAGAACAGGAAACTCGACGCCAGATGGACCAGCGACAACTTCTTTTCCTTTTCTAGAGGGGGAACCTTTGCAATAAAGGGCCTTAGCCGCTGATAGGTCCGAAAGCTCATGTTCCCGAGAAATTCTTTCATCAAATTCTCCTCATCAACCTCCTCGACACCGCGCTCGGCCTTCCTGATCTGAATTAAGGTTTCCACGCCTCGAGGAATGATTCAAGATAGCCATCGCCCGAAAAAGTTAAGTTATGGTGCATGAGCACGCTGGCGTTGAATTCGGCAATGAGAGGGTCGAACGCTGTTTTGATATCTTCTCTACCTTCCTCCCTGGCTACCTCGAGACGGGAGTCGATATCCGTCAACGCTATCTTCTTGCCCTCTACACAGGCCTCACTCTTTAACATGTCAACCCTGGAAAGCTTGCCCTCAAGTTGTTCTTTTAAAAGTGGGCGGCGACAATCTCGTCACAGTATCGCTGTGACTCTTCTTGGGCAGCCGCTTTCTCCTCTCTCTCTCTATGCGGAGAAGCTCTTCAAGTTCCTTAACCCAAGTGCTGAGCGCATCCCTCTTCTTTTGAACGGAATCCTTTTCTAAGGCCAAAGCCCCACATCGTTGAACCGCCTCGTCAAGCTCTTTCTTGTGAGTTGATTCCAAGCGAGTGACGGCCTCAGCAGTATCTCTGGCACTCCGATGGATGGCCTCGAGTTTAGATCTATAAGTGGCGATTTCTTCGTCCTAGGCCTTAATGATGTTTTTATCATGGATAGCCTCAAGTTTCAATCGGTCTATTTCATGCTAGAGTTTCCACAGAGACTTCAGAAAGTTTCTCAACTATGTGGACGAACGCGTCATGTTGAACATAGATGTCGTTGGTACTGGCAATAGCGTTCTGCTTAACATCTCCGGATATAGGATGAATCGTCGGAAGAAACTTCCACCCATCGAAGCAAATCTTGGAAAATGTGGCCTTGAGCTCGCTCAGTCTCTCTGATACCGTGGGATCCGATGCAGGAGCGGGAGGAGATGGCTTTGCAAGTACGCCCCTTCTATGAGAATCTCGGGACTGTCAAGTGGAAGAAGAATCAGAGCGTTGTTCTCGGGGGATAACAGACTGCGACCCCTTGTAACCAGGCTGATCCTTGCTTTGCCCCGAATGAGAAGGGGGTGTCGGTGATGCTTGGGCTGGTAATACGGTTTCTTCCGAGATGATGAGTCCCGAGAATGATGGTCCCCACCACCATCACCATCTCTATCTCGACGTCTCTCGGGACCCGAGTCCCGTCCGGACGAATGAAAAATAGAAGAACCACGGAGACGATCGAATCCGTGTGAGCGTCCTATGTCACCTGCACGAAATTCAAATAACAACGAGTTAGCAAGGAGAAATGTGACAACAAAAATTTAAGTGCGAATTGGAGTG
Organism: Allium cepa; assembly: GCA_030765085.1. Lineage (NCBI taxonomy): Eukaryota > Viridiplantae > Streptophyta > Magnoliopsida > Asparagales > Amaryllidaceae > Allium > Allium cepa. Next base: position 467,699,948 of record CM060935.1, read on the forward strand.
CAAAGGTTCGTGTGTGTCCTAGTATTTCCCCCCGACGGACCAGTAGCCTTGCAAACAGGAGTTTTCTCTCCTTGACTTTGGATCGGAACGCCCACATCGTCTCTGAGGGGCGAATGGAACTTGAATGCCTACGGATCGCTAAAATCATAGTTGAGCAGATCTTCCAGAATGGAGAGGTTCGAGAGGCCCTTTAGTGAACTTTCAACGTGCTGTGAAGAAGCCTCCTTCTCTGCCGGAATGAGCGTAACTTTGGAAGTTCCGCTAACCCTCTCTTTTCTAATCTTATATGTCAACGTCTTTTTCCCCTTCGAAAGGGAAGAGGGCGTTTCAATATCGTGCACTTCGACCAGCGGATCCTGAGTAGGACCCACATTCTCACTTTGTGTTTTGGGGGCTTCACCCTCTTTGATTTCCCCCTTCTTGTGTGCACCGGGGGTGTGGCGTGACGACGATTCAGCCAACTTTTTTCCTTTACCGGACGCGGGCTTGGGGATGGAGACGCCCTCAGGAAGGCACACCCGACGGCCTTCTGCTAACAGCCCGAACCTTGACGGTGACTCATTTGAAATGAGGGTTCGGATGTCTCGTTCCTCGGCGGGAAGAGCCCTATGAGGCTCAACATCCTCTGAATAGCCGCGGCCCTCAGGACGTGGGTTGATATCTGAAATAATGAAAAAAGAGTTAGAAAAAGTATCACCTCAACCGAAATATGAGCATCGCTTTAAAAAGAAGACTTACTTCCTTCAACCCATCTCCTCGCGAAACTGGGAGGGGGGCAGCGCACGTAGAACCATTCCTGTTTGTACAGGGAAAACTTGCTCCATGCTCCGGTTAGAATTTGGCACTGGTGGTGCGGCTCAAGGAACACGAAAGAGGGGCTATCTCTCTGCTTCTTGATCATTTAAATATATCTGATGTCGCCGGGAGTTGGAGGCCTGGAGAAGACAGCCACAAAAAGGAGGTAGGTCCCATAAATGAACGCATGACCGTTTGGATGCAGCTGCGATGGGGCGACGTCTACGTATTGCAACACATCCCGAAGAAACAAACTGAATGGAGGTACGCTGCCCACCTAGCACATAAACTTATTGTAGGCGGTGTATCCGACTGGGGGCAGGTGTGGACGATCACGGCCCGACGGAACCAACACGTTGGCGAAAGGGATTCCGTGAATCGAACATATTCACTGAAGCGTGGCTTCGTTAATATTCGAAGCCTGTGAATCGATCGGATTACCCAAGAGAATCGTTGACTCTAGGGTATCAGGAGCAAAATCATGAGCGAAGGAGGTCGACGGATTAGAAGTGTCTACGCCCCCTTGTTTGGAAGACGACCCGAGCTTGTTTGAGATAGTGGCAGAGCTGGATCTTTTAGACATCTTCAATAAATTGCGGATCTGACAAAACACCTGTGTGAACTATACTCGAAAAATGATCGATGTCAGAATTAACAACACGAATAATCCCCTCACGTGGTGTGTGAACTAGTGCAATCAATCGTATATAAGCATTGAAAATTTGGAAGTCGCAGGGTTACTAACATAAAACTAAGCTTAAAATCATCGCCTTCGAAGACCGTCATCGTTGACCGTCTCCAAAAGCCTTGCTTATGGCGATTACAGTTTCAGGTTCAGGAAACGTTAGAGGGAGTTATCTGGTTACATCGAATTAAGTTCAGGTTTATAAGGGAAGGTTATTAGTCCAAATTAGTTTGATATACAAGTATGCCGGAGTTCCTGTCCTTGTTCAGTTATGAAATTGGGCAAGGCAATTGTTTGGTCGGTTTAAGTTATGTTCGACCAATAGAATACGGTCGACATTTATGTTTTGTTCATCCAAGTATTGTTCGACCGTGACATTGTTTGGCATGTTCGGTCTGGCATTTATGCGTTGTTCGTTGTACGAGTATTCGGCCTTGGGATGGTTCGGCAGAGTATCGTTCGGCCTAACTACAGCTCGTACCGGTTAGCGCTCGGCAGAGTATCGTTTGGCCAAAACACCATTCGGCCGAAACAAAACTCAGCCTCCCCACTAACTCATGTTTCCTCCCTAACCTTCCATCCCATCATTCGGCGTATGGTGTGCCGTGCCGAACGATGGTTACGCCGAGCTTCAACGCTCGGCACATCCTTCGATTTTTCCTCTCCTCCGCCATTCTTTTTCCCAAACCTCATTCGACACGAGGGAACCGTGCCGAACCACAGTATCTCACCCAAACAACCCCTATGAATTATCATCCCTGACCACTTCTCCCTACCTCACATCGTTTGGCCTTGGAGATATCCTAATCAGAGTTTGGGTCCTCCATCCATGTAGCCCTTCCGACCACAATTCTGGTTCACGGACTTGGGCTACTAATCGAGACCTTTTTAATCAGGAAAAGAGTCGGATAAAGGGATTTTACCTAGTTCGTGGATCGAGCTTTAGAAAGGATTAGGAGGACTTTAGAATGTGATGACAGGGGTGATTCGAAAGTTCAAGGTTGCAAAAGTGAAAGTAGGAATAAAGGAGGAAGAAGAAGATGTCGTGTTTTATAAAGGAGAAGGAGAAGTCGATGAGACTATGACCGGTTCTACCGGTCAAGGCGATATCGTTCGGATATCTCGGTTCGTTCGGCCTGGGCTAACATGGATCGTTCAGCACTCGTCTTCGGCTGGGTTGTTCGGCGTACGAAGTCACTTGGTGCAACGTGGATCGTTCGGCCCTCGACACTGCGTTCGGCCAAGAGAATCATGCGACCTCCAAGGGTGATGACCAAGGATCGAGGCAAAGCGTGGAAGGTGAGTAATTCAAAGCGCGTCACGTTCGGTCATGTAATACACTTTGGAGGGCAAGTGTTTCCCAGGGAATTGGCCAGGTAACTTAGTACTCGGCCTACCAAGGGCGTTCGGCCTATAGGTGGGCCGGCACCATAGCGCTCGACATCTAAAGAACGTTTGGCCTAAGATATTACTCGGCCAAAGATAGCGCTCAGCCAGAGGCTTCATTCGTCCAAAAGCATCGTTCAGCCAGAGACGCTCGACATAAGATCATTCAAAGATCAAAGATCGCTAGGCCTCCTAGTACGCTCGGCCAGAGTCATCGTTCGGCGAGCCTAGATGGTTCGGCATCCCAGCTCAGTTCGGCCGAGTACGTTCGGTGAGCCTAGATGGTTCGGCATCCCAGCCCAGTTCGGTCAAGGGCATTGTTTGGCCAAAGGCTCGGTCGGTCAAGATTGCGTTCGAACATCAAGCGCCTCATTCGGCCATTCGAGACGTTCGACAATCAAGGATGGTTTGGCATTCTAGGATGGTTTGGCATTCTCCCCAGCACGCCCGGTCCAATCACTGCTCGGCCTACCCTTCCCCATAACAAACATGTCGTTCGGCATAAAGAGAATGGGTCGGTACTTGACCGTTCGGCCTGCTCGGTTCGGTGTACAGGGCTCGTCCTATGTGGACCGAGTTATTCAGCTACCAGGCCCACCAGGGAAGTCCAACCCACCTTTGTCTATAAATTGAAGGGCAGGGGCATAGAAAGAAGGGAGAGATTTTAGAGAACACTGGGGAGACTCTGCCATTTTCAAGACTCGTTCCAGACTTATTTCTTTTACTTTGCAATTGTATTCTAGTAACAAAAAAATGGACTAGATCTGTAATCACCCATCAAGGAAATCATTGGAAATCAACTTCAAAGTGGACGTAGGCAGCTACGCCGAACCACTATAAATTTGGTGTTCTTGTTCTCTGCATTTAAATTTACACTCTATTCTCTGTTTCAATTTGCTTTCTTCATTAATCTCTTTACAAAATATTTCTAAGGGTGTTGGTAACCAATTTTGGTGCTAACACTACCTGTAGTTTATCATTTCATGCTTGTTATCTACATGCAATTACACTTCCAGCTATTAATTCTGTTTAATACTTTGTTTCATTTTCAGTTCTTTGTTATTTCTGGAATTTAGTATCAGCTCTTTAATTTTCATGCCATTACACTTCAAATTATAGCTTTAGTTAGTGATAGCTTTTGATATCATTGTCCATTTGTTGCCACATAGTAATTACTGGATCCCTTCTATACTAAAGTTAATGTATAAATTACAGAATAAGTACACTATCATAAAATATGGAGCAATGAATAGGAAACTACCTTTCCTTAATGATAAGAGCATGGTAGGGTAACAGCTTAGAAATGGTGTTTGAAAGTTGTGTAACAGTTTAAAATTATGCTAAACAGAGAATAATGCAAAAAACAACTCAACATTCTAGATAAGAGCATGGTAGAATAACAAGGAATAAGAATGCTTGTGTGAAATGATCTAAATTATGCTAAAAACAAGGTAGTTGAAGATCTAATATGTTTGAAAGTTTACCATGCTCTTATCTAACAGTTTACCATTATCTAATATGTTTGAAAGTTGTATAACAGTTTGACAGTACTACATCAGATTAGTTTTAAAAGAATTGACCAGAATGCTTATAGATGCATGTGACCATGGTAGGGGCCAATAACCGCAACATTCTCCCTTTCCTTAAAGTAATGCAAGATTAATTTATAACAGCACAGGTTATCTTAAAGTAATGCAAGATTAATTTTTTAATAGAATATAAAGTAATGCAAGACATGTTGCATTGACTCTCCAGTTTGGATTTGTTGTCGAATGCTGCTCTTTTACATCATATTATATTATGTCTAGCATTTGTGGGGCAATGGAACAATTACTCCACTCTAAATGTTTAGTTATATGCCAAAATAATAATAGTATACACTATTTGGCAGCAGAAAACATAACAGAGAAGTTTATATGCAATTGTAAAAGGAAAGATGCAAAATGGCTATTTTAAATGTATAAATTATAATATTTTACCAGAAATATAAATGTGTATACAATGGTATTCTGAATTTGCACCTTATTTTGAGAACTTTGACTGAATTTGAATCATTGTGTTATTTTTTTGCCGTAATATTTTATTATATTTGCTTTTGCTCCATTCATATAAGAAATGACATTAAATCAATAATCTTTATTTTCATAATGAATTAGGTGATCCACGAGTTTTTGCTAATGTCAGAACCTACCTCGAGAGATTGGATCAGAATTCGACATAGGAACACAAACGAATATATACAAGGTGTTCGATATTTTATAAATTTTGTGAAGCGTCATTCACCACCTGATTTTGAAATATGCCGTTGTCCTTGTATAAAGTGTAGAAATTCTAAAAAATTGCCTTTTGAAATAGTTGAGAAGCACTTAATTCTTTATGGTATGGATCTAGCATACGATGCATGGTTTTTTCACGGAGAAAATAATGGCATTGAAGTAATGGTCAATCCTATACCCAATGTTGTCAATGATGATTTCTTGTCTCATCAATTTCAAGACGAAAACCCTGAAGGTGGTCTTGGAAATCTTATATGGATTATCCCATGGTACACAAGCAACTTTTGGTGGAAACCATGAAAAAAAGTATAATGAATACAAAAGAAAAGCAAGTGAAAAATTATATCCTTCTTGTGAAGACGGTCTTACAACATTAAGTGCCCTCATAGAGCTTCATGGATTGAAAAAAGAATTCAACTGGTCAGGAAACAATATGACCGAGTTGTTGAAGAGGTTGAAACTATGGCTTCCAAAGAAAAATACACTACCCAATAAGTACCCTACAATGAAAAAAATATTAAAAGATCTAGGAATGAATGTAAAAGGAATACTTGCTTGTGAAAATGATTGTATATTATTTTGGAAGGGGTATGAAGATGCATTGGAATGTCCGCACTGTAATACTTCGAGATTTAAAGTTAAAGAACATGGGAAAATAGTCGAAGTCATAAAACAACCAAGAAAAGTTTTGAAATATTTTCCCATTATTCCTAGATTAACTAGGTTGTACACTGTACCTTGGATAGCCCAAAAAATGTTATGGCATAGTGAAGCAAAGCCTTCTTGGGACTCCATGCGCCATCCTATTGATTCGGCTGAATGGAGATCGCTTAAAAATAGATGGCTGGATTTTGCTACTAACGGAAGAAATGTTTGGCTTAGCATTGCTACTTATGGATTTAATCTTAGTGGAGCTCAATTTAATAGTTATATTTGTTGGCCTGTGTACATGATCCGATATAATTTACCCCCTTCATTATGTATGAAACCCGATTTTCAAATGTTATCTTTGTTGATTCCTGGACCTAGAGCACCAAGCCAAGACATTGATGTATACTTAGAACCTCTTATGGATGAGTTAAAGCAGCTTTGGATAGGAGTGCCTGCATTTGACATGGATAAGAAAGAGCAATTTACACCGAGAGCGATGCTTTTGTGAGGAATTCATGATTTACCAGCATTTGGAAATTTATCCGGTTGTGTGACACATGGTTACAAAGCATGTCCGGTTTGTGCTGAGACCGAGTCAGAACGTATTGGTAATAAGATTGTTTACACAAAGTATGGAAGATTTTTGAATAATGGCCATCCATATAGACCATTGGAACATGGATGGTACAAAGATGTAGAGCATAAGGAACCTCCCACACGATTGGTAGGATCGGCACTTTTGGAAAAGCTTGCTTATATCAAATATGTACCGAATAAAAGAAAAAATTTAAAACGTAAAAATTTGATGACGGTGATGAAGATTATTTTGTAAATGAGAATGACAATGAAGAAAGACCAGCGTGGTATGAGAAGTCGATTCTTTTTACCTTAGAGTATCGGAGTAGTCATAAAGTGCGACATACGATTGATGTGATGCATACTGAAAAGAATGTAGTGGAGCATCTTATTAACTTGTTTTTTGATAGGAAACAATCTTCCAAGTTTGCATTTGATAAGACCTACAAAATTCAATGTTGTCAAGTCTTAAAAGGTGCAAAGCTTCCATCATGCTTTTGAACAAAGATAGGCAATTTAGTCAACGTTCAACCACCTAGCTTGAGCATTAGAAAATCATATGATTATCATATCATTCTTCAATATTTTCTTCCAATCATGGTTCAACATGCTTATCCAAAATGTCGCGACTTAAGACGTGCAATTTTGCAAGTATGTTTATACTTTAAAATTATTTGTTCGAAGATTTTAGTTCCAGAGCATGTCCAAGCTGCTAAAGATATGATTTCAGAGGCGTTATGTGTGTTGGTTCACTACTTTCCTGCTCACTTCTTAGATATAAGCATACATCTAATGTTGCATTTAGCTGATCAAGCATTACTTTGTGGACCTGTTAATTATATATGGATGTATCCGTTTGAGAGGTACGATACATGTTTATAAAATTACGTGTTTTATATTTAAAAATATATATACAAGGTAATATATTTTTTGTTTCTTGACTAGAGCTATGAAGGAGTGTAAGAATATACCAAGTAACAAGCGATATGTGGAAGGCTCAATTTTCGAAGCGTGTCTTGTTTCAGAATTTATTAGATATGCAATGGAATATATGCCAAATCCACGTATGGGTAATCATAGTTTTATACGAGCGTCATTTTTTGGATGAGAACGACAATGATATATACGAATGTTCAATTATGGAAGGAAAAAATATCAAGTTATCTAGTGTGCAACGTACGCAGATTCGAAGATGGATACTTTTCAGAATTGACATACCAGATCTAGATGATTATTATAGGTTTGTATTTTTTTGTGCATTTCGTAAGGTATAACATTATATTTATTGAGAATATTACTTATAATTTGTAGCGAGTATCGGTTGTCCTTAGAAGATGCTCAGCGTGGTAAAAAAAACTACAAACAAAGGCGGAAGTGGTAGTACAATCTGAATTTATTGATTGGTTGCACAATAAGGTTTGTCGAACTTGCTTCCTAGTTCATAGTTTAATAATAAAAATATAGTGTTTAATATACTTCAGTATATTTAACAGCTAATTGAAGAAAAAAGCATGGATTCAATGTTGTGGCGTTATGTTAGTGGACCACAATGGGAAGCTAGAACTCATCTTAAGTATAGAATCAATGGTTATATATTCTCTCCACAACATTACGATAACACATTATCAACCCAAAATAGTGGTGTTTGCATGAATGCGATTACAACATTTGTTGCAAGTGCGAAAGATTTAAATCCTATGGATGATGATACTATGTGGTATGATGTTATCAAAGAGATTATTGAAGTTGATTATTATGAATCTCAACATGTAGTATTCTACTGTGATTGGATCAATGTAGCAGATAAATCAAATAGCTATAAGATTTGTAGTGACTCCAATTTGTTAATGGTGAATCTAAGGAAATTGAAAAGCAGTAGTGGAGAATGTGACGAGCCCATCATTCTATCGTCCAAAGCAAGTCAAGTCTTTTACATAAGCGACATGCATGATCCTAATTGGTCCACCGTACAACACTCGCCTAAGCGCATGACTGATAGCATAGATGATTACGAGATGCCAATGAGCTTTCAATCTATTTTGAAGGAGCAGCCTAATTTAACTGCATTGTTGAAATGTATCGAATCAAAATAGACAGACTTGATTAAATAATAATTATTATTTTTACTTGTTACAATGTTGTATTGATTACAATACACTTGGGTATGCTTCTCTATTGTTGAATATTTTTGAAGTTATTATACTTGTCTCTAACTGTTTATTCATAATATATTTAACTATTTCTCCATTGAATAACAAAAAATTGACATTGTTATTTGATTTTTTGTTTCAACAGAAAGAGTTTGACTTGAATATCGACCCCATGGTAGCTAGACCAATATTGGAGAAGAAGTTTTCACAATGTTATCGAACATTCAAAGCAATGGTACGTCAGAGATTCCTCAAAAAAGATGGATAACTCATGCCAAAGATGTTGCACTTAATAATCGTCCTGATGACGTTGATAAAGTATGGTTGTAACGATCCTGAAATTTTATTTAATTTAAATTAATAATTAAATGAAATTTTGAATAAAAATTTATAAAATTAATTATAAATAGTGATGTGAATTTCCCCGAGTTCAAATATATTCTATATAAATCATTTAAATTTTTAAATATTATGTATATATGTATATATGTGAATATATATATATATATATGTATATTTGGGTATATATGAGTCAATTTGAAATTTTAAAATCTTGTGTGTATATATATATATTTTGATTTGAATTTAAATCTTATATTAATGGTTTGAAAAATAAATATTAAAGTATATACATTGACACAAGTACGAAATGAATAAATAAGTGAATTGTTAATTTATTATTGATGGTTAAAATATATATAATAAATACAAGACAATAAATAAGAAGTAAATAAAATATAAGATATAACCATATAAAGTAAATATATATATATATATATATATATCTTAATCTCATATTAATAAATCAATACAAGATAATACAAATGGAGTAGGCTACAAAAGTAATAAGAGTAAAATAAAAATAGAAGTTCACTTATTTTGTAAAGTAAAATAATTCATATTTAAGCTATGAATAAAAATAAGAACAATTATATATAAAACAAAAACAATAAGTAAACATATATAGGAAGTATTACAAAACAAAAATACATACAAGTATGTACACTTGTAAATGAACATAAAGCAAGGCATAAAAATAAAATGTAAAACATACAACATACACATATGCAAACCTGAAGACAACAAACAAGAAATAGAAACAGATGTAGACAAAGGTAAAACAAAGTGAATAAAAGAAAATAAAGTAAGTACAAACAAAGTTATAAATAATATGAACAAAACAAAGATATTCAATTGTACAATGTGAATTAATGAAGCCACCAAAAGAAATCATCACTTCAGCTGAAAAACAAGTACTGAAGCAAAGACCAGTAAGTATGGGATGAAGTAAGATAATTAATGCAATATCTTTAGCATACAAATGCAATACATCTCAACATTTAATGCAACATACCTATTGTACTTAACCTCAACCTGCACACTATCTTTTATATACATCAACCCTCCTTTCAGTTCATTATAACAACTGAGTAAAATGGGAGCAAGCATCTCTGTCTTTCTTCTTCAAACAGGTGAGTAACAACAGCCATTTAGATTTAAATCTATGATGCCAGTTGCTCTGTGTACATGTAAAGATTAGCAGTATTCTTTCTCTGTTATGTCACAAGGTATCAGACAACAAGAAATAAATTTAGTTTCTTTTTACCTAATCAATATTAGACTTTGATGTTAAATAAAAGTTGTTGTGTTTAAGTACGAGTAGTAACTTAAAAATAGTTTCCTGACATAATAATGCATATAGAAAAAAAAATCGAATTTTTACAGTAGTAACTTCTTTTTCTGGAAAATTCAAATGTTACGAAATATTGATTCAAGTATGTATTTGGAATCTATACTCAAAGATAGGAATTTTAAAACTAATATGAGAATTTTTAGTTGACAATCTTGGCTGTAGTTAATAATTGAACAAAATGGGCATCTCTATCTTTTTCTGGTGATTGGATAACTCGGGTTGATTGGGGTTGTTCGGGGTGGTAGACGAGCCTGTGGGGTTGCTTGGAAAAATGGTCGGAGTTGGTGGAAGCGACTGTGGAGTCGGCGGCGAGGAGTTTTGTTTTTAAACCCTAGTTTTGGAGTGTTGAAAACTTTCGATTCGTTCTCCCTATTGGATGCATCGAGTTCGATGCCGTTTGGAGGAATGGGGGATGGGTCGAAGGTGAAGCTTCTGCCGGAGTTTGGTGACTTCAGATGGTCGAGGCGCCGCACACGAGGCGATGTTGACAGGTTAGGGGCAACAGAATTTCGGTGTTGCCAGGTTTTGGGTTGAGCATCTCAAAATTGATTTCAAGATAACTGGGTGGTCCAGATGATTGGAATGGGTTGTGAGTTGGGTTTGTGACTTGTGGAGATGGCCGTTGGTGGTTGGCGTCGGCGAACGTGGGTGTGCAGGTGCACGGTGGGAAAATGATGGTGAGGCTGTGTTTTTCTTTTTTTTTGGGGTTCGAATTTGTGTAGGGGGAAACTCGAAGCAGATCATGTTTTCCTGAGGGGGGAGACTCGCGTTTACTCGAAGTAAACTAGGGGGAAGGATGCAGTAGATGTTAGGGGACAGGTACAAACCTGTTGCCAGTTACATTTTCAAACTGTTTTGTTTTCAAAGTAGAAATTTTGAAACCTAAGTTTGATATAATTTCCAGTTTTAAGTTTAGTCTAGAAATAAAAATTCGAATTGTCTAATGATTTTAAAAGTACTAATTGAATTTTAATTTAAATTAAAAACTGTTAAGAAGTATGTTTTGAAAAATAATGATGAGGTATAAAACTTTAACAAATCAATGTTCTTTATGTTTTCAAGTGTTTAAATTAATAGGTTCAATAAATTAAAATTAAGTAATCAGTTGAGATAACATAGTTATCTCAAAATAATTTTTGATTTCTAATTAACTTAAAGATTTTAAAATGATTTTCAAAGTTGAAAATTTAAAAGTAAATTTGAAATGGAAATTGTTTTAAAACCCTTTTTATAATAATAATGTAATCATTTCTAAGAATGAGGTTTATCTTAAAAGTCAAGGAAGATTTAATGATTTGAAATTCATTAAATTATGTTAATCAGGATGGATAATTTATTATTTAATTAATTGATGAATTGGACTAATTAAATAAGTAATTAAAGGTTAAATTTATTTAACTAATTAATTAGAGTTAATTAATTAGGACATTGGTTTAAAGATTGATTTAATTAATATGATGAATTAAAAATAATTTAATTAATTAAAAATGTTTGATAAATTAATTGATATTAAATGATTTGAAATTAGTTAATTGAATTTTGATAATTAATTCATAAGAAATTAATTTGACTGGAAATTAATTGAATTAATCCGGATAAAATGATTAATTAAACCTTACTTATATATGATTATTGAATGCTAGACCTTACTTATGAATGATTGTATTGTATGAGATATCTTGAATTGATTTTCCTATCTGATCTGTGATAGTTTGTTCTGTGAAGTGAGCTGTGTATTTATTCATTTATTGATGATATATTTGTATATTATCTGTGAGTCTGTGAATATATGATAAGCGTTATAGTTTATATCGCTTATCAGTTATATTTCTGTGTTTTGATCTGTGATGATTGAATGGTTGTGCACTATTGAGTTAAACCCCTGGACCACACCATACACACACAAATATGGATTTCACGAGGAAATCGATTAAGTCGCAGATTTTTGAAATAGTTAAATTTGAATTTTTAAATTCAAATGTTTTGGAAATGGAATCGGAATAAATGTGAAAAGCTTTTGGAATGGAATTTCAGAATGGAATTTCAAAATAGAATTTATTATTTTTAAATTACTTGATTAAGTTTTGGAATTTAAATAAGTTGATTTAAATTTAAAATTCAATAGTTGAAATTGAATTCTGTAATTTGAAATTAGGGATTAATGATATTATACTAGTCATTATGAGTTAAACCATTTTTAAAGTATGATTTTTGGGAATTTGAATTTAACCCAAGGATTTAAACTCGTATAAATGAACCAGATTTCCAAAATAAAAACTGTTGTTTTCAAATGATAAACACTTTTAGATAAGAACTGAGATTCCAGTTAATTAGGGGAATTTCAAGATTGAATAGAGAAATGATTTTCCTAAGTTATGAATGAATTCTTTTTGAAAGCTATGAATTAAATCTGTTTATTTTTAACAGATTTAAATTGATGATTTGTTTAAATCAAATTGAAATGAAAATTGATTTGGGAAATATGTGAATGAATCTTTTGTTTAAAAGATTTAAATGTGAAAATTGTTTAAACCGTTAAAGGTTGTGAAAATGAATCTTTTTGTTTAAAGATTGAAAATGGTAATTTGTTAAACCATTTGAAAGAAAGTTTGAATTATTAAGTTGTGACTTAATTGAAATCCCATATCCATATGTTTTGAAAATATCGTGCTCACTATTCGGTTTAGCCGGGAAAGGACCTTTGTGTCGTATAACCCATTCCGAATATGTGATTCGACGTTATGGATAGCATTTGAAGACCGGTGATGAAGACCGGGTATTTGCGAAAGCGATAGGATGACCTATCGATTGTTTCTGCACCGAGTCGCGCCGGTATAGAAACTCCCTAAGTGATGGGAAAATCCGATCGGGATTGTGAATATCCGGATTGCAAGGACTTCTTTGTAAGTGCCTTCGGTTCTGTTCGAACCCAGAACAGACTTGTATGGATTGTATGTCTGACATTACAAATTGAGATATAAAGCCGATTTCTTTCAAATATATTTCTGTTGGTGGCGAAGAATTTATTCTTTTAGCTTAACACCCTTCTCTGAGACGTACGAGCTCAGAGGTTATATAGTTGAAGTTATCAGCGATATATTCCCAATTTGGTAATGTGACATGCTGAGTGTTGCTGAAATGATCATTGTGTTGATTATTGTGACAGGATCGTTTATTTGATCGTCTATCTTGGTGATCATTGTGTTGATCATTTGTTGACCCAAAGCATGGCTTTTGTATAAAGTATGTTTTTGTGGACGTGACTTCGTCGAACCTCACACCCCGGAAATGGTCAAAACAGGAAAGATGCGGAAAGGTTATGAGGGGTAGCACCCTTTAGGGTATGTACATTTCCTTCTGGATAGAGGTGGTATCATGGTATGGAGCCCAGATATTTAACCTATGTGGTTACTACGAATTTATTACTTTGTGGTTGTTGGTTTTCGGGATCCCGTGAGAAAGGTCGTTTACGATCGGGGAATGGCGTGCTCGTGTCAGTAGTTGCCCAGTTAGGGGTAACCCGGCCTTGTGTTGGCAGAGTTCCGGTTTGGTTCTCGGGGATGTCTTTCCAGAGGCATTCTCATGTGGCAATGGGAAGTTCCTTGGCCTGACCATTTGTTGGAAATCCAAAGAAACAATACGATCTTGTACGGATTTAGTTGTAGAACCTATCATTCACTTATGGTGGCGCCCCACTGTTTGGATGGTAGCTATAGTAGGCATAGTTCGAAATGTCTATGTTGGCTAAGATTTATATCTTTACTTTCGAAATGATTTTTACTACACTATGCACTAGTAATAATATCAAATGTTCTTTTTAATGCGTATCAAGCATCTTTGACTATCATAAGGAGAAATCTCTTCCGATTCTGCGTTTGCATTGTGTGTGTGTGCGGGAGGCCTTATGGTAGTCTCATTTTTAAAAGCATTGCGAATTGACTTTGAAAATCTTTTGTTGAATGTTTTAAGAGATAAATTGTTTTTGTTGCTCACACCAGTCCCATGACTGATCCGGAGTTTATTGTTTCTTTCCTAAACTCTGGGTGCTCATTATTTTCTACACGAGCAGTCTAGAATTGGATTTTACAGATAGTTAGATATAGTGGATTATCTGGAGTTAGTTCAGTCTTTGGATCGCACCAGTCTTGTCTATCTTTGTGCATCGTTATTGGGAGTTCGAGCTATTGCTGGATTGATTCTTGGAAATGGAGTTACAGTTCCGATTTGGAGTTCTTCCTTGAAGACTATCTTAGAGTTATTTGTTCCACTGTTAAATGTTATCTATTTTCTTTCCGCTGCTATTTTATTGTATCATATCTCTGATGTATATTGATATCTATTGGATCATCTGTTGTATCAGATATTGTATCAAAGCTGTATATCAATGTATTATTCTTTTATTCCGCTGTGTTATTTACTTAATGATTGTTATAAGCTCCGGCGAATCGAAATTTGAACGGTCGAATCTACGGCATTCGAGTACGATTTGAAGTATGGATGTCGATTTTCGAGCGGGCAAAATCCGACTCGTCACATTTGGTATCAGAGCTAAGGGTTGAACTTTAGCTCAGGAGTGTAACACATTAAGTAACTCATTAGAGATAGGGTGAAGTAAATCCTAGAATGAGTAATCCTTAAGATATCCGTTTGAATGCCTCAGTAAATTTTCTTACTATCCACTGATAGTGAGTATGAGTGCAAGAAGAGAACGAGATAGAGGACAGGGAAATACGACTATAAATGGTCGATACTCTGTAACAATAGTGGAAACAACTTTCTCTATCAATTTTCTTTGATTCGTTTCTAAATTCTTTTGATTGCTTCTTGGCAGCTCCAAAAAGAAGTTTCGGTGCGGTGATGCCCTACGAATCGTTGTGGGAAATCTCTACTTCGTATCTTCATCTGTTTCTTATCAGTTTTGGAGTTAAACCTTAATGAATACGAATTTGAAATTTGAGATTACAAATTTTGAATAAACTTGAAATTTTAAATTGAGTTAAATTGATTAATAGAATATAGAGCTTAATTTGAATTGAATCAATAAAACGATTTTGTTTAAAACCAAAATTGAAATTCTATTATAATTTCTTGTATCTATTGTTGATATTCTGATTTGATGAGCCAAATCCAGAATCGATATCCAGTTTGATCTGAAAAGATATTTCTTCTATCTTTCGTCTATCTCTGTATTGTTTTCGTGCCTGCGAATTTCGAGGACGAAATCCTTTTAAGGGGGGAAGTTTGTAACGATCCTGAAATTTTATTTAATTTAAATTAATAATTAAATGAAATTTTGAATAAAAATTTATAAAATTAATTATAAATAGTGATGTGAGTTTCCCCGAGTTCAAATATATTCTATATAAATCATTTAAATTTTTAAATATTATGTATATATGTATATATGTGAATATATATATATATATATGTATATTTGGGTATATATGAGTCAATTTGAAATTTTAAAATCTTGTGTGTATATATATATATTTTGATTTGAATTTAAATCTTATATTAATGGTTTGAAAAATAAATATTAAAGTATATACATTGACACAAGTACGAAATGAATAAATAAGTGAATTGTTAATTTATTATTGATGGTTAAAATATATATAATAAATACAAGACAATAAATAAGAAGTAAATAAAATATAAGATATAACCATATAAAGTAAATATATATATATATATCTTAATCTCATATTAATAAATCAATACAAGATAATACAAATGGAGTAGGCTACAAAAGTAATAAGAGTAAAATAAAAATAGAAGTTCACTTATTTTGTAAAGTAAAATAATTCATATTTAAGCTATGAATAAAAATAAGAACAATTATATATAAAACAAAAACAATAAGTAAACATATATAGGAAGTATTACAAAACAAAAATACATACAAGTATGTACACTTGTAAATGAACATAAAGCAAGGCATAAAAATAAAATGTAAAACATACAACATACACATATGCAAACCTGAAGACAACAAACAAGAAATAGAAACAGATGTAGACAAAGGTAAAACAAAGTGAATAAAAGAAAATAAAGTAAGTACAAACAAAGTTATAAATAATATGAACAAAACAAAGATATTCAATTGTACAATGTGAATTAATGAAGCCACCAAAAGAAATCATCACTTCAGCTGAAAAACAAGTACTGAAGCAAAGACCAGCAAGTATGGGATGAAGTAAGATAATTAATGCAATATCTTTAGCATACAAATGCAATACATCTCAACATTTAATGCAACATACCTATTGTACTTAACCTCAACCTGCACACTATCTTTTATATACATCAACCCTCCTTTCAGTTCATTATAACAACTGAGTAAAATGGGAGCAAGCATCTCTGTCTTTCTTCTTCAAACAGGTGAGTAACAACAGCCATTTAGATTTAAATCTATGATGCCAGTTGCTCTGTGTACATGTAAAGATTAGCAGTATTCTTTCTCTGTTATGTCACAAGGTATCAGACAACAAGAAATAAATTTAGTTTCTTTTTACCTAATCAATATTAGACTTTGATGTTAAATAAACGTTGTTGTGTTTAAGTACGAGTAGTAACTTAAAAATAGTTTCCTGACATAATAATGCATATAGAAAAAAAATCGAATTTTTTACAGTAGTAACTTCTTTTTCTGGAAAATTCAAATGTTACGAAATATTGATTCAAGTATGTATTTGGAATCTATACTCAAAGATAGGAATTTTAAAACTAATATGAGAATTTTTAGTTGACAATCTTGGCTGTAGTTAATAATTGAACAAAATGGGCATCTCTATCTTTTTCTGGTGATTGGATAACTCGGGTTGATTGGGGTTGTTCGGGGTGGTAGACGAGCCTATGGGGTTGCTTGGAAAAATGGTCGGAGTTGGTGGAAGCGACTGTGGAGTCGGCGGCGAGGAGTTTTGTTTTTAAACCCTAGTTTTGGAGTGTTGAAAACTTTCGATTCGTTCTCCCTATTGGATGCATCGAGTTCGATGCCGTTTGGAGGAATGGGGGATGGGTCGAAGGTGAAGCTTCTGCCGGAGTTTGGTGACTTCAGATGGTCGAGGCGCCGCACACGAGGCGATGTTGACAGGTTAGGGGCAACAGAATTTCGGTGTTGCCAGGTTTTGGGTTGAGCATCTCAAAATTGATTTCGAGATAACTGGGTGGTCCAGATGATTGGAATGGGTTGTGAGTTGGGTTTGTGACTTGTGGAGATGGCCGTTGGTGGTTGGCGTCGGCGAACGTGGGTGTGCAGGTGCACGGTGGGAAAATGATGGTGAGGCTGTGTTTTTCTTTTTTTTTGGGGTTCGAATTTGTGTAGGGGGAAACTCGAAGCAGATCATGTTTTCCTGAGGGGGGAGACTCGCGTTTACTCGAAGTAAACTAGGGGGAAGGATGCAGTAGATGTTAGGGGACAGGTACAAACCTGTTGCCAGTTACATTTTCAAACTGTTTTGTTTTCAAAGTAGAAATTTTGAAACCTAAGTTTGATATAATTTCCAGTTTTAAGTTTAGTCTAGAAATAAAAATTCGAATTGTCTAATGATTTTAAAAGTACTAATTGAATTTTAATTTAAATTAAAAACTGTTAAGAAGTATGTTTTGAAAAATAATGATGAGGTATAAAACTTTAACAAATCAATGTTCTTTATGTTTTCAAGTGTTTAAATTAATAGGTTCAATAAATTAAAATTAAGTAATCAGTTGAGATAACATAGTTATCTCAAAATAATTTTTGATTTCTAATTAACTTAAAGATTTTAAAATGATTTTCAAAGTTGAAAATTTAAAAGTAAATTTGAAATGGAAATTGTTTTAAAACCCTTTTTATAATAATAATGTAATCATTTCTAAGAATGAGGTTTATCTTAAAAGTCAAGGAAGATTTAATGATTTGAAATTCATTAAATTATGTTAATCAGGATGGATAATTTATTATTTAATTAATTGATGAATTGGACTAATTAAATAAGTAATTAAAGGTTAAATTTATTTAACTAATTAATTAGAGTTAATTAATTAGGACATTGGTTTAAAGATTGATTTAATTAATATGATGAATTAAAAATAATTTAATTAATTAAAAATGTTTGATAAATTAATTGATATTAAATGATTTGAAATTAGTTAATCGAATTTTGATAATTAATTCATAAGAAATTAATTTGATTGGAAATTAATTGAATTAATCCGGATAAAATGATTAATTAAACCTTACTTATATATGATTATTGAATGCTAGACCTTACTTATGAATGATTGTATTGTATGAGATATCTTGAATTGATTTTCCTATCTGATCTGTGATAGTTTGTTCTGTGAAGTGAGCTGTGTATTTATTCATTTATTGATGATATATTTGTATATTATCTGTGAGTCTGTGAATATATGATAAGCGTTATAGTTTATATCGCTTATCAGTTATATTTCTGTGTTTTGATCTGTGATGATTGAATGGTTGTGCACTATTGAGTTAAACCCCTGGACCACACCATACACACACAAATATGGATTTCACGAGGAAATCGATTAAGTCGCAGATTTTTGAAATAGTTAAATTTGAATTTTTAAATTCAAATGTTTTGGAAATGGAATCAGAATAAATGTGAAAAGCTTTTGGAATGGAATTTCAGAATGGAATTTCAAAATAGAATTTATTATTTTTAAATTACTTGATTAAGTTTTGGAATTTAAATAAGTTGATTTAAATTTAAAATTCAATACTTGAAATTGAATTCTGTAATTTGAAATTAGGGATTAATGATATTATACTAGTCATTATGAGTTAAACCATTTTTAAAGTATGATTTTTGGGAATTTGAATTTAACCCAAGGATTTAAACTCGTATAAATGAACCAGATTTCCAAAATAAAAACTGTTGTTTTCAAATGATAAACACTTTTAGATAAGAACTGAGATTCCAGTTAATTAGGGGAATTTCAAGATTGAATAGAGAAATGATTTTCCTAAGTTATGAATGAATTCTTTTTGAAAGCTATGAATTAAATCTGTTTATTTTTAACAGATTTAAATTGATGATTTGTTTAAATCAAATTGAAATGAAAATTGATTTGGGAAATATGTGAATGAATCTTTTGTTTAAAAGATTTAAATGTGAAAATTGTTTAAACCGTTAAAGGTTGTGAAAATGAATCTTTTTGTTTAAAGATTGAAAATGGTAATTTGTTAAACCATTTGAAAGAAAGTTTGAATTATTAAGTTGTGACTTAATTGAAATCCCATATCCATATGTTTTGAAAATATCGTGCTCACTATTCGGTTTAGCCGGGAAAGGACCTTTGTGTCGTATAACCCATTCCGAATATGTGATTCGACGTTATGGATAGCATTTGAAGACCGGTGATGAAGACCGGGTATTTGCGAAAGCGATAGGATGACCTATCGATTGTTTCTGCACCGAGTCGCGCCGGTATAGAAACTCCCTAAGTGATGGGAAAATCCGATCGGGATTGTGAATATCCGGATTGCAAGGACTTCTTTGTAAGTGCCTTCGGTTCTGTTCGAACCCAGAACAGACTTGTATGGATTGTATGTCTGACATTACAAATTGAGATATAAAGCCGATTTCTTTCAAATATATTTCTGTTGGTGGCGAAGAATTTATTCTTTTAGCTTAACACCCTTCTCTGAGACGTACGAGCTCAGAGGTTATATAGTTGAAGTTATCAGCGATATATTCCCAATTTGGTAATGTGACATGCTGAGTGTTGCTGAAATGATCATTGTGTTGATTATTGTGATAGGATCGTTTATTTGATCGTCTATCTTGGTGATCATTGTGTTGATCATTTGTTGACCCAAAGCATGGCTTTTGTATAAAGTATGTTTTTGTGGACGTGACTTCGTCGAACCTCACACCCCGGAAATGGTCAAAACAGGAAAGATGCGGCAAGGTTATGAGGGGTAGCACCCTTTAGGGTATGTACATTTCCTTCTGGATAGAGGTGGTATCATGGTATGGAGCCCAGATATTTAACCTATGTGGTTACTACGAATTTATTACTTTGTGGTTGTTGGTTTTCGGGATCCCGTGAGAAAGGTCGTTTACGATCGGGGAATGGCGTGCTCGTGTCAGTAGTTGCCCAGTTAGGGGTAACCCGGCCTTGTGTTGGCAGAGTTCCGGTTTGGTTCTCGGGGATGTCTTTCCAGAGGCATTCTCATGTGGCAATGGGAAGTTCCTTGGCCTGACCATTTGTTGGAAATCCAAAGAAACAATACGATCTTGTACGGATTTAGTTGTAGAACCTATCATTCACTTATGGTGGCGCCCCACTGTTTGGATGGTAGCTATAGTAGGCATAGTTCGAAATGTCTATGTTGGCTAAGATTTATATCTTTACTTTCGAAATGATTTTTACTACACTATGCACTAGTAATAATATCAAATGTTCTTTTTAATGCGTATCAAGCATCTTTGACTATCATAAGGAGAAATCTCCTCCGATTCTGCGTTTGCATTGTGTGTGTGTGCGGGAGGCCTTATGGTAGTCTCATTTTTAAAAGCATTGCGAATTGACTTTGAAAATCTTTTGTTGAATGTTTTAAGAGATAAACTGTTTTTGTTGCTCACACCAGTCCCATGACTGATCCGGAGTTTATTGTTTCTTTCCTAAACTCTGGGTGCTCATTATTTTCTACACGAGCAGTCTAGAATTGGGTTTTACAGATAGTTAGATATAGTGGATTATCTGGAGTTAGTTCAGTCTTTGGATCGCACCAGTCTTGTCTATCTTTGTGCATCGTTATTGGGAGTTCGAGCTATTGCTGGATTGATTCTTGGAAATGGAGTTACAGTTCCGATTTGGAGTTCTTCCTTGAAGACTATCTTAGAGTTATTTGTTCCACTGTTAAATGTTATCTATTTTCTTTCCGCTGCTATTTTATTGTATCATATCTCTGATGTATATTGATATCTATTGGATCATCTGTTGTATCAGATATTGTATCAAAGTTGTATATCAATGTATTATTCTTTTATTCCGCTGTGTTATTTACTTAATGATTGTTATAAGCTCCGGCGAATCGAAATTTGAACGGTCGAATCTACGGCATTCGAGTACGATTTGAAGTATGGATGTCGATTTTCGAGCGGGCAAAATCCGACTCGTCACAATGGTGGCAGAGGTTTGTTGACATCGAATATAGTGACAAGAAAATGAAACAATGCAAGACAAATTCCGAAAACAATGACAAAAGTACTCTAACTCATACATTGGGAAGGAAACCTTATCTTAGACTATATGAAGAATTGGTATGTAAAAATATTTTTTAGGTTAATATTTCAGTGACAAAAATATACTTTATGAAGTTATTCAAATGCAGGTAGCTGAGAATCCAGGAAAGAAGATCACACGTACAGTGGCATGGAAAGTGGCTCATACAAGTAGAAAAACGGGAAAGGTGATTCCATGTGCTGCCAAAAATTTGTAAGTACTTCAACATCTATTCAAGACTGTATCGGTAACTGTAAGTATTGCCCATTGGGTTTGAGAATTGGATTTGAGAATATGCACTTCTCTTAATAATACAGAGGTACAATAATTACCATGTTCTTGAGTTTATAGTTTTGATCAGTTCTTTGTATCATGAAGTTTAAAGTTTAAGGCTTGTTTATGCTTCATTTTGATGTTGAAAAATAACTATCAGGTTTGAAATCTACAAATGCTAATTAATTAAGTTGAAAATGAAAAAATAAAAATGCACTTGATGAAAACAGTTTGCAGTTTTGCATCTTTTATAAGCACCCCTGATATTCATGCCACAATATTGTTTATCATTGATTAAACTGAGGGGTTATCCTGGACAAGCTTCTAGTTCTTCTTAATGATGAAGATGGGGCGATTCCGGGGTGTGCTATCAAGGATGGGTCTGATTCATACTCTGATTCAGTAGGAGAAAGTTGAGATGGAGATTGAGATTGATTTTTTGACTTTTTTTAGAAGTCTTTTTCTTCTTTTTTCTATTGTGGCTCCAATCACGAAGGTTGGCTTCAGTTTTTAAGTTGTGTTTATTCTTCGAATTTTTTGGAGAGGGAGATAGATTTGTAGCAGGGATGGGAGGTTTGTGATATGGCAGGAGAATAGTTTGCCATATTTGATGTAGAATGACAAGGTATTGTTATGATAGGATCGGAAGTAGGAGAAAAGATATTGTTGTTACCTATTAACAACATACCAGATTGAGTTTTAGTGGTAGGAGATCATGGCGATACAATGTGCACGTTTAGGAGATGAGCAGATAGATGAGGAAGAGGGACAAGGGTTGGCAACTAAGGTGACAAGGAGGAAGAGGGAACGATTTTATTTGAGTGAATTGTCACAACTTCAGTAGCTTGATAGTAATTGACTGAGTGGGGAAAATTTTGGGGCATGCAAGCTTGGTTTGGTGCACCAAATGTGCATGTTGTAGGAGCTTTGTTTGTTTCATTATGGTCACTTATGCCAGTTTTATTTCTTATTGCATGCTTGGTTGTACCGTAGAAATGGGAATAACTGCTATTGCATGTATTCCATCATATCCTTTATTGATATCAATTGCACTATTCTTATTAACACTGTCTTGCACTATCATCTCAGCAATTTGCATTATGTTATTTCCTTCTTTTACATTAACTCCATCAGTTGCATTGTCTTGTACTTCAGTGTCTCCCACATTTTCTACATCAATTGTATTTGCACTACATCAATCATATCTCTTCATCCTCATAATTTATCCATCCTCTATCATATCCAAGGCAGAAAATTTATGTCATTTTTTTGCTTTAATTTTCTCTTTATCAGATTTGTTGTCATCCAAATTTGTGGTTTTTGATCGGTTCAATAGAGTAACTTCCATCAATGTATTTGTATTATTATTACTGGCAACTGCACAGTTAACATCACTTATTTCTTTTCTTTTCATTGCTATGAACTTTCTTTTTCCTGTTTTGGTCTTTTTCCACTCTCTCTTCTGAACAACACTTGGAAGAGCTCTTTTGTTTTTCTTTTCATTATCAGCAAATGTCTTCTCTTGATACATCTCATCTTTTCCTTTTCCAGTGACTGCTACCTCATCGGATGGAGGCATTTTTTGGCAGTCCATACTTTTGTGACCAAAAGCTTTGTAGTGCACACACATATCTGGCTTCCATAGATATTTTACACATATTATCTGTGTTTACTAGTGACTTTAGTTATAGTATTTTCTTATAATATTAATTCAAATAATAGATACCAGCTGAAGTGCATCAAACTTTACATAGATGATTGTGTTCTAATATTATTGAGATATACTAGATTAACATTGTTAGAAGTTGCAAAGTCTTTGACAGTTGGCATAATCAGTGTAGATAAGTTAATGAAGGGCGAATTCAACTTGTTAAATTCATCACACATTCAACTGTATTAGCATACTAACAGTAAAAGTTAGGCAAAAGTACATATAAGCTGCCCAATGATATGAAAACTAATTGTAGGTTAGAACACGGTTACTCGCTGCTATTTCTCTAAATACAGGATATGCAAATCGATGCTCATAAATTTTCCAACGTATTAAAATTTCAGAGTTATGACAGAGATTATTATTTGAATATATGCAAACTCAAGCTTGCGACTTTCGCAAGCTCAGGCAGTTTAAGCCTTAATTAAATAATGGCAACATACCACTATAGTTCATATTCCCATAGAAGAAAGTTGTTTATATGATTGAACTTGCTTTTATAATTTATCTTATGCATTATAGTTTATCTCCTCCATATTTTGTTTTACAGTATTCATAATTTGATAGGAATTTTTTTTTACAGTATTCGCATGTTCATCATTTTCTATCAACCAATATGCAAGATATTGATAGTATATTCTTTAGTTTATGCTTTTACTTTATTTAATATGCAAATAAATTTCAGATTCAACTTTTGTTTATAATTTATTTGGGTATTATGCTGGCATTAGTTGAAGCAGCGGAGGAAAGACAAAAGGAAAACTCTAGTGTCAATGGTAGCAATGGAAGTAGAAGTTTTGAAGATTTTGAGAATGATCCCATTGCTGAATTGTTTGGAAAGGAGAAAAGAAAAAACTATTGTCGTGCAATTATCTCTACATCGACTATGAAGCAAGTGAAGCTTACACAAGCATTAAAAGCAATAACTAATTTCAAGGAAGATGAAGATAGAAAATGGAAAGCAAAGATGGAGAACAATCAAAATGGACTAACCGAAGAATTTAGATCTATGCATTCGACTATGATGAGTATGCAACAAAGTTTGTTACAATTTATGAATCAGTTTGGAGGGAATGCGACACCAAGAAATGAAGTTGCTTCCAACAATCAGTATGATAGTCCTAGAGCTAGCTTGGGTGTTCAATCCAATGGGGCTATTGGATCTTCCACAAGAGATAGGCAATCTGTAGTCTTATTGTCAGAAGAGTTGAAGGAGGTTGCTAAGGGCCATCTTGGGACACAGAAAATATGCCACCATAGAGAGGTGATGAATGAGGAAAGAGTTGTATGGGTGGAGAAAGCGTTTGATCCATAAGCACCTATTTGTGAAGCACCACAAAATGGTAATTACAAGCTATTTGATATAATTGATGGAGGTTTTGTAATTTGTCCTGAGTGTCGTGTTCGTTGTTTGTAGGATCTAGAATTTATTTTGAAGTAATGTTAGAACTTGTAATATTTTGATTTCATACTCTTTAGTTATGTATGATGAACTTGTGAAATTTCGAATCTTCCTTTAATTTGTTGTCAAATATTCGTGCAATTTAAGTTGTATGTTTGGATGCGTAATTCTTACTGTTATCAAAATTCTGTAATTTTTGATATGTATGTACCTACTGTATTATAATAAACAATTCTGTAGTGTAAATGCTAGCAAAAATGCAGCTCTACATGGTTTGGTAGCTGTAACGAACATATTCGTTACTAGAGACGAAATTTAAAACGAGCATAGCTGTTACTATTGATGAAATTTGTAATGAGCAAGTGCATCACTAATGATGAAATTTGTAATGGACAAGGTCGTGATAATTTAGAATTACAACGCCTTCTTCTACCATGAAAGGGGAAGCTAAGTAAAGGAAAATACCCGTTACAGACCGATGCAACTAATAACAAACTTTTTCGTTACAAAAATTTAGATTTCTAACGACAAAGTCCGTTGGTAAGTGATATATCTAATAACGGGTAGAGGCCGTTATAAATATTTTTATCGACATACCTCACGCCTGTACCGCTCACGACTATATCTGTTATAAATTTCATTTGTAACGACAATGTGCATTACAAATACACCTTTTTGGTGTAGTGCTTCCGTCTTGCTTATAACTTATTTTTCCAAAGCAAACTTGCCTTATTTGCTCACGGGCAAAGGGGATGGGGAGAGTTGTGCATCCAAACCTCAAGCTATAACATGGTGGAAGGTGTTATAGTATTATCTAAGGCTTGTGGCAAAGTTTAAGTGGATTTGCAAAAAAATTTCTTTAGAACATTTAGAGAAAAAGAAGATATTAAAAGGCTTGGTTTTGCTTTATGAATTTGTGATTATTTAATATGGGTAGCCCCTCCTTATATAGGCTTAAAATGGTGTTACATAAGATTTTTATAACTCCCCCCCAACAATAATGCCATGGAAGCCTTAGCTCTACACCTGCCCATCACTTCTCTTTTACATCGCCTCACTTTAACAAAATACTTAAATACCCTTATCATGTTACTATCTCTTATCTATCAGAAACTTTTCCTCCAAGAACTTATTGAACCAATGTGTGTTAATTAGTTCGTAATGTGTTTATTTTATCATTAGACAAGTGCAAAAGAGTTCGAACAATTTATATTGAATAAAAAGCCATTTATCAACAAACCGATTTTTTGTTACATTATCGAATTTTCTTCAAATTATTTATTTTTGTAAACAATTTTCAAAAACAAGTTTCCTATCATTATTTATGATTTAAAAGGATTAAGAAGGTTATTAAATCAATTTAATCAAAGATTCAAATATTTAAATAATTCAGATATTTAAATACGAATTGTCCAAAATTCCGAATCGTTACACATTAGTCTTACCAAAAAAATAAAAGTCGATTTCTCAATGATCAATAGTCCATTAAAATATTTATTGTGCATGATAATTACGGTAAAGTATTTTCGGGAAGATTTGTAAATTTTAATGAATTTTATTCTTATGCTTTATGAGATTTTACTTTACAAAATGATATTTTCGGTTTATCCGATTTATCTCAAAATGATTTTGATTGTTATCCCGATTTGGTTAAAATGTTTTATGCTAATTCGAGTGGAAAGTTTTATAAAGGATAAGAAGGTCAAATTTGGGGTAGTGTTAAAGAAACTAGTATTGTTTTAGATTGCACAATTCTTGGTTGTAAAAGTAGTGGAAATAACCTCTCCACTTTGAACATGATTATGGAAATAGAGAATTTATGCATGACTTGTTTTTAAATGATGGAGAGTGGTTTTAAAGGCAGAAATCTTAGGCTAAAAGCAAGATTAAATGAGCCTTATTTTATGACAAACACCAAGAATGAGGAATTACAATAATCTCATTAAAAAAGTTTTCAAAGCTCTATTTCTATTTTCAAAAAATATGATATAAATTGGGCTCAAGTGATTTTGGACGACTTTGTTCAAAAGAAAATTTCTAGACATTAAACGCACTTTATCATGATATGTACCTCACTATAATTTTCAGTCATTTTGCTATTGATCTAAGGGGTGAAAACATTTTGTCTCGTTAAATTTTTGACAAAACAAACTCCTCTCTTATGCACATCCCTTTTGAATTTGAATCCTAGTAGTCTTTTAACGGAAAGGAAGAGAGATTAGCAAGAGAAGAAGTGCAAGAGATTCTTTAAGAAAAAGAAAGCGATGATATGGAAATAACAAAGGAGGTAGAAGGAGAACTGGAGGAGGAGGAAATGGATACTTCTCTTAAAAAGCTATGACAAACCCTTTCTCTATTCAAACAAAGAAATACTTAGGAATCAAGAGAAGCTTCTTAATAATAAAAAGAAGCTTAAGCGCTCTTTTTGTTAGAAGTTCACTAGCCTCTCAAACAAAGTCAACAAGTACTTTGGAAAGATAATGAGAAAGTTTGGTGGAAATTCTTCTTCTTTCGCTTCATCATTCTAGATCTATTTAGCTATCTTTATGTTTTCCAGTTTTTACTTATCTTATTTTCATGTATTTTTCATTATTTTTGTGTATCTCTTTTATTATTAATGAAAATTTCCTTAGTGGTTTCATTATCTTGTTAAATATGTTCTTTTGCTCTTTGGAATCATAAACCAAAATTATAAAATGTAAACAAAAATTAAAACAAAAACAAAAAACATGAAAATTACTACATGTATATCAAAATAGGTCACTAATATACATCAACATACTTTTGTTATTATTCTAACTTTTCACTTCTATAAAACCATATGTCTTCCAGAAAAACTCAAAAATAAATTCATCATTTTATCTTATTAATCTCTACACATTCTTTCCATAAAAAATGAATTCAAATATCATTTTTAGAAATAAATGCTTAATGACTATCCAGAAGAAACTCTTCAAACATTCAAGAATGCTCTTTTTGCTTCAAGCTTGGCAATCAACGATTCTTAGAGTTGAGTTAAATGCAAATGATCAAGAATAAGAAAATTAATTTAATTCTCTTTAATGTCCGATTTCTAGGTTCACCAAAGAAGTTCAAAGAAACATCAAAGAATGCATGAACTCTCTAAAGCCAAAATGGAGCAAGAAGATTGCGAAGTTATCAACATCAGTCCAATCTTTGCACCCGTAGGATGGGTTGCATTTCCCAAGAAAATCTTATTTTAATTTGTAACTTGTATTTGTAATATATATTTATTATTTATATAATTAGCTTTAGTTATATTTTGTACTTTTATGTAATTAATTGTACAATTATGTATAGATTACGATGTATGGTTGAAACAAATGTAATTATAATTGTATATATATATAGTTATTTCGCAGAAATAATTACTTCAGATTAATATTAGTTGATTCCATATACAACTTTATCACATTTTATAGTATTTACCATTTGTCACATTTAGATGGAGTTTATTTTTTTCTTCACCCTTTTTTGTTGATGACAAATGTAAGAAATATAAAATATGCATATATTAAAGGGAAGTTAACCAATTTAAGGGAAGTTACATTATATTTTATAAATAATACATTTACTTGGTCATCTTTATCAAAAAGAGGAGATTGTAAATACCACAGAAATTGATTTTGATGACATCAACCATACAAATATAGGTACTCATGTTTTTTCCAAGTTGTGTAGAATATTTTTGCAGGATATTATATAGGTTTATACAATTACATGATAATCGAGTTTGAAGACTGATCGTTACAAAGACTAGAGATCGAGTTTAGAGATGATCAAGTAATTGAAGACTCATGAGTTTAGAGACAATGATATGAAGAGTTCAAAATTATAGATTATAGTTAATAGACGTTAAATTAATTTTTTTAAGTCCTTGAATAGCAACTTTCTCTTCTTTGAATACTATCTTGTCAAAATATTTATTTTATTATCAAATTATATTTCTACAAATGTTTTATAAGAGTTCTATATATTATAATTTTTGAAAATTATTTTTAAAAGATTTTACAAAATATTAAAACTTTTAACACTTTAAATATATTATTATTTTCCAAAATAAACAAGGGTATGCCGACATAAGCTACTTATGTATGTCGACATATGTACCATTAAGTGGTGTCTTTTGAATTTAGAATAGGTGTGAATTTTTAATACATCCCTATGCAAATAGACATGTCCTTCAAACATTATATAAAGGGGACTGGAAAACTAAATTTTATAATCACTTTCTCTGTATTCTTATTACTCTAAATTATCATTATATATTTCGTAGAATCCACTTCCTTTGCTCTTCAAATTCACTCAAATTAAATCTCAACTTTTCTACAGTTAGTCTCTGTAATCTACTCACTGATTTGAAAGAATTCTCTCGTTAATTCAAAAATTAAAGTGCTATCAAAGGGTAATAGAAATTTCTGTACCATATTATATCTATTTGTGCTTGGAACAATAACTCTATACTACTAATTTGTATGGGTATGCTTGTTGCCCATTCAAATTAAGTGGGTGTGCTTGTTGGCTGTTTAACTCAATTGGGTGTGCTTATTTCACAATCAAATCAAGTCGGTGTGCTTATTGTTTGTTTAAATCAAGTGAGTCTACCCTAAACTTGGAAATTCAAGAGGGTGTCTCTTATTGCCTTGAAATCAAAATTGAATTCTAGTTTGCTTGCTACCTGATTAAAGTAAGCGTTTGAAAGGAAATCCATACATACACTATACAGGACTAGACATAGGATCGACCAAACCAATATAAAACAAATGGCGTCATCTCTCTTACTTTTAATTTATTTTACTGCATTTATATACATCTATCACTGTCGGTTAATATATATTTTTGTGTAATTATTCTGTGTTTGAATTTCAATCTTTAAACAATTTAGAAAAGTTCTTTATAAGCTACAAAACACTATTCACGCCCCTCTACTCTTAAATTAGCATTAAGACCCATTCACCCCAGTATAAATTATACTACACTATTTCCCATACTATAGTCTTTCGATGGATTTCATGCCATAATTTAACTATAATCAAAGTGGAGTGTCCACGTTGAAGTTCTACTATATTCTCAAGTCGGGGGTATTGTGTAACATCGTCACTTCGAGATTGTCTGTTTGACTTTAGTTATATTAATGAACAAAGAACCCCTGAATAGGTCATTCTGTAGTAATCTGACATCTATTAGTACATAAACTATTGGTGCCTCGATAGCCATGAAATGTACACTGCCCAACATTTGGAGAGCATTACATACTCTAGTCTCAAGGAATGAATCTATAATCTTTCTTGAAACATCTTGATTGGGAATATTTGAAATAATACATTATTTTTCAACGTTGATAAAATTCTCATAATTACAAAATATTTTAATTACTATCATATTATGTATCATTTTAGGATTTTCAGTTTGATATACTTTAAATTAATTATTTAATTAATTATATCATAATAAAACAAGCATATAATAGAAAAAATACCTTTTAATTTACACAAGATTGGTTATCGAGTTAGATATATATGACAAATTACAAAATAACTCCTAGGAATACCCTTAATTCTATCACATTCTTCTTGAGGTAAGCTTTTCTAATTATATTTATTGGTCGATAAACCAAGAGAAATTGTTTAGAATAAGTAGAAATGCTTCTTTAGCATAGTTCTAAGCCAATGAACCAAGAAATATTTTTTGAAAATCGGATCTTGTGAAGAAACCTTCTTAGCATGGTGCTTAACCAATAAATAAAGGCAGATTTGGAAATTTGAAAATTTTGAAGATCCTTCCTTTCCACGGTTTTGAATCGATAAATCAAGAATGTTTTTTGAAAATTAGAATTTGTAATGATCCATTATTAGCACGGAACCAAAAAAGGTTTTTGAAAATCAGAATTTGTGATGATCCCTTCTTAACAAATAAAGAAAGAAAAGTTTTTTTGGATGTATTCCTCTATCTATTCAAAAGATTAAGAAACCTAAATTAATTTTTAGATGAAAAATCTAGGATAACTGAGGATTTTGGAAATTCTATTAAATCCAAAAAAAAGCTTATTCACGGTCTCCCCACGAGTATAAATTTTCTTTCCGACTGTCCTTCAACATTTCAAGAATAGTTTCTTATACCTGATTTAGGACTAGGGATTTCCCATAAAGCTAAGATGCGGAATAGTCCAAAAAATGCATTACTATGATGGCCCACAATCCATTAATCATTGATTGATGTAAAATATGATCTTAGATTTTCAACATTCCAAGTTCATATGCTAATATTCCCATCTAGTCTCGATATGCTTTAAGTGAATCACTTTGTGAATAATCAAGGGACTTTTCTAGTTAGCTTAAATAGATCTATCCATGAGATTATTCTACTTTCCATCACTTGCGTTAATAACATATCTCCTTTCTAAAAGTCGCATCCTTTAGTTGTAGTAATTAAAGATTATTCATTGATATTCTTTGATTCTTAGGGATGCCGCATCCGTTAACTCATCAATTGCATCTACGAATTCTTCTTCAGTTGTCATTTTAGCCAAATTCCTATAAGTCTATAAAACAAGGTGCAACTCATTTATCAAATTTCCTTTAGCTCCATCTAGTTATTTTGTAACGACCCCAAAATCCGTACCCCTTGAGTCAACACTATTCTACATCAATCAACTCAAGTTGAACAGATATACGAACCATTTGGGTTAAAGAAGAAGAGGTAGAAGAAGAAAATAGAAAACAACATCAGAATCTAACCATCACAGTGGAATAAAATATAATAGATAATAACAGATCTTTACTCAAAAGAAAACTATATCTTTTTTATACATACATCACCAGAGTACATCAATCACAAAACACACAATTGGCAGTAATCATAAACTGCTCTCATACAACTCAGTACACAACTAAACAGCACAGCGGTATATATATAAACAAGTACGGGAGTACGTATCGTCATCCAGCTCGTCTCCTGAGCTCCACAGCATCATATCCTGTATCCTATAATACTCGGTCTGACCCGAGCATTGTAGTTAAATAACACCCGAGTCAGTTTGGAATACCAGCATGAGAAAATCACACTCAAATTGATTATTAAAGTTTCAAAATCCTTTGAAAACAAAAGCATCTCTTAAGACCACACCACAAATATGCATATCGGCTTTTTACCTTTCGATAGCTAAAATATTTTTTATCAAAATCCTCTGATATTATAATAGGGTCTATGTACAAATACTTATTAAAATAGCCGAAATTGTTACATTATTAGATTCCAGCTACTAGCCACAAAGTGGGTAATATAAACAAAACTCGTAAAAGGCGCGTAGGGAGAATCGATTTCCAGCTAATGACTAGGCACTGGGATACCACCTGTCACGGTACCTGGTCTAGATCAACGTACCGAGGATCACTCCCGACCCCCTGCAACACAAGGCCGGGACTACCCCTTACTAGATAATCCCTAGTGATATCACCCCACGGTTGGGATCAGCAACCGCACCACTAAGCCGGAATAAAAAGGGACATCTAGACAGTGATGACCACACCCTAAATGGGTGCTACCCACCCAGCCTTGCTGCATAACCCTTGATTTTTAGTCATTCCCGGTTGATGAGGCTTGAGGCTAAGCGTTACCTTTTTAGAACATATCCCTTAGAATGCCCATCATCCACCTGACGATGTTCCGAAAGCATTCGTCCATACAAGTCCGTCCCGTGTTCGAAAGGAACCGGAGGCACTACTCCTACTACATCTAGTTTGGAAATATCCTCAGGATTGGTAGCGACTAGCCCTTGCACTTCACTGCTCCATCTTCGAATCCAAACTCGTTACCCACGAAAACGTACAAACAGGATCGAAATGGTTTTCGAGAAATAAATCTCGATCCCGGTCTCTTCGAAACGATCAACGCATTTGTCCAATATTGATAGTCGGTGATTCAACTATCAATTAACATTCATAACAACCATCAACAATAAATATTTTCCTAAATTATTTATTTATCTCAAAATATCTTTGCAAGATATTTTTCCAATTTCAACCCTTTGAAAACAGTTTCAAACTATCTTCCTTTATAGAATAAATTTCGCAAATATTTTCTATTTCCTCTGAAATCACCAAGCACAAAACTTAGATTTTTAAAATAATTTAAAAACACTTTATTGTAAAATACGTTTAACATTTAAATTTAGAAAAATTACTTTAATACTTAATTTAAAATAATACTTTACAAATAATTAAAATAAGGTTACTTTATAAATATAAACTAGATTTTCTTCTTTAAACAAAATACAAAGTCACCTTTAAATAATTATTGCGATAATAGATTTGAAAATATTTACTTTAGGATTTAGATATTTAGAAATAATAAGTTCCTAAAACATACTTTTTAAAACAACATTAAAACTTTTTATCTTATATTTAAAAATTCACTTTGAACGTACTTGGCTATCTAGAGAAATATACTTCTCTTCACATTCTTCTTTAAATTTCCAATTCAAACACTTGATTCAATTTCCACATTGATTTCCAATTCACTCCCTTTTATTCCAAAATCAATTAATTTTAGATTTTATTCCTTAATTATGATTTAAAGTACTTTTAACAGAAAATACCAATTTTAGATTTCTCAACTTACTTCTTAATGCTTTTTAAATAAATTTAAACTTTAAATTTTAAAATAATTCTTTATTCCTTTAAATAATGTCACTTAAGGTTTAAAATTCATTATTTCTCTGTTTATTCAAAATCCCCTTTCCATACTCGAAATTTATTTATTAGAATTTTAAAATCGCTTTTATTCTTAATTTATTCAAATTTTGTATAATTATTTCTCTTATAAATTTACTCCTTTTATTTTCTTTCCAAAATTCAGTTTATTTATTTTTGGTAGCTCATTATACCCAAATATATTCAATCAAACCATAGCATTCAATATTCCAACATATTTGATCATAGAATATCAAATAATCACAACAGAGAACATTAAATAATTTAAATAAATGTTGAGGAATCCAGTTGGATCCCTCTAACCTGTTTCCTTGCATTCACAAACGTTAGCACAACATAAATACCAATTCCACTTCGAGGTGGAATATCGCGGTATATGTGATTAATATAAATCATCTGCTATTATGCGGCGCATAGGGTCTCATCCGCTATATAATGCGGGAAATCAATCATTCCAAGATATACCATATACTACTATATATAATATAACACACCAGATACAATCAATCAATCAATTATTTAAATTTAACCATTTAAATTTAAATTAAAATTCAGCTGAGTGAGATTTACTCACCTTTGCTTCGTTTTGAAATCACCTCAATCATGCCTTGACTTCCCCTTTTTGACCTTGTCACAAATTAGATGATTTTATTAATACTTGAATTAATCCAATAATTAACTAATATTTACTTATTTATTTTAACTTATAATTTAATTTTAGATTTTTAAACCAAAATTTCTTTGACAAATTATCCTCAGTAACCAAATACTTAAATAAGTTAATTAAAATAGTTTAATCATCAAACCCATTTCTTTTGAAATAACTAGTAGGATAAAATATTTATATAATTTATTGATATTTGAATTAGTCAAACAATTTATTAAATTTAACTATTAATTAATTTTAAACTAATTCTCCTCTTTTCCCTTTTTTTCCTTTAGTAACCAAATAATTCAACTGTACAATTTTATCACCAATCCCATGTAAAATTTTCTTCCAAAGTCTTATATAAATTTCTAGTATATATATATATATATAAATTTAACTTCTGAAAAGTTAAAATTAAACTGTAAACATTTTCCTCTTTTTACTGAAAAACAACATACTGAGTTATATACATATATGTGCTGATAATTGATAAATGGACAAATATATACATATATGTACTGATAATTGATAAATGGACAAATTGAATTCAAAGAATTTTAAATTTACTTAACTAAAATAAAATTTCAATTACCTTACTGATCAGACCCGAGCACACCCACCCTGCATCTAGATTACGATCACATCGAGTAGCCACCGTAAGCCCTTCCATGTCGAGTCCCCTTCCCACCATCGTTGTCGCCTACGTCGCAACTCTCCAGATAGCCGCGACTTCCTCATGCTACCATGGCTCGCCACTTCTAGGTCGACCCCCTTTTCGCTCAGACAAACGTGCCTCGTCGTGACTTCCATCAAAGCACAGCGTCTCTCTTCCCACGACGACATGCCAAAAACAAAGATTCAGGCAGCACGAGATAAAAAGAAGAAGAAGCGACCCCTCCTATAGTCGAGAATGGGAAGTCGACGATGAAACGAATGAGGCTCGCCTCGATTTATTTTTATTCCTCCATTTCTCGATTTCGTTGAGGACAATAATTTTAATATATGATTTTGAACGAATTAGCAAGGTGTTTAAAAACTCGGCCTCGATTTGAATTTGGCCATTTCCCCTTCATTTTTTTAGTTCTGTATATTTTTTCGTGAGTTTGAACTTAGGGTAGGGGAAAGAGGAGATATGATTTAGAAGGAAAGGCACGTTGTGTGATGGAGATGCCTTGCGTGCACAAGCTTTTTAGCGTGTTAGATAAAGTTTTGTGTACGGCGATTCGAAGTGCTGAAGAAAACTCTGATGTGAATCGCTTAACCAGTCAACTATACATAAATTATTTAAATTTTCGATATTACTTCTAGCGTGTTTACTTACCGTGCTCACACAACAACTCCAAATGCCACAAAAATTGAAACCCGATAATAATACAATATTACAGATCCAATGGAACTGGTTTCGTCGAATTCCGAGACCATGCCTCGGAAGGCTATTCTTTATATCCAATTTAAACGATATATTTTTTAAACCAAACGAATCACTTCCAATTTCAATTTAAAAGCTTTTATTATCTTCAGAACTATCAGTATAAAATTTACAAGCCTTCAAATTATTTTTAATAGGCTTAAAATCTCAGATTCATATTTTACCCAATTTTAAATTATTTAATTCAATAATTTAATTATCAAATAAATTGTGATATTTGAAATTCAAGTTAGAAATTAATATTTAAATATTTAAAATCAATTAAATATTCCGATTTCAAATGCTTAAAAATTCCGGGTCGTCACATATTTCTTAAGAGTATTTTTGGTGGTTTTATTGGTGGCTTTAGTTGCTATATTGGCCTAAGTATGGGCTACCGATGGAAAACTATTGATAGTCGAATTTATATTGTAGAATTGGGTAAATTATTCATTATCAAACTAAGTTCTATTATCAGTTATGATCTTGTTTGGTAGGCTAAATGGATCAAATGTTTCTAATGGCAAACTGGATAACCTTTTGAATTGTTATGTCAAGCGATGGTTCTACCTCAACCCATTGGAAATAGTCAAATGCAACTATTTCAAACTTGGCACCACCTTTAGACATAGGTAATGTTCCAATTATGCCAATTCCCTATACATTAGAGCGTTATGGGTTTATTATGGTCATAAGATTGCTTTAAGGTTGATAGAGTAAGGGTATGCCATAAAGGCAATTATGTAATTTGTCACATATATCTAACTCAATAACCAATCTTGTTCAAAATAAAAGTGTTTTCTTTCTATTATATACTTTATATAATTTTATATTAACTATTTATTTAATTAAATATGTATTAATATAGAAAATCTATAAATGGAATGTTTTGTGATAACTACAATTTGTTATAATCATGAATGATTTATTACAATAGAATAAACATGCCGTTTAAATATTCCTAGTCAAGATGTATTGAGACTGGATATCAATACGTCTGTAAAGACTAGAGTACATAATGCACTCCATACGTTGGGTAGTGTAGTACTCAGAATTGCTGGGGACACCAAGGAGTTATGTGCTGATAGTTATTAGATAACTATGGAATGAATCATTCTATAATTTTCTATTGGTTAATATACATAAAGGTCAAATAGAAAATATCATTACAATAATTTTACATAATTCCCTCGACTTTAGACTACTGTCAAGCTTCAATGTGGAAACACCGCTTTAATTATAGTTAAATCATGGTATGGTAGACATTGAATGACTATAGTAGGGTCAAGTGGAAGCATTGGGAGTGAAAACCTATTCAAGAGTGAATTCGTCTTCTCAATTTTATGGCGTTAGTACCACGTGGTCAACTTAAGTCAATTAAAAGTAAAACCCTTTTCTTTGAGCAGTACGGTGATTAATAATTATTATTAAACCAAGGATTTTGTGTTTGCACTTATGAATTTGACTGTGGACAATGTTAGAATTTTGACCAAAACCATATTCCATAAGTCCTAATGGGATATAATTTTGACTACAAGAATAGGTGTAAATAATCATCACTACTATGTACCACTAATGTTGAGTAAAATTATATTTTACCGAAAAATGTGTAACGGAAAAATTCATCCAAAATGTAACACTACTTGCTAAGGTGACTTATGAATGTTAATATTCAAATTGGTCCATATTAATAGCTAACTGAATTTATGCATTTGAGTCGCACAACCGTAATGATGAACATTCTGAATAAACCACATGATTTAATTATTTTATCATCATTCTAAATTAATCAAATTAATTAATATTTATGAAATATTAATTGTTAAATTTTATTCCAGTTCTGAAAACCATCGGTATTTGATGAGATGCTTATATATAAAAAGTTAGGCATATACATATCGATATATGACACTGGTAGAAAATTTAAATTAGATTTAAATGAATGAAAATTAATAGGTCTAGAACTTTTTTTGGCTCATTTGCACAATTCTATGGCCGGCCAAAGAGAAAGGAGTGGAAGGTATCAAATTGGATTTGAAAAGGCGAGAAATTAATAAAAAGAAAAGGAAAAACATCTAGCATTGATTCTGTCCTTTATTGTTTTCTCAAATAAACAATTCATTCATTTAGTCAAAAGAAAACTCATTCTCTTCCATCAAGGAATGGTTGATTAGGTAAAAAATTTCAAAATAAAAAAAAATTGAAACAAAAAAGATGGTTTTGCCACCTAATCTTTGCAAAATCCGGAGGTTTATTTCTAGACCTTGGAGCTTTTGATCCATCGTTCAAGGTGGGATTTATAGGCAACATCCTAAGGTTATACTTTATTTATTTATATGTTTTATCATTCATATCTTTGGATTTTAATGATCTATTATGTTTTTAATTGATTACTTTTAAACATGTGAATCAAAATCCTTTATCTCAATTAAAAGTATGTCTATTATATTGATTCAACTCAGATCTGCATATATTCTTCATTTCCTAATAATATATATTCATTTGTGTTATATTAGATCCATCGCCCTTTTTGTTCTTTTATTCATATTGTATGTTTAGTTTAGATTTGAATCCTTTTACTATGAATTTAAATGTCCGTTGGTTGTTTAATTCTTCTCTAGTTTTAGAAATTATTGTTTGAACAATATTTTGTATTAAATTTTTTTTGATCGATTTATTTAAATAATATCTTACAAGTGATTTTAAAAGAATTTCGGTCATTATTTTCATAAGAATAAAAGTTAATTCAATATAAGGTTTACATATGGACTTTTCTATTATATATAAAAAAACTGGTTGTAGTTAACAATTTATCTAAGATTGTTATTTTGATTGAATGTGTATATATTTTTTAAATTGAGAATTAATTGAGTGCATATATTGCAATTTGTTTTGAATATAAAACATTAATTCAATTGTTGTATACATATATACGCATATATATGTACGTATGTATGAATGTATAAATATACATATATGTATATGCTTTTAGTTCAAGTTTTATAAAGTGGACTTTTATGAAAATTAAATTTTGACTATAAACTATCCTTTAATTAAAACTAGTTTTAAATTTTTTGCTTTACGTTAAAACATGTCAAACACAAAATCAACTTTAATGTAAACAAGGATATATATATATATATATATATATATATATATATATTGTTTGCACCAAAATTGGTCATAAACACTTAACTAATATGATAATACTGCAGATTCAGTATCCAATATCTAAACTAAATGAAGTAGAGAATAAAATATGAAGAATAGTAAAATAAATAGTAAGAAATGAAATGAACATGAGAGAATTCATAGTGGTTCAGTGTACTTCGGCCTACGTCCACTCAAAAAGTTTTCCTTTTACTTGTACCACTGACTATAGTTACGATCTATGAAATTCAAGAATAAAAATAACGGAGTATAGCATAGGGAAGAAGATGAAGAGAGCCAGAAAGAAGGTCCCTTTCCTTGAGCCATGTCTACTATATTTATAGAGGAAACTGACGAAATATCTTGCTCAAAATCGACATGCAGAGCCTCCAGATCCAACAGACCGACACACAAAAAAGGAGCCCATCTAGACCTCCTAGAGGGATCAACGCTATTCCCTAAGGATCAAGAATGGGGGTCGGGATCCCTAGAGTGGGACCCCCATGTCGCCTGCTTCCTAGTTCCATAGTCGTTTCCTAAGTTGCTTTGGTGTTCATCGAGTTATTGGGCGATCGTCGTTGAGTTGAACTGCCAATCTGAGTGGTCCATAGCCATAGTGATTCGATACGTTCCTAACCATATTAATCCGATCTGTTTCCCTGCCTATGGGAAGTACAAATCCTTACTTATCCATTTTTTGAACATTTTCGCTTAAATACACTTAACTATCATCCATAGTCTTTTTTATGACCGATCTCCAATCTTGATAATCATCTCTTCGGGCTTCCTACCTTGATGATCATGATATCCATTTAGCCAACTCCATGGTATCACGACCTTGCCAAAAGGTAGCATAATATTTTCCCTCCAAAACATGCCTTGCGATAGGAAGGTGCATTTTGAATTTCCATAAGTCTGAAGTCCAACATCCATAATCCATCAATAGTTGAATTTTCAAATCCAAAATTCAATCTTCAATCAAGCCCAATCCTCGATCTCTCTGGATCATTAGTGAAATCCATGACTGCTTTGAGTTGATAGTCAATTCCGGTACTATTCCAAACCATTAACAGAATCCATATATACTTAAAGCCGATAACCAAATCCTCGATCTCTCTGGATTGTTATCCAAATCCAAATCCTTGATCTCACTGGATCATTATCCCAAGTCCTTAATCTCTTTAGATCATCAGCCAAATCTCCTACCTCTCTAGGTTATTATCCTCATCCATAACCATTAGAAATCCTAGAAGTCAATAAGCCAATTCCTTGATTTCTCCGAGTAGTTATCCAAGTTTATGGCTTCTCTGGACCGAACGATGGTCTTTTTGGACCCTTGCTAAGTTTAATCCAAACTTAATGACATGTAAACCGATTATGTCTCTCTTTAGTAAAGCAACTCACTTCCTGAAATCCTGTGTTTAAGGGGGGCATATTGTGATGTCTTGATCCTCCTGAACCGATCGCGGCCTCTCCGAGCTCTTGTTGAACCCTATCCTTTCACTCTCTCGTGAAGGGGGAATAATGACAAGTAAGCTGATCATGTATCTCTTTAGTAAAGCGGCATTAATTCATGCTCTCCAGTTCACTGTCGATGACATAAAGTGATGCCATGGCCTTTCTATGCGAAGAATGGTCTCTTCGGACCCTTGTTGGGCCCTATCTAGTCACTCTCTAGTGAAAGGGGAACAACGATAAATGAGTCAATCCTATTGCTCTTCGGCGAAGCGACTCACTTCTTGCACTCCAGTCCATGACTCTCCGATCAGGGACATAAAGCGATCAATTCCATATTGACTTTCTTTCTTTGGTCTTGACTCTTTGATCAACAGCTTAATCCATAATGTACGAATCCATTCCGTCGCTTTCCAGTGAAGGGATTCATGGTTATCGCCTTACCTCTCCAGTCGGCACAACTGCGACCTGCTTTGTTCATTGTGCTGATGTGAATTTAAGTTATTAAATTTGAGCCCTTATGCTAGAAAACTAGAAAATAAAGAAAACCAAACATTGCCTCTTCGGATGTGATGGTTTGTCATCATCTCAAAGCATGCCTGGGGTCCGTCCTTGGTCACGTACATTTTTAAGTGACTTAGCTATTTTATTATGGAGTTTATTATTTTAATTCAGACCAGATCGATCAGGAGATGATGACCTATGAACTCGAACCAAGGCCGTTTCCGTTTGACGCAGATAATGGTCGCCCATGTTCCACCGTTGCTACCCAAGTCCTTATATACTGCGGTAGCCTACCATTCCTGATGTTTTCCTCAACCATATCCTTAAGTGCCTATATTTATCCATGGTATGCCCATCCAATTCGTGGAACATGAGCATTTTTCAGACCTGTGCTCTTGCTCCATAGAATCCCTCATTACTGGTTTCTGTTAGGGGAGCTTCTCCCTAGTGTGCAGATAAATCCATTCCAAGCTTTCCGCCAAATCCGAATAAGAGGAGAACTTCAGCTCTTTTTCATTCCTTTTCCTTCTCGATCCATCATAACCATCGTCCAGCTTCTACTTACCCGTATCCTTCCTGGTCTTCTCCCGATGATCCTTCGCCTCGCACAGTGATTACTTCCTGTTTTTCAGTTCATGCATCTTCCTGCCATGGAAATCTTTCCTCTTCATGATAGAATTCCACAAGATCCATCGGTGAATCCCATACCAATGAAATCTTGAATTCTGTTTCATCAGCAATTCCTAGCACTGCTACCATTAGAACCATTGGTGGATCCGAACGATCTACCAAAGCCACTACCGCATTGAATCATGTTAAAATGCTCCTCCTAGACTCTCCGGTCCTTTGTATTAGTGTCACCAATGTCATTACAATCTTGGGCTGTGAAATGTGAACCCGAAACTATTTCATAAACTTATCCACTAGTTCGTTCCATGTCCTGGTTGATCCATTATCTAGCTGCCTGAACAGATGGACAGCTAACTTCGTCCAATATAAAGGAAAGTAACTTGCCAATGCCTCTTCTAATGCCCCCTGCACTTCCAAATGCTTGATATATCTCATCATATTCATTATTGGATCCGACTTTCCATTATATACCTTGAATGTCGGTAGTTTCAACTCTAGTGGGTTCATAGAATTCCTGATGATTGACATCCTCTGGAGTCATATTGGGCAAACTACCTCTCATTATCCGTATCAGCTTAGCCATCCTTTCATTCTCATCCATAGGTGGTCTACAATCCATATTCCCAGCCTATCCCCTAACTCCGCTTTGGTATTCCAAAACATACTCTTCTTGACATACATTTGCATACCTATATGCATCCAACTACATAGCACCAACCACTGGCCTGCCATGAACCGATGTAGCCAGACCCGAAGGCATGCCTTCGAGTCCTAAATATCGACACCAACCATTACTGGGGGATTAGTGCTAATCCCTCCACGTTAACCAAGGGCTTCCCCCAGCTGCTTCACTCCATTCCACCATCTGTTAGCTTCGTTTCCCTTTCCTTGGTTCTGATTTTCTACAGCACCTACTGATTCAACTCCATGATCCATATTTCTAGTAGCTCCTACCGCTCTAGCTTGTCCAATTTTCCTAGGGAAAGTCTACATCATCTCCTCTAGCCTCTTCATTATCCGCTCCTACATAACATCCATCATAGTCTCCATCTCATTGAGTGATGTAGATGGAGGGTTCATTAGCTCCAGCTTCTGAAGAATCCTCCTGACTTCCTCCATGGCGACTCCTTTCTGCCAACAATATCCTTGATGATTGGCTCACCGTTGATCCAAATCCAAGATCCAAATCGTTTCCAAATTAGCAGTTGCAAATAACCTGGTTCCTGTACCAAAATGTTTGCACTAAATTAGTCACAAGCACTCAATAAATTTGATAACACCACGGATTCAATATCGAATATCCAAACAATATGAAGTTGAGAATAAAATATGAAGAATAGTAAATTTAAAAAGTAAAAAATGAGATGAACACGAGAGAATTTATAACAGTTCGGCGTACTCTGGCCTACGTCCACTTCAAAAGTTTTTCTTTTTATTAATACTACCGATTACGGTTACAATCCATGAAATTCAAGAATAAAAATGATGGATTATAGCCTAGGAAAGAAGATGAAGAGAGCTAAAAAGACTTTACTTGAACCATGTCTGATATA
Source organism: Allium cepa (assembly GCA_030765085.1). Classification (NCBI taxonomy): domain Eukaryota; kingdom Viridiplantae; phylum Streptophyta; class Magnoliopsida; order Asparagales; family Amaryllidaceae; genus Allium; species Allium cepa. The sequence continues at coordinate 467,742,865 of CM060935.1, forward strand.
TTTATAGAAGAAGCCGACGAAATATCTCGTTCACCTAAGCCTCGTAGAAGGATCGGCTTCGATCCTTATAGAGGTATCGACACCGATCCCTAAGGATTATGAATGAGGCCGACGATCCCTAGTGTGTGATCCACATGCCGCATGCTTCCTATTTCCATAGTCATTTCTTCAGTTGCTTTGGTGTTCGTCGAGTTATTGAGTGATCATCATTGAGTTGAACTGCCTATCCGAGTGATCAATAGCCATAGTGATCCGATCCGATCCTCTCCTAACCATATTGATCTGATCCGATCCCCTGCCTAGGGGAAGTGCAATCATATTTAGCCCTATTTTCTTGAATTTGATTGACTAGCATCCATTCTCTTGTTTGTAACTAATCTCCATTCTCGATAATCATCTCTTAGGGCTTCCTACCTTGATGATCACGAAATCTATTCAGCTAACTCCATGGTATCATGATCTTGCCAAATGTTTATGAAAAATATATTTATGGACAACAAAGGCATATAAAAACAGAATCATTAACTATGCAGAATTCTTATATGTTGCACTTGCATAGTTTACAATGTGAGTATATTTGGATATACACACATTTCATGCTTTGTTTTAAATTGATCATCAATGACATTTAACGAGCTATTAACCTAATTAGAGAGAGATGATTGAAAGGTTTCTCTCTCCAATTAAGGCTATTTTTCCCTTAATTGAGTGCATAGGTTTTAGACAAAGAAGCAAAAGATTTCCTTCTCAAATTAAATTCGATAAGCAATTGTTACATTGTTACACACATAGGTGTATTTGATACACTCATACATTTAAATTTATACCAAATTCGAAATCTTTTCCAAAAAATAAAGGTTTTTATTTAAAACACCTTTTAGATTGGATCTAAAATCTCTTTAAACTTTATAGGCCCAATAGATCAAAATAAGTATTTTTTTTTTGAAATCTACCTATTTCACCCGCTTCAGACTGCCCGGATCCATCAATGGTATCAGAGAAAAATAGCCTACATTGTCAAAATTAGTCATGTTAGGGCTAATCAATTAAGCTTATCAATATAGTATGGTATCTAAAAAAGTCTATCTAGGCTTGAGTTTGGGTAATCAAATATCCTGCCCTTCTAAGGTAACCAGCCCAGATCGATAACCGAAGTGGGCCCAAAGGTAGCGCCTAATAAAATATTCCTCATTTAAATTGGACCTGGGCTAATTTTCAAAGTTGTTTTCAAAATTTAAAAATTATATATATTTAAAAGTTGAATTTAACTTAAGAATTACATTATAAATGTTATAATGTGATTTCAAAATTGTTTTGGAATTAAAACAAGATTCTAAATTTAAAAGTTAAGTTTAAAATAAGAATTATATTATAAATGTTATAATATGATTTTTAAAGTTGGCTTTGAAAATAATATATATTATAAATGTTTAATATAGTTTTCAAAAGTGCTTTGAAAATATTATAAACATATTTTAATTTTTTAATATAATTAATAAATTAATTAAATGGTTAATTAATTAAAGTATATACATGTGCTATATATGTTACATTATTTTGAATTGTTTAAGCAGAGGTATGTATATATGTATATACATAAGAAAATTTCAAAATTAATATTTAATTAAATTATCTATTTAAATAAATAAATAAATAATAAAATATATACATACATACATATATGTGTGTGTAACCATAAATGTTATGGTATACAAATTTAATTAAAATGTCACTACATCATACTACCCATTTTGCCACATCTAATGCAGAAATTTTGCAACGGTCTTAAGCCATGGCAAAATTTCTAAGGTTTTTAGTCATTGCAAAATAAAAGGCAACGGCTAAGGGTTGTGGCAATTTTGCAACGACTCTAAACTGCTGTAAAGTTCCCTTATATTTTTATAACCATTATGTATGGTGTACTTTTAGTTACGCCACACCCCTTCAGCATATTAGGCTAATCAAAATAATGCCAGTTCCAAAAAAAATTGCAAATTCCCCCTTTTATCCCGTCCTAATTCCGGCTCTCTCTAAATCACTCTGCTCCTTCTCTCTACCGCTCTGCCCCCTTTTTCCTACTCGTAATATTTCTTCCTTTTGTCCCTACTTACCCTATTTCTACTCTTATAATAAATCTAGGGTCGTTGCCTCCCTCTTTCAACCATAAATTATGGGGTGCTTTTTTTTCAAGGTCAAATTAATTTACGTATTCGAAAATAGGATTTTGCTTTTTTCTCAAGTTGATATCGATTTGTTTATTCATTCTCAGGGTTTTATGATTCATGAAATTATGCTAGTTTTAGTTGCATATTTGTTTGTCATAAATTTATTGCAATTTTTACCTAGTACCGATTAATGAACCTTTCGTTCTGTTTTAAGTTTTACTCGAGTAAATAGAATGAACTTTTTGAAATCTTATCGTAAAAATTTCCATTTGGGATAATAGAAAGCATATTTGAAATTCACAAGGAAAATTTACTATTAGTACTATAAATTTGGGTTTAGCAAACCCTTATTGGTTAATTTATTGACGATGGGGGCAAATATATGAGACAGACAGCTCGCGGGTGTGCATGTGTGCATGCGCACGGGGGTGTATGTATGAGTTTTCTAGTTGTTTTACCTCCGTCTTCTCTCTATATTCCAAAACCATAACTTCTGTTATATATAAAGTAAAACTTTTGATCACATATGACCTACTTCTTTCTTATTTTTTAACTCAAATAGAAGAACAATCTAAAACGACAATATCTTTTCATAATCTATTTGATTATTCACGAAAATCTGACTTTGTTATGTTCATGCGTTCATTATGTTTTCCTATTTAACCGTTATATGAGTTTAGAGAATATGGATATAATAGATTATTCACTATAACTTGCACTCTAATTCTATAATTTTGTATATAATACATTTACCTTTATTTTTATACAAATGATTTCTGCTTGTTTGATAAGAATTAGTATTTTCTCTTCTGGCATCTCAAAAATTATGAAGAAAACATTTTTGATTATTTGCTCTTAATATAACATATTTATCTAGTTGATGAAATTTCACCGAGTCAAAGTCCTTATACTAACGTTAAGAATCGTATATTTCTTTCTTATTCTATAATAGGACTTGTCCTAAAATATAAAAGGTAGGGAAGTGGTCCATGTGTTGGTGTGTATTTACAGGTCCGACTCATGTCATTGTTGAAGATTGTTTTGCTTTCGCTCTAGATTTATGCAAAAAGACACCATACCTTGCTAAACTATGTAAGTTTTCCGTTAATGTGATTTTTTTTTATTTCTCACATTAAGAATTCTACCAGATGTAGAAAATTTCATGGTTGGATCATAATAAATAAATTGTAGGAAAAGAGTATAGTAATGGAGACTCGAGATATATGGGTAGAGATGCAACGGTAATCATAGTTAAAGAATCATTGCAGTAATAGAGGGTCCTAATTGTCTTCTTGTAGCGTAAGATTTATCATTGTTATCATTATATAGGAAAATCAAGCCACATTATAGAGTATTTTTCTAATTCATCATTTAGATTCGCCATATTTTTTGTTATGTTTTGGACATTTCAAGTCACTCAGCTTAGATCTTTATCTTCTTAGTGCATCACTTTATAATCTATTATAATTTTTAGCTTCACTTGACCTCTATCTTTTGGCTATAAATGGTACCAATTAACATACCTAACTTATAATATTGCTAGGTTTGATGTCCTAACAAAATCATGCATTAGTAAGACTCTTGAGATTTCTTGCGACCTACAAGGGTCGGTTATGTTGAGCTTCCTTTTATTCCCTCGATGCATCATCATCAGAGTTAGATTCGGTTCTTATCATCGGAGAATTTCCAAACATCTTTGAGGAGTCTAGGGACTGCCCCTTAAGAGAGAGATTGACTTCTTGATTTATTTTGATAGCCGGTAGCATTACCCATAGGGCATATGGAGACTAGAGAAAGGAAGGGATTGAGCGAGTAGATCCATGAGCTTTTAAGAAAGGTTTCATAAGAAGAAACATCTCGGAATAGGGAGCGCCAATCATCTTTGCTAGCAAAGCAGGTGGTTCTCTTCGGCATTGCATTGACCATAGAGAATTAAATATGCTCACATAGAAGAACCATTATCCACTCCCTAAGATAGATGGTCTTTTTGACCAGTTAGTTGGCACTTCAGTATTTTCTCAGCTTAGTCTGGCCATTGGATTTCATCAGCTTAGAATAACCGATGACAGCATTGCTAAGACCACATTTAGGGCACCCGATGGACTCTTTGAGTGGTTGGTTATGTCTTTTAGGCTAACGAATGTCCTAACCTATTCTATAGATTTGATGAACCATGTTTTTACAGATTTCCTAAAATAAAGTTCGAGGTGGTATTCATGGTCAAAATTTTGGTGTTTTCCAAGAAGTATGGAAAAGCATGTTATTCATCTAAAGGAGGTTCTTCGGACACTTCAGGTTCATCAGCCGAAGACAGAGTTCTTGGAGTACCACTTTTGGCATACAGAAGTGCCTTTCTTGGAGCATAGAGAATGTCTACACATGGTAGGAATTTAAGAAATGGTTTTTTACATTTGGGATTCAGATTATAGAAATCCAAAGAGAGGTTGGCGAAGGTTAGGGATGTACAATAAAATTCAGCAGATAAGCAAAGACGAAATCCCATGTGCATATAATTGAAGTGATTATAATTGTCTCAGACAAATGGATTTGACGGTGATGCCTTAGAATAAATATAAGTATAAAAGAGGAATATGAATAAAAGCCTTTAGTTTAAGAAAAGTACTCCTAGGTTAGTAAGGAACAAATCCATGTTATGCCGAGTCTAATAAAATGAAAATTTTTAAATTTAAAGAGTTTAAAAAATGTAATTCTTAGAATTGAAAATTTTCATTGTTAATATTTTCTTTTAGAAAAAAAATATGGGGTTTTTAAACAAAGGTATGAAATTTAAGTTGGTTTTTATATAACGAAAAATTGGATTTTTTTTGAAGAATTATGAAGTGTGTGCGCTCACTGGTTTCATTATAAATAAACAAAGATTTCGAACATAAAAATTTAGAGTGTATCAAGTATCGAAAACATTAATTACAACTTCTATTGTTGTAATAAATGTTTTTGTGAGAAATAATTGGAGCATAGGCTATTACACTATTGTTATAGTAAGTGACTCCCAAGAGAAATATTTTTACATAGGTAAATAAGATTTATTGGTATCTATTAAATTGAATCCATACACTAGTATTTTTTTTAGGTTGTAGTAACGGTGTTTTATGCAACATCCATTTTAACCCAAATAAAAATGTATTTTAAAAGGTAATTTCTAAGTACAAAAACAAAATGGTATGTAAAGTACACTTATTATTTTTAATAAGTATAAGAAAGTGTTTTTGTAGTTATGGGAATATTAAAATAGTTTTGAAGATGAGTTTTTCTAAAAGGAAAATGTGTAAGTTAGATATTAGAAAATATTTGTCATGGAAGAATATAAATTAAACATACATTAATCTATTGGAATGAAAAGAATAATGATATGATTTTCTATGAAACCAATAAAACTATTTTGTGCAAGTTACAAGGGATACATGAAAGAGATATACAAGATATGAAAAGCACCATATTTTGTATAGCCTATTTTGAAAAATATAAAATAACTTCCTTATAATTTCACATAAACATAAAATTCTGTCTTAAAAGGTTTATAGAAGATTTTAGCATTAATAATTTCTCATTTGAAAAGTAGTTCCAATACATTAAGGTATGAAGCCGTGAGGTATAATAAGAAGATATTTTGGAAACACGTAAAAATAGTTTAAAATATTTTAGAAGAAAATGGTTTGGTGAAAAGGTAAATAAGTTTTCGAAAATGAAAAAAACCTAATAAAAGTAGAATTGGAAAATTCAAATTTTTATAGAAAAATGAAAAATTCTTTAAAAGAAAATGAGGAATAAGTTTTGGACTTAGAAATCCTCTAGGTTTAAGGAATAATGTAAATTCAAAAAAAAGTTATGAAGAAGCAAGTCTAAAGGGATAAGATTTGAAGTAAGTTGGTATTTTTGAATTTAATAGAAACTTAAACATAGCACTTTTAAAGACAAAGGTTTTGGGACTTGATGTTTTAAAAATTTAGAAACCTTAATTTCTAAAATGGAACTATAAACACCAAATCAAACTTCTAAATGTGAAGTAAGTTGGAATCATTTCCTAGGTGTAATGGAAAAAGTGCAAGACCATGTAGGGGATAGCAGTGATTAGTTTTGGAAGTAATAATAGAGTTTCCGTAGAGTATATATGACCATAGTGAGAACTTAGGAATGTTGATTCATGTGAGAAAACTAACAAAGAACAGTAAGATGGAGTTAGTAAAATTGTAAGATGCGTATGGTTAAGAATGGATATTCCTGATTTTGGAAGAACTTGGATAAAGCATTTTCCTTTAGTGGAATTCCCATAAGATAGTAATTCTCAAGCTAGCATTGAAATGGCACCTTCCGAAGCTCTTTATGGAAGACCGCGCAAGTCTCTTTCGTGTTGGATAAAGTCCACAAAGATTAAAAAGACTTCGAAGAAGATTAAATTGATTAGGAGAAAATGCGTACTTCTTATCTGTGTAACGACCCGCCTTTTTGGACAATTTAAATCGACGATCATATACACATGTCGATTCCAAACCATTCAAAAGGGCAGATAGTTATTGGGGTAAATAAGAAAAGAAAAGAAAGAGAAATAAAGGAAATGAACCACCACAGAATCTCGCAGCGGAACGATAAAATATAATAGTCAAATAAACAGTTCATGAAGCTGTCTACTATACTTTGACAATTATTTATACAACATTTATCAGAGTTTATACATATACAACAGAACAATTAAAAAAATGCAGCAGATAACATGATGCAAGGGTAATAATAGTAAAAGTATACCAAATCTTCGTCTTCGTCCTCCAGAATAGATCTTCAAAAATCTGAAACTCAGGACTGACCCGAGCGTAATGAAAAGACAAAACACTCGAGTCGGGACTAAATATCCTTATGAAAGTTAAATCAATCGTAAATAAATATGAGTGGAACGGCGTCAGAGATGTTTACGGGGTTTGACATCTCCTATCCAGTGTCAACGTGCGTGCAATAACTTAAGAGATGTTACGGGATTTTCCATCTCCTAAGGATCCGTTAAACTATCTACTATATAGTAATATACGCTAAGTAGATAATGCCTATCAGTAATATAAAATATCAAAATAGCGTTAAGGCGTTACCATAATCCCCCTTAACACATTTTTATATTCCCAAAAGCATATACAAGACCGTAGTTTCCCCAAAACCGGAAGTCACCAGAGGGCAATCCATATACTCAAGGTACAAATCAAAACGTAGTGGTCGCGAATAGGATAATCAGTATGACAAGGTACATGAGGCGATACCAACTAGGATACTAGTAGTTGCGTGATCCGGACTGATGTTGGGCATAGCCAGCAGCTACCCCAGCACCGCGAAACAACACTCCGAAATCAAGGGGTGCACCCAAATCGAATCACAAATGTAATAGAAATGGTATCGAAGAAGTGTGTCCGCTAGAGGTGGCGAAGCTCAATGGCCCGGCGCGGCTCCTGTTTTAGTCATGTCAGGGGTCATCCAATAATCGTTCTCTTTCTTCAGTCAACGCGTTCACCAAACCATCCACTTCATTCTGGATCAACACTCCACGTATAATAGTTATTAAAGTGGTTTTCGGTATCGACAGAGAGTATGTCCATATCCGATCCCGGTCTCTTTAATAACTACGTATTATTACACCGTTGGCTCTTTTACGTTTCAAATCGATTCATAATTGATATCAAAATATCATATTTGCTTCAAAATCAAATCCATTTCAAATATCATCGTATCTATTCAAATGTAAGATTTCGTTCCAAACTAAATTTCGCATCAATATCTCATTTCGATTTCCAAATCATTTCGAACTTTAATTTAGGTTGCGACTTCATTTAAACTAATTCGTATTTACGTTTAAGATTTAAACATAAACATTTCACCTTACTGACCTATTTGAAATTTTAGAAAAATAGTTTGAGTAGTTTAAAAATAGTTTTAAATAATTAAAATCGTTAAAATACTTTAAAATCTTAAAATGGATTTGAAATAGATAAATTTAGTTTAAATAATTTAAATTGGGTTAAGTAGATTTAAAATAGATTAAAATAGTTTAAGTATTCAAAATGGTTTATATAACAGAGTAATTTGGAAAACAAAATAAAACAGCTTCAAAATCAATCCATTTCAATTATAACTTCCCAATTCAAATCAATTTCAATTTCCATTTTACCGATTCAATTTCGATTTTTAATTCAAATCAATGCCAACTCTGACTTCAAATTAATTCGATTTCACATTCACCTACAACTTATTCAATTTCAATATATATCGATTTTTAGCTTGATTTTTCAAAATATTAATTTTAACACTTAACAAAATTATCCTTCCATATTCAAATTTAAATCCCAATTACAAACATGATTCAATTTCAAGCTCAATTTCAACTATCATTTTATATCGCTTTTACTTAATAATATTCAAAGCTCGATTTAAGGTTCAATCCTTTAAACGAATAAATTTTCGAACTTCAATCATAACCAAGTATTAAATTTCAAAGTCTCAACTTAATAATTTAACAAAATTCCTTTAACAAAATTTTATTTCAACATTCCAAACTCAATTTTTCGATGAATTCAATTTCTATAAATCGATCTCTATTTATAACTTTTAAATCAAAACATTTAAATAAATTTCAAATCGACGATTTCAAAATTATTAATTTAGCCAATTCGGTGTCCGTATATAATTTTCTATCCTATGGCCAAGTAGTTATTTATTTCAATTAAATGTCAGGGATGAACATATATCACTTAAATTAAATCACGGTATCATATGTATACATAACAGGATATATATAAGCAAATAAACATCCAAACATTCAATTATCAACCAATAGCATCCATCAAAATACATCATCCAATAAACAATACAATTTATGGCAGTTTCATAGTTATCAATGTCAGGTAATTTAATCGCAATTCAATTTCAATTTTAATTTCAAATTTAACTGTCAATTTAATTTCAACGGTTAATTCAAATGACAACCAATATGACAATTAAATTTCATCAAACAACGACAAATAAAATCATAACACTTCATAATGTCAAATTTAACTAGCATAAAGATATTTAGTACGGTGTGAGCGTTATAAAACACTCACCTTGATTTCAATGCAGTTCCAGCGTTTTCTTTCGAATAAAATTAAACGAGCGTTTAATTTTACCCGAAATTTTATTTAGCTCCAAACGACTCCAATCCAATTCCATAGCGTAGTGCTCGTCGAAGCGATCCCAACGCAAAAAGTTTCGTCCGAATTCGACCTCGCAGCAGCAGGTTATGACAGTTTAAAGTTACACGAATCAATATAAATATAATTTACAAATTCTAATATTAACATATACCCTAACAAATCCTGGCCACACGTTTCCATCTACAGATCACGGCCACGCACGCATCTCTTCCTCTCCCTCAAACGTACGCGTTCCCTATTACTCACTGCCGAACCCAATCTCAAAACTAGGGTTAAAATTTTCGACCCCCCCGACGAACTAAGCAACGATCAAGAGATGCCATTCAACTCGCTAACCCACTCTCTACCTTCGGCTGCAAGATGGAGGAACTCGGCCTCCCCCATGGCGCGCAAAACGAGGGCGAACGGCCGACCTTCAAGCTCAGTTTCCCGGTGATTTACATCGCCTATGACGATCTCCACCGTTGAGATCGAAGATCTCAACGTGCTTTACAACTTCCATGTTGAAGGTTTCGCGTGAATGTCGACGGATTGGGAGATCGGAGGGGATGAATGAGGTGCGTTGCTGGCCGTTGGACGTGATAATGGCGGCTAGGCTAATTTGAAACCCTAGTTTATAAATTTTTCCCAAATTATGAAGACAAGGAGCTATTTATAGGAAACGGCGAAAACTATCCAATCCGGATTTCCAAACTCCGAATTTTGCACGGTAACTGACGTTTCTAGGGTTTACCCCGCGTTTCGGACACAATGGAACAGGTTTCGGAAGCTAATTCGATCATATGTGAGAGTTATAGCGATAAACGATCAATTTTAAATTAAACCGATTTAAACCGATTTCGATGCGTTTTGGCTCGTCCCGGACAAACGATATATCCGATTGACACGAAATTTGAAATCTTACAATAATATCACATTATGGATCCGATGAAACTGGTTACGTCGAAATCCGAGACTATTTGAAAAAATGACTATTTTAACTCGCTAAATTAATATTAAAACAATTTCAACGCGTTCCGAGCTGCCACGGTCAAACGACAACTCCGATTGCTATGAAAATTGAAATCCGATAATGACTAACTATTACGGATCCAATGGAACTAGTTTCGTCCAATTCTGAGATTGTTCAAAATTTGGCTATTTTCCAGTCGATAATTAAATATTAAAATATTCAATTTTCACAAATTTACTTTTAAATTCAGTTTTAAAACTTCTATAACATCACTATAACTCCAATATGATACAATAGAATTTTACAAATCATTTTTAATCATATTAAACCCGTTATTCAATTTATCTCATAAATTCCAATTTTAAAATCTTATTAACTCTATTAAAATCCAAATATAACTTACATTCACTTTGGAAACCAATTTGAATCATATTAAATCAAATTTCAAATATTCACTCTATTTTCATATATTAAATTTCAATATCAAATTAATCATATCAAATTTGAAATTTAATTTATTCAAACATTCGTAATATTAAATTTAACAAATTCGATTATTCTTAAATCACTATCCTTTGAAATATTCAAAACGAACATATAAAATTTAACTTTTGAACGAATTAAAATTATAAAACAACTATTTCCATTATACGGTTATTCAATTCTCATTATTAAATTATTCAATAAATTCCAAATATTAAATTTAAACAATTTCGATTATCTAATAATTCATTATCTTTTGAAATATTGAAATTGAACTTATAAGACTCAACTTTTAAAACCAATTCACAATTTAGAACACTATTTTCATTTTATAGTTATTTAATTATTCAATAAGTTTTAAATATTTAATTTAAACAATTTACCTGTTCAATCTTCAATATTTGATTTTAAATAGATTTTACTTATCAATCAATTACTTTATTATACCCAATGAATTCAACATTTATCATTATTTCAAACGACTTACAAATTTTTTTCTAACACTAAATCACGAAATCTTATTAAATTTGCTATTTTAATTATCGAAAATTTACGGTTCGTTACACTCTCCCCCACTCAAAACTTTTCGTCCTCGAAAAGGAAAAAAAAAGGGAAAAGACACTAAGTATAGAATTCAACACTAGCTATATTTTATTTAAAGTTATCAACTTATAAAACAATGAAATTCCATTCATAAATCGTTACTACACTTCCACTAACTTACTCCGAACGGCTTTCTAAACTTAAAAGTTAGTTATCAAAACATGTTATAAAAAAAAAATTAAAACTTGAAAAATTTTCTAACACCCGGATTTTACGGAAAATTTCGGCAGAGTCTCCTTTGCGCGGCTCGATCGGTACAACTACAAAACGCCTCTACGGGCCCCAAACCAACAAAAGAAAAATCCAAAAGCCAAGTGGCTCATCAAAAATCACCAAATCCAATGATAAAATAAACATGTACCTTATATTATTATTTTTTATTAGCGAGCATATACGAATAATATAGCGCGAAAGCGAGCTCCAAATGCGAAGCAAGCGAAATCCGCACCTACTAAACACTCAAAAAACCATGGGAAACATGCATATATGAAAATAATATCAATATACACAATATAGCAACATAATAACTACATGTGCCAACATAGCAAATGCAACAACAACAAATGCAACCATCAATCAACTATCATCCACCAAATTTAAAACCAATCAATATAAATTCACTTCTCATTAATATTTGTTGACTTGGGTTTCAATATTTTTATCACAGTTGATTCATTAACGTTGGATTTTACTAACATTCCTTCTCAATTCAATTAGTTAACATTCACTAATTTATATTTACATTAGTTCACTTCAAATTTGAATCCAATTAATTTCTATTTAAATTCATTTAACTTCCAATTTTATTTCAGTGATTTATAGCTTTCAATTTCAATAACACTTAATGAATTATATGCAATCCACTAACAATCATATAACAACCAAATCATAGCCAACATAACCAAATTATTAATTTTACATTCAATTTGGTTTATCTCCTTCAATTCCAATTATACCATTTAAAAGAATCATTTTATATTTGGCATCTTCAATTTTCAATATTAGCTTAATTAATTCTGTAAGCCGTACATATATCATCCGTGAGCAATATCAATCTAATCCCTTATTCGATCACACAATTTCACTTCCAAACTAGTATCGTTCACCCGACTCTCTAGTGCGGACTCAGATTTGGTTCCTTGATTGGAAACTGTTACTCTCCTTGCATAGCCATATACTATGATAGAAAATTCCATAATCAAACCAAAAATCCATATCCAGGGTTCGCCGTCGAAAATCGAGTGGAAAATCCTAACTTGGATCGATATAAATCATCTCGAAATTTTGTGCTCGAATTTGGATCAAATCGTTATGCGAATAAAATAATATACGTACAATCTCACGTATTACCTTCCAATAGATTTCTATACAATTTATCTATATTAAATTATTTCATTAACTTTCATTTTATTTACAATTAATTATTCACAATCCATTATTCAGTTAATATATCCATTTCTTTACATAGCATATTCTTCAACATATTTTTCCTTAAACATCATATCATAGAATTTGCTTACTCAAGTTCATTTTAAACTTTCTATATAATTTAATTAAGTTCAATTTCATTTTCCAATTGATTCTTAGCTATACCAAATTCTTTTGTTTACATTTACTTCAATTTCATAATTTTAGTTAATAACGAATTCATTTGTGGATCATTTTATTAATTAACACTTTAGTTTATAGTCATTTCATAAAAGTCTAACTTCTCATATATGACTTCTCTTAGTTTACAGATATCTTAAAGGTTACAAATTCAATTTTTTTTCCTTTGCAATTTATATTTATTTTCTCTGACCAATTTACAAAGATATAATACGATTCATTTCTTAAGTTCACTTACTTGTTTCATTTATCCATTTATCATTTCATGCTATATTTAAGTATATAACAATTTTTTCACAACCAAAATTTTCATTTACATACATTTTAATTCATTTTGAGCTTTCCTTACTTGTATACTTCAATTACTTTCAGGTTCTGTTTATTTGTACAACATCTCATTACATATCCAAAACATCATTTTAACTTTTTAATATTTGGTAAGTCTTGTTATATGTTATCAGAATGCAAAATCGGTATTATACAAATTTATAGAATTTCATTTTACTTAATTAGAATGTTCACAAATTTAATTTGTTTAAATCATCTTTACCTTTCAATTTTAAAGTTCCCAAACAATAGCGTAGATATCTTAATCCTCTTATTTTATAAATTCTGGTTATTCACATTTCATTCAAAAAAAAAATTGAAAATTATTCGTTAACAGAACTTAGAATTTTAAATGCCCGGTTCTTTCCAAATCGTTTGAATTAAACATATATACTTATATCCTTTTATATATTAAATCATACCTTTGGAGTTTAAACCAAAACTCATTTACCCAAGATAATTTCAAAGAAAAGCAAAGCTTCTTAGAAGTCTCCCCCACTTTGAGACTCGAAAATGAACGTCGATGATGCTGCGCAGTCATCACCGAAATTATTTTCCAGCGACAGAAGAGAGGAGTACTTAATTCATTCCTTCTTAAAATCCTTTCAAATATTTCCATAAACAATTTTCAACTAATATTACCATATATTTCTTCAAAACTTTGAGAACCATTTTCAAAATCTCCGGGTCTTAAATTCAATATTTTCCAATTTAAATCTATTTTTAAATTTATAAGTCACCTTTATAAAATATCTTATAGGATTTTTTTCTTAAAACATTCTACAAGTTGTTTTATTGCTGCTCATTTTGTAATTCATCTTATTCATTAAATCACAATATCCAATTAATGTTAATAGCCAATATTTCATTTCCAACAACCAAATAAGCTAGATTGATCACAATAAATTTTGAAATAAATTCTTTATATACAAAATATAATTAGGGCAAAATTATTTCATTTACCCAATTTCAAAACAATACTATGTCGAGTTGTTCTGTTTAAGTGTTTAGAGATCCCTGTCAATGACGTTAATTACTCGTATTGACCAGAATCCATAAGCCACTCAACAAATCAACCGACACAATATAAAACATTTTATATCACTAACAAATACGCTCTCTCATATACACTCAACTCATTCATATAGTTTACCTCTATTTCAATGAGTTATTCCCCACTAGAGCCAAGGTTTATCGCTAAACCAAAGCTCTGATACCAACTGTAACGACCCGCCTTTTTGGACAGTTTAAATCGACGATCAAATACACATGTCGATTTCAAACCATTCAAAAGGGCAGATAGTTATTGGGGTAAATAAGAAAAGAAAAGAAAGAGAAATAAAGGAAATGAACCACCATAGAATCTCGCAGCGGAACGATAAAATATAATAGTCAAATAAACAGTTCATGAAGCTGTCTACTATACTTTGACAATTATTTATACAACATTTATCAGAGTTTATACATATACAACATAACAATTAAAAAAATGCAGCAGATAACATGATGCAAGGGTAATAATAGTAACAGTATACCAAATCTTCGTCTTCGTCCTCCAGAATAGATCTTCAAAAATCTGAAACTCAGGACTGACCCGAGCGTAATGAAAAGACAAAACACTCGAGTCGGGACTAAATATCCTTATGAAAGTTAAATCAATCGTAAATAAATATGAGTGGAACGGCGTCAGAGATGTTTACGGGGTTTGACATCTCCTATCCAGTGTCAACGTGCGTGCAATAACTTAAGAGATGTTACGGGATTTTCCATCTCCTAAGGATCCGTTAAACTATCTACTATATAGTAATATACGCTAAGTTGATAATGCCTATCAGTAATATAAAATATCAAAATAGCGTTAAGGCGTTACCATAATCCCCCTTAACACATTTTTATATTCCCAAAAGCATATACAAGACCGTAGTTTCCCCAAAACCGGAAGTCACCAGAGGGCAATCCATATACTCAAGGTACAAATCAAAACGTAGTGGTCGCGAATAGGATAATCAGTATGACAAGGTACATGAGGCGATACCAACTAGGATACTAGTAGTTGCGTGATCCGGACTGATGTTGGGCATAGCCAGCAGCTACCCCAGCACCGCGAAACAACACTCCGAAATCAAGGGGTGCACCCAAATCGAATCACAAATGTAATAGAAATGGTATCGAAGAAGTGTGTCCGCTAGAGGTGGCGAAGCTCAATGGCCCGGCGCGGCTCCTGTTTTAGTCATGTCAGGGGTCATCCAATAATCGTTCTCTTTCTTCAGTCAACGCGTTCACCAAACCATCCACTTCATTCTGGATCAACACTCCACGTATAATAGTTATTAAAGTGGTTTTCGGTATCGACAGAGAGTATGTCCATATCCGATCCCGGTCTCTTTAATAACTACGTATTATTACACCGTTGGCTCTTTTACGTTTCAAATCGATTCATAATTGATATCAAAATATCATATTTGCTTCAAAATCAAATCCATTTCAAATATCATCGTATCTATTCAAATGTAAGATTTCGTTCCAAACTAAATTTCGCATCAATATCTCATTTCGATTTCCAAATCATTTCGAATTTTAATTTAGGTTGCGACTTCATTTAAACTAATTCGTATTTACGTTTAAGATTTAAACATAAACATTTCACCTTACTGACCTATTTGAAATTTTAGAAAAATAGTTTGAGTAGTTTAAAAATAGTTTTAAATAATTAAAATCGTTAAAATACTTTAAAATCTTAAAATGGATTTGAAATAGATAAATTTAGTTTAAATAATTTAAATTGGGTTAAGTAGATTTAAAATAGATTAAAATAGTTTAAGTATTCAAAATGGTTTATATAACAGAGTAATTTGGAAAACAAAATAAAACAGCTTCAAAATCAATCCATTTCAATTATAACTTCCCAATTCAAATCAATTTCAATTTCCATTTTACCGATTCAATTTCGATTTTTAATTCAAATCAATGCCAACTCTGACTTCAAATTAATTCGATTTCACATTCACCTACAACTTATTCAATTTCAATATATATCGATTTTTAGCTTGATTTTTCAAAATATTAATTTTAACACTTAACAAAATTATCCTTCCATATTCAAATTTAAATCCCAATTACAAACATGATTCAATTTCAAGCTCAGTTTCAACTATCATTTTATATCGCTTTTACTTAATAATATTCAAAGCTCGATTTAAGGTTCAATCCTTTAAACGAATAAATTTTCGAACTTCAATCATAACCAAGTATTAAATTTCAAAGTCTCAACTTAATTATTTAACAAAATTCCTTTAACAAAATTTTATTTCAACATTCCAAACTCAATTTTTCGATGAATTCAATTTCTATAAATCGATCTCTATTTATAACTTTTAAATCAAAACATTTAAATAAATTTCAAATCGACGATTTCAAAATTATTAATTTAGCCAATTCGGTGTCCGTATATAATTTTCTATCCTATGGCCAACTAGTTATTTATTTCAATTAAATGTCAGGGATGAACATATATCACTTAAATTAAATCACGGTATCATAGTATGCATAACATGATATATATAAGCAAATAAACATCCAAACATTCAATTATCAACCAATAGCATCCATCAAAATACATCATCCAATAAACAATACAATTCATGGCAGTTTCATAGTTATCAATGTCAGGTAATTTAATCGCAATTCAATTTCAATTTTAATTTCAAATTTAACTGTCAATTTAATTTCAATGGTTAATTCAAATGACAATCTATATGACAATTAAATTTCATCAAACAACGACAAATAAAATCATAACACTTCATAATGTTAAATTTAACTGGCATAAAGATATTTAGTACGGTGTGAGCGTTATAAAACACTCACCTTGATTTCAATGCAGTTTCAGCGTTTTCTTTCGAATAAAATTAAACGAGCGTTTAATTTTACCCGAAATTTTCTTTAGCTCCAAACGACTCCAATCCAATTTCATAGCTTAGTGCTCGTCAAAACGATCCCAACGCAAAAAGTTTCGTCCCAATCCGACCTCGCAGCAGGAGGTTATGACAGTTTAAAGTTACACGAATCAATATAAATATAATTTACAAATTCTAATATTAACATATACCCTAACAAATCCTGGCCACACGTTTCCATCTGCAGATCACGGCCACGCACGCATCTCTTCCTCTCCCTCAAACGTACGCGTTCCCCATTACTCACGGCCGAACCCAATCTCAAAACTAGGGTTAAAATTTTCGACCCCCCCCCCCCCCCCCGACGAACTAAGCAACGATCAAGAGATGCCATTCAACTCGCTAACCCACTCTCTACCTTCGGCTGCAAGATGGAGGAACTCGGCCTCCCCCATGGCGCGCAAAACGAGGGCGAACGGCCGACCTTCAAGCTCAGTTTCCCGGTGATTTACATCGCCTATGACGATCTCCACCGTTGAGATCGAAGATCTCAACGTGCTTTACAACTTCCATGTTGAAGGTTTCACGTAAATGTCGACGGATTGGGAGATCGGAGGGGATGAATGAGGTGCGTTGCTGGCCGTTGGACGTGATAATGGCGGCTAGGCTAATTTGAAACCCTAGTTTATAAATTTTTCCCAAATTATGAAGACAAGGAGCTATTTATAGGAAACGGCGAAAACTATCCAATCCGGATTTCCAAACTCCGAATTTCGCACGGTAACTGACGTTTCTAGGGTTTACCCCACGTTCCGGACACAATGGAACAGGTTTCGGAAGCTAATTCGATCATATGTGAGAGTTATAGCGATAAACGATCAATTTTAAATTAAACCGATTTAAACCGATTTCGATGCGTTTTGACTCGTCCCGGACAAACGATATATCCGATTGACACGAAATTTGAAATCTTACAATAATATCACATTATGGATCCGATGAAACTGGTTACGTCGAAATCCGAGACTGTTTGAAAAAATGACTATTTTAACTCGCTAAATTAATATTAAAACAATTTCAACGCGTTCCGAGCTGCCACGGTCAAACGACAACTCCGATTGCTATGAAAATTGAAATCCGGTAATGACTAACTATTACGGATCCAATGGAACTAGTTTCATCCAATTCTGAGACTGTTCAAAATTTGGCTATTTTCCAGTCGATAATTAAATATTAAAATATTCAATTTTCACAAATTTACTTTTAAATTCAGTTTTAAAACTTCTATAACATCACTATAACTCCAATATGATACAATAGAATTTTACAAATCATTTTTAATCATATTAAACTCGTTATTCAATTTATCTCATAAATTCCAATTTTAAAATCTTATTAACTCTATTAAAATCCAAATATAACTTACATTCACTTTGGAAACCAATTTGAATCATATTAAATCAAATTTCAAATATTCACTCTATTTTCATATATTAAATTTCAATATCAAATTAATCATATCAAATTTGAAATTTAATTTATTCAAACATTCGTAATATTAAATTTAACAAATTTGATTATTCTTAAATCACTATCCTTTGAAATATTCAAAACGAACATATAAAATTTAACTTTTGAACGAATTAAAATTATAAAACAACTATTTCCATTATACGGTTATTCAATTCTCATTATTAAATTATTCAATAAATTCCAAATATTAAATTTAAACAATTTCGATTATCTAATAATTCATTATCTTTTGAAATATTGAAATTGAACTTATAAGACTCAACTTTTAAAACCAATTCACAATTTAGAACACTATTTTCATTTTACAGTTATTTAATTATTCAATAAGTTTTAAATATTTAATTTAAACAATTTACCTGTTCAATCTTCAATATTTGATTTTAAATAGATTTTACTTATCAATCAATTACTCTATTATACCCAATGAATTCAACATTTATTATTATTTCAAACGACTTACAAATTTTTTTCTAACACTAAATCACGAAATCTTATTAAATTTGCTATTTTAATTGTCAATAAATTTACGGGTCGTTACAATCTGCATCTCTCTTCTATAGTAAATTTCGGATTTCCTATTTCCATCTTTAGTTTTGAATAGGTTCTTTCTTTTATTATCCTTTGGGTGTGTAGAACATAGGATTTAACCTATGGATGGTAGGATTTGATGTAAACATGCTAACGGAACATGTTATGAATGATGTATGCTAGTGACTGCAAGTTTTTGCAAGTGCATGCTAATGGATGCATATAGGTACATTAGGCACTATTATTCTTTAGGGATCGGCCTAACTAAGACACTAAAGCATATGCATATGGATGTGTGTGCATTTTATTCTATTTTCAATGGTTGCTACAAATGGATGATTTTTACATGGTTGTTGCATTTGGATGATGTTTGTAGCACGCATATAGAATTATTAGTTATCATTAGGAAACTTTCTCGTTCATTTGGATACATGGCACAGAAATGATTGCGTAAAAGGAGGTCAACTGAATGAGTGGACCGCCTAATCTTTTGCGTTAGTTAGAGATATTTACACTACACTAATTGCATAAGTATAATAAATTGCATTAGAGAAACTTAAGGACATTGCTTGAATAGTTGATGATTGAGTAGTTGGTTGTAAAATTGGATGAACACAATTAGTACGTTCTTTTATCCTTAGAGATTTAGGGGACGAAATCCCTTAAGAAGGGGAGAATGCAACATCCCAAAATGTTGTAATAATTAATTTATTAATAAACCAAATAACAAAATAACTTTGTGAAATTATCAGAATTGAGCCACGGGAGTTGGACAACTGTATCCGTGGTAATTTTCGGGTCAATTTCCATATATAGAACGTCAAAATCAAAGCAAATATGAATGAGATACAAATTAAACAAGAAAACGACAAAAGAAGAAAAAAATACCAGGTCCGGTCGACCTGGGCAAAAGGGCGGTTCGACCGCCCGGTCGACTTGGGTATAAGGGCGGTCGACCTCCCGGTTGACCCGCCTTGTTTTTTTAGCGAGCAAACGAACGTTCGTTCGAACATTAGTGACGTATTTTTCATTCTTCAACTCGATCTGATCCTTCTGTTTATATATCCGATGGCCTATATTTAGCCTATGACATGGTTGCATCCTATTCAATCTCCAAACCCAATAGTCTGAGATCCACTCCTACACCTATATATAGAACCCTAAGCCTAATACTTTTTCTCGTTCTAGATTTTCTCCGCTTGTGTTTAACTTTTCAGAAAGGGCCCTATAATTTTCCATAGAGAGAATCTTTTCAATAAAAATATTTTAATACCCTCAAGTGATTCGGGAAGGCCTAAAGGGAAGAGCTAAGGACGGGGGTGAGTGGTTGTAATTATTTAGATTTTTAAGTAATTTAAAATAATAGGGTTTCCAATAGTTGTAGTTTTACTATGATTTTTGGAGTAACCCTTTTCTTAATTTATTTACAGCTTTTAGAATTATTTCCAGTGTATTTCTTTTAGCTATTCTTTTCAATTAATTTCAATTTATTTCTACCTTTTCCATTTATTTACAGTATTTTAGTTTAATTATTGTTGTTCATATATTATTTACAATTTCTTCTTACGCCTTGGATTTCCTTCTATTTTCAGTTTTGTTTTATTCCTCCTTCTTCTTATTCGCGTATGGATTAGAGTAGAATTAACGTGAATTGGATTAAACTATAAAAAATCTGAAATAATTCAAAATAAGATATAAATTATGAAGACTATAATATAAATGGAATTGGACTGAACTAAAGAGATTGGCCTAGTTATAACTTAGAATTATAACTTAAACGAGTAAAAGAAGAAGAGAAGCTTATTTTCACACTTAGAGCTTGGGTTAAATAATAAACATGATTATAACGTGGGTTATAATAAGAAATAGAACATAGTAAGGCTTATTTTAGGACTTAGGATAAATTAATAAGCACAGATAGTAAGAATAAGAGTAAAGGCTTATTTAGATAATTTATCTAAGTTAATAAGCAAAGAATTAAAGTAGGACCTGTACCAAATAACATTCTCCTATATTTTTTATGGACACGGTGTTTCACATAAACCAGATGTGAGACGAGGGGCATTGTGACCATGCATCTCACGAAAGTGAAAGAACTTTCCCAAGTGCCTTTGTTGTTCAGTTACTTTCTTCTTAGAGGGTTTTTTATACTCCTATGTCCCCTCTATCGTGAGATAGATGTTTTCTTGAGCATCATTGTGCGAGATGTAATCCTCAAGCCTGAATCCTTTAAGTCATTCATTGTTACCATTTCGTTTATTGGAATTCTAATTTTTCTTTTTTTGGTTTCCGTCTTTCACTGCACTTCCTTCGGTGGTCCCGAAGGCGTTTATGTTCTGGTTCATTACCATGTCACTCTGCCCACTGTTTATCGGTTGCAAGCTAGTAGACTTCCTTTCTAACTCTTGTTCCTCTTCTAATCTAAAGTATTGAACTACCTTACGGTTGAAGCCCTTCCCAGTGGTAGGTTGTTTCATTTTGATCCATTTTCGAACTAAGTTTCGGAGTGGACGGTGCAAACCAAAGCCATGAAAATCATATCCTTATTCGAATAGCTTACCTCTATCACTGTGATATTGAACCGATTCATAAAAGACTTTACAGATTCATATCATCCTCGAAATAAATCGAACAAGGACGTCACATCTTTAGGATGTGCTATGTAAATTTTGAATTGATCAAGGAATCTTGTTGCTAGTTGGTCGAAAGTGCAGATGGATCTTGGTGAAAGCCTAGGGAACTACATGGAAGCAATTCCTTCTAGAAAAACTAGGAAACATCTGCATCGAATCGCATCCGAAGCATTCACTCCATCAATGTACCAACTATACCTATATAGATGGGGTTTTTGATCTTTTATTTCGTCATAGGATGGAATAGTTGGCACAGTGAACTTTTTTGGGTACCGTTCATTTAAGATTTCCTCAGTGAAGGGTGTCCGAATTGAAGTGGATCCCTGCTCATCATCTCTTATATTCTTATTCTCATCCACCAATCGCTCGACTGTATCCGCTATAAATGCCTATGATGTCCGATAGTCCGGGGGTCGGCTGTCTGTCACTACATTGAGTGTTTGGATTTGCAAACTATCATGGCGAGTAGGCCAAAACTTACGTTCTCCTGTCTTTGGAAGAGCCACTCCCTTACGATCCTGTTGGCTTGCGGTTGGCCCGATTGGGGAAGTTTGGACATTCCTTGTGTTATCGAATGCAATGGCATTTCCTTCCAACTTGCTGTCGTTAAATTGCTCTCCATCTTCTGAGTTGGAGAGGTCCATGGCTTTGTCCTCTTGTGGGATCTTCGCTCCTTAGTTAAAATTCGTAGCTGGTTGCCTTGCGGTCGATGGAATTTTTTTTTCCATCTACGTTGATTCCCACGATTACAGCTATCACTCTTCTTTGCGGCTGCTTTTTGTTTCTTCTATTTAGACCAGAAATGAAAGAATTATCTTGCTCTATGGCGGCCGCGGTTTATGCCGTAATTCTTGGAGAAGGATGTGATTGTAAGGTAAAGAGGGCATTCAGCTTATCCAAAAGAGCTCTCTGACTACTTTCCATTATCTGATTGATTTCATCAACCATTTTATTCAATTCATCTCTTGTAACGACTTCATGTTGATTAGAGGATACTGGCCCCTGATGTCCTACATTGGTGCCATTTGCTTCAATTTATTGATGATTTGTCTCTTTTTTTACTATTAAGCCCCATATGGATCTTCCAGAAGTAGTTCTTTTTCTTCTCGAAGCCATTATTTTTTAGCAACAGATCTTTTAAGCGTAGATTAAGGATCTAAATTCTGAACCTATCTGATCCAAAGTAGATAGCTAGATCTAAGCCTGAGTTGGGTTCTCTATGAAAGCACAAAAATGTTAACCAAAAAATGGATTAATACCCTGGGTTGAGTGTGAAAGCACCGGCACTGTTCTTATAGAGCAATAATACAGAGAATGAATGTAAATAGAGAAGAACTAGTAAGAAGACAAGAAATCTTTATTGTGGTTCAGCTGGTAATGTAACTACGTCTACTTTATAACTTTTATTATTGACTGATTATTGTTACATGGTGAATTGGATTACAAAGTCATTGAACATCCTAAGTTAAACTAAGTCCCCAATGTTAGAGTTCACTGGAGAATTATAGTGAACTCCTTGGATGACTATTGTGAGAGAGGAGAAGAATGAAGAAGGTTTTCTGTGGAATTCCAGCACCCAGTCCAGAAGATCCCCTTTTATTGTAGATAGGTGAGTATTTATAGAGGTCGGAGAGCTATTGGGCTAGACCTTCTTGCCAAATGCTTACAAATGACCGCAGGAAGATACACTGCAAGTTTCATCATGAACCGAGCTAAATTGATGGATCGCTAGCAATCCATAGCTTTTGGCTTGTTGGCGATCCAATAGCTTGAGATGCTTCCCCTTCGCTTCTACCATAAGGTTCGTGGCGATCTGGTGAAATGATATGGGTCACTAGGGATCCATAGTGCATCAATCGCAAGAAACCCATGCACTTAGCACTTAACTGATTTCTTGATTTTGTCTTCTTGGGTGCATTTGTTGTCTAGTGTTGGTGTCCTCCATGTAATTTCGTAGCACATTGCCTTGTTTTGA
This sequence comes from Allium cepa, assembly GCA_030765085.1. NCBI lineage: Eukaryota > Viridiplantae > Streptophyta > Magnoliopsida > Asparagales > Amaryllidaceae > Allium > Allium cepa. The sequence continues at coordinate 467,766,752 of CM060935.1, forward strand.
TGACGATCCATGACGATCCACATACTGGTAGCATTAGACTGCTGATTGAACTAGACGAATACGTGCCTCTTTATTTAACTAGCTCGGAATCCCATAAAACTTAGCCATTGTCCTTGGAATAACCATTGGACCATGATGCAAGTGAATTCATGAATCCATAAGCCAAGATTATGGATCGCTAGAGATCAATAGATGATGGATCGCTAGCGGTCCATTACTTTTGTGTATTTTCGATTTCCATTCCTATGATTTCTCTTGGTTAGTTGCTTTAGTATTTTTGTTTGCCTCTTGAGCTAGTCTGACTAGACCAAGCTGTTTCAATTTCCTTTGGATTCTGCTGGGTTAAAAACCTCGATAACAATGGGGAATGGTCACAATTTGGGTTGTACGATACTTTGACGAGATTAGTTCACTCGAAGTAAGAAAATAAACCATAATGTGAGATCGAGTTTTTCAATCTAATTAATTATAATGGATTGTATTATGTCAAATGTAACACTAGACCAGAACTATAAGATACATCAAATAGCTCGTCGTTGAAATGACAGTTCTGTCAGTTTATATAAAGTGAAACATATTTGACGTCCTTAAGTATTAAGGATGATCGTGTGCGCTTTTGTAAAGATTTAATTATAATATTGTATTAATATAACCACCCGTAATTTTATCACTTTGAATTAGAATATTTAATTAGTTTTAAATATGCAAATAATTATTTTAAATGATGAATAATTCACTTTAGTTATTATATTACGACAATAAGTGATTTATAGTGGTTTTATAAATATATAAACTTCGTCGCATTTTGGCAGTTCGACGTCATATTTTTGTGAATAGATTTTTATATTATTTTATATAGTTTTATAACTTAATTAATCTTGGTTTAATTATTTAAAACTAATAAGAAATTTATTTTCAAGTTTTATTTACATAAATAAATAGTTTGTTGAAAAACTTAAAATATGATCAGGAATTGATTTCGAATTTTCAACGGTTTAGAAAATTAAAGTTATATTTGAATGTTGCAACGATGAAAGTTAAAACGACTTATGTACGCACATATAACAAATTAATAACATATAAGTTAATCATAATTAATTAAAACTAAGTGTTATTAGCAAAGGTAAGCAAGGAAGATATTTTTCACAAAAGTAAAATGAAAAAGAAAACGTAAAATCAACTCACCATCACTTACACACGTACACATCTAAGAATCATGAAGCGATGGAAGGAACATGGATGGGGTTTCAGCTGAAGCTATGAGGGAGGGGTGGGGGAATTTTGGTAATTCCATGCATAAGAATTTCTACCCTATATATGCACATACATATCCTCTTCCATTCTGCACAAATTCACTTCACTTCTCTTCTGCTTCATCTTCTTGAGCTCTCTAATAGCTCTTCTTTAATAGCTTCCTATATAGTAAAAGTATTTCAACACTACATCGAAGTTCTGCTAAAACTGTTTCCATACACATACGATATCAAATCGCTTCAAAAAGTTAGCCAAACTCCACCTCTTGCTTACTAAAGTGCACAGTCCACACCATCATCATCTCAAAGGCAAGCTTCCACCTCCACACAAGCTCGTCTGAGCATCATTAAGGTTTGAGGGAAGATTTCATAAGCTTTGGTGTAGAGATAAGGATTGTTTCGTCGATTAAAAAATAATTAGAGTCAGATAACATAAAAGTGAGAACATTACTTCCATCTTATTAAATTTATCTTAAAATTATCTATGATTTGTTCTATACATGTATACCTGATTGATAAGCATTGTTTGGATGCTAAAACGATTAATTGGTGGTTGGTTGATATGCTTGCTTGGTACAGAAATTATTCACGGCAAAATATATGTCGAATTTACACAAAGGAATCACTTTCCTTTATGAATTATAATTGCATGTATGGCATTGTTTACTTCTATAAAAATGGATCAAAATGGTTTATAAATGTTTTATAAATAGTAAAACTTATTTCGCCAAAATTCGACAAGATTTGAAAATTGAGTCAAAAAAGTGTGTCGCATGATGGTAGTTCGCGATTTTGCACCTTAAAAAGCTAAATGCATGTATAGAATGGAATATTAGTCAGAATTCTTTAGAGTGATAATTTTTCGAACCCTTATAACTATAGTTTTCAAATGGAAAATAAAAATCATGATTTTATTTAGCAAAGTTTGAAATTTGTCCAAATCAAGTTTTCAATATCGCCACGTTTTGGCAGTTCAAAAAATAACGGCTTCAACACATTAAAATTAGATAGTTTTAATCTTTAAAAATATGAAATAAATTCTGCAATTATGTTAAAATGTTTTAAAAGAGATTTGATTTATAAAAAAAGGAATAAATATTTAGTGGAATAAGTGTTTTGATCTACATTGTTGTAAAATCATTAATCACTGGCAATTTAACAACTGAATTTGGCAATTTCTGAATAAATGATTTAAACTTGGGTTTCTCTTCCTGAATATTTTGGAAAAGTTTTTCCAATAACGATACAAGTTTTTTAAAGGTTTAGAGTCGATCAAATAAATTGACCGCCATATGGGTGACAGGGAGGTAGACCCTATGCTAGAGCTTGGGAAACCAGTTGCTTACTCCCTCTAACTATCCGGACTGGCCTGATGCAGGAAATAGTTAGTTTGATTTACTCAAACAGTATTTTTTTCCTAAGATGAAAGAAAAGTGGTTGGATTTTATTTTCCAAAAGGTAAACAAGATATAAAATAGAATTTGATGATAAAGTGAACGTTCTAGTTAAACTCTATATTAAATTCCAATGAGGGAACCCATACCACCCGTGTGAATTTAAAAGTTGATTTCATCGTTATTCAAAGAATAGTACAGGTTGAGTACGAAAATTTATACTGTGAATCCTTTTTACTAAGTACTAATTGGTTTGGATACACAGTAAACGATGTCTTAAATTGCATTGTTTTTAACCCATTAAAAGCTATGTTTTGGAAATAAATAATCTTTATTAAGATTGAAATTATACCAATAACAAAAGATTGAAATATTTTTCTTAAGTAATTCATAGGAAATAATTTAGTGTTTCCAAAGTTAAAAAGAGGTTTAATAAATTTGTATATACTAAGAAGAAATGGTTTAAAATATATCTCGAAAGATATTTTATTAGATATAAAGATATTAATTGATTGAGTGATGATCACCAATCACCCATATATTTAACAGCTTTTCCATTGATAATTGGTTTAGAGAGACAGGGAATGAATTTGGGTGATTCCTATTCGAAAACCTCTTCGACCTAGTGTAAGTGTTCGAAATTGAAGACATATTGAATACAATGATTTTAAAAACGGAGATCTTCATAATGTAGGTTGTCTGCCGCTAACCTTTTGATTTCCATATACGTACAATGGTAGTAGTACCTTCATTTTGAAATCTTCAATACAAGGACTATCTGCCACTAATCCTAGGGGTTATTCCTAAATAGGTTGTAGTAGGAGTACCTTTGGATTGTCCTATTCCTAGACAACTTGTATGGACGAATGTCTTACATTGCATTTCTATGATCGTGTACATTGGCTTTTACAAATGTATATATGCTTAGTGGTGTAGGGCTAACCCCTCTTATAGCTAACACCTTCCCTGAGGCATACGAACCCGAAAGTTGTACTTTTGTAGAAACCAATTAGTGTTTCATCGGAAATGGCAATGTGGCATTCAAAGTGGGATTTGCTGTTCTGAGAAAGGTTAAATGTTACCTCAAGCCTCACACTTCGGTAATGGCAAAAACATGGTAGATGCAGAAGGGATATATGGGTCGCACCCATTAGGTGATGATCATCACCCTTTGGGATTTCCCTCTATATATCAAGTTTGTTGAGTATATTGTGGCCACCGATAGGTCGGTATCGACCGCGATGATGACATATTTGGTACTATCTGTGGTAGAAGTAGGCCCGTTCCATGTTGGTAGAGGGTAGCGGGACTATGCCTCGGTACATTCCTCTAGAGATGTACTGTACAAAAGGTATTCCCTTATCTTGTCATCGTTGTAATCTATTTTCCAATACATGCCTTTAGCATTTTTGATTGTATACCTAAATATGCCATTGAATTTAAAAATGCAACAATTTCGGCTATTTTAATATGTTATTTGAAAGGATTTTCAAAGCAATGTCACTAGAAATAATATCAAATGATTTGACCAAAATGTTTTGGTTATCATACGGTAAAAATCCTTTCGTGTTTATGTGCGACGTGGACTTATGAGATACTCATCTTTCTAAAGGTTTTGTTTGATATCAAAGTCGATCTATGGCACTATCATATATTTTTATAATTCATGTCTCACTTTAGTTTTTGAAGCTTGATATGGGTATTTCTAATACTTAGGTCAGGTTCGAGTAGTTTTAGGGTTAGCTGAAGATGCTTAGAGTTTTCAAAGGAAAGCTGGAGTTCTTCGCTAACATATGGATGTAGTTTATTTTTCCATTGTGTTTATTATTTTTAGTATTTCTAAGGAAATGTATTTTATAACTATCCCGACTGAGCTTAGGATAGACTTTGATACATGTATTTAAATGTTTTTCCACTATAAAGATTATTGAAATAATATACGTTGTTCCATTTGTGTGAGATTCTATTCCGTCTTCTTTTTCTTTTTACCTTTAACCATCTACCTTTTCATTCTATTCGAGATGGACATATGTTTTTTATTGTCAACCTAAATTGTATGGAAATGTGGGTCACTACACGTGGTATTAGTGCTTAGGTTGAGCGAACATCTATGCTTGATACAGGTAAAGTTAGATTAGAGATAGGGTTAATAATACCCTAGGATGAGTAATTCATTGGAGATAGAGTATGTGACACCCTAGAATGAGTTGAGAGTGTTATATATGAGTGCGTATGTGATAATGCTATATATAAATGATTTTTTGTTTTGGAAAATTGTTAAATAAATTTTTTTCTAGGATTATATTTTGAATATAAATGGGCCATCTTTCCAAAAGATATAGTTCATTATGGGATAATAATATTCAATTATTACCGTAGTTGGTTAAAGACATAAATTGGTACAGGAACATCTTGTGCTTAGAATTTCACAGTTGACTATAAGATGTTTCATAAAGATGATAGTTTAAGAAGTTAAGTTGTAAGAAACTTGTTATTTTATGATATTAAATTCAGGTTAGAATAGTTAAAAAGCTTAGTATATGTTTCTATATATTGCATTGTCTATTTTATAAGCCTCCCAATTACTATAGGAATTATTCCAAAGGATAATCCTTAAGAGCAAATTGGGGAGAAAAGAATGACATAATAATCCTTTCTAGTAACGAATAGGGAATAAAAAAAAGGGTCACCTGAAAACCATATGCCACAGGTAAATGAAAAGTTTGATAAACAAACCTATTACAATGAAGACGGGTATCCCTTGTCTGTGATGCTAGCAGAACCCAATACTCTGAAATTAGTATTATTACCCAGTGACAAAGAAGTGATCCAAATAATAGATGATGTAGAAGTATGTCAGGGATCACAAGACAAAACAATATAGGTAATAGATCGAAAAGAATTAGAACATAAAGAAGTTCCAGAAGAGAAGCCCAATATAATGGTAGAAAGGAATAACCTAGATTTGCAGCATATGATGCATGGATGGACGGAATCCCTAACGAATCAGAAGACATCAACAATGATCACATTATTTGGGAGATGGGTGTTTTCATATCTATGGGAGGTCACACGTTTCAGGTATTGATTTGGAAGGAATGATAGAAAATGAGCAAGAAGAAGAGGTTGTAGACATCCTTCTAGGAAACCTTATTACTCAAACATAGGTTCCCTTGGGACAACCTTGGCATCCTATAGATATAATCTTAAGAATGAATGAGATGATAGAAATAAAGCGGATGATGAATTGGAGGAAGAAGTGTTCGAAGTGGTAGTGTTCTCATATTTGGATAGTCCATCGACATCCGAGTCTGATTGATTTGATACGTATTTTGGTAGGGTTGGAAGTTGCTAGGGTGTAATAGTATTTTGGATATCCTAATATATTAGGAATATGTTAAAGTAATTATCATTGGTAAGTAAAACAATTAATTATAGTTGAAGTATGGTTGGTTGGAAAATGCAATAGTTTGAATTATGATATATATCTATGCATGATCCTTATTATGGCTTCTCTTATCTCATGTTTAATTAAAATAGGAAAATTTTTATACGAAATTTACTTTTTTGATAATTTTCTTTATGAAATGAAGCTATATCTTTATAAAAATGTTAAGATGAAAATTATATTATGATATTTTGAAATGAAAAAATTGCTATTTGAATTCTTAAGAAAGTTGATTCAAAACAAAAGTTATTTTGAAAAATGAGTGTTTTGACAAATAAGTGTTTCGGTAAATGAGATATTGATAAGTTAAACTTGGTAAAGATTTTAGTAAACCCTATTTTATTAAAAGCTATGCTTTTGTGATACTTCTAAAAAAAATTATTTAAATAAAAAGAATTGCTTTTAAAGGTATCTTCTAAATGTGAGCTAACAACATTTAGGGTATATGAAAAGGTTTAAAACATTTAGATGAGATTTTATGAAATTTTTTCATAAATAATTTTGAAAAAGGAATTTGATATATCTATGTATAAGATACATAGATCATTACGTCACAAGATTTTGATCTAAGATTCGAGTACGGAACTTTGAGATGTTTACATCGGTCAAAAAAGATTTATCACTTGATTTTTAACGATGAATATTGATGAGGATTTTTGGTTGGATACTTGGTTTTTTATCATAGTTGAGAGCTATGTAAGGGAAGCGAGAGTTTTTTATCAAGAAGTCTGATCAGAGTTTGCACTAGAGGATCGAGGGATCAATACTAGTTCGGAAATAAAGTTATGCATTTGAGTAGATGATCGAATATGATATTACGGATAATTTTTGTATATCATACAAAATTAAGTTTGAAGATAACATTTTGTGTAAACTCTTTTCGGTTTTGGGTTGTGGTGTAATTTCAGGGATGAGATTCTTTTAGGAGGGAGAAAATGCAAGGACCCATAATTTTATCACTTTTAATTAGAATATTACTTAATTTTAAATATTCAAATAATTGTTTAAATTGATGAATAATTCACTTCAATTATAATATAATGATAATAAGTGATTTATAATGGTTTTGTAAATATATAAACTTATTTTATAAAGATATATAAACTTCATCACATTTTGGCAGTTCGATGTTGTATTTTTATAAATTTAGTCTTATATTATTTAAAATAGTTTTATAGCTTAAATAATCTTGTTTCAATTATTTAAAGATGAGAAGAAATTTATTTTCAAGTTTTGTTTACATAAATAAATAGTTTGATGAAAAACCAAAATTGATCGGATTTCGGATTTTCAACGATTTAACAAATAAAGGTTGCAATGCTGAAAATTAAAATGACATATATATATATGCACATATGACAAATTAATAACATATAAGTAAATCATAATTAATTAAAACTAAGTGCCATTAGTAAAAGTAAGTAAGAAAGATATTTTCACAAAAGTTAAAATGAAAAGGCAAATTTAAAATCAAAATCACCATCATTTACGTACCAACACACTTAAGACATCATGTATTGATGGAAGGCATATGGAAGGGGGATTTCGGCCGAAGCTATGATTGGTGGGGAAGGGCATTATGGTAACTTCATGCACAAGAATTTCTACCTTATAAATGCACACACATTTCGTCTTACTTTCTTCACAAATTCACTTCTCTTATCTTCTTCTTCTTGAGCTCAGTAATAGCTCTTCTTCAATGGCTTCCTAAATAGATAAAATATTTTAACGCCATATTGAAGTTCTGCTAAAATTGTTTTCATACACATACGATATCAAATTGCTTTAAAAAGTTAGCCAAACTCTACCCTTCCTAACTAAAGTGCATGGCCTACACCACCACCATCTCAAAGCTAAGCTTCAACGTCCACACAAGCTTGGCTAAGAATCATTGAGGTCCTAGGGCAAGTTCCATAAGCTTCGGTGTGGAAATAGAGATCGTTTCATCGATTAAAAATACACTTAAAGTTAGATAACTTGAATATGAGAACACTACTTCCATCTTTTTTAAATTTTTCTTAAATTTATCCACGATTTGCACTTGATCAATTAGAAGAGTTTGGATGCTAAAATGATTGATTATTACATGATTAGTTGATAATATGCTTGCTTGATATGAAAATTATTCATGGTAAAATACACATCAAATTTACACAAAGAAATCGCTTTCCTTTATGAATTATAATGGTATATATAGCATTGTCAATTTATCTTAAAATGGATAAAAATGGTTTATAAATGTTCTATAAACAATTAAACTCATTTTGGAAAAATTTGAAAAGGATTTAACAGAGTCAAAATAAGCACGCCGCGTAATGGTGGTTCGCAATTATGCGTCTTAAAAAATTAAATCCATACATATAATGATATATTTGTTGGAATTCTTTGGAATTATAATTTTCTAGACACAAATAACTATAGTTTTCAAACGGAAAAAAAACTAAAGTTTCCTTTAGTAAAGTTTGAAATATGTCTAAATCAAGTTTTCAAATTCGCCGCATTTTGATAGTTCGAAAAATATTGGTTTTAACACTTTAAAAATGGACATTTTTAATCTTTAGAAATATGTAATAAATTCCATAAATATTTCAGAATGTTTTAAAATAGATTTGAGTTATAAAAATGGACATAAATATATAATAGAATTTGTATTTTGATCCACAAAGTTGTAAAATCATTATTCACCAGTAATTTAACAACTGAATTTGGCAATTTTTAAATAAATGATTTAAACTTGTATTTCTCTTCCCGAATATTTTGGAAATGTTTTCTAATTAACCATAAAAGTATTTTAAAAGTTCAAAGTCGATCAAATAACTTGACCGCCATATGGGTGATAGAGAAGTAGTCCCTAGGCTTGAGCCTGTGAAAACAGTTGCCTGCTTCCCCTTGCTATCCAGACTAGCTTGATGGAGGAGATAGTTAACTCGATTTATTCGGAATGCATTTTTTCCTAAGATAAAAGAAAAGAGATTGGGATTTTTTAAAAGTTAAACAAGATTTATAATAGAATTTTAAGGTAAGGAGAACATTTTAGTTGAACTCTATATTAAATTCCAAGGTGCAATCCCATACTATTCGTGTGAATTTAAAAGATGATTTCACCGTTATTCGACGAATGGTATAGTTTGAATACGGAAAGTAGTATTAAGTGTAATTAATCTAAAATCTATAAATCCTTTTGTATTAATTTGTTTGAGTATACAGTAAATGATTTCTCAAATAACATTGTTTTCAACCTATTAAAAGATATGTTTTAGGAAAAAATAAACTCCATTAAGATTGAAATTGTACCAATAATAGAAGACGGAAATATTTTTCCTAAGTAATTCAAAGGAAATGATTTGGTATTTCTAAATTCAAAAGGAGGTTTAATAAATCTGTATATACCAAGAAGAAATGGTTCAAAATATGTCCCTAAAGATATTTTGTTGGATATAAATATACTAATTAATTGAATAATGATCACCAATCACCCACGTACTTAACATCTTTTCTATCGATGATTGGTTTGGAAAGACCGGGAATGGATTTGGGTGATTCCTATCCAAAAACCACTTCAAACCAATATACGCATTCGAAAGTGAAAATATCTTGAAGACAATGATTTTGAAGATGGAGATCTTCATAATATGGGGTTGGCTGCCACTAATCTCGTTATTCCTATATTATATACATATGGTGGTGATACTACCTTTATTTTGAAATCTTCAATGCAAGGACTGCTCACTACTAATCCTAGGGGTGATTCCCAAATAGGACGTGGCAAGAGTACCTTCGATTTCTCCTGTTCTTGGACAATTTGTACGGACGAATGTTTATCATTGCATTTCAAAGACAATGTACATTGGTTTTTACAAACGTGCATCTATTTCGTAGTGTAGGAAGTAACCCTCTTATACATAACACCCTTCCATAAGGCTATTTAACTCTAGGTTTGTACTTTTGTGGAAATTAATTAGTGTTTTTCTAGAAATGACAATGTGGCATTTAAAGTAGGATTTTCTTTTTTAAGAGAGGTAAAATGTTACCTCAAGACTCGCACATGGGTAATGGAAAAAATAGGGTAGATGCGGCAGGGCTATATGGGTGCATCCATTAGGAGATGATCATCACCTTTCTAGATTTCCCACTATATATCGAGTTTATTGTGCATGTTATGGCCATGGATAAGTCGGGAACGACCGAAGCGATGACATATGCAGTGCTATATATGGTAAAATTGGCCGATTTTATGTTGGTAGAGACAATGGGGCTGTGCCTTGGTGCATTTCTCTAAAGATGTGCTAAACGAAAGGTAGTCCTTTACCTTGTCATTGTCGAAATTCATTCTCCAATACATGCCTTTAACGGACCTAATTGTATACCTAAATATGCCATTAAATTTAAGAAATGTAACAATTCCGTCTATTTTAATATGTTATTTGAAAGGATTTTCAAAATAATGCTATTAGAAATTATATCAAATGATTTGATAAAAACGTTATAGTTATCGTAAGGTAAAATCCTGTCTGTATTTATATGCGGCGTAATCTTACGAGATACTCTCCTTTCCAAAGGTTTTGTTTGACATCAAAGTCGAGCTATGACACTATCATATATATTTATAATTTATGTCTCATGCTAGTTTACTGTAACATCCCACCTTCTGAGGCCGAGAACTAACCGCTACTGATGATGCAGTCATCCATAGCTGTTATTTCTTGGCGATTGAATGTGGCATTGTTAATATTGGTACATAGGAACATAAGAATATGAAAATTAGAATTTCTCATTTCTTATGAACAAATTTTAGATTTAGTTACATAATCCCAGACATTAACCACATCTAGATTACATTTACATGTACAAAATACGATAAGAGCGACATATGTAGATGTCCCATCATGATGACCAGAGAAATAGTAATATGAACTTTACAGTTCTTAGTACATCACAGCAGAATATACAAAATAGCTCCTATATAGCTAATACTGCCTTTTGCATGTCTCCGAAAGCTTATTCATCCAAAAACATGAAAGTCTCCCACTCTCAGACTACTCAAATTAATTTGGAGTACCCGAGAGTCTATGGAGAAACACAAATTTCAAGTCAGACAATATATCTAGTAGGAATAATCCCTTATCATCTCTTATCATAATAGATATCTAGTGAGACCATGCTGATTAGCAGAACGGGTTTTCCCCTCGCTAGTATCCAAAACAAAAGGTGCAAATCATTTTCCATGCCCCTACAGCCAAAATGATTAGTTTTAACATAATATAAAACATAGCCATAAATCATATGTATTGGATATCCCATCCACCTATTTATTAGATATCTCATCTAAAAGCAATTTATTAGATTTCCCATCTAAATCAATTTATCAGAGTTCCCCTCTAAAATCTTTAAAATCACTATCCGTCATAATTTAATAGGACTATCCGCCCTAAATCCATTTAAAATAAATGCAGATTATCCATTGTACATTGTTATATAAAAGATGGCGTGGGCTATGCAACGCACACTCCGTAGTTTTCCAAGGATGAATATGAACCCTTGGGTGCCAAATCCCAAGGCCAACCATCTCTAGCAAACATTCTTTTTTTTTAAATTTGATGTGGGCTATCGACCACACATTCCATGGTTTTTCTAGGTTAACCAAGAATCCATCGCTTGGCCAATTAAAGCATCACGATCCCCATGGTTATTTATAAAAATTCATGATCCCCGTTATTACTTATTTTCCCCAGGCATTCCACATGTTTAACCTATTCCCATTGGTATCCCCAATTAGGTTGAACTAAATAAAAACACATTGATAGCCCCAATATATATTTTTGAAAGCATATTTCTGTTTGTAACCTCAAACTATGTATCAAAAAAATAAAACCCACCTGGTGTCCTCAAGGTTTAATAACATCAAATTTATATAAGGATGCCCCTTACATATTCAAAGAAAATAAGTTTTTTATGCTATAATGTAACATCCCGACTTTTTGTAAGCTTAAGCAGACACATGTGCCAACTCAAACCATACAAAAGAGCGGATTGTTATTAGGGTGAATAATAAAAATGGAGAATGAAATAAAACAAAAACGAATCTCACAGCTAAATGACAAAATATAATAATCAAATAACAGTTCATGAAGCTGTTTTACAAAACATTGATTGTACTTATACAACACATATCAGAGTTACGCATACGAGAGAATAAATAAATAATGCAGCGGAATAGTATAAATGCAGTGGAATAATATAATAGATAATAGTAACACAATCTTCATCCTCGTCCTCCAGAAATAACGTCTTCAAATCCTGAAATGCTCAGGCTGACCTGAGCGATTGAAAAGACAAAACACTCGAGTCAGAACTAAAAGATCTAATGTAAGTTAAATCAACGGTAAAATATGAGTGGAACGGCATCAGGATGTTTACGGGATTTAACATCTCCTATCCAGCATCAAACGTGAGTGCAGTAACTTAAAAGATGCTTGGGATCCACATCTCCTAAGGATCCGTTAAACTATTTAGTATGTAGTAATATTTCGCTATTATAATAATGTCTATAGTAAGATAAATTTACTTTTAAATAGCGTTAAGCCTTTACATTTTCCACCTTAACACGTAATAGTCCCAGTAGTCCATCCAGTATCATAGTCCCTCCTGATCGGAAAGCCACCAGAGGATACTCCACGGGCTACGGAAGAAAACCAAACTTGTACAAGGCGCGCTAAGGTAGGTGATACGACACACAAGACAATGCCAGGGTAGATATACTAATTACGCACACGGGCTGGTGGTAACGCGTAGCAGCAACTGCCGCCCACCTCGAGCCACACCCCCAAATCTAAAATCAAAAGTGGCCACCAAATAAATCTAAAAGTAAAAATATAATATCGAAGGAGTGTGTCCGATAAGAGGGGCTACCTCCTTGGCCCGATATCACTCCTGTTTTTGCCACCTTATGCCAACTCACGGGAGTCGGTCCATGTATATACCTCAAAGGAACGCCGCCGCCATCTTACTTCATTCTGGAATCTCCACCATGTACACGGTTGTTAAAGTGGTTTTCGGAGTTGGCAGAGAGTATGAGAACTTCCGATCCCGATCTCTTTAACAACCAAACGTTATTATAACACCGTGGTAATTTCAAAAAAATTTATACTTCAAAACCAGAATACAATATCCATTTCAAAACTGTCTAAATACGACATCACTTCCATTTCAAAAACCAAACCAATGTGATATAATTTTATTTAAAACCCAAATCAATATAATATCACTTTTATTTCAAACATATCCTTTCCTAAAAATCATAGCACTTTCAATGTTATGACACTTCGAAATCAAAACACTTGAAATATAACGCTTTCAAATCATAATTCTTTGAAACTCATAACTTTGAAACATAACTACACCACTTAAATGGCCTAAATATTAAATTACTTTATATAATAAAATAGCTTCTTCAATTTCACAAATCAATTCCAAATACTGTTTTGAAATGCTAATTAAACCATTTCAACTTCCATATATTTCAAAGCTTTAAATATTGCACCATCTCAAAACTAATTCTTTGATAATTCCATATATATCAAATTCATTAACTATTATTTAGATTTGAAACGTTTACTTAATAAATCCAACATCATTTAAGTAAAACTTTTAACTTCAAATAACTGGATATTCTTTCAATTTATTTAACTTGATATATTCATTTAAGTCAACTTGACATTCATTTAAATTACTTTAAACCAAAATCAAGTTATAGAAATCATATCCTTTAAAATCTTAATTTTATTTAAATTTCAAATCAAATTTATCCGAGTGTAATTCTTAAATAATTTAATTCAAATCAATTTCATATTTATCTTCCAACCTTAATTTTCTTTAAGTCATTATAAATTCTATTTACAATATAATTTAAAAAGATACTTAACCATATTATATAAAAACAATAAGACTTTATTATTAAACTTATTTTATGTTTCAGAACAAATTTATACATAACTAAATCAAGAATAAAATAACATTTATATAACATCTAAAATCAATATTTATGTAAACCATATATTTCTTTACAAAACCGTAGAAATCATATCAAAATATTTTTATATATAGACCACGGTGTCTGTATATAAATTTCTATTCTATGGTCAACTGATACAGATATTTATCATTTCAATCCGTAATTTAAAAGATAAATACGGTCATATATCATTTCATACCGCAATCTCAAATGAAATAAAAATCTATAACAACTTATAGTTTATAACAATATAAAATACAACATCCATTCAATCCAATATCAATCATCAAACATTTATCACAATCATTATCCAATTCAATCAATAACATCAATGTAGAATAGATAATAAATAACAGGTATTTACTAGCAGTTTATATTCAATAATAAATTAAATAACTATTTTATCCAAATAAATTCAAATAAACTGAGATGATGATTCAAAGTATGCCAAACAGTCATTAATAAATTTCTAATCACATCATAAATCAATTTAACAAGCATAAATTTTTTTAGAAGTTGTGAGTGGGTTAAAACACTCCCCTTTATAGGAATCTGAAAATAATAGACTTCTAATCAATGGCTCTGCTCTATGTTTCCTTAGTCTCCTTCTTGATTGCTAGTTTTGTTCTGCAATTTTTCTTTTATTTTGATTTACTTTAATTCTCCTCCTTATTATATTAATGTATATATGTATGTATGTATGTATTTTTAGAAGGTTTGAAAAAAAAGATTTGAAAAAGAAGAGCTGAAAAAGAAAAGGATTAAAATAAGAAGATGTGAAAATGGAAGAGTAGATCAAGATTTGAAAAGAAAGAAGAAAGTTTGAAATAGAAAAAAATTTGAGAAGAAGAATATTTAAAGAGAAAGGAAAAATTAAAATGGAAGATAATAAGGAGGTTTGGAAAAAAAAGAAAAAAGAAGATTAGAATGGAGGTTGGGGTTTCATTTGCATCATATTTTATTTATAAGTTTAGAGTTAGGTTTAAGGCTAAAGAGATTTGAAAAGAGTGGCAGCTATTAATTAGAAATAAATGAAATGATGTTTCAAAATTGAAGTTGGAAAATGAACGGAATGAAATAAAATATGAACAAACTTGGTATTGAAATATAGTAAATATGAATAGCCTTTTTAAAAGTAGAAGGTATTAAAAATTGGTAAAAGAAAGAATTAAAAATATGAAAAGTAGTTCATGTTTGCAAAATAGAAAAGCTTCAGACAATGTAAACAGAATGGAGTAATGGAAAAAATAGAGAAATAATGAAAAGAATGCGGCAATTATTAATTAGAAAGGGAACGAATGGACCAACTCTATACTATAAACAAACTTTTAGAATTCAAATTTCAAAAACAATCGTTCACTTAATTAATTTTGTTAACCCAAAACATACCATAATTAACATCCTTTAAAGATCTAATTAACACACAATAAATGAAAATAAATTCTTTACACAAATTTATGTCATAAATTGAAAGAATATACAGCATTAAGAAATTTTCATTTCTCCCTCTTTGTGATTAGATTAGGAATTAAACAAATATGTTAACATTTCGATTGAATGTTTTACAAGGAATGCATTAACATACATTCAAAAATATGATAGCATAAACAAGGCAATATAAACAGGTGTATAATATATATATATACACACACACACACATACATACATACATACATACATCTTTATCACCACTTATAGTTTACATTCATAAATAAAAGGTATGAAAATAACCCACATAAGGAGGCAGTGAATGTAAGGTTATATTAGAAAAGTGAAGATGGAAAGGTAAGTTATGTTGCAATTAAGATATAATAAAGTCTAATTGAAAAGGAAATAGTCAAGTGTGAATCTATTTTACCCCCCTTATCATCTCCCGTTAACATTTAATTTAATAACGTATGAGATTTCAAACCTAAATAGTCATTTTTTAATGATCTAATTGGATCTAAAATATAAGTTTAAATTTAGGTATAAACATATATGTAGTAAACTAGCATTAAATTTTGAAACATGAATTGAATTAATTGAAAATAAATCACCCAATTTATTTCAATATATGTTTACAATTGACGTCTTCCCACTTTTTAACTAAAAGATTTCAATCACATTAATTGTCATTGATTTCTAAGGTAAAAATGAATGAGACAATTCAATTCCTTTTTATAATAATTTAACATATTTTACGGAAATATTGTATACAAACCAAATGTTGTTAATTTCTTATTTCTATAATAAATTTTTCAACTACCAACATTTCAAATGAATAGACATATGATTTTTTTTATTTAGTAAAGAAACATATTTTATTCTTTTACTGACATTTATTATTCCAATCAATTGGAATTTACATTCATATGGTAATTTATTTTCTTCCTTATTAAACTTTACAATTATTTCCAATTTAAGCTCTACAATTACATTTCTAATTAGCTTTACCATTACAATTGATTGAAATAACATTAACAATTATCAATTTCATTCAATCAACATCAATAATCACATTCATACTTTATTATCAACCAACCTTTCATATCATTGATTTTATCAAATTATAGTTTATTACGTATTATTTCATCAATTAATATAACTTTGAATTTTTATTTCCTAATTTACTATTTACAATCAATTATAACCTTACAATTGTTTCAATTAATTGGGATTGCACAAAATTAGTTACTTATTAACTTGCATTAACATTATTACCTTTCATTCCCGTTATTAATTCATACATTTTTTTCTTTCATATTTAATTACTAAAATCTTATTAAATTAACAAATTTAAACATCGCAAATTACGGATCGTTACACTCTCCCCACTCAAAACTTTTCGTCCCCGAAAAGGAAAAAGGAGGGAAAGAAGGAATCAATATATCTTATTCAAAAATTCTGAATTTATTAACAAATAAAATTACACTGTACTTATGTTATTCTTATAAAATATCTTTCACAACATTTACAGTTTTTTTTTATATTTTTCTTTTCATTCATACAAGGATTATTTCTTTAACTTACATTTATCTCTTACAAAATTTCACTCCCATTCATTCATTTATTACTTAATTCCATTTGTTTACATTCATTTTTTTATAACATTCATGTTCAATTCAATTACTTAGCATATCAATTCATTAACTTAAGTTTATAATTACTTTCTTACAAAACCTACTTAATTCGGTTTAATGTTCATTTTATTAATTACTTTAATTATAATTTGCTTCAAACATTAACTTAAGTTTAGAATCACTTATTTATAATGCTTACTTTCTATTACATTAAATTAGTAACATTTCAATTATAACTTAAGTTTATAACAACTATAATATCAACTTTTTATTTATTAAAGAATTTCATTGAATACTTTCATTCATAAGTTTACTGTACAATTTCCATTACATTTTCTTATTAACATTACAACTTTTAAATCTTTTGGTAAGTCATATATATGCTCTTTAAGAATGCAATTGAAAATTACACAAGTTTATCTTATTTCTTTTAATTAATCTAATGTTCAAAAATCATATCTTTTGCTTTATAGGTTACAAATTTCAAATTTCTTGAAATTTCATTTATAACCTAGAATTTAATCTCTTATTTTAATAATAAGTTCCAATTATTAATTAGTTACATTCCATTTCACTACAATAATTGAAACTATTAATTAACGGAAACTTAAGAACTAAATACCAGGTTAAATTTCAAATCATTTTAAAATAATAGATAGATGTATACACTTACAAAATATATATCCAATTATATTTAAACGATTTAAAATTTATATTTGTTTATCATAATAAATTTGTATTAAAACCACTACAGTGGCCTTTCCTACTTAGAAACTCGAAAATGAATATCGATGATGCGTGCACTCATCACCGAAATTATTTTCCAGCGACATAGAGGGGAGTACATAAGTTATTTCTTTCCGAAGTTTCTTTAAAACGATTCTTTCAAATTATATTGAAATATTTATATCAGAAAATACTTATAAACAATATTATTATATTCCAAATCCTTTGAAAGCAGTTTTCAAAGTCCCGATCTTAAGTTCTAAAATTTCCAAATTTCATTTATTTTATTTTAGATCTTATTTCCAATCAATAATTATAAATTCCACTACCTAACAACCAATCTATTACAACCAAATATAACCTTTAAAAATTTATTACTTTGTATACATAAAATATAATAGGCAAATTATTTCATTTACCAATATTTCAAAACAAATATTGCGTCGGTATGTCCTATTAAGTGTTTAGAAATCCCTATTGATGTCATAGCGTCCTATGTACCAACCAGAATTTATAAATACAAAATGCAACAAATTAACACAATATCAAAACCCTTTTATAGCACTAACAAATACGCTCTCTCATATATATACACTCAGCGATTCATCATAGGGTATTAATAGCCTATTAATAAAGAGTCAGACCCCACAAAGCGAAGGTTTACACAAAACTTGGCTCTGATACCAAATGTAACATCCCGTCTTTTTGTATGCTTAAGCAGACAAACGTGCCAACTCAAACCATACAGAAGAGCGGATTGTTATTGGGGTAAATAAGAAAAACGGTGAAAGAAATAAAACAAAACAGAATCTCACAGTGGAATGACAAAATATAATAATCAAATAACAGTTCATGAAGCTGTTTTACAAAACATTTGATTATACTTATACGACAAATATCAGAGTTACACATACCAGAGAATAAATAAATAATGCAGTGGAACAGTATGAATGCAGTGGAATAGTATAATAGATAATAGTAACACAATCTTCATCTACATCCTCTAGAAATAAAGTCTTCAAATCTTGAAATTCTCAGGCTGACCCAAGCGAATTGAAAAGACAAAACGCTCGAGTCAGAACTAAAAGATCTTATGTACGTTAAATTCGCTTGGATCCTTAGGAGATGTTAAACTATTTACTATATAGTAATATTTCGCTATTATAATAATGTCTACAGTAAAATAAACTTACTTTTAAATAGCGTTAAGGCTTTACATTTTCCACCTTAACACGTAATAGTCCCAGTAGTCCATCCAGTATCATAATCTCTCCTGATCAGGAAGCCACCAGAGGATACTCCACGGGCTATGGGAGAAAACCAAACTCGTACAAGGCATGCTTGGGTAGGTGACACGGCACACAAGGCAATGCCAGGGTAGATGTACCAATTACACACACGAGATGGTGGTAATGCGTAGCAGCTACTACCGCCCAGCTCGAGCCACACCCCCAAATCAAAAATCAAAAGTGGTCGCTAAATAAATCTCAAATTCATAATATAATATCGAAGGAGTGTGTCTGATAAGAGGGGCTACCTCCTTGGCCCGAGATCGCTCCTGTTTTAGCCACCTTATGCCAACTCATGGGAGCCGGGTCCACGTATATACCTCAAAGGAACGCCGCCATCATCCTACTTCATTCTGGAACCTCCACTGCATACACGGTCGTTAAAGTGGTTTTTGGAGTTGGCAAAGAGTATGACAACTTCCGATCCCTGTCTCTTTAACAACCAAATGTTATAATAACACCACGGTCATTTCAAAATAATTTATACTTCAAAACCAGAATACAATATCCACTTCAAAACCATCTAAATACATCGCTTCCATTTCAAAAACCAGCTAATGTGATATCATTTTATTTAAAACTCAAATCAATATAATATCACTTTTATTTCAAACATATCCTTTCCCAAAAACCATAGCACTTTCAATGTTATGATACTTCGAAATCAAAACGCTTGAAATATAACACTTTCAAATCATAATACTTTGAAACTCATAACTTTGAAACATAACTACACCACTTAAATAGCTTAAATATTAAATTACTTCATATAATAAAATAGCTTCTTCAATTTCACAAATCAATTCCAAATACAGATTTGAACCCCCAAATAAACCATTTCAATTTTCATATATTTCAAAGCTTTAAATATTCCACCATTTCAAAACTAATTCTTTGATAATTCCATATATATCAAATTCAATTACTATTATTTAGATTTGAAATGTTTACTTAATAAATCCAATAACATTAAATAGAACTTTTAACTTCAAATAACTGGATATTCTTTCAATTTATTTAACTTGATATATTCATTTAAATCAACTTGCTATTCATTTAAATCTCTTTAAACCAAAATCAAGTTATAAAAATCATATCCTTTAAAATCTCAATTTTATTTAAATTTCAAATCAAATATATTCGAGTATAATTCTTAAATAATTTAATTCAAATCAATTTCATATTTATCTTCCGACCTTAATTTTATTTAAGTCATTATAGATTCTATATACAATATAATTTAAATAGAAACTTAACCATATTATATAAAAACAATCTGACTTTATCATTAAACTTATTTTATATTTCAGAACAAATTTATACATAACTAAAATCAAGAATAAAATAACATTTATATAACATCTAAAATCAATATTTATATAAACCATATATTTCTTTACAAAACTGTAGAAATCATATCAAAATATTTTTATATATAGACCACGGTGTCTGTATATAAATTTCTATCCTATGGTCAAGTGATACAGATATTTATCATTTCAATCCGTAATTTAAAAGATAAATACGGTTATATATCATTTCAAACCACAATCCCAAATGAAATAAAAATCCATAACAACTTGTAGTTTATAACAATATAAAATACAATATCCATTCAATCCAATATCAATCAACAAACATTATCACATTCATTATCCAATTCAATCAATAACATCAATATAGAACAGATAATAAATAATAGGTATTTACTGGTGGTTTATATTCAATAATAAATTAAATAACTATTTTATCCAAATAAATTCAAATAAACTGAGATGATGATTCAAAGTATGCCAAACAGTCATAAATAAATTTCTAATCACATCATAAATCAATTTAACAAACATAAGAAGTTTTAGAAGTTGTGAGTGGGTTAAAACACTCACCTTTATAGGAATCTGAAAATAATAGACTTCTAATCAATAGCTCCGCTCTATATCTCCTTAGTCTCCTTCTTGATTGCTAGTTTTGTTCCGTAATTTTTCTTTTATTTTGATTTACTTTAATTTTCCTCCTTATTATATTAATTTATATATGTATGTATGTATATATTTTTAAAAGGTTTGAAAAAAAAATGATTTGAGAAAGAAGAGTTGGAAAAGTATAGGATTAAAATAAGAAGAACTGAAAATGGAAGAGGAGATCAAGATTTGAAAAGAAAAAAGAAAGTTTGAAATAGAAGAAAATTTGAGAAGAAGAATATTTGAAGAGGAAGGAAAAATTAATATGAGAGATAATAAGGAGATTTGAAGAGGGAAAAAAAAGAAAAGATTAGAATGGTGGTTGGGTTTCATTTGCATCATATCTTATTTATAAGGTTAGAATTAGGTTTCGGGCCAAAGAGATTTGAAAAGAATGGCCGCAATTAATTAGAAATAAATGAAATGAGGTTTCAAAAAATGAAGTTGGAAAATGAACGAAAAATAAATAAAGTAAATATGAAAAAACTTGCTATTGAAATATAGTAAATATGAACAACCTTAGCAGGTATTAAAAATGGTAAAAGAAAGAATTAAAAATATGAAAAGTAGTTCATGTTTGCAAAATCGAAAAGCTTCGGACAATGTAAACGGGGGAACAAATGGAGAAATAATGAAAAGAATGCGGCAATTATTAATTAGGAAGGGAATGAATGGACCAACTCTATACTGTAAACAAACTTTTACAATTCAAATTTCAAAAACAATCGTTCACTTATTTAATTTTGTTAATCCTAAACATACCAAAATTAACATCCTTTAAATATTTAATAACACACAATAAATGAAAATAAATTCTCTACACAAATTTGTGTCATTAATTAAAAGAATATACAGCACATTTCTCCCTCTTTGTGATTAGATTGGGAATTAAACAAATATGTTAACATTTCGATTGAATGTTTTACAAGGAATGCATTAACATACATTCAAAAATATGATAGCATAAACAAGGTAATATAATCAGGTGTATAATACACACACACACACACACACACACACATCTTTATCGCCACTTATAGTTTACATTCATAAATAAAAGGTTTGAAAATAATCCACATAAGGAGGCAGTGAATGTAAGGGTAAATTAGAAAAGTGAAGATGGAAATGTAAGTTATGTTTCAATTAAGATATAATAAAGTCTAATTGAAAAGACATAGTCAAGTGTAAATCTATTTCACCCCCTTTATCATCTCCTATTAACATTTAATTTAATAACGTATGAGATTTCAAACCTAAATAGTCTCTTTTTTAATGATCTAATTAGATCTAAAACATAAGTTTAAATTTAGGTATAAACATATATGTAGTAAACTAGCATTAAATTTTGAAACATGAATTGAATTAATTGGAAATAAATCACCCAGTCTATTTCAATATATATTTGCAATTAACGTCTTCCCACTTTTTAATTAAAAGATTTCAATCATATTAATTGTCATTGATTTCTAAGGTAAAAATGAATGAGACAATTCAATTGCTTTTTATAGTAATTTAACATATTTACGGAAATACTGTATACAAACCAAATGTTATTAATTCCTTATTTCTGTAATAAATTTTTCAGCTACCAACATTCAAATAAATAAACATATGATTTTTTTTATTAGTAAAGAAACATATGTTATTCTTTTTTTGACATTTACTATTCCAATCAATTGGAAATTACATTCATATGGTCATTTATTTTCTTCCTTATTAAACTTTACAACTATTTCCAATTTAATCTCTACAATTACATTCCTAATTAGCTTTACCATTACAATTAGTTGAAATTACATTAGCAATTGTCAGTTTCATTCAATCAACATCAACAATCACATTCTTTACTTTATTATCAACCAAAAAATATTATAATTACTTACCTATCATTGATTTTATCAAATTATAGTTTATTACGTATTATTTCATCAATTAATATAACTTTTAATTTATTTACTAATTTATTATTTACAATCAATTATGACCTTACAATTATTTCAATTAATTGTGATTGCACTAAATTAGTTAGTTATTAACTTGCATTAACATTATCACCTTTCATCCCTGTTATTAATTCATAAAAAAATTTCTTTCAGATTTAGTTACCAAAATCTTATTGAATTAACAAATCTAAACATCGGAAATTACGGGTCATTACATATAACCCTTCGAAATAACCCCTTTAAGTTAGCAAAATTTTACTTATGGAAAAATGGCTAAAAACAACCCTTTAAAACCTTTCGAATGAAGTCCCATTCGAAAGCAAATAAACATCCAAAGTTATCCCCTTCGGAAACCTTTCTTTTGAAAATATCACAAAATCACACCTTTCGACCTTGTCGAAAGGTCCTACCTTCCGACCCTATCGGAAGGTTTCTTTTTGTCCTAGTCGAAAGGATCTACCTTTCGACTTTGTCGAAAGTCTTAGGTATCCCCCTTTTTATAAAACCATTTATAAACCTTTCGAAAACAATGATACTCAAAACCTTTTGAAATCATTGAAACTCAAAACCGATCGCAATCATTGAAGGTAACCCCTTTGAAACCTTTCAAAACTATTTGAAACCATTAAAAAAAATGAAGTGTTGGTGTTGGAACCAACCCTTAGAAAGTACACTTCCGATCTTTTTAGAAGGTTTACCCTTCAATTTTGTCGAAAGGCATTAAACTTTTACTTTAAAAACAATAGGAGGCTCAAAGGTAACCCCTTCTTCTTCTCCTTCTTTCCCTTCGGCTTTGTCAAACGCAACCCTTTACTTAGTCGAAAGGATTAAAACACCTTTTTAGAAAACATTTTTAAAACAATTCACTTGAAGGTTTAAATTTTCGAAGATCCCCTTTGAAACCCTTATTGAATATATAAAATTTTTAGTCTTTCATAAAATGATAGAGTCGAAGGATTGCCCTTCTACTTATTTAAAAGCAATTACGTTTCTATTCAAAAGCAAAGGAAGTAGCCTCCCCGTCCCTTTGCCCCTCTTCCTTTTGACACCGTACCTACCTTTCTACTTTGGCGGAGGGTAATTTCTTACCTTCCATCTTAGACGAAAGGTACCTTTTGACTTTGTCAAAATGGGTAAAAGCGGGCTTGTTGGAGTCGAATGCAGTACTTGGCCTACTGAAGTGATGCTTTATCTTGCTTGTCTAATTTTGATTGGGTGAGGAGCCTTCAATGTACTTCCAAATAGTGAAAGGTGATCAAAAGTTAATATTTTTCTTGAAACACTATTCTTCATCCCTAATTAAAATTTCAAATTGTAGCTTTCCATCCGAATTGACTAATTCGAAGGAAATTTTGCAATTTATCCCTTAGGCTTGAATAACTTAGTTTCTTAATAAATCACTAATGAAGAATCCCTAAAAATCACCAACAATCTGATAAATCATATACTTCAATATATTAAAATTTCAAAGCATATGAAGATCAAAACAACTCAAAATTTAGCCAAAACCTAATAAAAACGTGTTAATTTGCCCATTAACATTTAAAATACCTATGCCTTATCCAAATAAAGGTTTAAATGGTTATATCCTAACCAAATCCACAAATATGAATCGGGTATAGCCCATAACCGATCCAAACACAGAAAAATAAAATAATAAACATGATTAGTTAATTGGAGAATGAGATAATTTCCTAACTTTAATTCCTTATCTTTTTCTTCAATTTATGCTCTTACGGCAGCTTTTAATGGCCGACCGAAAGTTTGTGAGGAGTTATGAATGAGAGAGTGAAGATTTATTAAAGTGGAGGAAGAGATTTATACAAGAAAATGTAGCCCCGTTTCTAAGTTTTCCCCTTAGGAAATTCCTCCTTCTTAATTTAGGCAAGTCTTATTTTAGTTCATTCATTAAGACACGATCATTGGATTTATTAATCTCATCTCCCTAATTATTTACATTATTCTATTTATTTTATCCAATTAAACATCCTGAATAATGTTAATTAGAATTCAGGGGCATTACAGACTCCTTCCTTAAAAAAATTCGTCCCCAAAATTTCAGTAAGGACAAAAATACAAGCTATAGCCCATGCAAGCAAAGCTAGTATAACATACTAGCCAAATTCTACATAAACCCTATGTAGAACTTACCATCTAAAATAGCCTTGGAAAAGTAGCCCTAATCCTGTCTTCTCTCCCAAATAAAGTCCTTCACGTGGTCTCTCTACTAAACTTTCACCAACCTGACTGTCTTGTTACTTAAACTCTTCTCATCTTTCGCCACAACATGGAATGGTTGCCTCACAAAAGTCATATCTAGTTCTACCACTAAGACCTCCAGTGCCATTGGAGCGATAGTAGTTTCTGGATCATATACATACTTCCTAAGATGAGAAACATGAAACACATTGTGGACCCTGGCCAAATTGCTCGGCAAATCAACTCGGTATGATAGTCCCCCAATCCTCTATGATATAGGAAATGGTCCAATATATCTCAGTGCTAGCTTCCTGGTCTTCTCGAACCGAACCGAACCATATCTTTCATCGACGATACCTTGATGAAAACTCTATCTCCAACTAAGAACTCTACGTCCTTATGCCTTTTGTCTGCATAACTCTTCTTCCTAGACTGAGCTTCCTACATTCTTTCCAGTATCGAATCAATCTTTTTCGTCACCTCTCTCATTAAATCTGGACCAACGACTAATCTATCTCTGATCTCTAACCAACATGCTAGTATTTTGCATGGCCTTACATACAAAGCTTCAAAAGGTGACATTCCTACAGTAGTCTGATAACTACTATTATAGGAAAAATTCACTAAGTGCGAGTGATCTTCCTGAGAACCACTAAAATCTAGCACACAATCTCTCAATAAATCTTCTAGTACCTTGTTGACTCTCTCTATCTGCTCACCCGTTTGAGGATGATATGCGGTACTCATCTTGAGCTAAGTGCCTAACACACTTTGTAGGCTCTTCCAGAACTCATTGATAAACAAAGCAACTCTATCACTAACGATACTGCTAGGAATTCCATGCAGTCTAACGATGTTCTTCATGAACAACTTAGCTAAAATATGTGTCGCCTTGGTTGACCTTACCAGATTGAAATGGGCAGTCTTAGTCAATTTCTCCACTATGGCCCATATACTTTCATTACCCCAGTTTAACCTTGGTATCCCATCAATAAAATCCATGGATATCGAGTCCCACTTCCAAAGTGGAACATCCAAATGTTGAAGTAAACCACTTGGCTTCTGATGTTCGACTTTAACATGCTGGCAGTTCAAACACTGTTTTACCCATAAGCCAACATCCCTCATTATTCCTTTACAGAAGAAACTTCTTGTAACGATCCATAATTTTCGATAATTAAAAATAGATGACTTTATAAAGATTTTGTGATTTAATGTTGGAAGAAATAAAAATTTGTGATTTAATAATAAGAAGATAACTGAAATGATAATTTAAGATAATTGATAATTGCTTAAATGTAATTCCAAGAATTAAAATGGTTAAAAAGTTATAATTGGTTATAGATTGTAATTAGTTGTAATAATATGTGTATTAATTGATAATTGGATTTAAAGAATAATTGATAATTTAAAGGTGTAAATTTATGAAATAATGTGTAATGAATTATAATTGGATTGAATTAGTATTGTATGAGTTGTTATAATTTGTTTGTAAATAATGAACTTACAAATTTATCAAATGTGGAAATGATGACAATTGTTATTTGTTGCCAATTTCTTTAAATCAGTTGAAATTGAATGTCATTAAATGTTACATTAATGTGAGTTAACATAATAACTGTAAAATGTGAATGTAATAAAGGAATAGAAATGTTAATTGCATTCATAAGGCAATAAATTGATTTAATAATAAAAATGAAACAAAGATAAATGAAGTTATTGATATTTTAATTACAATTAATGTCAAAATCGACAAAGGTTCGATATTATTGGAATACTGCAACTAGTATGGTAAAAGATGATAATTGTAGAATATTTGTGTAATAAGGTATAAACAAATGTGAATTATGATTAT
Organism: Allium cepa; assembly: GCA_030765085.1. Taxonomy (NCBI): domain Eukaryota; kingdom Viridiplantae; phylum Streptophyta; class Magnoliopsida; order Asparagales; family Amaryllidaceae; genus Allium; species Allium cepa. The sequence continues at coordinate 467,793,893 of CM060935.1, forward strand.
AGAGTAATAATGGATTTAATTAAAAAATGATTGAAATTGAATCAAATCAATTTATTGGAATTAATTATAAATAATTAGATTTAATTACAGTTGAAATTGAACGCTGTAATTTGTGAAATAATTAACACTGAATTTGATATGTATATTTGCTTTAAGTTATTATAAATGTCTAAGTAATCAAAAATGATGAAATTTGTCAATTTATAAATATTAAATTAAAAAGTGATTTAATTAATTTAATATTAATTTATTTGATTAACATGAAAATAACCATTTTGGCCACTGACTCGGATTTCGAGGAAACCCGTTTCATCTAATTCGTAACGATGAATTATTTTAAGTTTTCAAGTTTCATAGTGGTCAGACTTGTCATTTGATCGTACGGACTCGAACGCATAGAAATCAATATAATTAAAACCAATTGAAATTAATTTGAAATAAGCTAATTTTAAGCTAACTTCTTCATACGATGGAATTTGGACTTGAGACCTGTTCCATTGAGTTTAAAAATATCGAAAACATCTATTTTTATATATGAGATGACTCATTTCCGTTTCGGGAATGAAATGGCTTTTTCGGGTCGTTATCGTTCAACTTGTAGTTCCAATCTGATTCATCCTTTTCTATTTTCAGATCTGCCCATATATAGGCCGTTATAAACCCTAGGAGCCTTTTTCGATTGTCTTTACATACATTTCCTGCCCATCTCCTCTTTCAATGATAGACAAACCAAAACCAAATTCCCAATTCAATTTCAAATCAAATTTCAATTTCAAAATTTAAGTCCTCCAAAACCTTATCATATTATATACCATTTCGAAGCTCTTGACGTGTGTAACCCACTACAGTAATTCATTCTTCGATACGAACCACCATTTTTCCAGAATCTATTGAAGTTATCTCGACCTTCTTTATTAGGTCTTCGTTTCAACGGCGGATCGTCGCCCGATCGACGATCGAGAGGCGTCGTTGCATCGAGGGTGATTAGAGGAGTGCATCTATGGTCTGATATCATGTCAGAATTCACCACAAATTTGCCTTAAACATGGCGGTGGTGGAGGAGGATTGGGGATGGCGGAGTGGTTCGCATGGCTATGGTCTAGGGCGGTAGGCCAAGGGGAGATGGACGGCATGCTCCGATCTGGTCTTAGGTCGGCATAGGCGACGCAAAAATTGGAGTGTCGCTAGCGACCATGCATTTTGCAATGTTCGAGGACAGCGTGTTAAGGTTCTAGGAGTTGAACGAGGATGACGTGGTAAATTTTATTATCGTTTATTTTAATTTGAATTTAAGTTTCCTAGTGTTCTAACTATCATATCTTTTGCATACGGGGTCAGATTCACTCGCGGTTTCCTCCATTTCGATCGTATTGAAATTCTGGACGTTTTGAAACTAGTTTGGTCGAACTCTGTGGCTGTTTTAATTTTGGGCCTAAATTGGATTTTAATTCGATTTAAAATCGATGGTGAGTGTTTTGACCCACTCACAACTACTAGATTATCTTATGTTAGTTAAAGTAAATTTATGATGTGATTTGAAATTTATTGATTGATGTTTGGTATGTTTAAATTGTCATTCAAGTAAATTTGACTTTTATTGCATTTAATCATCGTTTAATTTAATATTTAATTTAATTTTTCCTATTTAATTTGAATGATGATTGTGATGGATGTTTGATTGTTGATATTGGATGATTGGATGTTGTATTTTTATATTGTTATAACACTGCAAGTTCCTTATGGGTTGAAATGACACATACCTGAATGATCTGTAGATTAGGGAAAAATCATTGTGGGTTGAAATGATAGACTCGAGCGATTTTATGGATTTTTATTTAATTCGGGATTGCGGTTTGAAATGATATATAACAGTAAAATTGTAAATTACGGTTTGAAATGATACATAACCGTAAAAATATAAATTGTGGATTGAAATGATAAATATTCGCATCACTTGACCATAGGGTAGAAATTTATATACGGACACCGGATTGGTTAAATTAAATGATTTTTGAATCTTTGAAATTTTGAATTCAGTTAAATAGTATTTTGAAATAGAAATTGATTTATATAAACTGAATTATTTTAGTTAATCCAAGCGTAAATGCTGAAATTGGAATTGATTTAATGAATTGTTCAAAGGATTTAAATTTGAATTTCAGAGTTGAGGTATCAAATATAAATGAATTTATCGGAATTGAGTTATTAGGATGTTGGATGTAACTTTTAAATATATTTAAACTATTTTACTACTTAAACTATTTCATCAATTTAAAATTATTTTAATTTATATTAATCTATTATAACCTATTTAATCCAATTTTAATATATTTTTACCAATTTTAAACTAATCAAATTTATTTAATTCTAAATATATTTAATGTAGTTTAAATCTATTTAACGTAATTCAAATCTATTTAATCTATTTTAAATTTATATAATTTATTTAAAATCGATTTAAGATATATTAAATCCATTTAATCTTTTTTAAATATATATAAATCATTTTAAATCTAATTAAATCAAACTGAAATCTATTCAAACTATTGTTACTATTTAAACTCTTTCAGTATACTTTAAACTATTTTAAACTAATAAAACTATTTATGACTATCTAAACCAATTTCTAAAATTTTAGACTGTGTAAAGTTGAAGTATTTATACTTAAATCCTTGATGATGATATAATCTAAGTTGGGATTTGAAATTGACACCTTTTTGCGAATGATATATTTAAGTAAATATGATGATTTTGGAACGAGGATTTAACTAACCTATCTTATTGGTAATTTCATAAGTGAATATGATTTTTGGAAGTGAATATGATTTTGAAAGTGAATATAATTTGGAAGTGAATATGATTTCAAAAGATATATGATTTGTACTTGAATATGATACTTTGATACAAGTTGTAAATTGACTTTTTGAAATGTAAAAGAAACATCCGGTGTGAAACTAGTGATTGGTTATTAAAGAAACCGGGATCGGATATTTTCATACTCTCTGCCAATACCGAAAACCACTTTAACAACTGTGTATGTGGTGGATATTCTAAAAATGAAGTAGGATGGTTTGGCGAACGGTTTCTGTATGAGGTATTGACATGACCCTGACTCCCTTGAGTCGGCTTAGATGTGACTAAAACAGGAGCTATACCTAGGCCACGTGAGGTCATTTGTAACGACCCGTTAAATTAATAATATTAAATGAGTTAAATTAATATAATTTCTAACCTGATTTAGAAAAGAAAAAAAAAAGGCTTTAAGATTTATTTGAGAAAATGTAGTAATTTGTTATAGTAATTGGAATTTAATGTAACAATTTAATTTTTATGACAATAGTTTTGGATAATGTAATTGTCACACTTTGTTAAAAGTTAATGTTAAGAAACCAATAAATGTTGAATTAGTGAATATTAATAAAATATTTACTAGAATGGGATTCATTTAATATTAAAATAAATAGTAGGATTGTTTCATTTGGTGACCGTTGAATAAACCAATGCAATAAGTGTAGATAAATTTTTTTTATGAATATTGTTCGATAATGAATGTACTTAAAAACGGTAATAAACTTAATATAAGAAAACAAAGGCAAATTGTGTATTAATTAATGAATTCATGAATCAGTGTATGGACTTAGTGTAACTATACGTAAATGTACGCAATAAGGTTGTGAAATACCAATGATTTGGATTTCCAATTTATATTAAACATAATGTTGGTGGAAATTGGAATTCACTGTTGTGTGAAATATATGAGAAATCAGGTCAAATGTAAATTATACCGTAGATGATATACTCTTTTAAATAGTAGGATTTTTAAATAAATAAACGTTTCACTTAGGTTTCAATTGTATAACTTATGTAGTTTAATAGAGAATCAATTGCAATTAATTGTCATAAATTAGTGATGATAGGGTAGTTTGATTTGGCCTTTAAGAAGCAAAGAAAAAGAAAGCCAAGATTTATGAATTCATTTGCAATGTGAAATGCAAATCTTGTGGATTGTTTTTTTTTTTTACAAATGGAATTAATATTTAACCATTACGTTAGTGGAGTCTGATAAGTTAAGGCAGATAATCAATGGTAATTTACCTAATTCAAAGGATATATTAATATAAATATGGGTAAAATGAGGTTAGACCAAGGATATAATATTAATTGATTTTTAAGGCTTAATTAATACGTGAAATAGACAAGATTCTACATTCAAACATTTATGCAAAGCTAAGTTGTAAATAGAAGTACCAATGTAATATAATGTAAATAGATGGGAATCAACATTTATTTATTTATTTAATGGAATTTAATTTCTATAGTATGATAATCGCAATTAAATGAAATTGAAATAGCTAATTTATACGTTAGTTGAAATTTAGCTGGAATATGAGGATTTTTAATGAAATAGTGAAATCAAATAGAAATAAGGTTCCAATTATACATTGGAATTTATATTCACCATAAAAGGTTAATTGAAAACCAAAGGAGTTAATAAAGGAATCAAGCTTTATCTAATAATTTGGATTTAAGATATGGTAAATTGGATTTATTGCAATAATTAATTCTGTAAGATGAGGTTAATACTTATTCTATTTATAATTAGACCAAATTGTTGATATAGATTTTTTGAAAGCAGAATCTATAAATCAATTTGAGTATCAAATTCAATAATTGCGCTTATTGCATAAATAAAGGGAATTTAACGTTAAATATTACGTTACTGAAATTTAAAATGAACTTTAAAAATAATATTGTGAATCATGAACCAAAGTATGTGGCATCCCTATTTGGATAAAGAATGAGTATATAAAAGTTAAAATCTAATATACGGGGTTTTGAGCATTTAATTTTATAATTCTTAAATATAGGAAAGTGCGGAAATTAACACTGCAAATTGATATACTTATAATTTTAATTCACATCCAAGCTTGTTAAATCATTTGAAATTGATTAAATTATATAAGTAATAAAATTTGGACAATTTTAGAATATAATATAAAATTTGGATTTTTGTAATTTATTTTGATTTATTTAATGAATATAAAAATAGCCTTTTTTGTCACGGACTCGGATTTCGATGAAACCAGTTTCATCGGATCCGTATCGGTGAATTATTATAAGGTTTCAAGTTTCGTATCGATCGGACTTGTCGTTTGATCGTACGGGCGTGAAACGCCTTGAAATCAAATTTAATTAAAATCAATTTGAATCAATTTGGAAATTTTGTTTTCAGCATAATTTCTTCATACGATCAAATTTGGACGTGAAACTTTTTCCATCGCGTTCAGAATATTTTAAATTACCTATTTGGATATATAGATTTAATAAATTCGGTTCCGGAGGCATAGTGGGCTTTTTGGGCCATAGTTTGTTCCGCACGTTCATTCTACGGTCTATCTACTCTATCTCTAACCCCTCTATATAAACCTAGCTACAAGCCCTAGCCTCCACCTAATTTCTTTTCATCTGAGCGTATACTTTCTTCAAGCTCCTCTTCTTCTTCAATGGGTGCTAACCCTAGATCCAGTCAGTGCAAAAAAAAAAAAAATTTCAAATTTAAAAAAAAAAAAAAAAAAAAATTCGGATCTGCAGCAGCTTCTGGTCGCGCTTCGGGTTTCAGGGGAGAAAACCCTAGAGATACTTCGGGTCAGGAAGAAAATGACTCGGGTCGCTCCGGGTCGTTTTGGCGAAAACTCCAAGCAAGCACCGGGGAATTGAGGCGGCGCACCGAAGTCGAACCCGAAGTCGACCCAGGACCAGAATTTTTCCATTTTTCAAATTTCCATAACTTTTGCATACGAGCTCGGATTCACGCGCGGTTTGTTTTGCTGGGATCGTATCGGAATTTCTGACGTTTTGACGCTAGTTTGGATGGATTTGGAGACCGTCAAAATTTTGAGTTTAAATTGAATTTAAATTCGATTTAAATTCCAAAGGTGAGTGTTTAAAACCCACTCACAACTACTAGAAGCTTTTATGTTTGTTAAATTAATTTTAGAAATGAATAGCAATTTATTTATGAGTATTTGGCATGTTTATTTCACTCATATTTGTTGAATTGCATTTATTAAGTTTAACTGTTAATTTAATTTATTTATTGCGTATTAATTGATAGTTAGAATTTATTTGTTTGCCTATAAACTGCTAGTTAACAGTTATATAGATTATTACTGAATATAAACTATTAGATTAATAGTTGTTAAATTTAATCTGAATAAAATTGCCAGTTATTACCTGTTATCTATTATCAAATATAAATTGTTATTGATTGATATTGCTTGATGATTTTGATTGGATGATGGATGATGTTGATGGATGTTTATTGAATATCATAAAATTGCGAATTATCATGCATATTTCATTTCATTCGGGATTGTGGTTTGAAATGATATACAACCGCAAAATTTTATATCTTTTAAATTGCGGATTGAAATGATAAATATCCGTATCACTTGACCATAGGATAGAAAATTTTATACAGGCACCGCGGTCTATATATAACTATTTTAATGTGATTTCTATGGTTTGGACGGAATACGGTTTCTAAAAATCTTAAATTTTATATTGTATAAATATTATTCTTCCATATATATACATATGAAGTTGAAAATTTTGAAATTAAAAGGTGTATAAAAATCTTTATTAAAAATGGAAGAAAATTAAGAAAATGGAGTTTAATAATTTATATCATATGTTTAAATGTTAAGTTTGGAAATTTTAAGATATGATATTTATAATTGGATTTTTCTCAAAATAAATGGAAATGAATATTCTAGTATAATTTGAATTGAAAAAAAAAAATTATTACTAGAAATTCGAGTTTTTATTTATTTATGGATTTTATGTGAATATTCAAGACTAATTAATAGAACAATTGATCTGTTGAAAGAATAAAATCCAATTTTAGTTTGAAATATTGTTACTCAAAATGGATATACGTATATATAAATTAATTGAAGTGGTTTTGGAACTTGAGAGAGATAATATAAATTTTGGTTTAGACTTTAATAAAGAAATGTATTTGTAAAGCCATGAGAACTATTTTCTTTACAAATTAACATTTAAGTTAAACCATTTAATTCATATACCGTTGAATGTCCAAACCATTCAAGTTTTTTTTTATAGAAGTTATGGTTTTAAATTATGATTTTTAAAATACTATGCTTTGAAAATATTTGATTTTCAGACGATATGAAGTTAAAGCATTTTGATTTTGGAAAAGAATTATATTTGGGATAAGTGATAAAATATGGTTTTGGGTTTTGAAATGATATCGTATTCATGGTTATGAAATGGAATGTTTATTCTTATTTTTAAAGTATAATCTATTTTTAAATGACCGCGGTGTTATAATAACGATGGGTTGGCAAAGAGACCGGGATCGGATATCTGACATACTCTCTGTCGATACCGAAAACCACTTTGACTAACCGTGTACGCGGTGGAGATTCCAGAATGAAGTAGGTGGTGGCGACGTTTCCTGTAAGGTAAATACGTGGACCCGACTCCCGTGAGTTGGCATAAGGTGGCTAAAACATGAGCGATTCTCAGGCCAATGAGGTCATTCCTCTGATCGGACCCTCCTCTTCGATATTATACTTTGATTTTGGTTTGATTCAGTGGCCACTTCTATATTTTGATTTTGGGGAGTTAGTCCGAGGTGGGCGGTAACTGCGGCTACGCGTTTCCACCAGCCTGAATAGCAATTGGTATATCTACCCTGGCATTGCCTAGTTGTGCCGTGTCACCTACCATACCGAGCCTTTACTACGAGTTTCTATTTGTGTCGTACCTATGGAGTATCCTCTGGTAGCTTCCCGATCAGGAGGTATTACGGTACTGTATAGACTATTGGCATTATTTGTGTTAAGGGCTATATGGGTAACTCCTTAACGCTATTTAAAAGTAAGTTTATTTTATAAATAGACACTATTATAATAGCGCAATATACTACATAGTAAATAGTTTAACGGATCCTTAGGAGATGTAAATCCCGAACATCTCTTGAGTTACTGTACTCATATTTATTTCTGTTAATTTAACTCACATAAGATCTTTTAGTCTGACTCGAGTGTTTTTGTCTTTTCAAATTCGCTCGGGTCAGTCCGAGCGTTTCAGGATCGAAGATTTTAGCTTTGGAGGACAAAGACGAAGAATCCGTATTATATTATTTATAGTATTGCACCACACTCTAAATTTCCGCTGCATTGATTGTATTGGTATGTGTAACTCTGATATTCATTGTATAAGTAAAATAAATATTTTGTAAACAGTTATCATGAACTGTATATTGATTATTATATTTTATCCTTCCGCCGTGAGATTCTATTTTGTTTTATTTCTTCTCTGTTTTTTCTTATTTACCCCATAACAATCCGCCCTTGCGTATGCTTTGAATTGGCACGTGTGTCGGTTTAAAGTGTGCGAAAAGGCGGGATGTTACAGTTGGTATCAGAGCTTTGGTTTAGCGATAAACTTTGGCTTTGTGGGGTTTGACTCTTTGTTAATAGGGTAATAATACCCTATGGGAGTCGCTGAGTGTATATATATGAGAGAGCGTATTTGTTAGTGTTATAAAAGGATTTTGATATTGTGTTAATCTGTTCCGTTTTGTATTCATAAATTCTGGTTGAGGCATGGGACGCTATGTCATCAATAGGGATTTCTAAACACTTAATAGGACAGACCGACATAATATTTGTTTTTAATATAGGTGAATGAAATAATTTTGCCTATTATATTTTCTATATATAAAAATATTTTTATACAGATATATTTTGGTTGCTATAGTTGGGTGTTAGGTAATAAAAATATTTGTAATGAATTAAAGCTAAGTTGAAATTTTAATAAATCAAATTGAAGATTTTAGAACTTAAGTCCAGGATTTTTGAAAATCTTCTTTCAAAGGATTTATGAAATATAATGATTTGGTTTATAAATATTTTCTTATATAAATATTTAGTATAATTCGAAAGAATTGGTTTAAAGAGGATTTTGAAGAAAATAAGTTAGTACTTTCCTCTCTGTCGTTGGAAAATAATTTCGGTGATGACGGCCGCATCATCGACTTTCATTTTCGAGTTTCGAAGGGAAAGGCCACTGTAGTAAATTCTACTGCAGATTTATGTTGGAAATATCTGAATTTGTTTGTTTTAAATATAATTGAGATATAAAGTTGTAGGAAACTAATTATCTACTATTTCAAAATAAATTGAAATCTGACCCGGAATTTAATTCTAAAATTTTCCATTAATTAATTGTTAAATTTTAGTGGAATAAAAAAAAAGTAAGTAATAGATGGATTGAAAACCTCTAATAAGTAAGAGAATTAATGCTAAGTATAAAGGAAGTTAAAAATTTAAATTATAAATAATGGTAAAGATTTATTGGAAAATCAATGAATTAAAAGAATTGAGATTAAACTTGTATAAGTTCTTTTGCTTTTTCTTTAACATAAATAACTTACCAAGTATAAAAAGTTGAAATGTAAATTAAGAGTGGAATAGAATATTATGCAAGTAGAATTTTTGGAAATAATGAAGTATTCAATAAATTACTGTTATAAATAAGAATTTAATGGTATTAACTTAAGTGATGATTGGAATTTTACTAAAATTAAAGGTTGTATTATTAATAGGTGATTTTAACCTTAAGAAAGTAAAAAAAAAATGAAAATGAAATTCCTTAATTTATAAAGTTTGATTGTAGGGTTATTAACTTAAGTACGCCTTAATTTCCCCTATTCTAATATAATGGAAAGTAGGAAAAATATAAATGACTGCAATCCATAGTTAATGAATGAGTAAAATCTTTCACTTATAGGAATGCAAGTTATAAGGTTAATAAATTAAGTGTAAGTAGAGGTTACTGTAATTAAATATAATGGAAACGTAAACATTAAATAAAGGAATGAAATTAAGGGTAAGTTGAAAGTGAAATTTATAAAACAAATATATATTAATTAAAGGAATGGAGAAGAAACTTGTAAATTTTCACTTACATTCTTAAAACATACATAACTTACCATATAATAAAAAGTTGCAATGTTATTAGGAAAATGTAAAGGGAAATCTTACAAGTGAAGAGTAAGGTAATAAAGGTATTTTATTAATTTGCTATTATTAATGAGAATTAATTGTATAGACTTAAGTTAAATTGGAAATTTTACTATAAGTAAAGGTAAGTAGTATAAATAGATGATAGAAACTTTAGTAAATAAATTGGAATACAAATATAATGAATTTTGTGATAAATGGAAAATGAAAATTTGTAAGAAATAAAGAAATCACTCCATAAATGAAAGAAAGAAAATCAAACCATTGAAGCATGAGATAAATGTATAATAAATAAATTTGGGTGTTGGTTTGAATTGTGTTGTTTGATTTATGTTGTTGGGTAAGAAATTTGAAGTGGTTAAATGAATAAGTATCTATCTTTGTTCCATCTAAGACTGTTGAGTAAAGGATGCACTTGATAGTTAATTTCATTTCATACAAATTTCAAGTTTGAACCCAAACAACTATTTGTTTGATGGATTAAATGGTTGCTTCGTTTGTGTATGTATGTTGTTTGTAAGGTTGATGGTTGTTGAATTGTTTGGTTGATTAATGATTGAATCCACTTGAATAGTTCACTTTGAAATAAATAGTTAACCTTTTAGATTATATAAGTGAATACAGGTGATGGAAGCAACTGCTACTGCTTTTGGTTCCAAAATAATAAGCGTATATTGCCCGACAAATAGGTACGTTTTCGGATTACGTTTCGTAACGCTATTTTATATAAATTTTCCCGTGTTGGGATATAATATTTTGATAATATATGTAATATATTTGTATATTTTGATATTATATTTTCTCCAGAGTCTCTCCGTACAAAGGAGACTCTGCCAAAAATTTTCGTAAATTTTGGACTTAGAATTTTGTTGAATATTTTCCAAACTTTAATGATTTAAGTATAAAAGGTTATAATGACTATAAAACGGGCATATCTCATTTAAGGAAATTAATTTAGTAAATTATTGTTTATAAGTTAATATTTGAAATAAGATGTAATGTTTTATTCTTCCTTCTCCCTTCTTTTTCCTTTTCGGGGACGAAAAGTTTTGAGTGGGGGAGATTGTAACGACCCGTTAAATTAATAATATTAAATGAGTTAAATTAATATAATTTCTAACCTGATTTAGAAAATAAAAAAAAAGGCTTTAAGATTTATTTGAGAAAATGTAGTAATTTGTTATAGTAATTGGAATTTAATGTAACAATTTAATTTTTATGACAATAGTTTTGGATAATGTAATTGTCACACTTTGTTAAAAGTTAATGTTAAGAAACCAATAAATGTTGAATTAGTGAATATTAATAAAATATTTACTAGAATGGGATTCATTTAATATTAAAATAAATAGTAGGATTGTTTCATTTGGTGACCGTTGAATAAACCAATGCAATAAGTGTAGATAAATTTTTTTATGAATATTGTTCGATAATGAATGTACTTAAAAACGGTAATAAACTTAATATAAGAAAACAAAGGCAAATTGTGTATTAATTAATGAATTCATGAATCAGTGTATAGACTTAGTGTAACTATACGTAAATGTACGCAATAAGGTTGTGAAATACCAATGATTTGGATTTCCAATTTATATTAAACATAATGTTGGTAGAAATTGGAATTCACCGTTGTGTGAAATATATGAGAAATCAGGTCAAATGTAAATTATACCGTAGATGATATACTCTTTTAAACAGTAGGATTTTTAAATAAATAAACGTTTCACTTAGGTTTCAATTGGATAACTTATGTAGTTTAATGGAGAATCAATTGCAATTAATTGCCATAAATTAGTGATGATAGGGTAGTTTGATTTGGCCTTTAAGAAGCAAAGAAAAAGAAAGCCAAGATTTATGAATTCATTTGCAATGTGAAATGCAAATCTTGTGGATTGTTTTTTTTTTTTTTACAAATGGAATTAATATTTAACCATTACGTTAGTGGAGTCTGATAAGTTAAGGTAGATAATCAATGGTAATTTACCTAATTCAAAGGATATATTAATATAAATATGGGTAAAATGAGGTTAGACCAAGGATATAATATTAATTGATTTTTAAGGCTTAATTAATACGTGAAATAGACAAGATTCTACATTCAAACATTTATGCAAAGCTAAGTTGTAAATAGAAGTACCAATGTAATATAATGTAAATAGATGGGAATCAACATTTATTTATTTATTTAATGGAATTTAATTTCTATAGTATGATAATCGCAATTAAATGAAATTGAAATAGCTAATTTATACGTTAGTTGAAATTTAGCTGGAATATGAGGATTTTTAATGAAATAGTGAAATCAAATGGAAATAAGGTTTCAATTATACATTGGAATTTATATTCACCATAAAAGGTTAATTGAAAACCAAAGGAGTTAATAAAGGAATCAAGCTTTATCTAATAATTTGGATTTAAGATATGGTAAATTGGATTTATTGCAATAATTAATTCTGTAAGATGAGGTTAATACTTATTCTATTTATAATTAGACCAAATTGTTGATATAGATTTTTTGAAAGCAGAATCTATAAATCAATTTGAGTATCAAATTCAATAATTGCGCTTATTGCATAAATAAAGGGAATTTAACGTTAAATATTACGTTACTGAAATTTAAAATGAACTTAATATTGTGAATCATGAACCAAAGTATGTGGCATCCCTATTTGGATAAAGAAGGAGTATATAAAAGTTGAAATCTAATATACGGGGTTTTGAGCATTTAATTTTATAATTCTTAAATATAGGAAAGTGCAGAAATTAACACTGCAAATTGATATACTTATAATTTTAATTCACATCCAAGCTTGTTAAATCATTTGAAATTGATTAAATTATATAAGTAATAAAATTTGGACAATTTTAGAATATAATATAAAATTTGGATTTTTGTAATTTATTTTGATTTATTTAATGAATATAAAAATAGCCTTTTTTGTCACGGACTCGGATTTCGATGAAACCAGTTTCATCGGATCCGTATCGGTGAATTATTATAGGGTTTCAAGTTTCGTATCGATCGGACTTGTCGTTTGATCGTACGGGCGTGAAACGCCTTGAAATCAAATTTAATTAAAATCAATTTGAATCAATTTGGAAATTTTGTTTTCAGCATAACTTCTTCATACGATCAAATTTGGACGTGAAACTTTTTCCATCGCGTTCAGAATATTTTAAATTACCTATTTGGATATATAGATTTAATAAATTCGGTTCCGGAGGCATAGCGGACTTTTTGGGCCATAGTTTGTTCCGCACGTTCATTCTACGGTCTATCTACTCTATCTCTAACCCCTCTATATAAACCTAGCTACAAGCCCTAGCCTCCACCTAATTTCTTTTCATCTGAGCGTATACTTTCTTCAAGCTCCTCTTCTTCTTCAATGGGTGCTAACCCTAGATCCAGTCAGTCCAAAAAAAAAAAAATTCAAATTTAAAAAAAAAAAAAAAAAAAAAAAATTCGGATCTGCAGCAGCTTCTGGTCGCGCTTCGGGTTTCAGGGGAGAAAACCCTAGAGCTACTTCGGGTCAGGAAGAAAATGACTCGGGTCGCTCCGGGTCGTTTTGGCGAAAACTCCAAGCAAGCACCGGGGAATTGAGGCGGCGCACCGAAGTCGAACCCGAAGTCGACCCAGGACCAGAATTTTTCCATTTTTCAAATTTCCATAACTTTTGCATACGAGCTCGGATTCACGCGCGGTTTGTTTTGCTGGGATCGTATCGGAATTTCTGACGTTTTGACGCTAGTTTGGATGGATTTGGAGACCGTCAAAATTTTGAATTTAAATTGAATTTAAATTCGATTTAAATTCCAAAGGTGAGTGTTTAAAACCCACTCACAACTACTAGAAGCTTTTATGTTTGTTAAATTAATTTTAGAAATGAATAGCAATTTATTTATGAGTATTTGGCATGTTTATTTCACTCATATTTGTTGAATTGCATTTATTAAGTTTAACTGTTAATTTAATTTATTTATTGCGTATTAATTGATAGTTAGAATTTATTTGTTTGCCTATAAACTGCTAGTTAACAGTTATATAGATTATTACTGAATATAAACTATTAGATTAATAGTTGTTAAATTTAATCTGAATAAAATTGCCAGTTATTACCTGTTATCTATTATCAAATATAAATTGTTATTGATTGATATTGCTTGATGATTTTGATTGGATGATGGATGATGTTGATGGATGTTTATTGAATATCATAAAATTGCGAATTATCATGCATATTTCATTTCATTCGGGATTGTGGTTTGAAATGATATACAACCGCAAAATTTTATATCTTTTAAATTGCGGATTGAAATGATAAATATCCGTATCACTTGACCATAGGATAGAAAATTTTATACAGGCACCGCGGTCTATATATAACTATTTTAATGTGATTTCTATGGTTTGGACGGAATACGGTTTCTAAAAATCTTAAATTTTATATTGTATAAATATTATTCTTCCATATATATACATATGAAGTTGAAAATTTTGAAATTAAAAGGTGTATAAAAATCTTTATTAAAAATGGAAGAAAATTAAGAAAATGGAGTTTAATAATTTATATCATATGTTTAAATGTTAAGTTTGGAAATTTTAAGATATGATATTTATAATTGGATTTTTCTCAAAATAAATGGAAATGAATATTCTAGTATAATTTGAATTGAAAAAAAAAAATTTTATTACTAGAAATTGGAGTTTTTATTTATTTATGGATTTTATGTGAATATTCAAGACTAATTAATAGAACAATTGATCTGTTGAAAGAATAAAATCCAATTTTAGTTTGAAATATTGTTACTCAAAATGGATATACGTATATATAAATAAATTGAAGTGGTTTTGGAACTTGAGAGAGATAATATAAATTTTGGTTTAGACTTTAATAAAGAAATGTATTTGTAAAGTCGTGAGAACTATTTTCTTTACAAAGTAACATTTAAGTTAAACCATTTAATTCATATACCGTTGAATGTCCAAACCATTCAAGTTTTTTTTTATAGAAGTTATGGTTTTAAATTATGATTTTTAAAATACTATGCTTTGAAAATATTTGATTTTCAGACGATATGAAGTTAAAGCATTTTGATTTTGGAAAAGAATTATATTTGGGATAAGTGATAAAATATGGTTTTGGGTTTTGAAATGATATCGTATTCATGGTTATGAAATGGAATGTTTATTCTTATTTTTAAAGTATAACCTATTTTTAAATGACCGCGGTGTTATAATAACGATGGGTTGGCAAAGAGACCGGGATCGGATATCTGACATACTCTCTGTCGATACCGAAAACCACTTTGACTAACCGTGTACGCGGTGGAGATTCCAGAATGAAGTAGGTGGTGGCGACGTTTCCTGTAAGGTAAATACGTGGACCCGACTCCCGTGAGTTGGCATAAGGTGGCTAAAACAGGAGCGATTCTCAAGCCAATGAGGTCATTCCTCTGATCGGACCCTCCTCTTCGATATTATACTTTGATTTTGGATTTATTCAGTGGCCACTTCTATATTTTGATTTTAGGGAGTTAGTCCGAGGTGGGCGGTAACTGCGGCAACGCGTTTCCACCAGCCTAGATAGCAATTGGTATATCTACCCTGGCATTGCCTAGTTGTGCCGTGTCACCTACCATACCGAGCCTTTACTACGAGTTTCTATTTGTGTCGTACCTATGGAGTATCCTCTGGTAGCTTCCCGATCAGGAGGTATTACGGTACTGTATAGACTATTGGCATTATTTGTGTTAAGGGCTATATGGGTAACCCCTTAACGCTATTTAAAAGTAAGTTTATTTTATAAATAGACACTATTATAATAGCGCAATATACTACATAGTAAATAGTTTAACGGATCCTTAGGAGATGTAAATCCCGAACATCTCTTGAGTTACTGTACTCATATTTATTTCTGTTAATTTAACTCACATAAGATCTTTTAGTCTGACTCGAGTGTTTTTGTCTTTTCAAATTCGCTCGGGTCAGTCCGAGCGTTTCAGGATCGAAGATTTTAGCTTTGGAGGACAAAGACGAAGAATCCGTATTATATTATTTATAGTATTGCACCACACTCTAAATTTCCGCTGCATTGATTGTATTGGTATGTGTAACTCTGATATTCATTGTATAAGTAAAATAAATATTTTGTAAACAGTTATCATGAACTGTATATTGATTATTGTATTTTATCCTTCCGCCGTGAGATTCTATTTTGTTTTATTTCTTCTCTGTTTTTTCTTATTTACCCCATAACAATCCGCCCTTGCGTATGCTTTGAATTGGCACGTGTGTCGGTTTAAAGTGTGCGAAAAGGCGGGATGTTACAGTTGGTATCAGAGCTTTGGTTTAGCGATAAACTTTGGCTTTGTGGGGTTTGACTCTTTGTTAATAGGGTAATAATACCCTATGGGAGTCGCTGAGTGTATATATATGAGAGAGCGTATTTGTTAGTGTTATAAAAGGATTTTGATATTGTGTTAATCTGTTCCGTTTTGTATTCATAAATTCTGGTTGAGGCATGGGACGCTATGTCATCAATAGGGATTTCTAAACACTTAATAGGACAGACCGACATAATATTTGTTTTTAATATAGGTGAATGAAATAATTTTGCCTATTATATTTTCTATATATAAAAATATTTTTATACAGATATATTTTGGTTGCTATAGTTGGGTGTTAGGTAATAAAAATATTTGTAATGAATTAAAGCTAAGTTGAAATTTTAATAAATCAAATTGAAGATTTTAGAACTTAAGTCCGGGATTTTTGAAAATCTTCTTTCAAAGGATTTATGAAATATAATGATTTGGTTTATAAATATTTTCTTATATAAATATTTAGTATAATTCGAAAGAATTGGTTTAAAGAGGATTTTGAAGAAAATAAGTTTGTACTTTCCTCTCTGTCGTTGGAAAATAATTTCGGTGATGACGGCCGCATCATCGACTTTCATTTTCGAGTTTCGAAGGGAAAGGCCACTGTAGTAAATTCTACTGCAGATTTATGTTGGAAATATCTGAATTTGTTTGTTTTAAATATAATTGAGATATAAAGTTGTAGGAAACTAATTATCTACTATTTCAAAATAAATTGAAATCTGACCCGGAATTTAATTCTAAAATTTTCCATTAATTAATTGTTAAATTTTAATGGAATAAAAAAAAAGTAAGTAATAATGGATTGAAAACCTCTAATAAGTAAGAGAATTAATGCTAAGTATAAAGGAAGTTAAAAATTTAAATTATAAATAATGGTAAAGATTTATTGGAAAATCAATGAATTAAAAGAATTGAGATTAAACTTGTATAAGTTCTTTTGCTTTTTCTTTAACATAAATAACTTACCAAGTATAAAAAGTTGAAATGTAAATTAAGAGTGGAATAGAATATTATGCAAGTAGAATTTTTGGAAATAATGAAGTATTCAATAAATTACTGTTATAAATAAGAATTTAATGGTATTAACTTAAGTGATGATTGGAATTTTACTAAAATTAAAGGTTGTATTATTAATAGGTGATTTTAACCTTAAGAAAGTAAAAAAAAAAAATGAAAATGAAATTCCTTAATTTATAAAGTTTGATTGTAGGGTTATTAACTTAAGTACGCCTTAATTTCCCCTATTCTAATATAATGGAAAGTAGGAAAAATATAAATGACTGCAATCCATAGTTAATGAATGAGTAAAATCTTTCACTTATAGGAATGCAAGTTATAAGGTTAATAAATTAAGTGTAAGTAGAGGGTTACTGTAATTAAATATAATGGAAACGTAAACATTAAATAAAGGAATGAAATTAAGGGTAAGTTGAAAGTGAAATTTATAAAACAAATATATATTAATTAAAGGAATGGAGAAGAAACTTGTAAATTTTCACTTACATTCTTAAAACATACATAACTTACCATATAATAAAAAGTTGCAATGTTATTAGGAAAATGTAAAGGGAAATCTTACAAGTGAAGAGTAAGGTAATAAAGGTATTTTATTAATTTGCTATTATTAATGAGAATTAATTGTATAGACTTAAGTTAAATTGGAAATTTTACTATAAGTAAAGGTAAGTAGTATAAATAGATGATAGAAACTTTAGTAAATAAATTGGAATACAAATATAATGAATTTTGTGATAAATGGAAAATGAAAATTTGTAAGAAATAAAGAAATCACTCCATAAATGAAAGAAAGAAAATCAAACCATTGAAGCATGAGATAAATGTATAATAAATAAATTTGGGTGTTGGTTTGAATTGTGTTGTTTGATTTATGTTGTTGGGTAAGAAATTTGAAGTGGTTAAATGAATAAGTATATATCTTTGTTCCATCTAAGACTGTTGAGTAAAGGATGCACTTGATAGTTAATTTCATTTCATACAAATTTCAAGTTTGAACCCAAACAACTATTTGTTTGATGGATTAAATGGTTGCTTCGTTTGTGTATGTATGTTGTTTGTAAGGTTGATGGTTGTTGAATTGTTTGGTTGATTAATGATTGAATCCACTTGAATAGTTCACTTTGAAATAAATATTTAACCTTTTAGATTATATAAGTGAATACAGGTGATGGAAGCAACTGCTACTGCTTTTGGTTCCAAAATAATAAGCGTATATTGCCCGACAAATAGGTACGTTTTCGGATTACGTTTCGTAACGCTATTTTATATAAATTTTCCCGTGTTGGGATATAATATTTTGATAATATATGTAATATATTTGTATATTTTGATATTATATTTTCTCCAGAGTCTCTCCGTACAAAGGAGACTCTGCCAAAAAATTTCGTAAATTTTGGACTTAGAATTTTGTTGAATATTTTCCAAACTTTAATGATTTAAGTATAAAAGGTTATAATGACTATAAAACGGGCATATCTCATTTAAGGAAATTAATTTAGTAAATTATTGTTTATAAGTTAATATTTGAAATAAGATGTAATGTTTTATTCTTCCTTCTCCCTTCTTTTTCCTTTTCGGGGACGAAAAGTTTTGAGTGGGGGAGATTGTAACGACCCGTTAAATTAATAATATTAAATGAGTTAAATTAATATAATTTCTAACCTGATTTAGAAAAGAAAAAAAAAGGCTTTAAGATTTATTTGAGAAAATGTAGTAATTTGTTATAGTAATTGGAATTTAATGTAACAATTTAATTTTTATGACAATAGTTTTGGATAATGTAATTGTCACACTTTGTTAAAAGTTAATGTTAAGAAACCAATAAATGTTGAATTAGTGAATATTAATAAAATATTTACTAGAATGGGATTCATTTAATATTAAAATAAATAGTAGGATTGTTTCATTTGGTGACCGTTGAATAAACCAATGCAATAAGTGTAGATAAAATTTTTTATGAATATTGTTCGATAATGAATGTACTTAAAAACGGTAATAAACTTAATATAAGAAAACAAAGGCAAATTGTGTATTAATTAATGAATTCATGAATCAGTGTATAGACTTAGTGTAACTATACGTAAATGTACGCAATAAGGTTGTGAAATACCAATGATTTGGATTTCCAATTTATATTAAACATAATGTTGGTAGAAATTGGAATTCACTGTTGTGTGAAATATATGAGAAATCAGGTCAAATGTAAATTATACCGTAGATGATATACTCTTTTAAACAGTAGGATTTTTAAATAAATAAACGTTTCACTTAGGTTTCAATTGGATAACTTATGTAGTTTAATGGAGAATCAATTGCAATTAATTGCCATAAATTAGTGATGATAGGGTAGTTTGATTTGGCCTTTAAGAAGCAAAGAAAAAGAAAGCCAAGATTTATTAATTCATTTGCAATGTGAAATGCAAATCTTGTGGATTGTTTTTTTTTTACAAATGGAATTAATATTTAACCATTACGTTAGTGGAGTCTGATAAGTTAAGGTAGATAATCAATGGTAATTTACCTAATTCAAAGGATATATTAATATAAATATGGGTAAAATGAGGTTAGACCAAGGATATAATATTAATTGATTTTTAAGGCTTAATTAATACGTGAAATAGACAAGATTCTACATTCAAACATTTATGCAAAGCTAAGTTGTAAATAGAAGTACCAATGTAATATAATGTAAATAGATGGGAATCAACATTTATTTATTTATTTAATGGAATTTAATTTCTATAGTATGATAATCGCAATTAAATGAAATTGAAATAGCTAATTTATACGTTAGTTGAAATTTAGCTGGAATATGAGGATTTTTAATGAAATAGTGAAATCAAATGGAAATAAGGTTTCAATTATACATTGGAATTTATATTCACCATAAAAGGTTAATTGAAAACCAAAGGAGTTAATAAAGGAATCAAGCTTTATCTAATAATTTGGATTTAAGATATGGTAAATTGGATTTATTGCAATAATTAATTCTATAAGATGAGGTTAATACTTATTCTATTTATAATTAGACCAAATTGTTGATATAGATTTTTTGAAAGCAGAATCTATAAATCAATTTGAGTATCAAATTCAATAATTGCGCTTATTGCATAAATAAAGGGAATTTAACGTTAAATATTACGTTACTGAAATTTAAAATGAACTTTAAGAATAATATTGTGAATCATGAACCAAAGTATGTGGCATCCCTATTTGGATAAAGAATGAGTATATAAAAGTTAAAATCTAATATACGGGGTTTTGAGCATTTAATTTTATAATTCTTAAATATAGGAAAGTGTAGAAATTAACACTGCAAATTGATATACTTATAATTTTAATTCACATCCAAGCTTGTTAAATCATTTGAAATTGATTAAATTATATAAGTAATAAAATTTGGACAATTTTAGAAAATAATATAAAATTTGGATTTTTGTAATTTATTTTGATTTATTTAATGAATATAAAAATAGCCTTTTTTGTCACGGACTCGGATTTCGATGAAACCAGTTTCACCGGATCCGTATCGGTGAATTATTATAGGGTTTCAAGTTTCGTATCGATCGGACTTGTCGTTTGATCGTACGGGCGTGAAACGCCTTGAAATCAAATTTAATTAAAATCAATTTGAATCAATTTGGAAATTTTGTTTTCAGCATAACTTCTTCATACGATCAAATTTGGACGTGAAACTTTTTCCATCGCGTTCAGAATATTTTAGGTTACCTATTTGGATATATAGATTTAATAAATTCGGTTCCGAAGGCATAGCGGGCTTTTTGGGCCATAGTTTGTTCCGCACGTTCATTCTACGGTCTATCTACTCTATCTCTAACCCCTCTATATAAACCTAGCTACAAGCCCTAGCCTCCACCTAATTTCTTTTCATCTGAGCGTATACTTTCTTCAAGCTCCTCTTCTTCTTCAATGGGTGCTAACCCTAAATCCAGTCAGTTCAAAAAAAAAAATTCAAATTTAAAAAAAAAAAAAATCGGATCTGCAGCAGCTTCTGGTCGCGCTTCGGGTTTCAGGGGAGAAAACCCTAGAGCTACTTCGGGTCAGGAAGAAAATGACTCGGATCGCTCCGGGTCGTTTTGGCGAAAACTCCAAGCAAGCACCGGGGAATTGAGGCGGCGCACTGAAGTCGAACCCGAAGTCGACCCAGGACCAGAATTTTTCCATTTTTCAAATTTCCATAACTTTTGCATACGAGCTCGGATTCACGCGCGGTTTGTTTTGCTGGGATCGTATCGGAATTTTTGACGTTTTGACGCTGGTTTGGATGGATTTGGAGACCGTCAAAATTTTGAGTTTAAATTGAATTTAAATTCGATTTAAATTCCAAAGGTGAGTGTTTAAAACCCACTCACAACTACTAGAAGCTTTTATGTTTGTTAAATTAATTTTAGAAATGAATAGCAATTTATTTATGAGTATTTGGCATGTTTATTTCACTCATATTTGTTGAATTGCATTTATTAAGTTTAACTGTTAATTTAATTTATTTATTGCGTATTAATTGATAGTTAGAATTTATTTGTTTGCCTATAAACTGCTAGTTAACAGTTATATAGATTATTACTGAATATAAACTATTAGATTAATAGTTGTTAAATTTAATCTGAATAAAATTGCCAGTTATTACCTGTTATCTATTATCAAATATAAATTGTTATTGATTGATATTGCTTGATGATTTTGATTGGATGATGGATGATGTTGATGGATGTTTATTGAATATCATAAAATTGCGAATTATCATGCATATTTCATTTCATTCGGGATTGTGGTTTGAAATGATATACAACCGCAAAATTTTATATCTTTTAAATTGCGGATTGAAATGATAAATATCCGTATCACTTGACCATAGGATAGAAAATTTTATACAGGCACCGCGGTCTATATATAACTATTTTAATGTGATTTCTATGGTTTGGATGGAATACGGTTTCTAAAAATCTTAAATTTTATATTGTATAAATATTATTCTTCCATATATATACATATGAAGTTGAAAATTTTGAAATTAAAAGGTGTATAAATTTTTTTATTAAAAATGGAAGAAAATTAAGAAAATGGAGTTTAATAATTTATATCATATGTTTAAATGTTAAGTTTGGAAATTTTAAGATATGATATTTATAATTGGATTTTTCCCAAAATAAATGGAAATGAATATTCTAGTATAATTTGAATTGAAAAAAATATATTTTATTACTAGAAATTGGAGTTTTTATTTATTTATGGATTTTATGTGAATATTCAAGACTAATTAATAGAACAATTGATCTGTTGAAAGAATAAAATCCAATTTTAGTTTGAAATATTGTTACTCAAAATGGTTATACGTATATATAAATAAATTGAAGTGGTTTTGGAACTTGAGAGAGATAATATAAATTTTGGTTTAGACTTTAATAAAGAAATGTATTTGTAAAGCCATGAGAACTATTTTCTTTACAAAGTAGCATTTAAGTTAAACCATTTAATTCATATACCGTTGAATGTCCAAACCATTCAAGTTTTTTTTTATAGAAGTTATGGTTTTAAATTATGATTTTTAAAATACTATGCTTTGAAAATATTTGATTTTCAGACGATATGAAGTTAAAGCATTTTGATTTTGGAAAAGAATTATATTTGGGATAAGTGATAAAATATGGTTTTGGGTTTTGAAATGATATCGTATTCATAGTTATGAAATGGAATGTTTATTCTGATTTTTAAAGTATAACCTATTTTTAAATGACCGTGGTGTTATAATAACGATGGGTTGGCAAAGAGACCGGGATCGGATATCTGACATACTCTCTGTCGATACCGAAAACCACTTTGACTAACCGTGTACGCGGTGGAGATTCCAGAATGAAGTAGGTGGTGGCGACGTTTCCTGTAAGGTAAATACGTGGACCCGACTCCCGTGAGTTGGCATAAGGTGGCTAAAACAGGAGCGATTCTCAGGCCAATGAGGTCATTCCTCTGATCGGACCCTCCTCTTCGAAATTATACTTTGATTTTGGATTGATTCAGTGACCACTTCTATATTTTGATTTTGGGGAGTTAGTCCGAGGTGGGAGGTAACTGCGGCTACGCGTTTCCACCAGCCTGGATAGCAATTGGTATATCTACCCTGGCATTGCCTAGTTGTGCCGTGTCACCTACCATACCGAGCCTTTACTACGAGTTTCTATTTGTGTCGTACCTATGGAGTATCCTCTGGTAGCTTCCCGATCAGGAGGTATTACGGTACTGTATAGACTATTGGCATTATTTGTGTTAAGGGCTATATGGGTAACCCCTTAACGCTATTTAAAAGTAAGTTTATTTTATAAATAGACACTATTATAATAGCGCAATATACTACATAGTAAATAGTTTAACGGATCCTTAGGAGATGTAAATCCCGAACATCTCTTGAGTTACTGTACTCATATTTATTTCTGTTAATTTAACTCACATAAGATCTTTTAGTCTGACTCGAGTGTTTTTGTCTTTTCAAATTCGCTCGGGTCAGTCCGAGCGTTTCAGGATCGAAGATTTTAGCTTTGGAGGACGAAGACGAAGAATCCGTATTATATTATTTATAGTATTGCACCACACTCTAAATTTCCGCTGCATTGATTGTATTGGTATGTGTAACTCTGATATTCATTGTATAAGTAAAATAAATATTTTGTAAACAGTTATCATGAACTGTATATTGATTATTATATTTTATCCTTCCGCTGTGAGATTCTATTTTGTTTTATTTCTTCTCTGTTTTTTCTTATTTACCCCATAACAATCCGCCCTTGCGTATGCTTTGAATTGGCACGTGTGTCGGTTTAAAGTGTGCGAAAAGGCGGGATGTTACATCATTCCTCCGATCAGACATGCTTCTTCGATGCCATATTATGACTTTGTGATGATTTGGTGGCCACCCCTTGATTTGATTATGGGAGTGTGTTCGAAGGTGGGAGGTAGTAGCTACTATGCGTTACCACCAGCCTAGTTCTGCAACTGATAAATCTACCATGGCATTGCCTCGAGTGCCGTGTTCGCATTCCCTAGGGCACCTTCTACGAGTTTGTTGTGTACCATACCTATGGGGTGCCCTTTGGGTAAACCACCAGTTTGGTGGAGTCTGCGGCATTGTATAGACTACGGGAATATATAAAATGTGTTAAGGGGGATATGGGTAACGCCTTAATGATATTATAACACTTTACTTTATTGTAGACACCATTATAATAGTGTATTGCATTACATAGTAGATAGGTTAATGGATCCCTAGGAGATGGAAATTTCAAGCATCTCTTAAGTTAGTGCACTCACGTTAGACATTGGATAGGAGATGTTAATTCCCGTTAACATATCTGACGCAATTACACTCATATTTATTTACTGTTGATTTAACTTACATAAGAGCTTCTAGTTCTGACTTGAGTATTTTGTCTTTTCAATTCGCTCGGGTCAGTATGAAATTTTCAGTTTATCGAAGACTGCTTTCTAGAGGACGAAGACATAGTACTATTATTATTTGTTTTATTTATTCCATTGCATCATGTTGTTCCACTGCATTTATATGTATTTTATTCTTGTTGTGTGTAACTCTGATCTATATTATAAAAGTATAATCAATGTTATTTATAAACAGCTTCAAGAACTGTTTGTTTGATTATTATATTTTGTCATTCTACTGTGAGAATATGTATTTGTTTTATTTTTTTCTCTTTTTCTTATTTACCCCATAACAATCTTCCCTTCTGAATGGTTTGCGTCTGACATGTGTGTCTGCTTAAAATGTCTAAAAAAGGCAGGTCGTTACATTTCTCTTTATATCCTGATACATCTTGGTTCCCCCAGGATGAATCGTCAACTTCGATCGATGACATTCCCTAAGAACTTCCTTTCTTAGGTTCCCAACATCCGAAACACATAACTATTCCTTCTTTCTCAACCAACCCCCATGGTCAAGAATAAAATCCTTTATGTCTACAATCCCGGTTCCAGTTCCTAACCTTCTAATCCTCTCGTCTAATACCGGATCCTCTTTCTGCCTAGAAGAAATTCTTCGATCAAAACTGGTCTAACTTCCAAACAAGACATCATGACGATATTCTCACTAGATCTAGCAGTTGACCTCAACTGCACACTACAAGCAGCCAATGCTTCCAAGTCTTTCCATTCAGCCAACATAGCTAACACCACATTTTGTTTTTTCCTGCCAAGCGCATCCGCCACCTTATTTTCTCTCTTAGTGTATACTCAATGCTAAAATCATAAGCTGCAAAAAACTCCAGTCATCTCCGTTGTCTTCTGTTCAGCTCCTTCTAAGAGAATAAATATCGTAGAGACTTATGGTTCGTAAATAGATCGAATCTTTCTCCTAAAATATAATGAATCCACACCTTCAATACAAAGATTACCGCTGCTAACTCCAAATCATGAGTCGGGTATCTCACTTCATGCGGTCTAAGCTGTCTAGAAGCATTGGCAATAACACTTCCATTCTGCATTAGCACAGCACCTAACCAAGTACCACATGCATCGATGTAAACTACCAACCCCTTATTTCCATCTGGAACTACTAACACGGTTGGTTAACAAATGTTTCAATCTGAGGAATGCCTCCTCGCATTTTTCAGACCAAACAAACTTTACATCCTTCCTGGTAGCATAGTCAAGGATGCCGCTGTCCTTGAGAAATCCTTAATGAACCTTCGGTAGTATCCTGCATGACCAAGAAAACTTCTAATCTCGCTTATCGTCTCTGGTCTTTTCCAATTGTTAACAAATTTGATTTTATCAGGATCAACTGTAACCCTTCCTCGAAAACTACATGACCAAGGAACTTCACTTCCTTCTTCCAGAAATGACACTTGGAGAACTTTGTCTTTAGCTGATGTTGCGTTAGCGTCTCCAACACTATTCTAAGATGATCCGCATGATCCTTCTCATTCTTATAATATACCAAAATGTCATCAAAAAAACGTACACGTACCGTTCTAAGTGCTCTTAGAAAACCCGGTTCATCAATCCACAAAGAAAGCTGGCGCATTAGTAAGCCTGAATGGCATAACCAACCAATCGTAGGACCCATATATGGTCCTAAACGCCATCAAAGGAATATTGTCCTCTGCCAACCTTAGCTGATGGAAACCTGTAACCAAATCTAGCTGGAAAACACTCTAGCTCCACTCAACCGATAGAATAAGTCATCAATTTTCAGCAAAGTATAATATTAATGATCGTCCTCTCGTTCAACATACGATAGTCGATACGCATGCTTAACGACCCATTTGGCTTCTTCAAGAATACCGCAGCCATTCCTCAAGGCAAACTGCTTGGCCGGATGAAATTCTTTCCTTCCAATTCCACTAGCTGCACCTTCAATTCCTTCATCTCAGTTGGTGACATCCTGCTAGGTGGTCTAATCACAGGTTCAGCTCCCGGTACGGGATCTATCTTAAACTCGATTGCTCTTTTCGACGACAAGCCCAAAACTGGTTCAAACACATCCACAAACTCTCTTGCAACATAAATCTTCTTCAACTCTGCCTCTGTTCCCATGGCACCCAATAACACATAAGCATTTCCGTCCGAACCCTTTACTGAGTAAATTATTCAGTTATGGCTATTAGGGCGTCTCAATGATATTTCCCCCTCCTTACAAAGTATCCTAGTATCATATCTATCTAACTAATCCATACCCAATATGATCCCAAACCCACGAAATAAAAAACATATAAACTGTATGTAAACATATAACCTAACAAATCAATTTCTAACTGCTGATATCTCGTCCATAGAGTTCCATCCTTCCATTACAGCTTTTCTTTCTTTGTAGTTGTTGGTCTAAAGGATGATGGTTCCAACATAAAAACCTTTCCCTTCCTAGCTTTAGCAGCCTCGGGACACTTGTCCTTGTGATGCCCCCATCTAGCTACAATTGTAGCACTTCACATTCGACCTCACTGCAACTACTCTTCCATCACCCGAGCGACACTCATTCTCATAGTGCCCCTTCTTGTCATAGTTGTAACAAACAATATCAACATTGCTTTTTTAGCTGCTACCCACGACTGGGTTCCTTTCTTCTTGAAAAACTTCTGCTTCTTACCTTGAAAATTATGAACCTCGACTGGCTTCCCTTTTTCAAAGGTAGAATAACTCTTCATTTCGATTAGCCATCTCAACAACAATATGACACGGATCACGGAGGTTTGGCATGGTTGATCTGGCGGTCTCAAGATTTAATCCCCGATAAACTTATCATTCCTTTGAATGACAGTATTTACAATAGCATATCTGTAACGGGACAGCTCATCAAACTCTGTAGCATACTCAATCACTGATCTATTCCTCTAGATAAATCTACAATCTTCTTGAGCAATACTGACTTGGCAACCTCTGATCGAAATCTTTCTTCAACCCTCCATTGAAATTCAGCCCAAGTCAGGTCTTCCTCTGACTCTCCTATGGTAACTCTGTTCCACCAAAATAATGATGCTCCCTGCAATTTCCTTGAAGCAACTCTCCTCTTCTGCATATCTGTCAAGCCAAGATCTGCAAATATCCTTTCATAATGCAATAGCCAGTACTCTACTCCTACTACATCCTCGGTTCCCAGAAAAGGCTTCCCTCCAAGACTAGTGTAATCCCTGCTCAGCTTGGCATAATTATTGCCAACTGGGGCCACCGGATTAGCCCCTCTAGCATTCCCTATAGCTACTCCCCCAGCTGCTCTAGCTTGCATCATATACACGAAGAACTAATACATTATCCCCATATCAACCAGCAGAGTATCAGCACCAACATTAGCATTTGCATCTGGGTATGCACTTGCTTGTCGACCCTGGTTGCTCTTAGTATTGGGTTGAACATTTCCACTTATTATGGTGCATCTCCCACCTTGATTCACTCTTCCATTTACTGCCTCCATATCTTACTTCCCTACTACCTGAAATCCAATCTTGTAAAACATCGTAGAACGGTCTAAAAGAGTGGGGAATACATACTTAGGTATTTATAGCAAAGTACACATATATTACTATAACGCTTACCTAAGCCCAACCATATTTTAGATTCATTAGATTATAATTTAGAAGTATTTTAAGGTTTAGTTCCATTTAGATACATAAAGCATGCTCTTATTCCAACTTGTAACATCCCAACTTATGAGGCCCTAAATTAAGAGCTACTGATGCTGCAATCATCCGTAGTTGTTATTTCTTAGCGACCGAATGCGACATTGTTAATGTTGATACACAGGAACACAAGAATATGAAAGTTTTTAAACTTTTCCAAAATAGAATTTCTCATTTCATATGAATAATATTCAGATTTAATTACACAATCCCAAACGTTAACCGCATTCAGATCACATATATATGTAGAAAATACGATAAGAGCGACTATGAAGATATCCCTTTATGATCATTAGAGAACTAATAATATGAAATTTACAGTTCTTATTACATCACATCGGAATACACAAAATAGCTCCTATATAGCTAACGCTACCTCATGCACGTCTCCGGAAGCGTACTCGTCCAAAAACCTAAAAGTCTCACACTCTCAGACGAATCAAATTAATTTTGAGTACCCGAGAGTTTGTAGAGAAATAAAAACTTCGAGTCTTAACATAATATGAAATAAAGTCATAAATCATATGTATTGGATATCCCATCCATCCATTTATTAGATATCCCATCTAAAGGAAATTTATTAGATTTCCCATCAAAAATCAATTTATTAGGGTTCCCCTCTAAAATCTTTAAAATCACTATCCGTCATAATTTAATAGGACTACCCGTCCCAAGTCCATTTAAAATAAATGCAGATTATCCATCATACATTGTTTATAAAAGATAGTATGGGATATCCACCGCACACTCTATGGTTTTCCTAGGATGACTATTAACCCTTGGGTGCCAAATCCCGAGGCGGACCACCTCTGGCAAAACATTCTTTTCTTTAGAAATTTTATGTGGGCTCTACACCGCACATTCCATTGTTTTTCTATGTTAACCAAGAACCCATCACTTGGCTAAAATAAACATCATAATCCCCATGATTATTTATAAAAATACTTGATCCGCATGATTACTTATTTCCCCCAGGTATACCACCCGTTTAACATATTCCCATTGGTACCCCCAATTAGGTTAAATTAAATAAAAACACATTGATAACACCAATGTATATTTTCGAAAGTTATTTCTATTGGTAACCCCAAACTATGTATCGAAAACATAAAACCCACCTCGGTGTCTCCAAGGTTTAATAACATCAAATTTATATAAGGATCTCCCTTACATATTCAAACAAAATAAGTATTTTAAGCTATAACCCTTCAAATTAACCCCTTCATGTCAGCAAAATTTTACTTAAGGAAAAAATTCTAAAAACAACCCTTTAAATCCCTTCGAATGAAGTCCCATTCGAAAGCAAATAAACATCCAAAATTTAGCCCCTTCGAAAACCTTTCTTTTGAAAGTATCAAAAAATCACACCTTTCGACCTTGTAGAAAGGTCCTACATTTCGACCCCGTCAGAATGATTCTTTTCAACCTAGTTAAAAGGATCTAGCTGTCGACTTTGTCAAAAGCCTAGTGTATTCCCCATTTTTATAAAACCAATCATAAACCTTTTGAAAGCAATGAAACTCAAAACATTTCGAAATCATTGAAACTCAAAACCTATCGCAATAGTAACGACCCAATTTTATGACTTCCGAAAGTCGACATTAATACGTTCACTGTATCAAATGCCGCACAATCGAATGCTGGAAAACCGAACCGTTAGGGTTTAAGAAGAAGAAGATAGAAGAAGAACAGAAACAACAACAGAATCTCACATTTCGCAGCGGAACAATATATAATAGATAAAGAATAATCTTTAAAACAAAAACACTGTATCAGTTTATTCATAACATTTAACAGAGTTTACAACAACACAATACAGACACTAGCAGTCTTTATAACTTGACCATATAAAAACTAATTTGCACTAACCATACACAACGGACACTACATAATAAAGAGATACGTCTTGCCAACTAGCTTCAACTCCTTATCTCCATAGCAACTCTTTTCTGATTTTGCTCCCGAATAACTGATAACCTGAATCTAGGCTACCCGTGTGGAAATTATGGGCACCCAAAGTTTAGAAAGGGAACGGTAAACTACAAGTCAGTCATGGGACTGGTGTGAGATCTTAAAAACAGTTATACTTTAACAAAAGAATTTAAAAGAAATCTGAAATGTTTTTTTGGAAAATGAAACTACCATAAGGTCGCCCGGCACACACATAATGCAATCGCACAGTTGGGGGAGATTTCTCCTTATGATAGTCAAACATGCTTAATACACAATTTTTTTTAATATTATCATTAGCGCATAGTGCAGAAAACATTTGCAAGTATAATATTAATCTTAGCCAGCATATATAACATTATATTATGCCTACTATAGCTACCATATTAGATGGCAGGTTATACAACTAAAACCGTACAAGGCGTGTACTGGTGATTGGATTTCCAACAATGGTCAGGCTAAGAAACTTCCTAGGCCACATGGGTACGCCTCTGGAGGAACGTCCCGAGAACCTAACCGGATCTCTGCCAACACAAGGTTGGGTTACCTCTGCAAAAATAGGTAACTACTGACATGAGTATGCCATCCTCCGATTGTAAACAACCTTTACTCGAGGATCCTCAATACCAACAACCACAAAGTAATAAATTTGCAGCAACCACATAAGTTAAGTATCTGGGCTCCATACCATGATACCACCTCTATCCAGAAGGAAATGAACATACCCTAAGGGGCGCTACCCCCTATAACCTTGCTGCATCCTTCCTGTTTCAACCATTCCGAGGTGTGAGGTCCGACGAAGTTTCGTCCACAAAGCTACGCTTTTCACAAAAGCCATGCTTCGATCAACAAATGATCAGCAGCACTTTGAATGCCACATTACCAAATTGGGAATGTATCACTATTAACCATCAACTACATAACCTCCAAGCTCGTACGTCTCAAAGGAGGGTGTTAAGCTAAGAGAATAAATTCTCCGCCACCAATAGAAATGTACTTGATAGAAACCAGCTTTACATCTCAAAGTGTAACGTCAGACACACATCCATACAAGTCCGTTCCGGGATCGAACGGAACCGAAGTCACTTCCAAAGAAGCCCTTGCAAATTCGAATATTCACTAATCACGTCCGGAATCCCCATCACAAAGGGTGATAAATTCTCTATACCGGAGCAACCCGGTGCAGAGACATTCGACAGGTAATCCTTTCGCATTCGAAAATACCCGGTCTTCAATGCCATCTTCAAATGCAATTCCATTTCGCCGTATCGTTATTTGGAATGGGTTTTATGACACAAGATGCTCTCCCAGCTAATCCGAATAACAAGCGCTTTATTTAAAAATAGTGTTCATTCAGATTTCAAGCAATCACAACAAATTTTCACTTTGATCTTTTAAATAAAAGATCCATCACTATCACAAAGGTTCGATGTGGGTTTTGAATATCCAGTTGGAATCCGAACCCCGGTCGCATCAAAATTCAAATGCCATAAAAAAGGCCAATATTGATAATCGGTTATTTAACTATCAATCAACAATTCACAATTATCACCAGTTTTCAAATAATTTTCCCCAATTATTTATTTTCAACATATCTTCACAAGGTATATTTTCATATTTTAATCTTTTGAAAAAAAAATTAAATCAATTTCCACATTTTAGTCCTTTGAAAACAAATTTCAATCCATTTTCCATATGCGGAAAATATTTCCAAACATTTATTCATTTCCACTGAAAATCTACTGAGTTAAAATAATTCAAATCACTTATCCTAAATATTCTTGGAACATTTAAAATAAAACCATCTTAAATACTTACTTAAATATTGGTTATGAAAAATATTATACTAATATCTCATATAAAAATTCAAGTCCAAAACTAATTTTAAAATAAATTAGTAGATAGAGTATAAATATTGAAATATCCAATTTCTAAAACAAATATCAATTTAAAACTTTAAATAATCACTTCCATAATAGTTTAAAATATATTTTAATTTTAAAGATTTTCAAAATAACTTAAGTAAATAATTTTTCCAAAACATTCTTTCCTTAAAACCATCTTTACAACTTCAGTCTATATTTATAAACTATATTGAAAACATTCTCAACTTTCAGAGAAAGTAGACATTCTATTCTAAAATGGTTCATTCAAATCAATTTATAAATCTTTCTGACTTATTTTATATTTACATACCAAATCCGTAAATTCCTTTCCAACTTTTAAAAGTAAAACAATATTTATTTTTAAAATAAATTTCCCTTTCTTTTATAAAATTCCCATTATGGATTTAAATTTTTAAATATCACTCATTTACGATTTTCAAATCGATTCCCAAGTATTCACTTTCAACACTAAATCAACTTTCAAGTGGATTTCCAAATTTATTTCAATTACCAAACTGGTTTTCATTCAAACACTAAATCAATTTTCATATTGATTTCCCAAAGACTTATTCTTTTAACACCAAATCAATTTCCGAATTTATTTTTAAAATAAATTCCTTTATCTTTTCCAAATTATTTAAAATCCATATCATAAATAATTTCTTCAACTATTAAACAATATTAATCGAAATTCCTTTATTAAAATATTTTCCCATATTTTTGGAATTTATTCGATAAGATTTCAAAATAAAACTTTATCTATCTAAATTTCTTCTTTTAAATTCACCAAATTCTTTTAAATGAATTTATTATAAATTTTCTACCCTAATTTTCAAAATCAAATTTTTATTTATTTCTGGTATCCTACGATACCAAAAATATATTCGACTGAATTATAGCCTTCAACGGTTTCAATCACAAATAATTACACAGATTATAAATAATCAACATTCAATATTGAAACAAATCAAAATGTTTTGAGGAATCCAGTTGGATCCCTCCAACCTGTTTCCATGCATCCCCAGACGTTATTACAACAATTAAATACCAATTCCACTTCGAGGTGGAATATCGAGGTATATGGGATTCATAAAACATCACCCTCTATTATGTGGCGCATATGGTCTCACCCGCTATATAATATGGGAAATCAACAACTCCAAATACATATATAATATCAATTCCACTTCGAGGTGGAATATCGCGGCATATGAGATTCATAAAACATCACCCGCAATTATGTGGCGCATAGGGTCTCATCCGCTATATAATGCGGGAAATCAACAACTCCAAAAACATATATAATATCAATTCTACTTCGAGGTGGAATATCGTGGTATATGGGTTTAATATAATGCCATCCGCTGTTATGCGGTGCATAGGGTCTAAACTAATATAACTAATAATAAATTAATAATCCAAGCACACAATCAACAATTTTAAATTTAACTATTAAAATTAAATCAGCGATTGAGTGAGAAGATCTCACATTGACTACGCATGCAATCCAATTTCTTTCAGCTTAATTTCCACACAGTTTTAGACCTTGTATAACAATTATATAATTTTATTAATATTCAAAATAAATCGAATAATTCAATTTACCATTTTACAAATTTTAGTTCAACTAATAATTTAATTAACAAATTTTCTTTTAATAATTATTAGTAACCAAACTAAGTTTATTAAGTAAACAAAAGAATCCCAAATACATATTTAAAAATAAACTAGTAGATTTAAAATTAATATAGGTATATATATATTTTTAAAAGAAACCATACTGATTTTAAAAGATCAAATTTTTGAATAATATAATTTACTGTTTTAAAATTCTAGTGAAAATATCAGCTAATCCCCTAATTTAAACTAATCAGTCATCAAAAATTTTAATTAACCTTAATGTTGGTTTCTGTACATTTTTATATGGAGTATCAATTATTATTTTTAAATTGAAAAGAATAACTCGAGCATGCCTCTGCTCGAACCAAAGCACCTGTCTAAGTTGAGCACGCAACCGAGACAAGACATGCTTCGGCAGCGCCATCAACTTCCAAACATACGCCTGCCGCCTTCAACTCGAGCTCCACCCTACTCTTCGTTTACCAACCCACGGTCGCCACGAGGACTTGAATAGGTATAATTGCAAACCCTAGTTCGCGCTTCCACCTGTCGATAATCGTGCTCCCATCCATTCGCCCCAATGCCGATCTCGATAATATGCTCGTGAACGAGGTCTCCCTAGCATGCTCCTCCGTCACAAATATTTGGCCACCTCGACCTGCCAAAGCGCATCGTTCCACCTCTAATGCTCGTGCGACCATGCCCAATCGCGATTTAACGTGATGCCTTCTCCCTCCTCTCGTGTGCGCGAGCGCACCCTTTCTCAAGCGATTCCCCTAGTCGCGCTCGCGCGATATCCTTCTGCCATTTTTTGCATTGGGGATGAATCAATTTCAACCTATGCTCGGCTATTGATTTCGAACTCGGAGGTAGAGGAGGAAGACGCTAATTACCTTCTCGTTTTGATTTCGTTTTATTCTATTATTTTCTTTAAACGAGATTTTTATCTCAGTATTTAATTCAAATGAACGCGTGTCCCTTTCACTTTGCCAAGTGTTTGAGATAATGAAACGTGTAATTGGTCTTAGGAAATTATATTATAATAAACATATATATTACATCTAAATTTCTTTAAATTCAAATTCAAATCGTATCAATTTCGTAACTCAAAATCTTGATCTCCAATCGAGGAGTGCCGTCAGGCGTTTATAATGTTATACCCCTATTTTGAACACAATGGAAAAGGTTTCGAGTCCAAATTCGATCGTATGGAGAAGATAGCTTTTTGAGCCCGGTCATTAAATTGAATTTCGATTTAATTTTCAGCGCGTTTGTCAATCGTACGATCACACGACAACTCTAAATGCTACGAAAATTGAAATCCGATAATAATACAATATTGCGGATCCAATGGAACTGGTTTCGTCGAATTCCGAGACTATGCCTCAAAAGGCTATTTTAAATGTCGATTTTAAACGATAAAATTTCAAAATTGAACAACCACTTTCAAATTCAATTCTGTAGTTTCTATTTTCTTCAGTATCATCAATATAAATTTTCTAAGCCTTGAAAATATTTTTAATCGGCTTAAAACTGAATATTCAAAATTTTTACCCAATTTCAATAAATTAAATTTAACAATTAAATTGCCAAATTTATAGTTAAAATTGAAATTCAAGTTTAAAAACAACTTCCACTATCTAAAATAAATTAAATATTTTGATTTCAAATGTTGAAAATTTTGGGTTGTCGCATCCTTCCACCCTTAAAAGAATTTCGTCCCAAATTACTAGTTAAGAAGAACGATCCTTAACCCATTTACTATTTACCCAAAACCAAACGGTTTTATCAATCTTACCAAGACAAATCTTTTTTTATTAACAACCCATTATCGCTTCAACTAACTTTCCAAAATTAATCATAGATTCCAAACAACATTGTTTTCTTAACAATTCAAATTTAAATTTAAATTTCAAATTTCCAAAATTTCCTCAAAAATTTTCTAACTCCCTAAATTTTCAAAAAATTTCGTCAGTGTCTCCTTTGCGCGGCTAGCTCGGTACGACTACAAAAATGGCACCACGGCCCCCAGATTTCAAAATGACAACAAAAAGCCAAGTGGCTAGACAAGAAAAATCATCAAATTTCATACTGAAATTCAAATACATACCTTTTTGTCGAACATTCAAAATTTATCTTTGAAATCAAAATCACAATTCCATTTCCTTTAATACACCGGTATATCCTGCTAGCCACAATATCCAACTACAACATTTAAATATGATTTTGCACATTTTATTACGAAATTTTCAATGTATACTTCTTATACCATTTTTACTTCACTATCGAAGTTACATATCCATTTTCACTTTATCTTGCTTTTTCACTTTCATTTGATTGTAATTGTAAATTTATTCGTTCATTCACAATTTTATTTTCCACCTTTATAGAATTTATTCCAATCATTTAGTCTATAAGACTTCTCAAATTCACGTTTATTCAAATTAACTCAAATTTTTAATTTCAATTCTTTTATTCGATTTTCGTTTTTTTAAATTTTATTTGAACTGAATTTTCCTTCGAACTTATTTTGTTTCCACATTTACCTTTTTCTAACTTCTCTCTAAGTTAGATTTTATTTTAACAACTTCAAACTTTACAAGTTATCAACTTATCGATATTCCATAACTATTTTATATAACATTCCAGAGTCTTTTCAACCTTTCAAAAATCAATTTTGAAAGCAATTCAAATTATTCTTTGAATTCAAAAATCCAAAACAGTTTTGCAAACAACTTTCATTTAAAACAATTTGGCAGCAATCCCTCTTTTGGAAACCCGAAAATGAACATCGATGATGCTGCGGTCATCACCAAAGTTATTTTCCAGCGACCGAAAAGAGTTTAGAGCTTTTATCCCTTCAAAACATTTTCAAACCTTTGAAAATCATTTCCAAACTAAAAAGAAATTTAATCTTTCCCAAATCTTTAAAGTTAAAATCCTTTCAAATTCTTTTAAACATTCCTCTGGAATTTTATTATAAATCACATTTACATTTACAATTCCCATTTGTATATAAATTTTATTTCTCAACTTTAAGTTATGATTTCAATTTCTTAATCACTTCCTAATCAAACAATCAACCATATACTATAATAATTTATGGAAAATTATTCCTTTTATATACGAAAATAATTTGGGTAAAATTACTTCATTTACCCTATTTTAAATCAATATCGTGTCGAATTGTTCTGTACGAGCGTTTAGAGATTCCTATCGATAAAGTTGTATGGACTATACCGACCAGAATCCATATACCACTCAACAAACTAATCATCACAGTATAAAACAATTTTTTTTATTTTTTATTCACTAACAAATACGCGCTCATATCTATTATTACACTCAACTAATTCTAGAGTACTACTAACTCTATCTCTAATGAGTAATACCCAACAGAGCCAAGGTTGTCGCTTAACCAAATGCTCTAATACCAAAATTGTAACGACCCAATTTTATGACTTTCGAAAGTCGACATTAATACGTTCACTGTATCAAATGTCGTACAATCGAATGCAGGAAAATCGAACCATTAGGGTTTAAGAAGAAGAAGATAGAAGAAGAATAGAAACAACAACAAAATCTCGCATTTCGCAGCGGAACAATATATAATATATAAAGAATAATCTTTAAAACAAAAACATTATATCAGTTTATACATAACATTTAACAGAGTTTACAACAACACAATACAAACACTAGCAGTCTTTATAACTTGACCATATAAAAACTAATTTGCACTAACCATACGCAACAGACACTACATAGTAAAGAGACACGTCTTGCCATCCAGCTTCAACTTCTGATCTCCACAGCAACTCTTTTCTGACTTTACTTCTGAATAACTGATAACCTGACTCTAGGCTGTCCGTGTGGAAATTATGGACACCCAGAGTTTAGAAAAGGAACAATAAACTCCAAGTCAGTCATACGACTGGTGTGAGATCTTAAAAATAGTTATACTTTAACACAAGAATTTAAAAGAAATCCGAAATGCTTTTTTGGAAAATGAAACTACCATAAGGCCTCCCGGCACACACACAATGCAATCGTACACTTGGGGGAGATTTCTCCTTATGATAGTCAAACATGCTTAATACGCAAAATCTTTTTAATATTATCATTAGTGCATAGTGCAGAAAACATTTGCAAGTATAATATTAATCTTAGCCAGCATACATACCATTATAGTATGCCTACTATAGCTACCATATTAGATGGCAGGTTATACAACTAAAACCGTACAAGGCACGTATTGGTGATTGGATTTTTGACAATGGTCAGGCTAAAGAACTTCCTGGGCCACATGGGTATGCCTCTGGAGGGACGCCCTGAGAACCTAACCGGATCTCTGCCAACAAAAGGCCGGGTTACCTGTGCAAAAATAGGTAACTACTGACACGAGTATGCCATCCCCCTGTTGTAAACAACCTTTATCCGAGGATCCTCAATACCAACAACCACAAAGTAATAAATTTGCAGCAAGCACATACGAAAGTATCTGGGATCCATACCATGATACCACGTCTATCCAGAAGGAAATGAACATACCCTAAGGGACGCTACCCCCTATAACCTTGCTGCATCCTTCCTGTTTCGACCATTCCGGGGTGTGAGGTCCGACGAAGTCTCGTCCACAAAGCTACGCTTTTCACAAAAGCCATGCTTCGATCAACAAATGATCAGCAACACTTCGTATGCCACATTACCAAATTAGGAATGTATCACTAGTAACCATCAACTACATAACCTCTGAGCTCGTACGTCTCAGAGAAGGGTGTTAAGCTAAGAGAATAAATTCTCCGCCACCAACAGAAATGTATTTGATAGAAACCAGCTTTACATCTCAAAGTGTAACGTCAGATACACATCCATACAAGTCTGTTCCAAGATCGAACGGAACCGAAGGCACTTCCAAAGAAGCCCTTGCAAATCCAGATATTCACTGATCACGTCCGGAATCCCCATCACAAAGGGTGATAAAATCTCTATACCGAAGCAGCCCGGTGCAGAGACATTCGACGAGTAATCCTTTCGCTTTCGAAAATACCCGGTCTTCAACGCCATCTTCAAATGCAATTCCATTCGTCGTAACGTTATTCGAAATGGGTTTTATGACACAAGGTCCTCTCCCGGCTAATCCGAATAACAAGTGCTTTATTTAAAAATAGTGTTCATTCAGATTTCAAACAAATCACAACAAATTTTCACTTTGATCATTTAAATAAAATATCCATCACAATCACAAAGGTTCGATTCGGGTTTCGAATATCCAGTTGGAATCCGACCCCCAGTCGCATCGAAATTCAAATGCCATGAAAAAGGCCAATATTGATAGTCGGTTATTTAACTATCAATCAATAATTCACAACAATCACCAATTTTCAAATAAATTTTTCCAATTATTTATTTTCAACATATCTTCGCAAGGTATATTTTCATGTTTTAATCTTTTGAAAACAAATTCTAAATCAATTTCCACATTTTAATCCTTTGAAAACAAATTTCAATCCATTTTCCTTATGCGGAAAATATTTTCAAACATTTATTCATTTCCACTGAAAATCTACCGAGTTAAAATAATCCAAATCACTTATCCTAAATATTCTTGGAACATTTAAAATAGAACCATCTTAAATACTTACTTAAATATTGGTTATGAAAAATATTATACTAATATCTCATATAAAAATTCAAGTCCAAAACTAATTTTAAAATAAATTAGTAGATAGAGTATAAATATTGAAATATCTAATTTCTAAAATAAATATCAATTTAAAACTTTAAATAATCACTTCCATAATAGTTTAAAATATATTTTAATTTTAAAGATTTTCAAAATAACTTAAGTAAATAATTTTTCCAAAACATTCTTTTCTTAAAACCATCTTTACAACTTCAATCTATATTTATAAACTATATTGAAAACATTCTCAGCTTTCAGAGAAAGTACACATTCTATTCTAAAATAGTTCATTCAAATCAATTTATAAATCTTTCTGACTTATTTTATGTTTATGTACCAAATCCGTAAATTCCTTTCCAACTTTTAAAAGTAAAACGATATTTATTTTTAAAACAAATTTCCCTTTCTTTTATAAAATTCCCATTATGGATTTAAATTTTTAAATATCACTCATTTACGATTTTCAAATCGATTCCCAAGTATTCACTTTCAACACCAAATCAATTTTCAAGTCGATTTCCAAATTTATTTCAATTACCAAACTGGTTTTCATTCAAACACTAAATCAATTTTCATATTGATTTCCCAAAGACTTATTCTTTTAACACCAAATCAATTTCCGAATTTATTTTTAAAATAAATTCCTTTATCTTTTCCAAATTATTTAAAATCTATATTATAAATAATTTCTTCAATTATTAAACAATATTACCCAAAATTCCTTTATTAAAATATTTTCCCATATTTTTGGAATTTATTCAATAAGATTTCAAAATAGAACTTTATCTATCTAAATTTATTCTTTTAAATTCACCAAATTCTTTTAAATGAATTTATTATAAATTTTCTACCCAAATTTTCAAAATCAAATTTTTATTTATTTCTGGTATCCTACGATACCAAAAATATATTCGGCTGAATTATAGCCTTCAACGGTTTCAATCACAAATAATCACACACAGATTATAAATAATCAAAATTCAATGTTGAAACAAATCAAAATGTTTTGAGGAATCCAGTTGGATCCCTCCAACCTGTTTCCCTGCATCCACAAACGTTAGCACAACAATTAAATACCAATTCCACTTCGAGGTAGAATATCGCGGTATATGAGATTTATAAAACATCGCTCGCTATTATGCGGCGCATAGGGTCTCATCCGCTATATAATGCGGGAAATCAACCACTCTAAATACATATATAATACCAATTCCACTTCGAGGTGGAATATCGTGGTATATGGGATTTATAAGGGTCTCATTCGCTATATAATGCAGGAAATCAACAACTCCAAATAATAACAATTCCACTTCGATGTGGAATATCGCGGTATATGGGTTTAATATAATATTATCCGCTATTATGCCGCGCATAGGGTCTAAACTAATATAACTAATAATAAATTAATTATCCAAGCACACAATCAATAATTTTAAATTTAACTATTAGAATTAAATCAGCGATTGAGTGAGAAGATCTCACCTTGACTAAGGATGCAATCCAATTTCCTTCCAGCTTGATTTCCATACAGTTTTAGACCTTGTATAACAATTATATAATTTTATTAATATTCGAAATAAATCGAATAATTCAATTTACCATTTTACAAATTTTAATTCAACTAATAATTTAATTAACAAATTTTCTTTTAATAATTCTTAGTAACAAAAATAAGTTTATTAAATAAATAAATGAATCCCAAATACATACTTAAAAATAAACTAGTAGATTCAAAATGAATATAGGTGTGTGTGTGTGTGTGTGTGTGTGTGTGTCTATATATATATATATATATATATATATATATATATATATATAACCATACTGATTTTAAAAGATTAAATTTTTGAATAACATACTTTACTGTTTTAAAATTCTAGTGAAAATATCAGCTAATCCACTAATTTAAACTAATCATTAATCAAAAATTTTAATTAACCTTACTGTTGATTTCTATACATTTTTATATGGAGTATCAATTTTTTTTTAAATTGAGAAGAATAAAT
Source organism: Allium cepa (assembly GCA_030765085.1). Classification (NCBI taxonomy): domain Eukaryota; kingdom Viridiplantae; phylum Streptophyta; class Magnoliopsida; order Asparagales; family Amaryllidaceae; genus Allium; species Allium cepa. The sequence continues at coordinate 467,835,632 of CM060935.1, forward strand.
TGAGCATGCCTCTGCTCGAACCAAAACCCCCTGCCGTAGTTGAGCACGCAACCCAGACAAGACATGCTTCGGCAGCGCCATCACCTTCCAAACATACGCCTGCCGCCTTCAACTCGAGCTCCGCCCCACTCTTCGTTTACCAACCCACGGTCTCCACGAGGACTTGAATAGGTATAATCGCGAACCCTAGTTCGCGCTTCCACCTGTCGACAATCGTGCTCCCATCCATTCGCCTCAATGTCGATCTCGATAATCTGCTTGCAAACGAGGTCTCCCAAACATGCCCCTCCATCACGAATGCTAGGCCACCTCAACCTGCCCAAAGCGCTGCTGCGCCACCTCTAATGCTCGTGCGACCGTGCCCATTTGCGATTTAACGCGATGCCTTCTCCCACCTCTCGCGTGCGCGAGCGCAACCTTCCTCAAGCGATTTCCCGTAGTCGCGCTCGCGCGATATCCTTCTGCCATTTTTTTATATTGGGAATGAATCGATTTCAACATATGCTCGGCTATTGATTTCGAACTGGGAGGTAAAGGAGGAAGACGCTAATTAACTTTTCGTTTTGATTTCGTTTTATTATTATTATTATTCTTTAAACGAGATTTTTATCTCAGTATTTAATTCAAATGAACGCGTGTCCCTTTCACTTTGCCAAGTGTTTGAGATAATGAAACGTGTAACTGGTCTTAGGAAATTATATTAAAATAAACATATATATTATATTTAAATTTTTTTAAATTCAAATTCAAACCGTATCAATTTCGCAATTCAAAATCTCGATCTCCAATCGAGACGTACCGCCAGGCGTTTATAATGTTATACCCCTATTCCGAACATAATGGAAAAGGTTTCGAGTCCAAATTCGATCGTATGTAGAAGATAGCTTTTTGACCCAGTTATTAAATTGAATTTCGATTTAATTTTTAGCGCGTTTAGCAATCGTACGATCACACGACAATTCTGAATGCTACGAAAATTGAAATCCAAAAATAATACAATATTACGGATCCAATGGAACTGGTTTCGTCGAATTCCGAGACTGTGCCTCGAAAGGCTGTTTTAAACGTCGATTTTAAGCGATAAAATTTCAAAACTGAACAGTCCACTTTCAAATTCAATTCTGTAGTTTCTATTATCTTCAGTATCATCAATATAAATTTTCTAAGCCTTCAAAATATTTTTAATCAGCTTAAAACTGAAGAATCAATTTTTTTATACCCAATTTCAATAAATTAAATTTAACAATTAAATTGCCAAATTCATAGCTAAAATTAAAATTCAAGTTTAAAAACAACTTCTAATATCTAAATCAATTAAATATTTTAATTTCAAATGTTGAAAATTTTGGGTCGTCATAGCAATCATTGAAGGTAACCCCTTTAAAACCATTCGAAATCAAAACCTTTCAAAAATCAAAACGTTTTGAAATCAAACCTTTCGAAATCAAAACCTTTCAAAATCAAACCTTTTGAAATCAAACCTTTCAAAATCAAACATTTCGAAACCATTTAAAAACAAAGAAGTGTTGGTGTTGGAACCAACCATTCGAAGGTATACTTCCGACCTTGCTGGAAGGTTTACTCATTGAATTTGTCAAAAGGCATTAAAACTTTTACTTTAAAAACAACGGGAGGTTTAGAGGTAACCCCTTCTTCCCCTTCTTTCCCATCGGCTTTGTCGAAGGCAACCCTTCGACTTAGTCGAAAGGATTAAAACACCTTTTTAGAAAACATTTTTAAAACTATTCTCTTGAAGGTTTAAACTTTCAAAGATCCCCTTCGAAACCCCTTCTTGAATATGTAAAAGTTTTGGTTTTTTATAAAATGATAGAGTTGAAGGATCCCCCTTTAACTTATTCGAAAGCAATTATATTTCTATTCGAAAGCAAAGGAAGCAGCCTCCCATCCCTTTGCCCCTCTTCCTTTCGACACCGTGCCTACCTTTCGATTAAGCAGAGGGTAATTGTTTACCTTCCGTCTTAGATGAAAGATACCTTTCAACTTCGCCAAAAAGGGTTAAAGCGGGCTTATTGGAGTCGATGGTAGAACTGGGCCTACTGAAGTGATGTTTTATCTTGCTTATCTAATTTTGATTGGCTGAGGGGCCTTCCCCTGTACTTCCAAATAGTAAAAAGTATGCAAAAGTTAATCTTGTTCTTAAGCACTATTCTCCTTCCCCAATTAAACTTTCGAGTTGCAGCTTTCCCTTCGAATTGACTAATTCAAAGGCAATTTTGTAGTTTAGCCATTAGGCTTAAATAATTTAATTACCTTAGTAAAGTACTAAGGAAAAATCGTCCAAAATCACCAAAAATCTGATAAATCATATACTTCAGCATATTAAAATTTCAAAGTATATGAAGATAAAACCAACTTGGAATTTAGCCAAAACCGAATAAAAACGTTTTAATTAGCCCATTAACATTTAAAACACCTATGTCTTATCCAAACAAAGGTTTAAATGGTTATTTCCTGACCAAAATCACAAACATGAATTGGGTATAGCCCATAACTAATCCAAACGAAGAAAAATGAGATGATAAACATGATTATTCACCTTGATTAGTTAATTAGAGAATGAGATAATTTCCTAGCTTTAATTCCTTAGTTTTATCTTCAATTTATGATCTTTGTGGAGCTTTTAATGGCCGGTCGAAAGTTGGTGAGGAGTTATGAATGAGAGAGTGAAAATTCATTAAAGTGGTGGAAGAGATTTACACTAAGAATTGTAGTCCCATTTCCAAGTTTAGCTCATAGGAAATTCCCCTTTCTTAATTTCATCAAGTCTTATTTTTGTTCATTTATTAAGACATGGCCATTGAATTTATTAATCTCATCTCCCTAATTATTCACATTATTCTAATTAATTTGTCCAATTAAATATTATGTATAATGTTAATTGGAATTCAGCGGCATTACATTTACAAAGTCTGATTTGAATATTTTTAATATTCGGGTCAGTTCTGAGTAGTTTTAGGATAAGCTGAAGAAGCTTGGACTTTTCAGAGAGAGCTGGAGATCTTCATCAAGTATTGACATAGTTTACTTTTCTAATGTGTTTGCTGTTTTTTAGCATTTGTAAGGACATATATTTATAACTGTCTAGGATAAGCTTAGGATAGACTCGGATATATATATTTAAAAAAGAATTCACTATAAATATTATTGAAATAATATATGTTATTCCATTCGTGTGAGATTATGTTCCGTCTTCTTTTCCTTTTTACCCTTAACCGTTTGCGTTCTCTTTTAATTTAGGTTGGAACATACGTGGTTTATTATCAACCTAAACTGTATGGAAGTGAGGGTCCTTATAAGTAAGGTTTTTCTTCTTTATGGTTTGGTCATTTGAAAAGGAAAATAAATATATAGGTGTAGATGTGATTTAAGGTACAGTTGGGATGAAGAGATTGAATTGTTACTTCTACTTCATAAAAAACAATGGAAATAAAATTTTAAGATGTTAATCGATACTTAACATTGGAATAAGAAATTTTATTTCTATTTCAAAATGTATTTATATATAGAATATCATTTTCTCTGAGATTTATTTCTTTGAATTCAAGATAATTGATGAAAGAACTCCCAATTGTAAATTCGTTATAGTATATAAAATAAATAGCCTATATTAAGTTGAGATGGACCTCCATATTCAGTACATTATTATTGTAATGGCGGAAATAATAGGAGCATGCTTCATTACACTTATTGATTGCATCAAATTATGGAAATTGTTTTCATAAAATGCATCGCACATTATTTATGGAATAATATCTATTCTTCAGTGATGACTAATGATTAAACATAGTTTTATGTCAATGATATTTGAAAATTCATTATGAAATAAAACTATAATGTGACATTTGTTTTCCTAGCAAATGTGATGCATTCAAAAATATTGAAGTATCTAAAATTATTTACAATTACTTAGGAATTATAGACTAAGTCGTAGTTTGAGAAATAATTTTTGTTATATGATTATGAATCGTACAATATTGGATAATTATACCTCAATAATTAAGAGCAAAACACCTACATAATGGGAGCGTCATAAGAGTTAATTGAACTCTTTTGGTTGATACATATAGATGTATGCAATCATAATTCTAGTGATACTAAATTGGTTCCATGCACTTCATTGAATCCAATGATGAATTATCCAAAAATTAAAAATGGGTATTTGATACACATGGAGGATGTCGATGGTAAGTTCATGGAATATAAAATGGAAGTAAATAAAATAACATGCAACAAAATGATTTGATTGATCGAATGGGTAAGTATATTGGAAAGAGTTCCAAACGCATCTAAAATGAATATAGATTTAGTCTCAAGAGTAAATCCCCTATAATACGTAGTAATGTATTAATAAGGAGTAATCAAAATTTATAGGACAAAGCATGATTAATATTGAGTGAATTTGAGTTTAATTCTTTCTATAAGTTGTGTATTTAAGAGTAGTACAGAAAGTTAAAACTAATATCATCCAAGTAATAGTTTACAAAATCTTACAAGCTAAGAGTTTATAAGAAACCACATCGTGTCTTAAGCTAAGGAATTGGAGGGTTATGGGAGTCAAAAGGTTCCATATAATAATTGTAGATAAGGGATCTTGTATGAATCACACCAAAAGAAGTTTCGAAATGATGGTCATTGGATGGCTAATTTATGTTGGGAACATAAATATTGCGAACTAATACCAAATCAGTTTAATATAAGGCAATTCCTAATGTTTATGAATGCTCATTCTGTTGCATCGAGAAACAACTATTGTTTCAAGAAATACCAACTTCGTAGCAAAAGAATTTCTTTGAGGAAGTATTGGTAGTAAAATGGATATGAATACGATCTAAGGTCAAAACTGACTGCTAGAGATGAAATGAAGTTAGCCAAACCTAAATGAACACAACACATTGGAATGTCTAATGAGTGTTCATGCGTGTCAAGATAAAACTATAAGTTTCTTGCCAGTGTCAAGAATAAGTAATCCTTGGTTGTTTAATTAAACCATTAAAAGTATTGACTCTACGATATGGTACGATGCATGTAGCGATCTTAAAATTCGAATACTTCATCTTTGAATGTCAAAACATTCTGAAATATAATAAAGTGTTGGAAATATGATTATATAACCCTGTTTAACATCATTTAATTAATAAAAAATGATAATAAACTTGTTTTCGAGAAGTGTTTACAAAAATATATTTTTCGAAGAAAAATAGATAATGTGACTGAAAAGCGTTTATCGATAAACTTTTTTCGATCGATATAGGTTGTTTGACCTATCGTTCACTTAAATAATGATCAAATAAACAAATTAGCAACTAATTACCACACACGCCACTTCTTTGAGCTTGGAATGTTCTAGAAAGTTATAATGGGTAAGAGATATTATCATGGTGAGGTTAAAGTGGTAATATGCATAAAGGAGAAGTGACATAAAGTTATCATGGGAGAACGAGGCTCCTTTTTGACCTTCCATGGGAGATAGAAGGTTTTTGTAACAAACCTGATATTTTAATGATTTTATAACGTAATTAACTGAAATTTTTCTTGAAATTAAATTATAAAATTTTGCAGTGGAAGTTTGATTTTTGAAATACGTCTATTTTAACACAGCAATGAGTAAAATTTTATTGGAAAATATGAAAGTAAATTCTGCTGTGTAATTTTCAATTTCAATTTGAAATCAGTTAAATTGGTAGCAAAAAAAATATTTTCGAAATTCGAATATTTTTATATAATAAATTTGTAAATCATATTTTGAGTGAGACGTCATATTTCGTTTCGTCAAATTTGGACTTTTCTAGCCCCGGTAATCTTATTTTCGGCGTTTTAGCAGCATTTCCGGTGCCGAATATCGACTTTTGATAGGATGATCGTATCGTTGATATCAATGTACCATTCTATTCGTCTCGTTTCGTTGTTCTGATCTTCACAGTATATTCATTTGTTCTTTCGGTGTCGGGTACGTGGCGATATCGACGAAACGGTTGGTTGTATCGGTTTCGTATTTGGGCCTTTTGGATTTCCTTTGTCTTTTCATTATTCACGGTCCTAATCTAACAGCTTTTATTAATTTAAACGTACACGCTTTACAATTCCTATCGTTCAATGTATATCTCTCTGATACACGTCTATTCACTTTATTCTCTACTCTTTCCCTCTTTTGCTCTGTACTTTCATTTTAAAAATAATATATAAAATATAATGCATTTATAGCCCGAGAAGCCAATTTGTTTCGCTGCATATATTTATTTGCTTTGTTATATGTTTCGAAAATTTGCCGATCCATGATTTCATTCGTCCCTCTCCCTTCTTTCTCCATTTTTTGTTTCAATGCTTAAGCATAAAAAAAGATAAAACATACTTTCGTTTTCTTCCTACCGATGCTCGAACAACCCAGTAGCAGATACGCATCCGCCGTGGCTCCGAGCTCAGACCCACGTCCAGTTAGGCCTTGCCACACCCTCAACCGCCTTCAACCCCACCTCCACTTCTCCACCATCTCTCTCACCCAATCATTGATCCTGGCAGTCCACTATCGAGCATCACTACAGCCATACTCCAAGCCCGCTCTAGTAGGCCAGCCTTTGCTTGACCATACTCCGGTTCCGCTGAAGCCGCAGTCTTCCGCCTTAGCCAAGCACCTAGGGGCTGCCAAGACTCCCTGACGTGACAGCCATTTTTCTCCCCCCATTATCAGCCACCGTTCCCCATCAACCAAGCCCACTGCCACCATACAGCTCATCTTCCCCACTCCCTCCTCTGTGCCTATCCTGGCCACCCACTCGAGCACGCAACAGATCCGACCAGCCACTCAAACCACCTTCCAACAACCTTTAGTCGCGTACCCTTGGCTTACTCCGCCTTGAAGCATGTTGCGGCACACGTTCCTTCTCCTCCCAGTCCTCTCCCTTCTCGAGCAGCCTCTCCACTCGAACCTTGAACCCATCACCTCCTCCTATGCCGACCAGCAGCCAGCCAGCCTCGACTTGTTCCGAGCCTCCTTCACTTCTTATCTGTATAGGTACATATTACATATGAGTTTATAGCATATTTTATATTATAAATGAGGAATTATCTATGTTTGAATTTTGTTTACAGTAATATATATTATTAATTACATACCAAAAACTTATATATATATATACACACACACACATACATATACATACATACATGTACATACATACATATATATATATATATATATATATATATATATATACACATATACATACATATCTATACATATGCATACATATATATATATATGTATATGTATATATATATATACACACACACATATGTATGTATAAAACATATGTTGCTGTGATCTGTTGATTGTATACAAAGCTTATACAAGAGTTATGATTTGTTTAAGTGTAGCTATAATAATAAAGTATGTTCGCATTGTTCTATAATAAATATTGTTAAATATATATTTAGAATAGGTATGTTTGATATGTTATTTCCTCATACATAGGTTTGCGTTAATTTTGTATATATGTGTCTGTGTATATGCGTCCGCGTTCATTTTGTGTGTGAACATATGTTTAAAATTTTTTGCTTAGTGTATATATACATATGTGAGTTTATATAGGTTTAAAATCTGTCGGCATAATATGTTGTTTATATACGTTAGTTGTATGAATTATTTGTTTATATATGATATTTATAATATATGTTATATGAAGTACATGAAAGTTTCGCCTATATAAGTAAGTTATATAATCTGCTACATTATAAGTTGGTTATGTTTTAGAAAACTAAATTTGAATGTTTGTGGTATAAACTTGATACGTTGATACACACACATATACACACACACACATATATATGTATGTATATATGTATATATGTATATGCATATGTATTTTGGATAAAATGTTTAAATATATACGGGTTATGTTATATATATATATATATATTTCCAAATGAATATACATAATATATATAAGTATCTTGCATTTTAAATAAGCGTGTGTAGGTATTATTTCACAATATATTATGTATATATATTTGAATATGTGTTTTATGACATAGCTATATGAAAATGTATAATATGAAGATTTTTATTTTAATATGTGTTTTAATTAAATATGGGTTTAAATATGATATATACATATCTTCGATTTTAAATGTATGTGTTTTAAAATGAATGATTTTGAAATATATATATTATTTGTGGAAATTAGCCACAAGCGCCTCTTTAGCATGTGCAATTAGTTTCTAGTACACATAACTGAAATAATTACTTTTAAGAACAAAATGCAAAATAATTAGTTTCTAAGGCCTAAAAACCTATGAAATTATGTCCTTGAAAGTAATTGGACTGTTGACTTTGACCTTAAAAGTAATTATTCTGCTGACTTTGGCCTTAAAATTAATTCCTGTTGATGTGTGTCCTAGAAACTAATTGGACTGCAAAGTTAGTCCTTCTAATAAAATGCCTCATTTGTTTTATTTAAATATTGGTCTTAAGTTTAAATATGGATTCTTAAAATAATAATAAATAATATAATATATAGTTCGTTTCAGTTTATAATAAGCTGATTCTGATTTATTTCATCAATTCCTTATCAGCATCGCCCGTCAAATCCGTGTTCAGCTACTTTGCTTTGACATTTATTGTTTGGATTCGGTCGATTTCTAATTCGTGATTTATTTTGTGTGCTTGTCTTGTTCTCTCTCTAGCATCGAAAGGTGAGAAATCACTCACGATTAACATTCTTATATTTAGTAAATTTGATTTCACTTGAAACGACAAATTCAAATATGCTGTTAAGTTTGAATTACTAGTTATTTAATTGTTAAATATGATATGTCATTATCTGTAATTGTTCACCTGTGATATATGACACCATATCTTGTTTTGTATATTTATTCAATTTTTTTTATGATAAATGCTTATTGTTGATATGTTATATTTTATTATATTTGTTCTCACTCTTCAAGTTCTCTGTTAGTTTAGAATTCTCTATGGGTTGAAACGATACATACCCTAATGATATTCTAGAGTAGGGGAAAACCGTTATGAGTTGAAATGATAAACCCAAGCGATTTTCATTTATTTTGAATTTTGGGATTGCGAGTTGAAATGATACATGCCTGTAAATATTTAGACTGTGGATTAAAATGATAAGTATTCGTATAACTTGACCATATGATAGAAAATTATATACGGATACCGTTGGTCTATATTTTAAAAATAATTTCCAATGTTTGGAATGAAATATATAGATTTATTAAATATTGATTTTCAAATTCTAATATACAGAATTTATTCTAATCTAGATTTTTAAACTATATGGTTTTGAAAATTTTAAATTTATAAGTTAGTTTTGAAAATATAATTTTTAAGAATTACTTATAATTTTATTATTTTTAAATATATATATAAAAATAGATTTAATATAAAATAAATTTAATAATAAGATTTAATTTAATTAGTTTATAATATGTTTAAATATTTATTTAACTCATATTAGTATTTTAAAAATAGATTTTTTATAACTTTAATAATAAAGGTTGGGAAGATAAATTAATGTTAACTTGGAACTTAAATTGGTTAATAATTGAATTTAATTAAGAAATTATTTGAACTTATTGATTTTGAGATTTTGAAAATTATGATTAGTAACTTGATTCGGAAAAGTGATTTTATGAATATTTACAATTTTAAATAGAATTGATATTGAATGTTTAATATTAATTTAAATTTATAAATTGTACTAATTGTTATTAAAATGATTGAGTGACCAATTTAAATAAAATTAAAGTTAAATGTTAAAATATAAGTGGAATTTATGATGTAAATATTGAATATTTCAACTTGAATCTTATTGGAATTGAAGTGATAGTTCAAACCTAGATTTGAAGTCGATAAAAATTGAAATAGCTTAGTGAGGATTTAAATTGAATCTTTAACCTTTTGAATTGAAATGGTTAAACTGAAATTTATTTAAATTGAATTTCGGAATTTAAGCCGATTTGAATCGCTTTGTGAAATTGGAGGAAATTATTTTTATTATATAAAGTTTTTTAATATATATATATAAACTATTTTGGTTTATAACCATTTTAATATATATACTATTTTCCATATCTAAACTGTTTAAGTCAAAAGTGTTATGATTTCCAAAGTGTAATGATTTTAAAAGTGTTATGATTTCGAAGTGTTATAATTTTTGAAAGTGTTACGATTCTGGAAATGAAAATTATTTAAAGTGAATATGATATCGAATTGATGTGGTTTTTGAAATGAATATGATATTTTGATATGACGTATATGAAATGAAAAGACCACGGTGTGAAATAAGCGTTTGGTTGTTAAAGTGACTGGGATCAGATATAGTCATACTTTCTACCAATACCGAAAACTACTTTAACAACTGTGTACATGGTGGAGATTCCAATATGAAGTAGGATGGTTTGACGTCGATTCCATATGGTATTTACGTATCCCTGACTCCCGTGAGTCATCTTGTGTGGCTAAAACAGGAGCTATACCGGGCCAAATGAGGTCATTTCCCTTATCGAATATATTTCTTCGATATCATTCTATTGCTTTTATGATTTTATTGGGTGCATCCTTTGTTTTGGGAGTGTGTCACCAGGTGGGTGGTAGTAGCTGCTATGCGTTACCGCCAGTCCGGGAGTGCAAACGGTATATCTACCATGGCATTCCCTCGAGTGCCGTGTCGCATGCCTTATCGCGCCTTCTACGAGTTTTTTTTGTACCGTACCTATGTGGTGTCTTCTGTGTAAAACTCTAGTTTACGGAGCAGCATACGGCATTGTATAGACTACGAGAATATTAAAATATGCTAAAGCAGGATATGGCCTTATCGCTATTTTAATACTTTCACTTTACTATAGACATATTATAATAGCGTACATTACTACATAGCAGATAGTTTCATGGATACTTAAAAGATGGAAATCCCAAACATCCTTTAAGTTACTTATATTTCAGTTGACATTTCCCTTGGGTTGAATTTATTAATATAAGAATGTTAATCCTGACTCGAGTATTTTGTATTTTGCTTCATGCTCAGGTAAGACTGAATGTCATGGCATTTGAGACTCATCTATGGAGTTGTAGCTTCACTTGGAGATCCATCTATATCTATTCATCTTTCAGCCATCCAGTTGTTTTGTTCAGACTTGTCATCTTTCTCTATTCGAGACTACACTGTATTGGAGATATTCTGTTGTATTTTATTTTAAAATCTGATGTGTTATGATAGCTTCATGAACTACTATTTATCAATTCCGCTGCTTATTGTTATATTACTATGTTTTTGTGATTCTGTAATTGATTTTATTTAATGTATATGTTGAGTTTTGCCAAATAATAAATTAACAATCTGATATTTTGAGCAATTCAAGTCCGACATGTGCAGATGCGAAAGATTCAAAATAAGGGCTCGTTACAGTTTTAGTAACTCCTTGCACAAGTCTATATAATAAAGGGTATAACCTTAGCATCCGTTCACAAAAAATACAAAGCTTTAATTGAAAATATCCATGTCTTCATCGTTTTCTTCTTCTTAAATTCCTAAAGCAAATTATTTGCAAATCATCTCCAAATAACCTCAAACTTGGAGTGAAGCCTTACCAAAAAGTTACAACACCTTTTATTTAGTTAGATTGTGAACAAGCAACACTCCCCTTATATCATAAGGTTGTGAGCAATTGTAGAGGTTAGGAGGCAAAGTAGCAAGACAAAGCAAGAGAGGAAGGGAAGGAAAGGAGGTGGCTAGCTTGGGTTTGAACTTGAGTACTTAAGATTGGTGGTTTTTTGGGTTTAAAGTGAACTAATTCACCACTTAGATTGAAAATATAACTCATAATTGCTTGTGTTTTGTTTCATTGAAGTTGTTTAAATTAATTTGGAATTACGTTGAAAACAATGGTTTTGATTAGTACATAGAAAAGCAAGTGCCATATGTATGAACTTGAACAGACTTGAATGGACTTGTATGACATATATCATGGTCTTGGAACAAAGCACATAGGTTGTAGTTGAACATATATCTAAATACAACACATATTAGAAAATGCACTTATAGCGATAGTCGCTAGAAATGTTGTTCGAAATTGCCTTGTTTTTGGCGACTTCTATGGAACTTTGTAGAGAAATCTTTAAACGTTTTTCACCATATTTATAATTTTTTATATTTATGTTTGTGGCTATTAAAATCTTGAATAGTACAAAGTTAAGTAACATCGCAAAAAGTGGCCAAAACATCACTAGTGCAAAACTGCCCTGTTTAGCCTTGATTTTTGACTTTAAAAGGGTTGAAAAGATATTTAAATTCAAAAAAATTTGTTTCGTTCTTTTTATAAGTGTTTACTAACTACTATTAGAATATCTCAAAAGTGGTTTGGGATATTTATGAATTTTTAAGATTATTTATGAATTTTTAAAGAAGAGATAGTTTGTTGAAAACATGTCGTTTTTAGGTTTTTAAGTGATTTTGTAAACTTATTATTTTCAAGTAATATTTTGAGCAATTTTTTAAAACCTTTATAGGTATTTTCAAATACTTTTAAAGTATAAACAAATGGTTTAGAAAGGGTTAGAATTGCTAGATGGCCAATTGGTTGATTGTTTAATTACTTATTTGACATGTAACACTACAAGAAATTGTGGTCTTTACCTACCAGTTGTAAGTGTAGGTAAAACTAGCCTAATGTTGGGTAATATGTTTTAGCTACCAATATTGAACTGGTAGACACTGGTAGGTAAAGGTTAGTGGGGAAAGTGTCTTTAACTACACTAATTAATACTGATAGGTAAAAGAATCCATGGACCCTACTAAATTGTGAATCAAATGATGAGTCATCAGCTGATGTGTTTGATGATGTGTCATCCTATGTGGTTGCTGACATGGTTGTCACGGTAGCATACACATAGCATACATCAATGCCACCACTTAGCATCTTGCGGTTGGTCCATGTGTCAAACAACAATTTTTCCACATGTCATCATTTGATTAGTACATTGGCATCATTTTTCTTGGCCACATGGCATCATTTCATTAGTCCACATTGCATTATCTAATTTTCCACATGGCATCATTTTATTAGACAACGTTGCATAATATTATTGACCATGTGGCGATATTTATTCACCCATGTGGCATCATTTTATTGGTATATTACACAATTTATATTTTGGTCAAATTTAATGGTTATGTGCAGGTAAAAGATAGTAACAATTGTTTATAAATGTACTATATTAGAAATAAACTAGAAAAAACTTACATTACTATTATCTACAAAACCAATATATTGACAACCCAAATAACCAAATCAAAGCAATTGTAATCATTGTGGTATTCAATCAAATATAGACGTTGTGTGCATGAAATTTGCACTTATATATGTACAAACAACTGATGACTATGTATATATAATTTTAAAAAAATAGCTTGAAAAAATTAGATGTCTCTCCTACACAATTGACATGAAGCATGCCTGATGAGCCAATTATGGATACACTCAACATGAAAAATATATTTACATTGATAGACTCCTCATGCTTTCTTTGATTTCAAAATCATGCAAAAAATTAAATACTTCATAATTATCAATTAATAATCAGGCTTAACATATCAAGAAAATATTTTGCAATAGAATTGGTACTTCAAGGAAAACTGAGCAGCATACTGACTTTAATGCATAAGAATTATTCCCTATTGATACCTTAATTGTTTCAATTTTATCAACTGTATCTTATGAAATGTCTTTTATGCCTTCTGTACCAAATATTTCGAGGAATTTGATTACTGGGGAGTCTACCATGTTCATCTACACATAACATCTGTATGATCTAAATATTAATTTCAATTTTATGAAATATCAGCCTATAATTTAGTGATTTGACTGTATGCAACCAGACTTAGTACTGTAGGTCATATCTTCTCTCTAACAAGTCTTTTTCTCAAAAGACTAGTAAGGACATCAATCAGTGATCAATTGTACAATGATTATAACAATGTTAGGTCTTAAAATTGAATGTATTAAGTGTCTAGATATTGTTATGTCAATATTATTGTTGTTTCTATTAATTTGATTTCCTTATTCATATAATATTATTTTAAAATATTTTAACATTTATGATTACAATTAAGGTGGTATGATGACTTTTATAGAGTGGCCATAATTTAAAATGGTTAGTGTAATACACCATGCTGTTCATCTTATGATCCGTTTGTCATGTACCATGAATACTAAGTATATGTATATGTATATACGTATATAAGCATTACTGAAGTGCAGTTGTTTCAAGTTGCATTTTTGTATTTAGTTATATATGTATTAAAACTTCATTGCAATTTTATTCAATGTATATTCGACACTTACATACACTACGTCATAGATGACCTTCTGCAACATTTTTGCAAGGTGTTGCTAACTAAAATGTTGCGACAGCTATAAAATTTTGGTCCTACTGCAACGTTGTATTTTTGGTGTTACCTTAGCCATAAAAATGTGTTGCTCTAGCTAAACAAGTGTAACACGATGCAACATTTTTATATAGTGTTGCCATAGATATATTCTAATTAAAAAAATCTAAATTTTTTTTACACCTCAGCGATCCACACCACCATTTAAAACAAAATCTCAACCGTCGATTCACACCATCGATCCACACCTTACCAATTTCCATTTCCCGCTTTACTTTTCTTTCTCATTCCTCTCTCTGTGAAAATTAGGGCACGCGATTTTTCTTTCTCGTTCCTCTCTGTGAAAACTAGGGCACGCGATTCCAGTTGCTTTGATGCTCTGATTGATCGAATCTAGTGTAAGAAACGTTCCTGGTAGCTTGCTCCTTCATTCTCCTTGATTGATTGCTCGAATTGCTTTGATTTCGTCGTCGGGTGCGATGTGATATTATTTGGTATGTTTTCTGCCTTCTGGTTTACTTGATTATTCTCAATTTTGGTTACACTCGCACGCTTTTGCCGATGATGAATTGGGATTTATTTATAGGCTTTATTTCCTATAAACTCGAGTTTAATCTTTCTGTTGGACTTTGAGAAATCTGGTATGTTGGATTGCGATGATATATTGGTATGTTGGATTTTGGTCCACTGGCTTGATTTTGCTTTGCCGATGATGAATTGCGATGTGATATTATTTGGTATGTTGGATTTTGGTTCACTAGCTTGTTTTTGATTTCTGATCTGAGCTTGTTAGCTCCTTCTGCTGCATTTGTTAAACCAGAACTTGAACCTTTGTTAAACTTGTTCACATACCTTTGTACCTTGCTGCATTTGTTAAACCAGAACTTGAAGTATTTGTATTCTGCTGTCCTCTTGAAAACTGCTTCACTTGAAAACTTCTGCATTTTTGAAAATCAGAACTTTGAAAGTGATCTTTGGTTTTATTAAACTGTTGACTAATCTGAACATTGAGTTTTGGTTTCCACGATATATACAAACATATGTGTGTTGAGCTTTGTTGGTTTTGCTTGGTCTGGACTGAACTAGTACCATGCTAACCTTGTTCTTTAACATGAACTAATGCTCCAAGTCCTCTGTATATCATATTACTGCCTATGTTTCTCTTGTACATGCCTGATGCATTCACTATTTTTGCTTGATGGGCTGCCTATGTGTACTGCTGTGTTTCTTGCACTAGCTTGTCTACATTTTGCTGAACCTGGTTCTTGTTTATTTTGTTGGTTGCTTGGCCCTGAGTTGAATCCAGTCGATGACTCGGGTTTGACCTTGTGCCGTGTCCATTTTTTTTGGCTTGTCTACATATCTGGCTGCACTTGAGTATGAACTTGCACTTGAGTAGTTGCACTTGAGTAGTTTCTTGTACCAAGCCTTATGATGCATGTATGTTCATCCATGTACATGCATTTCTTGGTCATGTTATGTTGCTTGCTGTGTTAAGTACTACTTTGTGCACTTGGCTTCTCCTTTGTGCATTTTTGCCTGAACTGTTGCTTGCTGTCTTCCATACTGTCTTGTATCCATGTGTTGCATTCATGTTTGGCTTATGCACTTGTGAACAGCTGACTTGTGCATTCACAGGTTGTCCGTGCAAATATTTGGTCCCTGTCAGAAAAAAATATGAAAAGAAACAACCCAAATACCTGAGGCAAATAATATAACAAAAATATTTTCATTTTCTGTTCGAGTTAAATATTATTTTCCAGATTACTGCTTTTGAATTATATGTGACAGGTATTGAAGACTGGACAGCTGGATACAACCTTGAAGACAGAGTCAAATCAAATGTGCTTGAGCTTGAAGACTGGACCCGCTACTCGGCTCGCCTTCGGCTCGGCACTCAGCTCATCATATATTTGTCAGTGTCGGTGTCTGTATAAATTGAAACTGCATATGTAATGAGTGAACTGAGTGATGTAGTGAGGAATATCTATATATGTGAATATCAGTGTTATATATCATTGAATTGTAAAATAGTGGAGTCAGGAATTTGTACTATTTCAAATGTTGAAATAAAATATTTATTTAAATAAATTACTTTTTGAATACCAAATTCTGTGCAATAGCATTTTATTAAATAAATATTTATTTCTATTAAAAAATCAAATATGCTCTACATTGTGGGCCCCACAAATTCAGAAAGTTAATATCTATAGCAACATTTTGGAATGTTGCTACAGACACATATGGATGTTGCATATAGACCCAAATAGGGTTCTATTGCAACAATA
The DNA here is from genome assembly GCA_030765085.1 of Allium cepa. NCBI lineage: Eukaryota > Viridiplantae > Streptophyta > Magnoliopsida > Asparagales > Amaryllidaceae > Allium > Allium cepa. The sequence continues at coordinate 467,852,343 of CM060935.1, forward strand.
TTACTTATGTTGCCTTAGATAGTCAAAATGTTGCCGTTGAGGTCTAAGGCAACGACAAAAATTGCATCACCCGAAAAGTGTTGCCATAGACCTATGGAAACATTTTTTGGGCCTGACCCAACATTTTTTTTGTGTTGCAGAAGGCCATTTATGGCGTAGTGATATAGTTGTGACAAGTTGGTCTATTCTAAAGCAAGACCTAACTATCTAGTAATTAAGTGTATCTAATACTATAGCAGCTATTCAGACATTGCATATCAAATTATAGCATATCAAATTAACGCATAGCACAATAGAGTTCCTTAATACACTTTCCACCTATATATCAATAGTTAGTCCTCGGCTCTTTTTTCAACTTACACACTACAACAGAGAAAAGGGTAATTGGTACATTTATGTATAAAGTGAAAAACATTCTGGCGATTAATACTTATCTGAACTGACTTGAATACCTTACATTCAAAAAATCATTAAGGCCAAATTATGAAATTTTCTTGGTGGAGAAGCCAAAGCTTTCCTATTAAAATTCTTCCAAATAAATGAATCTTCGTCATCATCCATGTTCATATGCTCCATTCTCATTTCAAACTGCCCCACTACATTACATTAACTTGCAATGCTACTGTTTTATGGAGATTTGACCAGGCAACTTAGTACTCGGCATTAGCACATTGCTTTGCAATTTATGGATCATTCGACATTTACATACCGTTTGGCATTCTGAATGCTCGACGCAAATGGCTCGAATAGCATTCGTGAGTACTCAACATTGTCAGGGTCGTTCGGCAGTCCGGGTCGTTCGGCAGTCAGGGTTGTTCGGCATTTCGGAGCGGTTGACATCCAGGAGCGGTCAACATCCAGGAGCGCTCGGCATCAGAAGAGCGTACGGCATCAGAAGAATGCTCGGCATAAAGGAACGCTCAGCATGAAGGGGCGCTCGGCATCTAGAAGCGCTCGGCAGCCAAGGACGTTCGGCATCTCTGGACGTTCGGCATTCGAAGATCGTTCGGCACCTAGAGGTGTTCGGCATCCCGAGGTCGTTCGGCAGTCAGAAGTGTTCGGCATTCAACCAGTCTCAATCAACTTCAATCATTGCTCGGCATACACTCGCCACTCGGCATCTCACTTCATTCGGCACGAAGATGGTGGTTCGGCATTTCATCGTCCGACACAACACTCTGGTTCGGCTTCCAGTATTGTTCGGCGCTCATGCCCTGTTCGGCATTCATGCCCTGTTCGGCATCTATGGATCGGCGCATAGAGACCACTCCATTTGGGCCGAGGTATTCAGCTACCAGGCCCACCAGGGAAGTCCAACCCATCTTCGTTTATAAATAGAGAGGCAGGGGCACAGTGAAAGGGACCTTTTTTCTCGGGGAACACTGGGGAGACTCTGCCATTTTTCATACTCTCATATTTTTCATTCAAACTTGTATTCAAGTAATTGAAAACGGATTGTACCTGTAATCAACTATTAAGGAAATAAATAAAAATCAACTTCAAAGTGGACGTAGGTAGTTACGCCGAACCACTATAAATTTGGTGTTCTTGTTCTCTGCATTCAATTTTACATATTATCTTCTGTTTTAATTTATTATCTTGATTAATCTCTCTACACAATCTTTCTTAAGGGTGTTAGTGGCCAATTTTGGTGCTAATATTTTGGTGCTTTCATTGAGAATTGAGTTCTCAGGTTGTTAGGATCTGCTTTGTAGCTACTGGATTGCATAAATCCCCCAAAGGAGATCCAAGATCGTTCACAAGACATCTGTTGATTCTATTCAGAGTTACAACCAACAACTCTACCATGGAGAGACCACGAACTAGATAGGCCTCTCACAACGCAGATGTCCACGAGACTGCTAGCGTGCAACAAGTTGGATCTAGAAATCCACAAGCAACTCGAGGTGTAGGGCCCTCCACCCAAAACCAAGTGGAAGTCGTTTTCCGAGCAGAGTTCAATGACTTGATAAGAGAACTCAAGGAAAGTAGAAGGCAACTTGCTAAGCAGATTCAAGCCAACACTAATCTCACGACTCAGCTCACTCAGCAGCAGCATCAGAATGCTGGAGGTAACCTGCCCCTTATTCTGAATCTGATAGTTCAACCTCAGCTGATGAACCTCTTAGGCGTAGACGTCGTAAGGATGAAGGTGCACAAGCGAGTGCTACAGATCGATTGACTAAGGATCAAGCCCATGAAGAGACTTGACAGAATCTCCAAGACCCAAATCAGGCGGGACGTCAACTCACACGGTCCCGTGGAATGGAACCCAACCTTCCATCCTCCATACAAACTTTGGACTTAACAGCAATTGTCAAGAAGTTGATGAGAGAGAACCAAGGCTTGACCAATGAAGACTGGAGAGTGTTCAGAAGCCATACTCCCTTTACAGATGGTATCCTATAGGCTGAGTACCCCAAGAAGTTCAATATGCCAACCATCCTAGCCTACGAAGGAAAGACTAACCCAGGCAGCATGTGATAAGGTACGGATGGATGATGGATTCTGCAAGAGCTAATGATGCAACCAAGTGTAGGTGCTTACTAATCATTCTGTCTGGAATTGCCACCATGTGGTTTACTCAACTTCCCCCGCGATCTATATCCAGCTTTGACGAATTGGCAATGAAATTCATAGAACAATTCAGGATACACACCACTCGTCCAAAGAATGTGAAGTTCGTATCAAGCGTCATCCAAGCTCCGGGAGAGTCGTTGAAAGCATACTTATAGAGATTTCTTATTGCGGCTACCGAGGTGAGCAATCCAAACGACCATGCAATTTTGATGGCGGTAATGCATGGAGTGGATCCAGACTCTGAATTTGGAGATTGGTTGGCGGGAAAGCCCCCAGCCACGCTGGAGCGTTTTTATTCGAAAGCTCATCAGTTCATAAGAAGGGAGGAAGCTCGATGGACAAGATGAGACAAGGCACCAGGGCCTGCTCAGGAGACTGTGAAAAGTAACGTCGCATGAAGCAAACCGACGATAATTCGAGAAAAGCTCAAGTTAACGCCCAAAACAAGCCTGGATAGTCTAAAGGATCCGGAGGTGGAAATCTCGGAAAGAAAAGAGAGATGGGGAAATGGAAGTCAAGGATCCTGACCTACAATGAATACACCCGGCTCAACGCATCTCTTGAGAACATCTATTTGTCAACTTGCAACACTTTTCAATATAGAAAACCACGCCCAAAGGAATCAACGGAGGAACAGAAGAGAACTGGAAAGTATTGCCGCTTTCACGAGTCTTATGGGCACAACACATAGGGGTGCAGACACCTCCATGATGCTATAGAGAAGTTTATTAGACAGAAGAAGCTGCAAGAGTTTGTCAAAGACCCACAAGGTGGAAGACAAGAGACATCGGACCCCGGACGCCGGCTAGCTCCACGCCAACCAGAACAATCTGCTCGCACCGTGGGTAGATTGGTTATCAACACGATTGCTGGCGGACCTCATCCTGGGGATAAGAATTGGCAGGAGATGGAGCAATATGCTAACTCTTTGAGACATTCGGAGTATGAGTGTTGTTCAAATGTGAAGGATGGGGCTCCTGCAAAGCAGCAGCGCATGATGGATGATGATACTGTATTCAGCAGCAAAGATGCGTATAAGGTAGAGGCTCCTACCATCGACCCGATGGTCATATCTACAACAATTGGACGGGTGTTTGTGAAGAGAATTCTAATTTATCACGGAAGTTCCGTTAACATCATCTTCAAGAAGGCATCGACCAAATGAAGCTGGAGACTAAGGATTTGAAACCATCTAAAGGCAGAATCCATGGCTTTAACGGTGCAGCAATGGATGCAGTGGGGTATGTGGAGCTACCAGTTAAACTAGGGCAAGGCGAGCGTAGAAGAGTGTGAATCCTACCGTTCATAGTGTTGGATGTTGACTCTCCATACAACGTATTTCAAGGACGTCCAGCCCTGGCAGAATTTAGGGCAGCATTGGCCCCTTGGTGTCTGACGTTAAAATTTCCAACGGACGGAAGTGTTGGAATGGTACACGGCGATCAAGCGAATGGTCGTGCATGCTATGTGGCTGAGCTGAGAGAGGCTCGGCGTAGAGAGACAGGAAAGGTTGCGGACAGCTCCGCCCGCATCCAAAATTCTGATGATTGACAAGTAGTGCCCAAGCCCTGGCTCGGGCAACTTTCTCGGATCTATAGAGACATAGATCTGAGAGATGATGATGGGGACCCAGGGAAACAAATGCAGCACCGGCTGAACTCACAATTGACATCCCAGTCAGCCGGGATGACCCATCACGAATTCTTAAGATTGGATCACAACTCGATCCCGTGGTGGCCGAGAACCTCATTGACTTCCTCCGAGTAAATCTTGATGTTTTTGCTAGGACACACTCTGATCTGTGCGAGATTTCTCCAACAGTTGCGAGTCATATGTTGAACATAGACCCAAAGTACGTTCCCGTAAAACAGAAAAGGAGAGGTATAGACCAGGAGAGGTCTGCGGCTCTCAAAGAGGAGGTGGACAAACTCAAAGCCAATGGGTTCATCCGCGACGCCCTCTGTCCTGAATGGGTATCTAACCCGGTGCTAGTGAAGAAAGCTAATGGAAAATGGAGAACTTGTGTTGATTATTCTGATTTAAACAAAGCATGCCCGAAGGAAAGTTTCTCGTTGCCTAGAATAGACCAGCTGGTCGATTCAACTACCGGACATGAGTTACTATCATTTAGGGATGCATACTCTAGATATAATCAAATCCTGATGCACCTCCCAGATCAAGAACATACCAGTTTTGTCACAAACGTTGGGTTGTATTGCTATGTAGTGATGCCCTTTGGATTGAACAACGCAGGAGCAACTTATCAGCGTCTGGTGAACCGGATGTTCAAAGATCAGATTGGTAGAACGATGGTAGTCTATGTGGATGACATGCTCGTGAAGTCACGGCAGTCAAACGACCACATCCGAAACTTAGCGGAGATGTTTGACATACTCAGGCATTATGGAATGAGGATCAATCCTTTGAAGTGTTCGTTCGGCGTAGCGTCAGGAAAGTTTTTGGGTTTCATTATGAATGCGCGGGGAATAGAGGCTAACCCGGAGAAGGTTCAGGCTATCTGAGATATACAAGTGCCCAGAACCATAAAACAAGTGCAAAACTTGAATGGAAAGGTGGCTGCGCTGAGCCGATTCATATCCAGGGCCACAGATAAGTGTATTCCTTTCTTCGATGTTATAAAGAAAGGAAAGAGGAATTTCGAATGGACATCCGGTTGTGAGGAAACATTCCGAGCTCTTGTAAGGCACTTAGAAAGTCCCCCGGTATTGTCGAAACCAATAGACCACGAAATGTTGTACGTATACTTGGTTGTATCCCAGCACGCTATTAGTACAGCCTTGGTTCGCGAGGAAGACCAAGCTCAAAAGCCAGTTTACTATGTTAGTAAACGCTTGAAGGGGGTAGAAAGAAATTATCCAAGGATTGAAAAACTAGACAATTGCTTGATGGTTGCATCACGTAAGCTTTGTCCGTATTTTCAGGCGCACTCAATCAGTGTTTATACTGATCAACCTTTGCAACAGATACTCCAACGACTAAAAACTTCCGGAAGGATGTTAAAATGGAATATTGAGTTAAGTCAGCTCGATATTACCTACCTTCCGCGAAGGGCCATACAAGGACAAGCACTAGCTGACTTCATCGTTGAGTTTACTATGTCAGACGAATCAAACAACCACAATGTCATACCTCCCGTTCGATGGAAGATGTACACCGATGGGGCATCTAACTACCGTTGTTCAGGGGTTGGCATAGTTCTTGTAACTCCTGAGAACCGATTAGTTTGCTACGCTTTGAAGCTCGAATTCACAGCAACGAATAACGAAACCGAATATGAAGCGTTGATCGCCGGCTTAAGAATTATCAAAGAACTGGGAGTAAAATCGGTTGAAATCTTCAGCGACTCGCAGTTGGTGGTGTACCAAGTGCGAGGAGACTACCAAGCAAGGGGGCAGAGACTTTCCCCATATTTGGTTCGAGTTCAGGAGCTACTAGCAAATCTCGAGTATTATGATATTTCACATGTCCTGCGTGAGCAAAACAGAGCAGCCGATTCATTGGCAAAATTTGCAAGCACAGGCGATGCACAGCAAATGGGATTATTTCCTGTTGAGACCCTCCATGCTCCGAGTATAGATATGATGGAGGTAGATTTCATGTTAGAAACAGAATTCGAGAAGGAATCGTGGATGAACCCAATCAAGCAGTACTTGCTATTCGAGATCTTACCCCAAAAAAGGATCAAAAGACGACAAGTCCTCCGTAAGGCTTCTCATTATGTAATACAGGATGGAATAATGAATCGAAGGGGATTCTCGACCCCATTACTCCGATGCATTGCCCATGATGAGATAAACGAGTCATGAAGGAAGTCCATGAAGGAGAGTGCGACGACCATACTGGAGAGCAGACATTAGCAAAGAAGGTCCTCCGTTATGGATATTACTGGCCAACTGTGAATCGGGATGTTGCAGACTATGTGAGAAGATGTGATAAATGCCAGATATATGCGAAATTCCCGAGAGATCTGCCGACGGAACTCACGCAAATAGTTATTCCTTGGCCATTCGCAATGTGGGGAATTGACCTAGTTGGTTCTTTACCCATAGCCAAAGGTGGAGCGAAATATGCAATAGTTACGGTCGACTACTTCACCAAATGGGCAGAAGCAGAGCCTTTGACCGCAATAACCACCAAGAAGGTTATTAATTTCGTCGTACGAAATATCATATGCCATTTCGGCCTTCCACGAACCATCATTACAGACAATGGGACTCGATTCGAAAGCAAGGAGTTCAAAGAATTTTGTTGGAAATATGGCATTGAGAAGAAGTTTGCAGCGGTTGCTCACCCAAAAGCCAACGGACAAATGGAAGCCGTAAAGAAGATAATCAAGTCCATATTAAAAAAGCGTATGGAAAAGGCTAGAGGCAAGTGGGTGGATGAACTTCCAACGGCACTTTGGGCTTACAGGACCACCCACAAGACCGCGGCTGGTCACACTCCATTCGCATTGGCATATGGAACGGAAGCTGTCATACCCGTGGAACTTGAAGTTCCATCACATCGGGTAACTTATTACGACCCCTAGTCGAACTAGAATCTTTTATTGGAATCGTTGGACTTCATTGACGAAAAACGCGAAGAGGCCAATTTGAGAGCGGCCGCATACAGACATAGAGTCGCTAAATATTATAACGAAAAGGTCCGACCAAGAATTTTTGGTGTGGGAGACCTTGTTTTGAAACGATTTTTTCCGATCCCGTCTCATATGAATCCCGCATAGGAAGGTCCATACGTCATCGAACGGAAGCTTGGAGAAGCAACTTTCAAGCTAGCGACCGTCGACGGTGCGACACTCCCTCGAGCATGGAACAGCGAGCACTTGCGGCATTATTATACTTAGTATATTTCTTTCATGTACTAGTTGCATTTATTTCCAGTACGCTTTTATTTCTAGTTCTTGGCATGTGTAAGACAATTTAGCTTGCTTTCGTTAATAAAGGCTTGAAGCCATCTTTTTCGTGAATTACTATTGTTTCTACCTATGATGATCCTGTGACAGGCAAATGAAATTATATTATTCTGGCTGACGTACGAACACATGCAAATGACTCAAAATCTCCAAGTCCCCAGAATGCAGAATGGAGCACTCTAGGTCCCCGGAGCACGGACTCGAGTACAAACGACTCAAAATCTCCAAGTCCCTAGAGTGTGGACTGGAGTACTCTAAGTCCCTAGAGCGCGGACTCGAGTATAAATGACTCAAAATCTCTAAGTCCCAGTGCGGATTGGAGTACTCTAGGTCCCCGGAGCACGGACTCGAGTATTAACGACTCAAAATCTCCAAGTCCCCAGAGTGCGGACTGGAGTACTCTAAGTCCCCGGAGTGCGGACTCGAGTATAAATGAATCAAAATCTCCAAGTCCCCAGAGTGCGGAATGGAGTACTCTAAGTCCCTGGAGCGCGGACTCGAGTATAAACGACTCAAAATCTCCAAGTCCCCAGAGCGCGGACCGGAGTACTCTAAGTCCCTGGAGCGCGGCCTCGAGTATAAACGACTCAAAATCTCCAAGTCCCCAGAGTGCGGACCGGAGTACTCTAAGTCCCGGAGCGCAGACTCGAGTATAAATGACTCAAAATCTTCAAGTCCCCTGAGTGCGGACTGGAGTACTCTAAGTCCCCGAAGCATGGACTCGATTATAAACGACTCAAAATCTCCAAGTCCACAGAGTGCGGGCTGGAGTACTCTGAGTCCACGGAGCATGGACTCGAGTATAAACGACTCAAATATCCAAGTCCCCAGAGCGCGGACTGGAGTACTCTATGTCCCCGATGTGCAGACTAAAAAATATTCTAAGTGCTTGAAGCGCGGAAGGAAAAACGAACAACTCTCGAAGAATCTCCGAGCTATATGAAGGTGAACCGAGAAGTCCATGTTATTCACAACAGCTTGGATTTAAATCACAATCATACAAAAATTGAACGACAAGAGCCTTTTGAAAGACAGAAAAAAGGAACTAAGCTTTATTCAAAAAAAGTTTCTATTACAAGCACTCCAAAGTTCGGAGTCGGCAATCTATTTACAAAGACTACGGAAGTAGATGAAAATAATTACATAACTTAAACTAACTCTCGTTGAACAAGAGTAATGATCACTTCTTGTGCTTCTTCGACTTCTTCACCTCCGTTGTCTTCTCGGACGGCTCCTTCCTTGTGCGTTTACTCTTGGTACTCTTCTTTGATGGAAGGGTAGCAACCGAAGAAGTATGGGGAACATCCACGGGCTTGGACCTGCTAGGGAGAATTTCGTTCAACGGCTTGTTCAAGGGATCCTCTGGGTCCACAACTCGAGGCTCGACCTTGATCTCGGCTGTCCCTCTCTTCTCCTTCTCAAGCCACTCCTTCATACTCAGCTCAGATGTGTTTTCGGAGGCGCCTGTAACCTCTACTTCATAACTCCTCTCGATGGGAGAAGAAGTCTCAGATTTGTCTTCATCCAGCGCTCCAATCACCTGAGCATCTGACCCGGGAGCCTCTCCTGCCTGAGTGGCCTCACCAATCTTTTCCTCCACCTCCTTGACGACATCGCTCCTCGAAGTGGGCCCGGGATCAGAACGGCCTGCGCAAAATCATGAAAAACAAGCATTAGAATACAACAGTCCTTCATCAAGAATGATGGCTTTTGAAATCTTAAAGTGAAGGGTTATCTACCAGGTTCCGGCAGGCTCTTAGCTGTCAAGGGGGCCTCACCCTCCGGAATGGGAGACAGAATATGGACGCCAAGGCCGGGGTCCTCCGGATTGTAACCGATATGCTGCTCAAATGGATCGAGTATTGGCCAATCGAGTAGGCGCATGAGCTGGAGGCACGACCTCGGATGGACTGGTAATCACTTCTTTCCCTTTCTTTAAGGGGGAGCCTTTGCAATAAATAGCTTTAGCTGTTGACAAGTCCGAAGGCTCATTCCCCATGAGGAATTCTTTTATCAAGGCCCCCTCATCAATCTCTTCGGTACCGTGATCAGCCCTCCTGATTTCTATCAAGGCCTTCCATGCCTCGGCTAAAGATTCAAGATAGCCATCGCCTAGAAAAGTCAAGTCTCGATGCATGAGGACGCGGGCACTGAATTCAGCGATTACCGAGTCAAACATGCTTTTGACCTCTTCCCTCCCTTCTTCTCTAGCCACCTCAAGACGGGAGCCGATGTCCGCAGACGCTATCTTCTTGCCCTCTTCACGGGCTTCACTCTTTATCGCCTCGACTTTGGAAATCTCGGCCTCAAGTTCTTCTTTTAAGAGTCGAGTAGCAACGATTTCGTCACAGTATCGTTGTGACTCTTCTTGGGCAACCGTTTTCTCCTCCTTCTCTCTGCGGAGCTGCTCCTCAAGTTCCTTGACTCGGAGGCTGAATGCATCCCTCTCTTTTTGGACTGGGTCCTTCTCTAATTCTAGGGCCTCGCAGCGTTGTATCGCCTCGTCGATCTATTTTTTATGTGTCGATTCCAGACGAGTCACGGCTTCGGCAGTATCTTGAGCGCTCTGCTTGGCAGCCTCAAGCTGAGATTCCTAAGATGCAAGCTCTTCGTCCTGAGCCTTAATGATATCACTGTCATGGATGGCCTCAAGCTTCAGGGGATCAATCTCGTGTTGGCGCTCCATGGAGACTTTAGAAAGTTTTTCAGCCAAATGAACAAATGCGTCATGTTGAACATAGACATCGTTGGTACAGGCGATGGCGCTTTGCTTGACATGTTCGGGAATAGGATGAATCGACGGGAGGAATTTCAGGCCATCAAAGCATATTTTTGGAAATTTGTGCTTAAGCTCGGCCAGCCTCTTCGACACGGTTGGATCTGTTGTAGGAGCAGGAGGAGACGACTTAGAAAGTTCAGCCCTCCTATGAGGATCTCGGGACTGTTGAGTGGAAGAGGGGTCAGAGTGTAGATCTCGAGGGACGTCGGATTGCGACCCCTTGTGGTCACGCTTGTCTTTGCTTGGTTCCGAATGAGAAGAGGGATGTTGGTGGTACTTGGGATGATAGTATGTTTTCTTCTGAGATGATGAGTCTCGGGAATGATAATCCCTATCGCCGTCATCGTCTCTGTCTCGACGTCTCCCGTAACCTGAATCACGCCAGAGTGATAGAAAACAGATGACCTGTGAATGCGATCAATGCCGTGTGTACGTCCATGCCACCTGTACGAAATTTGAGAAACAATGAGTTAGCAATAAGAAGAGTGACAACGAGAATTAAAGCGCAAAGTGAAGGGCAAGTGCGCGTGTGTGTCCTAGTGCTTCCCCCGACGGACCAGTTGCTTTACTAATGGGAGTTTTCTCTCCCTGACTTTGGGCCAGAGCGCCCGCATCACCTCTGATGGGCGAGTGAAGTTGAAATGCTTCCGGATTGTCGAAGTCATAATTGAGCAGGTCATCGGGAATAGAGAGGTTCGATAGGCCCTTTAAAGAACTTTCTACATGCTGTGAAGATGCCTCTTTCTCCATTGGAATGAGCGTAACTTTTGAAGTTCCGCCAACCTTCTCCTTCCTAATCTTGTATGTCAATCTCTTTTTCCTCTTCGTAGGGGTTTCGACATTGTGCACTTCGACTGTCGGATCCTGAGTGGGACCCAAGTTCTCACCTTGTGCTTCGGGTGTTTCGTCCCCCTTAATTTTCCCCTCTTCTGGTGCATTAGGAGTGTGACGTACCGATGACTCAGCCAATTTCTTCCCCTTCCCAGAGGTGGGCTTGGACACGGTAGCGCCTTAAGAAAGGCTTATCTGACGGCCTGCTGCCAACAGCCCAAACCTTGTAAGCGACTCATTCGAAATGAGTGTCTGGATGTCTCTTTCTTCGACAGGAAAGGCTCGGATAGCCTCGATGGCCTCAGAGTATTCGCGACCATCAGGACGCGGGTTGATACCTGAAAAGATGAAACAAGAACTAGAAAAGGCATGGCTCTAACCAAGTATGAAAATCAATCCGGAGAAAAGACTTACTTCCTTCCATCCATCTCCTCGCGAAACCAGGAGGGAAACGCACATAGAACCATTCCTGTTTGTACAGGGAAAATTTGCTCCACGCCCCAGTTAAGATTTGGCATTTGCAATATGGATCGAGAAACATGTAAGAGGGCATATCTCCCTGTTTCTTGATCATATAAATATATCTGATGTCGCCCGGAGTTGGGGGCCTACAGAGGACGGTCATGAAGAGGATGTAGGTACGTTAGATAAATGCATGGCCATTCGGGTGCAGTTGCGATGGGGCAATGTCAATGTATTGCAGCACATCCCGAAGAAATAAATTGAACGGTGGCACACTGCCAACCCAGTACATGAATTTATTACACGCCGTGTATCCAACTGGGGGCAAGTGTGGACGATCGTTCCCCGAGGGAACCAACACATCGTCGAAAGGGATCCCATGGATGGAGCATATTCGCCGGAGCGCAACTTCATTGACCTTCGAAGCATATAAATCAACAGGGTTATCCAAGAGAATTGCTGCCTCCGGAGCGTCGGGAGCTAAGTTATGTGCAAGGGAGGTTGACGGATTTGAAACATCTACGGCTTCTTATCGGGAGGACGGTCCCAGTCTATCTGACACCATGGCGGAGCTAGTTCTCTTAGACATTTACAATAAATATTGAGTTTGGCAGAGCGCCTGTTTGAACTATACTCGAAAAATAATCGGCGTTAGACTTAACAACATAAATTTTTCCCCCCTGTGTGGTGTGTGATCTAGTGCAATCATTCAAATATAAACGGATCTAGTGCAGTCATTCTCGAAGACCGTTATCGCTGACCGTCTCCGAAAACCAGCCTTGCAATGTTTTCAATTTTGGACTCGGACATCGACATTGTATGTCAAAAGCATTTATCTATTTTTATCGACTTTAGTTCAGGCTTACGAATAATTGAAACTAGGAAGTTATCAGTTCAGATCAGTTTGATATGCTAGTATGCTGCAGTCCTTGTACTTGTTTTGTTATATGATTAGGCAAGGTAAATGAGTGTTCGGCCAAAGTATTGTTCGGCTGAGATATGGTTCGTCATCCATGTTCATTCGGTCTAAATATTGTTCGGCTTAACTGTCGACCGGCCAAGCTATCGTTCGGCCAAACTATCGTTTGGCCTAAGTATCGACCGACCTAAGTTTTGTTCGGTCGAAATTACGTTCGGCATCCTATCTAATTCGTACATCCATCCTATCCTTCCATTCCACTGCTCGGCATGTGGTGAGTCATGCCGAACCAGAATTACGCCATGCCCCAATGCTCGGCACTCCGTTCTTAACAACGGTTTCATTCCTTCTTCTCTTCCTCCCTCCACGCCGAACAACAAGGACGGATCATTCGGCGAGTCATACCAGACCATGCTGTTCGACATCCAAGCCACTTCTTACTCCTCTATTCTTTTTTCCTTCCATCTCGTTCGGCACAAGGGAACCATGACGAACCACGATACATCTCTCAACAACTCCATCGTGTGCTCATCCCCGAACATTTCTCCTTTCTTCCACAACATCTAGCCCTAAGTAATATCCTAATCACAGTTTGAGTCCTTCACCAACGCAACACTTATCGGCTAATGTTCTAATTTACAAATTGGATCCTATCGTTAAAGTGTTTTAATCAGGAAAAGGAGTTAAATAGAGGGATAGATACCTAGTTAGTAGATCGAGACGTGGGGGGATGCCGAATGGATTGGGAAGGATCGTTAGATCTTTAGAGGCTGTTAACAGGCGAGGTCTGCAAGTACAAGGTAGCGGAGGTAAAAAGTGAAAAGAGAAGAAGGAGGAAAAGGCCGCCCTTTATAGGGAAGAAGGAGAAGTTGAAGAGGCAATGACCTGTGGAACCGGTCAAAAAGGTATCGTTCGGCACACATAGAGCGTTCGGCTTCGGCTGTGTCGTTCGGCACATACCACCTCAACCGGTGATTAAGAGAAGTCACCATCGAGGATACTGAGCCACATCTCGAAGAAAAAGCACTGGACTCATGATTCAAAGCGCATCACGTTTGGCCACGCGATACACTTTGGGGGGCAAGTGTTTCCTAGAGATTTGACCAGGTAACTTAGTACTCGGCATTAGCACATTGCTCGGTAATTTATGGACCATTCGGCATTTGCATACTGTTCGACAATATGAACGCTCGATGCAAATGGCTTGAATAGCATTCGCGAGTACTCGGCATTGAGGGATGTTCGGCAGTCAGGGTCGTTCGACATTTGGGAGCGGTCGGCATCCAGGAGCCTCGGCATCCAGGAGCGCTCGGCATCATAAGAGCGCTCGGCATCATAAGAGCGCTCGGCATCAGAAGAACGCTCGGCATAAAGGAACGCTCGACATGAACAGGCGCTCGGCATCTATAAGCGCTCGGCAAGCAAGGACGTTCGACATCTCTAGACGTTCGGCATTCAAAGATCGTTCGGCACCCAAAGGTGTTTGCCATCCCGAGGTCGTTCGGCAGTCAGAAGTGTTCGACATTCAACCAGTCTCAATTAACTTCAATCATTGCTCGGCATCTCACTTCGTTTGGCATGAAGATGGTGGTTTCACATTTCGTTATTCGGCACAACACTCTTGTTCGGCTTCCAGTATTGTTCGAGGTTCATGCCTTGTTCGGCATTCATGCCCTATTCGACATCTATGGATCAACGCACAGAGACCACTCCATTTGGGTCGAGGTATTCAGCTACCAGGCCCACCAGGGAAGTCCAACCCACCTTCGTCTATAAATAGAGAGGCAGGGGCACAGTGAAAGGGACCTTTTTTTTGGGGAACACTGGGGAGACTCTGCCATTTTTCATACTCTCCTATTTTTCATTAAAACTTGTATTCAAGCAGTTGGAAACGGATTGTATCTGTAATCAACTATTAAGGAAAGAAATAAAAATCAACTTCAAAGTGGACGTAGGCAGCTACGCCGAACCACTATAAATTAGGTGTTCTGGTTCTCTACATTCAATTTTACATATTGTCTTCTATTTTAATTTATTATCTTCATTAATCTCTCTACACAATCTTTCTTAAGGGTGTTAGTGGCCAATTTTGGTGCTAACAACTACAATATATTTTCTAGATCAGTCACATTAACTTTCAATGCTGTAAAATATTTTCAAAACCATCAATATTTATTAACCTTACTTATTTCTGATCAACTAATCAATTTTTCTTAAAGTACATATAGAGAAGTATTCAATGTGCTTACATAATACATTGTATAAAATAATAAAGATAATTGACACTAAACTATTCTAGAGAATATGATTGGTTCAGTTGCATCACACTGCTTAAATTAATTTCATTAAGCTGCTAGGTACTCTTCAGCTTTTGTCCACCTTATATGAAAATATAAAAGAATAAAATAATGAATTTATTCTATTAGCGAAAAAGCATGAAATTAAATTATGTTATTTGTCTAAAATAACAATTAGAAAGGAACCTAAGAAATAATTACACATAATTAATTTTAATAATAAACATATAATTTAATATACAACAAAAAACTTGAAAACTAAAACTAAGAAAAATGTTTGATTCAATTAAATAATTTATTCCAGATGAATTGGAAAAACATACCTTATCGAGTGTACTGAATGGATGAAGCTCTAGGTTTTAGAATAGATCTAGGGTAATTGCTATATAGAGTTCAGTGGTCTCAGGTTGAAAGGGTATAATAATTTGAGAATGGCCTTAATGAGAGGATATGAAAGGATAATTATTTTTCATGACCTAAATTGGAGGAGGAGAACCGATGGTTGATAGACGACACGAAATATTACCGAGGAGGTCAAGAGAAACAATATAGCATGAAAGAAAAATGATAGAACAATAATGAATAAGAGATAATAAGGTTGTATAATGCTGGTTTTGAAAAATGAAGGGATAAACAATTAGGGAAAGAAATAAACGATTGGGGAAAGAAAAAATAAAGATGTTCAGAAAAGAAAGGGAAGGGTATTGTAACGACTTGTAAATTCGAACAATCTTAAGAATATTAATTATAATCGTTGTATAGAATATGGTTAGAAATAAAGAATTTCCAATTATTACTATAAAATAATAATAATAAGTTTGTTAGAATATAAAACATGATCTTAGATAAAATTCTAAAACAGCTAATCTTTATTGAAATGGAAGGTGGTAGTGCGTATTAGAATATAATTTAATAATACTGATTGAATGTACTTGACAAATGTATTAATGCAATTTCAATCAACTGTAACAATAAATGTTACTAAAGAATGGGATAAACAATATTCTAAATATGTTAACATACAACAAGAAATCAATTATTTGATAAGTAGATTTATACTCCTTGTGTAAACAATAAATTAATAGATATGAATTACTAAGTTCTAACAATTGATTTATTCCTCATCCCATTGATTTATTCGCTTTGGAATTTATTTTGTAATCAATGGAATTAAATGTAATTAAAATCTTTCAAGTAAAAGGAAAGAGAACATTAATTTTAATTAATGAACGTAATAATAGAACGTATGTTTGAATTAAAATAAAAGAGGAAGTTGGGAAATAAAAGGGAAATATATGTTTTAATTGAAAGAGAAATTTGATGTAATATAAAGAACATGTAGATGGAAATAAAAGAATAAAACTTTGATTGAATTATTTAATGAAAATATAACGATTAGTGTGTAACCAACATTAAATTGAAAATTTACTATGGAATAAATTGGAATTAAATCTTTTAGTTAAGGTAAAGATTAATAGATGGTAATTGATTCAGTCAATAATAAACAATATATGTTGAATTGAATAATTGAACATTTGAATGAAAACAAACCAATGTTAATAAAATGAAGGATCAATTTAGTCAATTTTGAAATATATTATTATTTGAATTTAAATAAAATTTAAAGGTTAAAATTCTAGAACAAATTTTGGAATATTGAGTAATATATTTTCCAAATTCAATGAAATAGAAAATTTTCTAAAATTTCGAATTTTGGTCAAACTTAGTCAAAATTTGACCTTTGGTTGAAAATTTTAAATTTGAATTTTAAAATTTTATTCTTTTCATATGGTATTATATTGAATTCTGATCTTTTCTCCACTTTTTGTTTCGTTAAAATCAAATATTATTGCTCTAAATATTTGAATTTCTATGAAAAAACTGACATAAGTTTGTGGTGTTTAGTTGTGAAATTTGGCTAAATCCTAATGAGTTTGGTTTAGTCCTAATGGGTCGCGGTTAACCAAGAGACTCTAACCATACCAAGAGACTTGTGTCTATTCCTATGCCTATGACCATTTGTTTCCTTTTGACTAACTTGTACGTGCATAACTTTTTCTTGAGAAAACATTCTTATCACACTCCCTTCTTCCTCTCCAAATTTACAGAGAGTTCTAAATCTGAAAACACAAATTAATTAAAATCAATACTCCTTCCTCTTCTCTTCGAAATTCCATCCACCTCCTCTCTTATTGTCGGCTCTCCTCCACCATCCAAACCATCTTTCCCTCCCCTTCATCTCGATCACCATTTCCTCCAAGCAAGGCTAAAATCATCCCCTCTTTCCTATCATATAACCATGCCCTGTCACTAACAAATCCCACTCAAATTGTCATCATCTTCTCCTCTTGCATAGCCAAACCATCTCTTCCACCCTAGCCCAACTTAGCCGCATCCAGACTCTTCCTTTCAACCCTAAATCGAGCCACTTAACACCTCTCCTCTTCTCATTTATATAAACAATATGAAATATATATCCATATATATTTTGTATTGCATCAATTCAAGTCCGCTTTAATTTTCTTTGGAATTCGCGACTCAAATTCATAGCATTGTGTCATCAATTTTCCTATCCTCGAAAGGTGAGCTATTCACTCACGATTTATAACCTTATGTTAAGTAAATGGATATCAATTGATATGTTATTGGAATGTTGCAATAGTTAAGAAATTTTGCGTAATTTGGTTGTGATTTGATATGACATATGTTCACGTATGTTCCCTTATTATTTTTGACATGAAATTGTTTTTGATATTATGTTGTCTATTTACAAAAATAGATGTTATGATATGGTTATTAATATGCATCATGATGTTAATATTAAATGTCTTTGTTATATTGATTTAAAGGTTAACAGTCTATGATGGAAATTGTCATTAACATGTTATGTGAAATTTAAGTGTGATAAAGAAGAAAATAATAAAAAATAATTTAAGCATATATGTAATATGATTGTAATATAGGTAATCAAGGTGCTATATTGGAAATGATTGCATGTTGGGTTATGTAATGGTAGAAAATCAGTGTAACATTCCATGCTATGTTATGTAATAGTTAATTATGTAAGTTACATGCTATGTTATGTAATTAATTATGTAAGTTACATGCTATGTTCTATAATTAATTATGTAAGTTACATGCTATTTGTTATGTAAGCTATATGCTATTTTATGCAATTTGTTATGTAAGTTATATGTTATTTTATATATAAGTTATATGTTGTTTTATGCAATTTGTTATGTAAGTTATGTGCTACCTTATGTAATGTTTTATATATGATTTTGTGATATGTTATTTAGTTTATGTAAATCAGGCTACACGTTCCCTTAGTTTTAGGTATTCCCTATGGGTTGAAATGATACATGCATGAATTTCTTTAGAATAGAAAAAATCATTATTGGTTGAAATGATAAACCCAAGCGGTTTTTATCGATTTTGGAAATTTGGGATTGCGAGTTGATATGATATATACCCATAAATTTTAAATTATTGCGGATTGAAATGATAAATATCTGTCTCACTTGAACCTAAGATAAAAAACAATAGACGGACACCGGTGGTCTATTTTTAAACTGATTTCTAAAATTTCAAAAAGATGCGTTTGAAAAAAAAGGAAAATTGATTTTTAAATTTAATATAAAGATTTTATTTTTAAACGTATATGTAAAATTTAGATTTTAAAATTATTTGTTTAAGAATTTTAAATTTGTAAGTTAAGTTTTAAAATGTAAATTTTAAGGTTTTACTTATAAATTTATTTACTTTTTTCATAATATAAGATTTAATTTAATATAATTTAATAAAAATAAAATATATTATGCTTAAAATGTTTAAATTAATATATTTATTTTAATATATAACCTAAATTAATATACACTATTTCTAAAATATAAACTATTTCAATCTATAACCTATTTTAATATGTAAATTATTTCTAATATATAAGCTATTTCAATCTATGGCCTATTTTTAAAATATAAACTATTTTTAATGTATAACTACTCCAATATATAAACTACTTTCAATATTCAAGATGTTTAAAGTTGGAACTGTTATGGTTTAGATTCAAATGATTTAAAATGCGAATATTTTGATATGATGGTTTAACCTATTTTGTGGTTATGATTTTGAAAATTTAAAAATTGATATGATTTTGAAAATGGACATCGTTTCGAAAGGGAATATGATTTTGAAAGTGAATATATTTTTGGAAGGGAATATTATTTTGAACGTAAATATAGTTTTGAAAGTGAATATGATATCGAAAGAGATATGATTTGAAATCGAATATGATATTTTGATATTAATTATGAACTAGTTTTGGAAATGTAAAAGAACCATCCGATGTGAAATAAGCGTTTGGTTGTTAAAGAGACCAGGATCGGATATTGTCATACTCTCTGCCAATACCGAAAACCACTTTAACAATGGTGTATGTGGTGGAGATTCAAGAAATGAAGTAGGTTGGTTTGGCGAACGATTCTGTATGAGGTATTTACTTGATCCTGACTCCCGTGAGTTAGCTTAGATGTGACTAAAACAGGAGCTATACCGGGCCAAGTGAGGTCGCAACTCCGATCGGGTACATTTCTTCGATACCATACTATTACTTTATGATTGATTTAGTGGCCACCCTTGATTTTGATTATGGGAGTGCATTTCGAGGTGGTCGTATTAGCTGCTATCCGTTACCACCAGTCCGGGAGTGCAATTGGTATACCTACCCTGACATTGCCTCGAGTGCCGTGTTCACATACCCTATCGCGCCTTCTATGAGTTTGTTTTGTGTCATACCTATGGTGTGCTCCCTGATAGCCCACCTGTGGGTGGAGTTTACAGTATCTGTATAGACTAAGGCATTATATAAAATGTGTTAAGGAGGATATAACATTCTTTAATTTATTGCATTTCATTTGGACATTTCACTTGAGTTGGTTTACTTACATAAGATTGTTAATCCTGACTAGAGTGTATTGTGTTTTTCTTTATGCTTGGGTCAGCCTGAGTATTACAGCATTTGAGACTCGCCTTTGGAGCTTGGAGCTTTGCTTGGAGATCTATCTTTAATCTATTTATCTTTTGGGTTATCTCAGTTATTTTAATTATTTCCAGTTGTTTATGTTCAGACTTGTTATTTGCTTATGAATTAGAGACTTCTTTGTATTTTGACTTAGGTTGTATTTGGTTTTAGACTCTGATGTTTCTATAGTAGCTTCATCAACTACTATTTATCTATTCCACCACGTATTGTTGTACTACTCTGTGTTTGTGATTCTGTGATTGATTTATTTACTGCATATGCTAACTTCTGCCAAATATAAATATCAATTTGTCATTTTGAGCAATTCAAGATTGACATGTATGGGTTATCGTCGATTAGAATTTTTCAAAATGGGGGTCGTTACAAGTGGTATCAGAGCTCTGGTTTAGGTAAAACTTTGCTTATGGAGTAAAAACTCATTAAAGATAGGGTAGTAATACTGTAGAATGAGTAGAATCAATTACGGAATCATCCTTCCTTTTGAGCCTAACTTCTTAGTTAGGATTCTCTTTGATTAGGGTTCCTCTAAATTTGAATCTCTATCTTTATTCTAAGATCCATTCTTGAATCATCCTATGAGAGAGCGTATTTATTAGTGTTATAGAATTTGTTTTATATTGTATTATTTATTTTGTTAAGTATGATTATATTTTATATATAAAAGTATAATTTTCTGAATTTTGATAGTCAAACGAATTAGTTGTTAGAAATGATAATACTAGATTAACATTTATTGTTTTGTTAACATTCCTAAATCTTTAACAATTATTGTATATTATAAGGAGTTGAAATTTTATAAACATGGTTTATAAATCTGATCAAACGAGATAAAATTAAATTGTGGATTTGATAATTTAATTTTTGATACTTTTCAAAATTTGGTTTTCAAGCATGGAAAAAAAATAAAATAAAAATATTAATATTATTTGAAGGTATATTTAGGTAGAAATTGTTTCTAAAAGAATTTAAAAGAAGCAAGTCAGTACTCTCCTCTTTTGTTGCTGGAAAATAATTTTGGTAATGACTGCAGCATCATCAACATTTATTTTAGAGTCTCAAAGTAGGAGAGACCACTTATTATCTTTGCTACACTTTTGTTTTGGAAACTTGATTTCGATTTTAATTTCTTAAGTATGATTTGATATTCAAAAAAAACATGCATATATTTATTTCAAAATGGTTTGAAGTGAATCCGTAGATAAAACTCCTAAGTTTATGTTAACTAATGGTTTTCAATTATTAAAATAAAGTAAAATCTCTGTATAATTGGAGGGGAAAAAATGAGAAATGAAATTGAAACAACTTGAAATAGTTGAACTAGGATCAAATTAATTTGCATAATACTCAAGTGCATTCTAAAACATATATAACTTACCTGAATATTTAAAAAGTTTAAATGTTAACATGAATATATAATTTAAGGGTATACAAGAAGAAACTTGAGTAACAAAAATGTTCAAACTAAATTTTTGCTTAATAAGAATATTGTAAATAAAAGGTAAAGTTTATAGTGCTCAATTACATACTGAAACATTAATTAAAAACTTAACTCGAAAAAAGTTTGAATGTTAATGAGAACATGAAATTGGATAATATACGATATATAAAGTAAACATTTAGTGTCTAAGATGAAATTTATTAAGGAAAGTTATAAATAACAATAGAGTTGTTTTGATGAATGTTTATACACCTAATCTATGTTATAAGAAATGTTAAGTGAAATAAATTGATAATAAAAAGAGAATGCTATTTAATTAAACGAATATGAACTTAAGAAATTGAACAAGCAATAAATAAATTTATATTTTGTAAATTGTTTGGGATACAAAGGTAAATTACAAAGAATGGTTGAAATAAAATTATGAGGTGGAATTAATTTAAATGAAGTCAAATGGATTAAATAAATGAAATGACTCAAATAAAATAGGACTTATGTAACATTCCTGGATTTTAGCTAAATATAATTTGATAATTAATTTAATATTTAGGATTAAATTTTGAAAAAAAATTGGTAGTCAAATTTAATTTTGGATTTAATTGTAAATTTATTTAGAATTTATTTCATTTGAGATATAAAAATAAAATTGAATTCATCAAATTTAATAAGATATATGTTCATTTAGTTATACAGATGAATTATAATTGGGGAATTAGATTTTGAAATTTAATAAATATATTGAAAATGAATATTGATGATTTGAAAATACTAAAATGAATATCTTGAAAACAAATTGGATTTATTTTGGAACAAATATGAAGATTCCAGAATAAATTAAAAGTATGTGTTTATAAAATAGTATTTTGGATTAGGATTCAATTATAAACATTTTGAAAATAAATATAGTTTTGAAATTTTTACATGTACAAAACAAAAATAAACATAGTTAATATATATTAGAAAATAAAATTTGTAAATATAAAACTAACTAAGGGTCTAAATATAAATTAGATTGAATATATTTAACTATCAATATATAAATAAAAAAATGTTAGATAGATAAGAATCATTTTCTCATGGTTGTATAAATAGTTATAGAAGGAAATATAAATAGAAAATATATAGAGCTATTTGAATTTAATGGATTTTAAAAGTTGTATAAATATAATGTGTGAATACATTGATTAAGGATTTAAAATAAAAAATAAATATGAAATAAGTAAGATTTAATTAAAAATTTTAAAATGCTTTCCTCTTATATAATCAAAGATGAATATGGTTAGATATATATATATATATATATATATATATACACACACACACACACACATATACACATATATACATATATACATACATGAATTTGTAAGTAAATTTTTAACAAGGGTGTAAAACTAAGTTTTGAAACTAATTTAAACTAAGGGGTTTCAACATAAAAATAAAAATTTGGACAAGTGTAGGTCATACACGTAAGTAAATTTACAAGTGTAAGAATTTTGGCACGTAAACAAACAAGTGTCAAAATGGTTTTTATAAAAATAAAAAAAATATCAGGCCATTCAAGTTCTCAAATCTGAAAATCAATTCATTCCTAAAACCAGTTCAAAATCAAAGCATGTTTTCAAAAACATTCTCAAGCCTGAAATACAAATTGCAAACTAGAAAAGAGATAAAGCAATCAACCTGATTTCAAAAGCATTCCTGGTAACCAAAAGTCTGGATTCAAGCTTTAAACCAGAATCTGAAACAAATGAAATTCAATCTGAGAAAATGAATTCAAAGCAAAGTTTTCAAAATTCAGACCTGAAGCATTTCAGATCTGAAACAATTCAAGTTCAGGCAATCTAAACTAGTACAGAGGATAAGGAAATGAAGTTTCAGGTCAATATAAAGATCAGAGCAACTCAGGTAAATTTAAGCAAACCATGAATAAATTTAAAAAAAAATTAAGTATTTGAAGCAATTTAAACCATAGCTAACTCGATATTTTCAATCTTAGGGAATGATAACCAAAACAAATAAAATCTGGAAATTTATCAAGGAGCAGTTCAAATGAATCTAGCTTGGAAAACTAGATCAAACAAATCATTTCCAGTTTCTTTCAACAGCCTGCTCCCTGTTCTCTGCTTTGAAATCTGTAAGCAAACTCTTTGACCTTGTTATTATTTTGATGTTTGAATTTATATTTGGAGCTATAATGTGAATATGCTAGAATGGTTGTGTGAATATGACTGCATGTCGAAGATATTTGTGTGCATGTTTATATGTGTAGAAATAAAATCACATTTGTCTATAATAGACAGGTTTTAAAACCTGATTTAAAATTTCAAACCCCCACCTACAAACAATTTTAAAACTTAAACTCTAAATGAAATTTGGTTATGACTACCTGATTGAATTTTACAAACAGTTCTAAGCATTTTATGTTTAGTAAATATTTAGGAAATTTTTTACTGTAAAGTCCTTTCTAATCTGAAAATTCAATACTTTTACTTCTAAATTTTGGCCATATAAATCGAATCAGGTTTAAAAACAATGATTTTAGAATGGAAATCATGATTTTTCATGTAGTATCGATTGAGAAATCCAGAGTTGGATCGAATTTGAATTTTGGTAAATCAGGTGGTCAAGCAGGTTAGGGGCATCGGAATTTTGGCCAGAGGTGTGTTGTGGGAAAGCGAACACGGGAAAAATCATGAGTGAATTTATTATTCACTGTGATGATGATAAGGCAAAGATTTAGGGTTTAACAACTTAATTTGGTTGATGATGGAAACATGACACGTTCGCTGTCATGGGTGGATCGAGTGTTGTCACACCAAGGGAAATCGAAGCATTGATGAACGAAGCTGCTCTGGTCAGGGTGGTGGGGTTGCAGGTGATTGCGATCGTCGGCACGAGGAGTTTTTGATGATCATGTTGGGTTCAAGGAAGCGATAGAATAGCTTGATTTCGATTTCATGGCGGTTTTGACGATCTCAGTGCTTGCCTGAGTTGAGATGGTCACCGACGATTTGTGTGAGATAGCGGCGATGATTGGAATGGCGACGATGATGTGTACACGTACACATATATCAATGTGTCAGGTTTGGTTACTAATGAATTTGGGTTAGAAAAATGGGTCTCGGGTTTAACTTCGGGAAGATGGGTTTCTGGCTCGAGAAAATAGCGTGGTAGCTCGGGTTTGTTTGAGCGCATATGCAAATGACTGGAAGCAGTTTTGACATTTTAAACAAAACAAAATTAAAAGAAAAAAAGAAAGGAAGGAAAAGTAGGGTTGAACTCGGTAAAGAATTGAAGTCGAACTCGAAGTGGTGCTCGGGGTTTTTGATAATCGGCTCGGGTTAGCTTTTTGTCAAGTTTATATTAACCAGTTTTCAATTTTGTAAGCAAACAAGTTTTTACTTTAAAACAACTTTCTTAAACAGTTTTTAAATAAAAACTTGCTCAAGTTAAAAGTATACTAAAATGAATAAGTTTCGAAAGGGATGTAAGCCAAATTTCCAAAGTAATTCATTTAAAACAAGTTTCAAATAAGTTTCCAAAGATTTAAATTTAAAATTAAATGTTTTGAAATTGTTTTGTTTAAAGTAATCATATATTAGGTTAATTTTGTAATAAAATTACTAAGTGTTTTCAAATGTAATAAAATGTTGCAATTAAAGAATGATTACTTAATGAAATCAATTAAGTAAAATTACCTAATGTAATTAATAAAAATTTTATTACTCAATGTAATTAAGGGAAAAGTACTTTGTGCAATTACAGGGTAATTAACAAATTATGGTTAATTTATGTAAGTAATTGAAGGAAATCAATTACCTAAAGATAATTACTTAATTAAAAGTAAATTATTTATGATTAAAGTAGATTAATCAAGTGTTTAAAGATTTATTTATTTAAAAGAATGATTAATTAATGTGATTAATAAATTAAGGTAATTAATTTGAGAAAAATTAATTATTTAAAGGTTAATTAATTAATAGAAGTGATTAAGAAATGATTACTAATTACAGATGAATTAATTAATTAATTATTAATCTGATTTAATTTAAATCAGATAATTTAAATTAATTTTTTCTTATGGATTTTTGGATTCTATTGAATGTTTGAATGCTTTGATATTCCTCATGTATGATGCTTTGTGATACGAATTATTCTGATTTTTGCTGTAAACTGTGATGTAATTTATTTATTTATAATGCGTTCATACTTTCTATCTATGGTTCTGTGTATATAGATAAGCGTTATAGGATATACCGCTTATCGATATTGTTGTGATTGTAATCTGTGATGATAGATGTTGTTGCGCTATTGTGTAAAACCCCTAGACTACACCTTACACACACAAATATGGATTGCGCGAGGAAATCAGTTAAGTCACAGATTTTTAATGGTTTTAAAGATTGAATTTTTGAATCCATAATAGTTTTGGAATTGGAATTGAAAACCTTTGAAAATGAGTTTCACAAATAAAAGTTATTTTGAATAACTTAATAAAGTTTTGAAATTTAAATAATTTGATTTAAATTTGAATTCAATATTTGAAATTGTATTCAATGATTTGGAAATTATGGTTTAAAAAGATTATACAAGTTATAAAGGTGTTTATATGGGTTTTTAACCATAAAAAAAATATTGTTTTGGAATTTAAATTTAAACCCAAGTTTTATACTTGAATGGCTTTAACTTATGTAAATGTAATCTGCTTTAACTTATGTGAAAGATTATTAAACCTTGTTTTGAAATCGAAGAGAGTTTTAAATGGTATATCTTTCATATAAAAGATTTGAATTGGAAATGGCTTGAAAGTTATGAAGTAAATCTTTAATTTAAAGATTGAATAAGTTAATCCAATTTGAAATGAAATTGTTTTGAAAAGCCGTGAATGAACCTTTGTGGAAAATTGGTAAACATTGTGAAATGAACCTTTTTGTTTAAAAGATTTGAAGTGGTAATTGTTTAAACCATTTGAAAAAAGGTTTTGGATAATAAGTTGTGACTTAACTGAAATCCTATATCCATATGTTTTTGAATATTGCGCTCATTATTCGGTCTAACCGGGAGAGGACCTTGTGTCATATAACCCATTCCGAATAATGATACGTCATTATGGATAGCATTTGAAGACCGATGGTGAAAACCGGGTATTTTCGAGAACGAAAGGATAACCCGTCGATTGTCTCTAAACTGAGTCACGCCGGTATAGAGATTTCTTAAGTGATGGGAAGTCCGATCGGGATTGTGAATACCTGGATTGCAAGGGCTTGTTCGGAAGTGCCTTCGGTTCTGTTCGAACCCGGAACAGACTTGTATGGATGTGTGTCTGACATTGCACTTTGAGATGTAAAACCAGTTTCCATCAAATACATTTCTGTTTGGTGGCGGAGATTTATTCTCTTAGCTTAACACCCTTCTCTAAGACGTTCGAGCTCAGAGGTTATGTAGTTGATGGTTACTAGTGATGCATTCCCAATTTGATAATGTGTCATACGAAGTGCTGCTGATCATTTGTTGATCAAAGCATGGTTTTGTGAAAAAGAGTAGCTTTGTGGATGAGACCTCATCGAGCCTCACAACCCGGTAATGGTTGAAACAGGAAATATGCGGCAAGGTTTCAGGGGTAGCTTCCCTAGGGTATGACCATTCCTTCTGGAGAAGGGTGGTATCATTGTATGGAGCCCAGATATTTACTCATGTGGAAACTGTAGTATATTTATTACTGTGTGATGTTGTTGGTGTAGAGGATCCTCGGATAAAGGTCGCAAATGACCGGGGGTGGCATATCTTAGGTTTTACCCCCGGGAAGGGGATAGACCGACCTTGTGTTGGCAGAGAGCCCGGTAGGTTCTCGAGGCGTCCCTCCAGAGGCGTTCCCATGTGGCAATAGGAAGTTCCTTAGTCTGACCATTTGTTGGAAATCCAATCATCCAATACACGCCCTGTACGGTTTTGGTTGTATTACCTGCCATCTACTTATAGTGGCGCCCCACTGTTTGGATGGTAGCTATAGTAGGCATAGTTCGGAACGTCTATGCTAGCTAAGATTAATATTATACTTTCAAAATATTTTCCGCTATGCACTAATATAATATAAAAATGGTTTTCGCATATCAAGCATGCTTGACTATCATAAGGAGAAATCTCCTCCAATTCTGCGTTTGCATGGTGCATGTGACGAGAGGCCTTATGGTAGTTTCATTTTCCAAAAAGCATTGCGGATTTCAATCTAAACTCTTTTATTTGTTTAAAGACAAAACTGTTTTTGTTTGCTCACACCAGTCTCATGACTGACCTGGAGTTTATTGTTCCTTTCCTAAACTCTGGGTGCCCACAATTTTTCCACACGACAGTCTAGAGTTGGGTTTTTCAGATAGTCGAATAATAGGAATTGATTCGATAGTCTTCGAAGTTCTTTGGATTTGTGGATCGCATTTGCTACACTTCAGCATTTGCAGCTAACCTTGCTTATCTTTATGAGACTTGATGGAGGTTCTCGCTAGCTTTGGATTGGATATGGAGGTCATGGAGTTTGGCATTGAAGACATTATCTTTCCGCTGCTATTTCTTGTATCTCTAATAGTATTGATATTTATTGTATTATTCTATTGTATCATCATTGTATCTGAATATTATATCAAATGTTGTACATCAAATGTATTATTTCATTTCTTCCGCTGCGTTGTACTTAATGTGTTATAAGCTCCTGCGAACCAGATTCGACGTTTGGATCTGCGGCATTTGGTTACGAGTGTCGTATTTAGTGTCGATTTTCGAAGGTCGAGTCAGGGTCGTTACAGTGGTATCAGAGCTGAAGGTTAAAACTTTAGCTCAGGAGTATAACACATTAAATGACTCATTAGAGAGAGGGTGAAGTATACCCTAGAATGAGTATCCCTAAGATATCTATCTAGATGCCTCAGTAAATTCTCTTACTATCCACTGATGGTGAGTATGAGTACGAGAAGAGGACGAGAAAGGGGACAGGGGAGTACCACTACAAATGGTCAATTCCCTGCAACAACGAAAATATCTTTCTCTATCAACCTCCTCTGCTTCGTCTTTCCAATCTCTTTAATTGCTTCGTGGCGGCTGGAGGAAGAAGCTTCGGTGTGATGGTGGCCCTACCAATCGTGTAAATAAGTCTCTATTTCGTGTTCTCTTAGTCAAATTTCTACCAGCTTTTCGTTTTTAACTTTAGCGAAATTGAAATTTGATCTGAAATAAATTGGTTAACTAAAATATAAGGTTAAATAAATTGTATCGATAAAACAATTTCGATTAAACCTAAATTTGAAATTCTTTTGTAATTTCTCATGAGGATCAAAGTCCGAAGAGGGGCAAGATATATAACTTGGGATGTTCCGACTTAAGTTTGGAATCCATACTTAGTATTCGAGAATTTCGAAAGACCGTATCCAATTATCAGTTTTTTTGGGTCCAGATATATACTACGAACGGTTAGTTATCCCTTCGAAATAACAAATGCCTATGTATATTTCGTAGATCTGGATGACCCGAGTATCTTGTAAAGAGTTAAATAGATTCGTTCTTGTATCTATTGATATTCTGATTTGGTAAGCCAAATACAGAATAGATAATCGACTTGATTTGTGAGTCGATTCTCTATCTCTGTGTATCTATCCATTCTTTGTTGCCTCCCTGGCAAATTTTGGGGACGAAATTTTCTTAAGGGGGGAACCTGTAACATTCTTGGATTTTAGCTAAAAATAATTTGATAATTGATTTAATATTTGGGGTTAAATTTTGGAAAAAAATTGGAAATCAAATTTAATTTTGGATTTAATTGTAAATTTATTTAGAATTTATTTGCATTTGAGATATAAAAATAAAATTGAATTCATCAAATTTAATAAGATATATGTTAATTTAGTTATACAGATGAATTATAATTGGGGAATTAGATTTTGAAATTTAATAAATATATTGACAATGAATATTGATGATTTGAAACTACTAAAATGAATATCTTGAAAACAAATTGGATTTATTTTGGAACAAATATAAAGATTCCAGAATAAGTTAAAAGTATGTGTTTACAAAATAGTATTTTGGATTAGGATTCAATTATAAACATTTTGAAAATAAATATAGTTTTGAAATTTTTACATGTACGAAACATAAATCAACATAGTTAATATATATAAGAAAATAAAATTTGTAAATATAAAACTAACTAAGGGTCTAAATATAAATTAGATTGAATATATTTAACTATCAATATATAAATAAAAACATTTTAGATAGATAAGAATCATTTTCTTATGGTTGTATAAATAGTTATAAAAGGAAATATAAATAGAAAATAATATATAGCTGTTTGAATTTAATGGATTTTAAAAGTTGTATAAATATAATGCGTGAATACATTGATTAAGGATTTTAAAAAAAATCTGAAATAAAGTAAGATTTGATTAAAAATTTAAAAAGCTTTCCTCTTATATAATTAAAGATGAATATGGTTAGAATATATATATATACATGAATTTGTAAGTAAATTTTTAACAAGGGTTTAAAACTAAGTTTTGAAACTAATTTAAAATAAGGGGTTTCAACATAAAAATACAAATTTGGACAAGTGTAGGTCATGCACGTAAGTAAATTTACAAGTGTAAGAATTTTGGCATGCAAACAAACAAGTGTCAAAATGGTTTTTATAAATAAAAAAATATCAGGCCATTGAACTTCTCAAATCTGAAAATCAATTCATTTCTAAAACCAGTTCAAAATCAAAGCATGTTTTCAAAAACATTCTCAAACCTGAAATACAAATTACAAACCAGAAAAGAGATAAAGCAATCATCCTGATTTCAAAAGCCTTCCTAGAAATCAAAAGTCTGGATTCAAGCTTTAAATCAGAATCTGAAACAAATTAAATTCAACCTGAGAAAATGAATTCAAAGCAAAGTTTTCAAGATTCAGACCTGAAGCATTTCAGATCTGAAACAAATCAAGTTCAAGCAATCTAAACTAGTATAGAGGATAAGCAAATGAAGTTTCAGGTCAATATAAAGATGAGAGCAACTCAGGCAAATTTAAGCAAACCATGAGTAAAATTTAAAAAAAAATAAGTATTTGAAGCAATTTAAACCATAGCTAACTAAGTATTTTCAATATGAGGGAATGATAACCAAAACAAAGAAAATCTGGAAATTTATCAAGGAGCAGTTCAAATGAATCAAGCTTGGAAAATCAGATCAAACAAACCATTTCCAGTTTCTTTCAACAGCCTGCTCCCTGTTCTCTGCTTTAAAATCTATGAGCAAACTCTTTGACCTTGTTGTTATCTTGATGTTTGAATTTATATTTGGAGCAATGATGTGAATATGCTAGAATGGTTGTGTGAATATGACTGCATCTCGAAGATATTTGGGTACATGTTTATATGTATAGAAATAAAATCACCTCTGTCCATACTTCACAGGTTTTAAAACCTGATTTAAAATTTCAAACCACCACCTACAAACAATTTTAAAACTTGAACTCTAAATGAAATTTGGTTATGACTACCTGATTGAATTTTACAAACAGTTCTAAGCATTTTATGTTTAGTAAATATTTAGGAAAAAAATTACAGTAAAGTCCTTTCTAATCTGAAAATTCAATACCTATATTTTTAAATTTTGGCTATATAAATCGATTTGGGTTTAAAAACAATGATTTTTAGAATGGAAATCATGATTTTTCATGTAGTATCGATTGAGAAATCCGGAGTTGGATGGAATTTGAATTTTGGTAAATTCATGGTGATCAATGAGGTTAGGGACATCGGAATTTTGGCCAGAGGTGTGTTGTGGGACGGCGAACACGGGAAAAATCATGGGTGAATTTATTATTCATCGTGATGATGATAAGGCGAAGATTAAGGGTTTAACAACTTAATTTGGTTGATGATGGAAACGTGTTGTGTTCGCTGTCATGGGTGGATCGAGTGTTGTCGCACCAAGGGAAATCGAAGCATTGATGAACGAAGCTGCTCTGGTCAAGGTGGTGGGATTGCAGGTAATTGCGATCGTCAACGCGAGGAGTTTTTGATGATCGTGTTGTGTTCTAGGAAGCGATAGAATAGCTTGATTTCGATTTCATGGTGGTTTCGACGATCTAAGTGCTTGCCTGAGTTAAGATGGTCACCGACGATTTGTGTGAGATAGCGGCGATGATCGGAATGGCGACGACGATGTGTACACGCACACATATGTCAGTGTGTCAGGTTTGGTTACTAATAAATTTGGGTTAGAAAAATGGGTCTCGGGTTTAACTTCGGGAAGATGGGTTTCTGGCTCGAGAAAATAGCGTGGTACCTCGAGTTAGTTTGAGCGCATACGCAAATGAATGGAAACAGTTTCGACATTTTAAACAAAACAAAGTTAAAAGAAAAAAAGAAAGGAAGAAAAAGAAGGGTTGAACTCGGTAAAGAATTGAAGTCGAACTCAAAGTGGTGCTTGGGGTTTTTGATAATCGGCTCGGGTTAGCTTTTTGTCAAGTTTATGTTAGCCAACTTTCAATTTTATAAGCAAACAAGTTTTTACTTTAAAACAACTTTCTTAAACAGTTTTTAAATAAAAACTTGATCAAGTTAAAAGTATACAAAAATGAATAAGTTTCGAAAGGGATGTAAACCAAATTTCCAAAGTAATTTATTTAAAACAAGTTTCAAATAAGTTTCCAAAGATTTAAATTTAAAGTTAAATGTTTTGAAATTGTTTTGTTTAAAGTAATCATATATTAGGTTAATTTTGTAAGAAAATTCCTAAGTGTTTTCAAATGTAATAAAATGTTGTAATTAAAGAATGATTACTTAATGAAATCAATTAAGTAAAACTACCTAATGTAATTAATAAAAATATTATTACTCAATGTAATTAAGGGAAAAAGTATTTTGTGTAATTATAGGGCAATTAACAAATTAAGGTTAATTTATGTAAGTAATTGAAATAAATTAATTACTTAAAGATAATTACTTAATTAAAAGTAATTGATTTATGATTGAAGTGGATTAATCAAATATTTAAAGATTTATTTATTTAAAAGAATAATTAATGTGATTAATTAATTAAGGTAATTAATTTGAGAATAATTAATTAACTAAAGGTTAATTAATTAATTAATAGAAGTGATTAAGAAATGATTATTAATTACGGATTACTTAATTAATTATTAATCTGATTTAATTTAAATCAGATAATTTAAATTAATTTTTTCTTATAGATGTTTGGATTCTATTGAATGTTTGAATGCTTTGATATTCCTCATATGTGATGCTTTGTGATACGAATTGTTCTGATTTGTGCTGTAAACTATGATGTAATTTATTTATTTATAATGCATTCATATTTTCTATCTGTGGCTTTGTGTATATAGATAAGCGTTATAGGATATACTGCTTATCGATATTGTTGTGATTGTAATCTGTGATGATAGATGTTGTTGCACTATTGTGTAAAACCCCTAGACTACACCTTACACACACAAATATGGAATGCACGTGGAAATCGGCTAAGTCATAGATTTTCAATGGTTTTAAAGATTGAATTATTAAATCCATAATAGTTTTGGAATTGGAATTGAAAACCTTTGAAAATGAGTTTCAAAAATAAAAGCTATTTTGAATAACTTAATAAAGTTTTGAAATTTAAATAATTTGATTTAAATTTGAATTCAATATTTAAATTGAATTTAATGATTTGGAAATTATGGTTTAAAAAGATTATATAAGTTATAAAGGTGTTTATATGGGTTTTTAACCATAAAAAAGATATTGTTTTGAAATTTAAATTTAAACCCAAGTTTTATACTTGAATGGCTTTAACTTATGTAAATGTAATCATCTTTAACTTATGTGAAAGATTATTAAACCTTGTTTTGAAATCGAAGAGAGTTTTAAATGGTATATCTTTCATATAAAAGATTTGAATTGGAAATGGTTTGAAAGTTATGAAGTAAATCTTTAATTTAAAGATTGAATAAGTTAATCCAATTTGAAATGAAATTGTTTTGAAAAGCCGTGAATGAACCTCTGTGGAAAATGGTAAACTTTGTGAAACGTACCTTTTTGTTTAAAAGATTTGAAGTGGTAATTTGTTTAAACCATTTGAAAGAAAGGTTTTGGATAATAAGTTGTGACTTAACTGAAATCCTATATCCATGTGTTTTTAAATATTGCGCTCATTAGTCGGTTTAGCCGGGAGAGGACTTTGTGTCATATAACCCATTCCGAATAATGATACGTCGTTATGGGTAGCATTTGAAGACCGTGGCGAAGACTGGGTATTTTCGAGAACGAAAGAATAACCCGTCGATTATCTCTGCACTGAGTCGTGTCGGTATAGGGATTTCTTAAGTGATGGGAAGTCCGGTCGGGTTGTGAATACCCGGATTGCAAGGGCTTCTTTGGAAGTGCCTTCGGTTCTGTTCGAACCCGGAACAGACTTGTATGGATGTGTGTCCGACAATACACTTTGAGATGTAAAACTGGTTTCTATCAAGTACATTTCTGTTTGGTGGCGGAGATTTATTCTCTTAGCTTAACACCCTTCTCTAGGACGTATGAGCTCAGAGGTTATGTAGTTGACGGTTACTAGTGATACATTCCCAATTTGGTAATGTGGCATACGAAGTGCTGCTGATCATTTGTTGATCAAAGCATGGCTTTGTGAAAAAGCATAGCTTTGTGGACGAGACCTCATCGAGCCTCACAACTCGGTAATGGTCGAAACAGGAAAGATGCGGCAAGGTTTCAGGGGTAGCTCCCTTAGGGTCTGACCATTCCCTCTGGAAAAGGGTGGTGTCATGGTATGGAGCCCAGATACTTACTCATGTGGACACCGTAGTATATTTATTACACTGTGATGTTGTTGGTGTAGAAGATCCTCGGATAAAGGCCACAAACGACCGAGGGTGGCATATCTTAGCTTTTACCCCCGGAAGGGGGTAGACCGGCCTTGTGTTGGCAGAGAGCCGGGTAGGTTCTCAGGGTGTCCCTCCCGAGGCGTTCCCATGTGGCAATAGGAAGTTCCTTAGCCTGACCATTTGCTGGAAATCCAGTCATCCAATACGCGCCATGTACGGTTTTAGTTGTATTACCTGCCATCTACTTATGGTGGCGCCCCACTGTTTGGATGATAGCTATAGTAGGCATAGTTCGGAATGTCTATGCTGGCTAAGATTAATATTATACTTTTGAAATGTTTTCCACTATGCACTAATAATAATATCAAAATGGTTTTCACGTATCAAGCATGTTTGACTATCATAAGGAGAAATCTCCTCCAATTCTGCGTTTGCATGGTATGTATGGCGGGAGGCCTGATGATAGTTTCATTTTCTAAAAAGCATTGCGGATTTCAATCTAAACTCTTTTGTTTTTTTAAAGATAAAACTGTTTTTGTTTTCTCACACTAGTCCTATGACTGACCTGAAGTTTATTGTTCCTTTCCTAAACTCTGGGTGCCCACAATTTTTCCACACGGGCAGTCTAGAGTTGGGTTTTTTAGATAGTCGAATAATAGGAATTGATTCGATAGCCTTCGGAGCTCTTTGGATTTGTGTATCGCATTTGCTAAACTTCAGCATTCGCGACTATGCTTATCTTTGTGAGACTTGATGGGAGTTCTCGCTAGCTTTAGATTGGAGATGGAGTTCTTGGAGTTTGGCATTGTAGACATTATCTTTCCGCTGCTATTTCTTGTATCTCTGATAGTATTGATATCTATTGTATTATTCTATTGTATCATCATATTATCTGAATATTGTATCAAATGTTGCATATCAAATGTATTATTTCATTTCTTCCGTTGTGTTGTACTTAATGTGTTATAAGCTCCGGCGAACCAGATTTGACGTTTGGATCTGCGGCATTTGGATACGAGTGTCGTATTCGGTGCCGATTTTCGAAGGTCGAGTTAGGGTCGTTACAATTTATTTTGAAACAAATATATATATATATATATATATATATATCGAATTTAAGTTATAAAGATAAGGTAAATGTAAGTAATTTATGAATGAAAGTTAATTAAGTGGGGATGTAAGAAATTTGGATTTTATATAAGCCATATAACTTGAAACTTGAGAAAATAGGAAGTAAAAACCAAAATAAGAATGTGGTTAAACATTTTGGATAGGTAAAAGAAATTATGGAATGTTGATATTAAACTTAAGTAAATTTGTAGAATGATTAATTAAGTGATATTGACATTAAAGGAAACATAATATGTAAATGAAATAAAATAAATGATCATAAATAAACTTGAATGTGATAGAGAATAACAAATATGATTGTAAATGAGTGTAAATAAATATGGTACACATAATGAACATTAATAATTGAATGTAAGTTAATTGGACATAATAGAACGGAAATTAATGGAATGAGAATTCATTGAACATGAATAAGTAAACATGGAAAAAAATTGTAACGTATGTTAATAAATTAAAGTTAAATAAATTGAATGTAAACCAATTAAATGTGGATGAAACAAAGGTAAATGACTGAAAAATCAATTGAATGTAAATACATTAAATTTGAATCAATCAAATGTGAATGCAATGAATATTGATTGACAAAATAAAAATGGATTGAAACCAAATTAATTGAATGTAAATCAATTAAAATCGAATGAATTGAATAAAAATCCATCGAATGATTGACTAGATGAATAATAATAAGTAAATGTTAATCAATTCAGGAGTAAATAAGGTGAGAATATGTATATAAATTAATTGAAAGTGAGTGGGGGAGAGTGCAACGACTTGTAAATTCGAACGATTTTAAGAATATTAATTATAATTGTTGTATAGAATATGGTTAGAAATAAAGAATTTTCAATTATTACTTTAAAATAATAATAATAATAAATTTGTTAGAATATAAAACATGATCTTAGATAAAATTCTAAAATAACTAGTCTTTATTGGAATGGAAGGTGGTAACACGTATTAGAATATAATTTAATAATACCGATTGAATGTAATTGACAACTGTATTAATGCAATTTCAATCAACTGTAACAATAAATGTTACTAAAAATGGGATAAACAATATTCTAAATATATTAGCATACAACAAGAAATCAATTATTTGGTAAGTAGATTTATACACCTTGTGTAAACAATAAATTAACAGATATGAATCACAAAGTTGTAACAATTGATTTGTTCCTCATCCCATTGATTTATTCGCTTTGGAATTTATTTTTTAATCAATGGAATTAAATGTAATTGAAATCTTTCAAATAAAAGTAAAGATAACATTAATTGTAATTAATGGAGGTAATAATAGAATGTATGTTTGAATTAAAATAAAGGAGGAAGTTGAGGAAATAAAAGGGAAAAATATGTTTTAGTTGAAAGAGAAATTTGATGTAATATAAAGAACATGTAAATGGAAATAAAAGGATAAAACTTTTTTTTGAGTTATTTAATAAAAATGTAACGATTAGTGTGTAACTAACATTAAATTGAAAATTTACTATTGAATAAATTGGAATTAATTCTTTTAATTAAGGCAAAGAGTAATAGATGGTAATTGATTCAGTCAAGAATAAGCAATACATGTTGAATTGAATAAAATGAACATTTGAATGAAGACAAACCAATGTTAATAAAATGAAGGATCAATTTAGTCAATTTTAAAATATATTATTATATGAATTTAAATAAAATTTAAAGGTTAAAATTTAAGAACAAATTTTGGAATATTGAGTAATATTAATTTTTTCAAATTCAATAAAATAGGAAAGTTTCTAAAATTTTGAATTTTGCTCTAACTTAGTAAAAATTTGACCTTTGGTTGAAAATAATAAATTTGAATTTTAAAATGTTATTCTTTTTATATGATACTAGACTGAATTCTGATCTTTTCTCCACTTTTTATTTCCTTAAAATCAAACATCTATTGCTCTAAATATTTGAATTTCTATGAAAAATAGACGTAAGTTTGTGATAATTAGTTGTGAAATTTGGCTAAGTCCTAATGGGTTTGGTTTAGTCCTATTTGGGCCTTGGTTAACCAAGAGACTCTAACCATACCAAGAGACTTGTGTCTATTCCTATGCCTACGACCATTTGTTTTCTTCTGACTAACTTGTACGTACATAATTTTCTGTTGAGAAAACTTTCTCATCACACTCCCTTCTTCCTCTCCAAATTTATGGAGATTTCTAGATCTAAAAACACAAATTTCTTAAAATCAAAACTCTATCCTTTTCTCTTCCAAATTCCTTCCACCTCTTCTCCTATTGCCGCCTCTCCTCCACTATTTGAGCCATCTTTCCCTCCCCTTCATCTCGGTCACCATTTCTTCCAAGCAAGGCTAAAATCATCCCCTCTTTCCTAGCCTATAGCCATGCCCTATCTCCACCATATCTCATTAAAATCACCACCATCTTCTCCTCTTGCAAGGCCAAACCATCTCTTCCACCCTAGTCCATCTTATCAGCATCCAAACCCATCCTTTCATCCCCAGGTCGCACCTCTTAACACCTCTCCTCTTCTATTTGAGAAAAATGTGTGATCCTCTATCGATAGAGGAGGGCACACATGAAACTATATATATAACACATAACAAAATTCTGCCAACATGCTTGGCAGGTAACAAATCTAAGTACAAGTATTAAAGGAAAAAATAAAACATAGGTATCCCTATAATGAGCTCCAACAAGGCCACCATCCATTACATCCCAATATCGAGCTCCGGCATGGCCACCGCCTGATATTAAGGTGTTGGAAGTACCTGTAAAATGAATAGAAACAAAAACCAATGAAACTGAAATCCCATTCCATCTAATATGGAAAAAACTAAGTTGTTGCCTCAGGATGAATAAGACTGTAGCAAATCTAGAGAAGAATGATTGATCCAAAAAATAAAAATCCACTCTGAAGACACTAAATAGCTAGAAATAACGCCTGGCTGAGAAGTGAATCCTCCTGAGGAAAAAATGCCTATGTGAAGCTGAAGATGAACTGAGAAGAATCCCTCACTGCTATCGACACTCCTGAAAATGGAAATCTTAGTAAATATGTTTAATATCTACAAGGTGTATATTACAAAAATAATATTTATTATCAATTTTTATATTTTTACTTTTTAAAAATTCTATAGTATTTAATTTTCCATGCATAATTAACCACATATGAATTTTAGATATAGAAGGGGCATTTGATTCCCAAATAAATTTAAAAAATATATGTGCTACACCCAAAAAGTTAATAAATCTATAAAAAGAATTAGAAGAATGTTTCTTACTCTTATCCCACTCCCAAACAATATAAGCATTATCATTATCTATATTATAAAGATTTAATCTAGCTTAAAGCAAAGAAAGCTGCCTAAGAGTTGAACCTACAAGAATTCTGTAACGACCCAGAATTTTAATTATTTAAAATTTGAATATTTAATTAATTTTAAATATTAATAAGTGAATTTATAAGTCGAATAAATTTTATTTCGAATAATTGGATTTAATTGGATAATTAAATCGATAATTTAATATGTTAAATTATGAAAATAATTGAAAATTGGGTTAAATATGATTGAAAATGATTTGTAAAATTTTATTTTATCATACTGGAGTTAGAAAGATATTTTAGAACTTTTAAAATCGAATTAAAGGTTTATTTGTGAAAATTGAATATTTTAATATTAATCGACTGGTGAAAATAGTCAACTTTTGAACAGTCTCAGAATTGAACGAAACCAGTTCCATTGGATCCGTAATAGTTAGTTATTATCGGATTTCAATTTTCGTAGCAATCGGAGTTATCGTTTGATCGTGGCAGCTCGAAACGCATCGAATTATTTTTAATATTAATTTGGCGAGTTAAAATAGCCATTTTTCAAAAAGTCTCGGATTTCGACGAAACCAGTTTCATCGGATCCGTAATGTGATATTTTTGTAAGGTTTCAAATTTCGTGTCAATTGGATTTACCGTTTGTCCGGTACAAATTAAAACGCCTAGAAAATCGTTTAAATCGGTTTAATTTAAATTGAACGTTTATTTCCATAACTCGCACAGATGTCCGAATTAGCTTTCGAAACTTGTTCCATTGTGTCCGGAACGCGGGGTAAACCCTAGAAATGCTGGTTACGGCGCGTAAATCGGAGTTTGGAATTTCCGGGATGAATAGTGTCGATCGATTTTCTTATAAATAGCCCCTCGCTCAAATAAAAAAAAAAAAAAGAAACCCTAACCCTAAACGTTTGCAGCCGCCACTGATCATTTCGATGGCCAGAAATGCACTAAAATTCTTCCTTTAATTTCTTCAAATCCGTGCGATATCTCAACAAACTCCCAACTAACAAATCGTAGAGTATCGCGAGGGCTTCGTATCCATACGGTGATGATGATCATCGGAGCGACATGAAGGGAGAAATCTTGGCCGATAGGCGTTCGGTTGGGCACGTTTTTCAAGGCCAGAACTGTAGCCGAGCTCCACCATAGGGCGACCGAGTATAGTGCTCGCGTGGGGCTTCGAGTTGGAAGTTGTTGATCGATGCGGAAGGCGTTGTGGTGGCCGTGGTTTCAAACCCTAAGTAATGACTTTGGGTTCCTTTATTTCGTGCGTTACTGGAAGAGGAATAACGTGGGGGAGAAGATGGATAGCACAGCCAGGATCTGATGGATGGGAATCAACGGTTCAGATGGAACTAGGTTAAAAATTATAAAATAAGTTGTAAATTTATGAATATAAATTCGTGAATCTTTAAAAATTCATAACTTTTTCATACGAGGTCGAAAACGCGTAAAATAGTTGCGTTGGAATCGTATGGATGAGCACTACGCTATGGAATTGGATTGGAGTCGTTTGGAGTTAGTGAGAATTTCGGGTAAAATTAAACGTCCGTTTAATTTTATTCGAAATAAATCGCTAAAACGGAAATTGAAATCAAGGTGAGAACTTCTCACTCAATCGAATAGTTTCGATTTTTATTTTAAATAAATGTAAGGACCCGATTCTTCGACTTTTGAAAATTCAACATCGATACTCACTCTATCGACTGCCGAGCAATCGAATGACGAAAAACCGAACACTTAGGGTTTTAAGAAAAAGAAAGAGCTAGAAGAAGAGATAAGAAGGTAGATAGAAAATAGAAAATGGAGAGGAAGGAAGATGGAAAATAGAACGGAACAGAAAACAACAGAACAACATCAGAATCTCACAATCGCAGCGGAACAACATATAATAAATAAATGAATAATCTTTAAACAAAGAACTATATCAGTTATTACATTACATTACATTTCATTACATCATATCATCAGAGTGTACAACAACAACAACAAACAGCGGAAAAGAAATACTATATACTAGTAATACGCCATGCCATCCAGCTTGCCTCCAGCAACTCCAGAATATCCAGAATATCCTGATAAACCTAACTCTTGACTGCCCGTGTGGAAATTGGTGGGCACCCAGAGTTTAGGAAGGAAAACAATAAACTCCGAGTCAGTCATGTGACTGGTGTGAGAACTCAAAACCGTTTATTTATCTTTTAAATCAAAATAGAGGAATATTTTTAAAGTCAATTCGCAATGCTTTTTAAAAATGAGACTACCATAAGGCCTCCCGCACACACACACAATGCAAACGCAGAATTGGAGGAGATTTCTCCTTATGATAGTCAAAGATGCTTGATACGTATTAAAAAGAACATTTGATATTATTACTAGTGCATAGTGTAGAGAAAAATTCATTTCGAAAGTAGAATACAAATCTTAGCCAGCATAGACATTTCGAACTATGCCTACTATAGCTACCATCCAAACAGTGGTGACCACCATAAGTGAATGGCAGGTTCTACAACTAATACCGTACAAGTTTCGTATTGGGAATTGGATTTCCAACGAATGATCAGGCCAAGGAACTTCCCATTGCCACATGAGAATGCCTCTGGATGGATATCCCCGAGAACCAAACCGGATCTCTACCAACACAAGGCCGGGTTACCCCTAACTGAGTAACAACTGACCGAATATGTCATCCCCCGGTCCTTTGGGACCTTTCAACCGAGCGCTCGTCACCATCATCACACAATCATAACAAAGTGTTTTCAACATGAATAAGTATCTGGGCTCCATACCATGATACCACCCTTTTCCAGAAGGAAATGCACATATCCTAAAGGGCACTACCCCTCATAACCTTGCTGCATCTTTCCTGTTTTGACCATTCCGGGGTGTGAGGCTCGACGAAGTCACGTCCACAAAAACATACTTTATACAAAAGCCATGCTTTGGGTCAACAAATGATCATAGAAATGATCACCAAGATAGACGATCAAACAAATGATCCTATCACAAATAATCAACACAATGATCATTTAACAGCAACACTCAGCATGTCACATTACCAAATTGGGAATATATCGCTGATAACATTCAACTACATAACCTCTAAGGGTGTTAAGCTAAGAGAATAAATTCTCCGCCACCAACAGAAATATATTTGAAAGAAATCGGCTTTATATCTCAATTTGTAATGTCAGACATACAATCCATACAAGTCTGTTCCGGGCTCGAACAGAACCGAAGGCACTTACAAAGAAGTCCTTGCAATCCGGATAATCTCTAATCACGTCCGGACTTCCCATCACATAGGGAGTCTCTATACCGTAGCTACTCGGTGCAAAGACAATCGACGAGTTGTCCTTTCGCTTTCAAAAAGATCCGGTCTTCAACACCGGTCTTCAAATGCAATTCATAACGACGTATCACATATTCAGAATGGGTTATACGACCCCATGGTCCTTTCCCGGTTAACCCGAATAGTGAGCGCTTATTCAAAAATAAGTGTGGCATTCAAATTCAAACAAATCACATCAATTACCCATTCAAAGGGAAATATTGATAGTCGGTTATTGAACTATCAATGGATATGCACAACATCACCAGATTCCAAATAATTTTCCAAATTATTTATTTTCCAAAATATCTTTACAAGATATAAAATTTCAATACCTCAAAAATAAATCAATATTTATTTTTTAAACAACTTCCCTTTTTATTCATAAATTCCATAGTGAATTTTTCATTCCAAAATATCCATGCATATACGATTTCAATTATTCATTTCAATTTATCTTCAAAAAGATAAATTCTCAAAGTATTCACTTCATATTGGAAAACATTTCCATACTTACTTATTCATAAGTAATTCACAAATTTTATTTATTTTCAACACTTAGAAAATATTCAATATACTTAAATCGAGATTAAGTATATATTTCATTCTTTAAGGAAATCATTCTCTTAAACATATTTATTTGGGCCAAAACGAATGTTACGTAAAACATCGTTACGACAACCCAAAATCACTAGTATAGGGATTCGAAATTAAAATAGATATATAAATCCCAACACTATACAAAACATTTCCTTTCGGAAATCATTTACTACAACAACAGTGTTATAGTCCACTATTTCCTTTTATTTCTCGAAAACATCTATTTCAACAATAAATGTTGAAAACTATGGTTTCGAATCTCAACACAATTAAAACATCGTTAGATCGTTTTAATTCAATTTAAAATATCACATTCTAAACATTTTCTTTAACATATTATTCACTATTCAAAAACGTGAATATACTACGTTAACAACTTTCATCACTTCTATTCATTTTATTTCAAAGGATTATTCACAGTCAAAAACGTGAATATAACTCCATTAATAGGTTTCAACAATTTAACTTATCAAAATAAGTCGTTTGTGAATTTATAAAACAACGTTTATAAATTCTATTTCTAT
Source organism: Allium cepa (assembly GCA_030765085.1). Taxonomy (NCBI): domain Eukaryota; kingdom Viridiplantae; phylum Streptophyta; class Magnoliopsida; order Asparagales; family Amaryllidaceae; genus Allium; species Allium cepa. Next base: position 467,895,394 of record CM060935.1, read on the forward strand.
TTTTTTTATAACTACTTCCTTTTTATACATCTCCTTTATTAACCTATTCGATTTATAACTCAATTATAAACCAAAAGTTCACATTATAAGTTAAATGCTTATAAAACGATTATTTTACCAAATTGTTCTTTTAAACTTCATAATTATAAATCTTATAATTTATAAAATTCAATTATTTATCCAAAGCCATTCTTTTAATAACTTTATAAATTTTATAAACCTACTGCTTATAAAATTCCATTCATAACTTCACCGTTTATAATTCTATAAATTTCATTCATTTATGAAATTCATTCACAATTCATTCTAACACTTATAAAAACTCGTTTTATAATTCAAATATTTTTATTTATAAATTATCAATTTATAAATCTTTTATATAAATCAATTTATATTATTATTCTTTTAAAACGTCTTTAATCTCCTTTATAATTTCACCATTTTCTTTGATTTATAAAATAATCAAATTTTATCAATTCTATATTTCAACTTTTCATAATAAATTCAATTAATCCCGATTTAGACTATTTTATAAAATCATTAATCCCATATTTTCAAAAATCAGCCTTTTACTATATTTCTCTAAAATTCATAATCTTTATAACATTAAAAATTATATCGTTTATTTATTTAAAATGAATCAATTTCCAAGTATATAATATATTTTCAAAAATCACTTTAAAAATCATTTTAAAATTCCAAAGTTTGGTCCAATGATGCTACACACCAAATAGCCAATCACGACTACAACGACATCATATATCGATATGATAATCCATCAAATATCAAAATATCTGAAATCAAATAAATACTGTTGAGGAATCCAGTTGGATCCCTCCAACCTGTTTTCCTGCATCCACAAACATTAGCACAATACCAATTCCGCTCCAGTACGGAATTATCGCGGTATATGGGATTTAAAATATTATCCGCTTAATAGACGGCGCAATAGGGTCTCATCCGCTATACAATACGGGAAATCAATAACTGCAATATATACATATGCCAATATATATATATATTGTTATTATATATAATACCAATTTCACTGTTTATAAAATATTCGCGGTATATGTTTTTAATAAATAACATCCGCTTACTAACGGCGCATAATGTCTATTTTAACAATCAATAGATAACAATCATCATTCAAACATACATTCAAGTATTTTAAATATAACTATTTAAAATAAAAATCGAAACTATTCGATTGAGTGAGAAGTTCTCACCTTAATTTCAATTTCCGTTTTAGCGATTTATTTCGAATAAAATTAAACGGACGTTTAATTTTACCCGAAATTCTCACTAACTCTAAACGACTCCAATCCAATTCCATAGCGTAGTGCTCGTCCATACGATTCCAACGCAACTGGTTTCGCGCGTTTTCGACCTCGTATGAAAAAGTTATGAATTTTTAAATATTCACGAATTTATATTCATAAATTTACAACTTATTTTATAATTTTTAACCTAGTTCCATCTGAACCGTTGATTCCCATCCATCAGATCCTGGCCGTGCTATCCATCTTCTCCCCCACGTTATTCCTCTTCCAGTAACGCACGAAATAAAGGAACCCAAAGTCATTACTTAGGGTTTGAAACCACGGCCACCACAACGCCTTCCGCATCGATCAACAACTTCCAACTCGAAGCCCCACGCGAGCACTATACTCGGTCGCCCTATGGTGGAGCTCGGCTACAGTTCTGGCCTTGAAAAACGTGCCCAACCGAACGCCTATCGGCCAAGATTTCTCCCTCCATGTCGCTCCGATGATCATCATCACCGTATGGATACGAAGCCCTCGCGATACTCTACGATTTGTTAGTTGGGAGTTTGTTGAGATATCGCACGGATTTGAAGAAATTAAAGGAAGAATTTTAGTGCATTTCTGGCCATCGAAATGATCAGTGGCGGCTGCAAACGTTTAGGGTTAGGGTTTCTTTTTTTTTTTGTATTTGAGTGAGGGGATATTTATAAGAAAATCGATCGACACTATTCATCCCGGAAATTCCAAACTCCGATTTACGCGCCGTAACCAGCGTTTCTAGGGTTTACCCCGCATTCCGGACACAATGGAATAGGTTTCGAAAGCTAATTCGGACATTTGTGCGAGTTATGGCAATAAACGTTCAATTTAAATTAAACCGATTTAAACGATTTTCTAGGCGTTTTAATTTGTACCGGACAAACGGTAAATCCAATTGACACGAAATTTGAAACCTTACAATAATATCACATTACGGATCCGATGAAACTGGTTTCGTCGAAATCCGAGACTTTTTGAAAAATGGCTATTTTAACTCGCCAAATTAATATTAAAAATAATTCGATGCGTTTCGAGCTGCCACGATCAAACGATAACTCCGATTGCTACGAAAATTGAAATCCGACAATAACTAACTATTACGGATCCAATGAAACTGGTTTCGTTCAATTCTGAGACTGTTCAAAAATTGACTGTTTTCACTAGTCGATTAATATTAAAATATTCAATTTTCACAAATAAACCTTTAATTCGATTTTAAAAGTTCTAAAATATCTTTCTAACTCCAATATGATAAAATAAAATTTTACAAATCATTTTCAATCATATTTAACCCAATTTTCAATTATTTTCATAATTTAACATATTAAATTATCGATTTAATTATCCAATTAAATCCAATTATTCGAAATAAAATTTATTCGACTTATAAATTCACTTATTAATATTTAAAATTAATTAAATATTCAAATTTTAAATAATTAAAATTCTGGGTCGTTACAATCTTCCCCCCTTAAAAGAATTTCGTCCTCGAAATTATCAAGTAAGAAAAATTACAGAATCTATTAACTTTCCAAAAATCCATAGTTAAACTTCTTACAAATCTTTACTAAGTTTTCCATATCATACTTAGTTATATTTTCAAAACAATTACTATTGTTTAACTTTCAACTTCCAAATCAAAATTAAAGTTTTCAAAATTTTCCAATTTTCTCAAATTTTTTCTAATGCCTTAAATTTTCGGAAAAATTCGCCATAGTCTCCTTTGCGCGGCTCGATCCGGAAAAAAAATGACAGTATATATATCACAAATATACATCTCATCAAGTAATGAGGCATCCCGCAGGGAAAAAGTATAAAAGTACGATATTTAATCCGAGATATGTACCTTATATTTTATTAGCGAGCATATACGGCTAATATAGCGCGAAAGCGAGCTCCAAATGCGAAGCAAACGCGATCCGCACCTACTAAACACTCAACAAACAACATGAGAATCATGTATATAGACAATAGTATCAATATACAACGTATAGCAACATAATAACTATGTATGCCAACATAGCAATTGAAACAAAAGCAATATATTCAACCAACTAACATTCATAACCAATAAATATTCATTCATATTCTCATTAATATTCAATGAAATAGGTTTTCAATTTAATCACATTTGATTCATTAACAATGGATGTTCTTACTAACATTCATTTTCAATTAGTTTATATTCACTAATTCTTATTCAAGTTGGTTCACTTCTAATTCAAATTCAATTCTATTTAAGATTCACTTAACTTCCAATTGAATTCCAATTACTTTAGCTTCCAATTTCATTAACACTTAATGAATTATATATAATCAACTAACAATCATATAACAACCAATGTATATTAATTCAACCAAATTCCTTTGCTTATATTCATTCAATTTGGTTTAATACCTTCACTTTCAATTGGTTTAATTAAATTGATTTTCATTCAACTATTCAACTTCTAATAACTTAGATTTTAATGAATTAACACTTTCATTCATTATTCCATATCAATTATTTACATTCAATTGATTAACATTCAATCCATTTATTCAATTCAATTACTAAAGTTAAATTTCATTTACATAACTTAAGTTCATATCCATCAATTAACTTCATTAATTTAGTTTGATACCAAAACCAACTTCATTCAACATCTCTTAAGTTATACTTCATTTACAAACATCACTTGTTTTTACTTAACTTAAATTCCAACTTATAAATCAATTCAGCTTCCAAATTCTAAAGTAAATTTCCATTTAACTTTAAATTCATTTTTTATTTCAAACTCATTTTTATTCACAACTCATATTTATAAAATATATTCATATAGTTTCACTTCTTATATATACAAGTTTATTTCACAATTGTAAATCACTTTAATTATAATTCAATTCTTATAATTCTTTACTTATACAATTATTCTTTTATTTAGATTATTCAAACAACTAAACAATCAACTTATATATACTTTAATAATTCTGAAAAATTATCCCTTTATATCTAAAATATAATCAAGGTAAAATTATTTCATTTACCCAATTTTAAAACAATACTGTGTCGAATTGTTCTGTACAAGTGTTTAGAGATCCCTATCAACCACGTTAATTACTCGTATTAACCAGAATCTATATACCACTCAAAAAACCAATCATCACAATATAAAACAATTTTATATTCATTAACAAATACGCTCTCATAGCTATTATTACACTCAAACTCATTCTAGAGTACTACTGACTCTATCTCTAATGAGTAATACCCAACAGAACCATGGTTGTCGCTTAACCATAAGCTCCGATACCAAATGTAAGGACCCGATTCTTCGACTTTCGAAAATTCAACATCGATACTCACTCTATCGACTGCCGAGCAATCGAACGACGGAAAACCGAACACTTAGGGTTTTAAACCACGGCCACCACAACGCCTTCCTCATCGATCAACAACTTCCAACTCGAAGCCCCACGCGAGCACTATACTCGGTCGCCCTATGGTGGAGCTCGGCTATAGTTTTGGCCTTGAAAAACGTGCCCAACCGAACGCCTATCGGCCAAGATTTCTCCCTCCATGTCGCTCCGATGATCATCATCACTGTATGGATACGAAGCCCTCGCGATACTCTACGATTTGTTAGTTGGGAGTTTGTTGAGATATCGCACGGATTTGAAGAAATTAAAGGAAGAATTTTAGTGCATTTCTGGCCATCGAAATGATCAGTGGCGGCTGCAAACGTTTAGGGTTAGGGTTTCTTTTTATTTATTTTTTTTATTTGAGTGAGGGGCTATTTATAAGAAAATCGATCGACACTATTCATCCCGGAAATTCCAAACTCCGATTTACGCGCCGTAACCAGCGTTTCTAGGGTTTACCCCACGTTTCGGACACAATGGAACAGGTTTCGAAAGCTAATTCGGACATCTGTGCGAGTTATGGCAATAAACGTTCAATTTAAATTAAACCGATTTAAACGATTTTCTAGGCGTTTTAATTTGTACCGGACAAACGGTAAATCCAATTGACACGAAATTTGAAATCTTACAATAATATCACATTACGGATCCGATAAAACTGGTTTCGTCGAAATCCGAGACTTTTTGAAAAATGGCTATTTTAACTCGCCAAATTAATATTAAAAATAATTCGATGCGTTTCGAGCTGCCACGATCAAACGATAACTCCGATTGCTACGAAAATTGAAATCCGATAATAACTAACTATTACGGATCCAATGGAACTGGTTTCGTTCAATTCTGAGACTGTTCAAAAGTTGACTATTTTCACCAGTCGATTAATATTAAAATATTCAATTTTCACAAATAAACCTTTAATTCGATTTTAAAAGTTCTAAAATATCTTTCTAACTCCAATATGATAAAATAAAATTTTACAAATCATTTTCAATCATATTTAACCCAATTTTCAATTATTTTCATAATTTAACATATTAAATTATCGATTTAATTATCCAATTAAATCCAATTATTCGAAATAAAATTTATTCGACTTATAAATTCACTTATTAATATTTAAAATTAAATGAATATTCAAATTTTAAATAATTAAAATTCTGGGTCGTTACAAATTCTATTAAAACTAAAATTCCAAGGAGGGTAATTTTCAATATAAAAAACTTCTAAAATTAATGCATATTTAAAATTACAAATATCATACAACTCTCTAAACTCAATCTTAAGAGGGATGACGGAAATCCAACTGTCGTGCCAAAAAGAAGTATTCTTACCAGAATGAACTATAATATTAGTGCCTAATTTAAAAATCTCGTGACTTTTTAAAACGATTTCCAAAAATAAGATTGATGACCGAAGCACTAATTTGATATAGATTATTACTACCATTATAGTAGTATTTAGAAATAATTTCTTTCCAAGTGGCATTATCGTTTATATCTCTGAACTTCCATAACCATTTACCTAGTAGAGACAAATTCATATTACGCAAATTAATGACTTCTAAACTACCATCCTTTTTGGATTTACAAATAGTTTCCCAATTTACTAAACATTTTATGCAACTGTTTGAACTATCACCACTCCGTAGGTAATCTCTTCTAATTTTATCTATTTTATCTATCATCCAATCAGGAAAAAGATTCATAGACATCCAATAGATCGGGAGAGTTGATAAAACAGAATTAATTAGAATAAGTCTACCCGCTCTAGATAAAAATCTCCCATTCTAATTAGGTATCCTATTTTTTATTTTATCATTGATTATAAACCAATCATCGTGTTTTAATTTAGTAGGTCTAATCATAAAACCAAGTAGTCAAAAGGAAATTTCATAGTTTTACAATTTAGCGTATTAGCAACTAAATTTTCAACTTTTTCAAAATCATTTAAAACTAAAACAGAACTTTTATCAAAAATTATTTTTAAACCGATAAAAGCTCAAAACTATAAACAATAAACTTAAGAGTAATTATGTGTCTATGAAGAAGAGAAGAAAAAAGCAAGGTATCATCTGCAAATTGTAGGACTGATATACCGTTACGTGATATATCATTAGTTATATTTTCCAGCCAACCACTATCTACTGCTTTTTTAATAATCTTAGAAAAAACATCTACAGCTAAGTTAAACAGAAGAAGCGGTAAAGGGTCCCTTTGTCTTAAACCTCTCTTAGATTGAATTTTATTACCTAAAATACCATTTACCATAATACTAGAGTTACCAATATTATGCAAATTCATGATCCAATTAATCCATCTATTACTAAAGCTTCTAGCATGAAAAATATCTACTAAAAAATCCCAATCAACTGAATCAAAAGCTTTTGCGAAGTCTAATTTAAAATAGCACAGGTAATATTATTTTTACAACAATGATTAATGTATTCTTGAACAACTTCCACGCCATCAGTGATATTTCTCCCTTTAATGAAAGCAGATTGTGAACAGTCAATTAGGTCATTCATTCTTATACTAAGTCTATTAGGTAAAACTTTTAAAATAATTTTAACGGAGTAGTTAATCAATGAAATGGGTCTAAAATCTTTTAAATTATTAGCACCTACTTTTTTATGTAATAAAAAAACATCTGCAAAATTAAATCCACCTAATTGCAAATTTCCATTACAAAAATCATTAAACATGCTAATTAAATATAATTTTAAAACATCCCAAAATGTTTTATAAAGAAAATTGGGAATCCATCCGGACGCTGGGATTTATCACCCGGTGAGTCAAAAATAGCTTTTCGGATTTCCTTTTCAGAAAAAGGATCTCCTCTTCTCTTTTATATAAAAAATATGAAATATATATCCATATATTTTGTGTTGCATCAATTCAAGTCCTCTTTGATTTGCTATGGAATTCGCAACTCAAACTCATAGCTTTGTGTCATCAATTTTCCTAGCCTCGAAAGGTGAGCTACTCACTCACGATTTATAACCTTATGTTAAGTAAATGGACATCAATTGATATGTTATTGGATTGTTGCAATAGTTAATAAATTTTGCGTAATTTGGTGGTGATTTGATATGACATATGTTCACCTATGTTCCCTGATTATATTTGACATGAAATTGTTTTTGATATTATGTGTTTATTTACAAAATAGATGTGATGATATGGTTATTAATATGCATCATGATGTTAATATTAAATTTCTATGTTATATTGATTTAAAGGTTGGCAGTTCTATGATGGAAATTGTCTGTGACGACCCGCCTTTCTCTAACCCAGAAAGACGTTTCATCATTAAGAAAGAAAGGGATAGAAATAGAAAAGAATAGAAAGAAAGAACAACAACATCAGAATCTCACAGCGGAATGGAACAAAATATAATACATCACATAACTATTACATAGTTATACATACAATCAGAGTCATACAATATCATATAACAGGACTATCATATACATACATGACCATACATATATCCAAAATACAGCATAGACTAACTACACGGCTGAACTACATATATAGATACATACGTCTGGTCTTCTCCCAAAATAGCTCCTCCAGAAAAGCAACACTTCTAGATACCTATCACTTGGCTACTCATAAAAATTTGAGTACCCAAGAGTTTATGAAAACACAAAATATAAACTCCGGGTCAGACATGGGTCTGGTATGAGTAAACAGGTTAAAATTGCTTAACTTTGAAAATCATTTGAAAATAAAGGTATCACGTAAGACTTCCCACGAATAAATACGAGTAAGTTTTTACCTTACGCTAACCAAAACATTTTATAGGAAATTCTGTGATATTATAATAGTGTCTAGGGTTTTCAAGTAAATAGAAAATAGCCGAAATTGTTACATTCATTAAATTCCAGCTACTAGCCACAGAAGTGGGTAATACAAATCAAAACCGTAGAGTCTCGTAAGGTAAATGGATTTCCAACAATGGCAGGGCCACTGGGGTACCGCCCATCACAGTACGGGGCCTAGATCACCGTACCGAGGATTACTCCCTTCATCCCCTGCAACACAAGGCCGGAACCATTCCTTACTGAATAGTCCCGAATAAGATAACCCCGCAGTTGTGGCCAATAACTGCCCACTAAGCCGAAATAAAAAGGGACATCTAGACAGGGGAAAATCTTGTCCTGCTTGGGCATGACCCACCTAACCTTGCTGCATCTTCCCTGTTTTAGCCATTCCCGGTTGATGAGGCTTGAGGCTACGATTACCTTTAAAGAACATATCACTTAGAATGCTCATCGTCCGCCTGACGATGTGTTGTAAGCATTCAATCCATACAAGTTCGTTCCGGGTTCGAACGAAACCGAAGGCATTATCTCGTTACACTCATTTTGGAATCACCCTCAGAGTTAACGACGACAACCCTTGCATTCTGGAACTCCATCTCGATCTCCATTTGATAAGTTGCGACCTATCGTTTAATTTGGATCGATGTGGTTTTCGGAGAATCAAAATTGATTCTTCCGATCCCGGTCTCATCGGATCCAAACGCCATTTTAAGGGCCAAGTTGTCTATTTAACTTAACAGCTCAATTAGATATCAGAAATGAACATAACAGATATATCAGATAAATCATATACAGTTATCACAGATATCCATAATATATCACACATATCACAGAAATATCATCAACAGATATCACAGTCAACCATCATAATTATCAATGCATATCAAACAGTTTGGTTTTACTTAACTAAATTATTTGCTTAAGAATAAACTATTTTATTCTGTAAATTAATTACTGATTAATTAACTTATTGATGATCAATTAATTAATTAGCTATTCATTAATAATTAATTTATTAATCATCTCATCTTTAATTAATTATTTAATTAATTAACTTATTCATTAACGATTACTCAATTATTCAAATAATTAGTTGATTCTTAATTATTAATTAATAATTTGAATTAATTTTTTAATTATTACAAATTGCTTTAATTACCAATTTAATTAAAGTGTAATATCTTTAATTAATCTCGTAAGTTAACTTCTATTCACTAATTAACTTTTTTAATGATAAGCTTATGTTCTTAAGATTTGAATTGATTAAATCTTTATTTCAAAATCAGCTTAAAGTTATTAATTTAAAATTCAAGTATAAATTTTAATCAACATTCCAACACTTACTGACAAACTTCTTCCTTTATATATATTTTCTTAAATCAATTCGTGATTAAAACACTAGCTTAACTAATTAACAAATATTTATTGATCCAGTAACTCACCTGTACAAAATCAGTGCAGGCCCATTTGAAAGCACCGAGACAACATCGTACATTACTCGAGAAAAACCCGAGTTTCCCCCGCGTCTCACCCGTGTTGTTCTCCCCTTCCCTTCCTTCTTCTCTCCAGTTCTTTTCTTCACTTCTCTTTTTTTTTTAAGTTGAACGTTACCTGAAGCTACTCTCGCACGCTACTCGGAGAAACACAGGAATTACTCGAAACATTCTCACAAATGTCTCGAGCAACCCACGTGATAACTCAGAACCCAAAAAACATGCGACTCTGATCACCACCGTGCACGTGCACGGTGGTTCGCGTTGCCATCGGCAACTCATGGCGATCCTCACACATCACAAAACACCCCCAGGCTCGAATTCTAAATCCAGTTTTCGATTTTAAGATAAAAATGAAAATATGACTTAAAACTCAAATAAAACGACAGCAACCCCACCGCCAATTTGATCGCGCAGCCACCACACATCACCAAAGGTGATGAAAATTCACCAAGACGTCGCCTACACCTCCACCTAGCTCCTCCTACAGTTGCGCTTCACTCGGTTTTATAATGATACCGAAATCACGAATTTTACAGAGCCTGGAAAACATATGGCTTAAACCCTACTTGCGATTCAAATTCAAAACATATGCTTTTGAAAAATAAATTGATATTTTTCTAGAATTATTTAGTATACAATCTTGCTTCCGGCTGATTTACAGAAATTATAATTAACCCAATCTTCTTAAATTGACAATAACCCACTTTTGTTTCATTTCAAAGCTGCTCTTAATACTTTTGCATAAAAATCATAATTTTTATGTTAAAAATCATAATTACTTGTATGAAATCTAATTATGTTATTGAAATTTCAAATTTAAACATTTGAATTTTAATCTTTGATTTCTTGTTTACCTGTAGTTGAATAATACAGTATTCATATTATACTGTTAAAGCTTAAACATGATTTGCAGGCTTTGTTTCATGTAAACAAACTTGAATTCATTCAATACAAAATTTAAATGGTTATATGACTAAGATCTATTTAAACTTGAAGTACTGATACAACTTGAAGTACTGATCAATAACAGTTATGCAAACTTCCTGTGCAAACAACATATATACAGAACAGTATATTTTAAACTTCATCAACATATATCAGTGAGAAAAATATGCAAGCTAAAGTTGAAAATTAGTTTTGTTTACTCACCTAATCAAATTGAAAAAAAGATGTTAAAGAAGACACTTGCAACTGAAACTTCCTAAAGCTCCCCTCTATTCTTCTTTTCTGTTTCTATATCTCTACTTGCAGTTTTTACTTCTTTTCTTCTTCTTTTTTTTTAGTTTAAGTTTATGTGCAGTGTTAATGGGTAAACTGAAGGTTATAAGTGAATATATAGATGCATAAATAGGTTTTATCTGGCCAGTTCCATCTGCATGTCATTCTTTCTTTTTAATGGCTAGTAAAAATCTGCAGAAAATAATGATATAAGAGATTTCGGCTGTGTACTTAATTAAACAATATGTTATGCTATTTAATGTTCATGTTATTAATTATGACAGCAAGTAATAAATTTTACTGACAGTTTTCTATTAGTACAAAGATATTTGTGTTTACTTACTTTGTTGTATAAGACAGTATCACTATCTCGGCTGTGTACTTACTGGATTGATATATATAGTTGTGTATAATATTTGTGTTCTTTATATTTTTGTTTTATTATTATCTTTGAGTTGAAAACTTGTTTTATATTTAAGTTCACTTTGATTTCCTAAGGCCTGAATGTTTTATTTGTTAAGTAACTTATCTTGTTTCTTTGCTTCATTCCATTTGCATATGCAGGTTATATGTTTTACAAACTTTGTGATATGATTTTATTGTTAACATGTTTTTGTTTACTTATTTTGTTAGTTATATTCTATATGAAATTTCATACTTGTTCAAATGATGTTTTTAACAGTTTATTTAAGGTTGTTGTGTTGTACAAATGTGGATGTTGAAAATTGTTGTTTGTCTAAAAATACTTGTTTTTGTATATTTCACATTATAATTTATATGTTGTATTTTTTTTATGTTACTTTGATTACATTTATAATGTATGTTTGTGTTTTATACTAATTTTGCACTTCCATATTTATGTGAAATAATTTCATGTTTGTTAATTTTAAAACTTATCATTTTAAAAACTAAAAGCGTATTCATATGTATTTTTATCAAATATCAAATAATGAATCTTTGATTTAATTCTATTGAATAAATCCTATTTTGTTTTACATGGTTTTGAAGTATTTAAACTTTAAATTTCAAATCAAAATTTCCTTTTATAAACATATATAACTGTTAAACATTTAATATCTCATAAATTTAAATGTTGACAAGCTTATATTTGATTTAATTTAGATTAAATATTTATTAAAATATATCGTCAAAATTCCGGGTCGTTACATTGTCATTAACATGTTATGTGAAATTTATGTGTGATAAAGTAGAAAAAAAGAATAAAATTTGTATGCATATATGTAATATGATTGTAATATAGGTAATCTCCTAAGGTGTTATATTGAATAAGAGATAATACGGTTGTATTAACGCTGGTTTTGAAAATAATGGGATAAACAATTAGGGAAAGAAACAAATGATTAGGGAAAGATATAAAAAACGATTAGGGAAAGAAATAAACGATTAGGGAAAGAACCTAAAGAAGTTAAGAAAAGAAAGGAAAGGGTTTGGCAATAATAGAGTGGCTAAATAAAAAATTAAAGGGGAAAGCTACACAAATGTAACTCAAATCAATAAGAGAGTATTATTTCAACCGAATTTAACTAAGAATGGAGGATACAATTTATTCTATCAGTGAAAAGTCCAAAATTAAATTATGTTAGTTGTCTCAAATAGCAATTAAAAAGGAACCTAAAGAAAGAATTACACATAATTAGTTTTGATAATAAATATATAATCTAACATATAACAAAAATCTTGAAAACTAAAACCTAAGATTAAAATTTGATTCAGTTAAATAATTTATTGCAAATGAATTGGAAAAATATACCTTATAGAGTGTACTGAATGGATGAAGATCTGGGTTTCAAAATAGATTCCAAGGTAACTGTGAAATAGAGTTCATTGATATCAGGTTGAAAGGGTATAATATTTTGAGAATGGCCTTGATGAGAGGATATGAAATCAGAATTAGTTTTCATGACCTAAAATTGTAGAGCTAAAATGGTGGAGGGGAACTGATGGTTTATAGGTGGCACGAAATATTATAAAGGAGGTGAAGAGAAACAATATAGCATGAAAGAAAAGTAAAAGGACAATAATGCATAAGAGATAATACGGTTGTATTAAAAATGAAGGGATAAATATTTAGAGAAAGAAACGAAAAATTAGGGGAAGAAATAAACAAACGATTAGGGAAAGAAATAAACGATTAGAGAAAGAAACTTGAAGAAGTTTAGAAAAGAAGGGGAAAGGTTTGGCGATAATAGAGTGGCTGAATAAAAATTAAAGGGGTAAACTGCCAAAATGTAACTCAAATCAATGAAAGAGTAGTATTTCAACTGAGGTTTATTGAGAATGGAGGATACAAATAGTCAAATATTCAATTTTATGTATAATAGAATATATTTCAACTGAGGTTAATTAAGAATGGAGGATACAAAAGGTCAAATATTCAATTTTACATATAATAGAATGGATTATCTTATTTTGCCTCTAAATTTACATTATTAGAGGCAATTGTCCTATTTTGCGCTTAATTAAGTGCCTTATAATACTCTTTATTTTGGTAGTGTATGCGGATAAAGGTTTGTACCGTTAGATTTGATTTAAAATAAACGATTAGACCTGTAGCTGGAGGGAATGGTACAGATTGTGTTTCTCTAATAAACTAGGGAGAATACCGTTTAGCCAATTTGGATGATGACATATTGGTATGAAATTGTGAAAATTTTTAGAAAAATTACAGCACTTGCATTTTAATAGTCAATTGTTTGAAAACAAATTGCAATATACAAAAAATTATTAACAAATGATTAGTTATTAATGAGTGATTATTGAATATTTAGTATTAATTATTTAAAATTTAATTACTGTTTATTAAGTATTAATTGCTAATTATTTCATATTTTAAAATAATAATTAATAAATAAGTGATTTTACAAGGAACATTGCTAGGATATGCAAACGAATCTTCATTCCAAAAACGAAATTGTTAGGATATAGTTTTTTTGACACATCATCACACAACTCAGCGTCATTTTTAATGAAAAGTTAAAATGATAGGGAGGAAATATGGCGCCAACTGCAAAAACTTTCCCTCTAGTATATGAGTAGGTAACACTTTTTACTTACTAATATTTATTAGTAGATGATGATCTTTCCAAAATGTCATAATATTGGCAATATTTACCTACCTACAAATCTTACCATTAAATATTGGTAGATAAAGGTTTTCATTACCTACCCATACATATTGGTAGGTAATGGTCGGATTTCTTGTAGTGTAATTAACTATCTTAACACTACAAGTCGACAAAGTAAGTCTTATTTATTTGTGTGAGTTAAAATTGATGTCGAGTAGGAACAGAGCAGTAAAGCTCTAACCTACCGGGCTTTCCTCTCGATGGAGGAATAGTAAGTCGGAAAATGTCGAAAACGTGTTAATTGTGTTGGTTTCTTATTGTTTATGAAAATCATTAATACTATACTTAACATTAACAGTCGATGAGGTAGACTTATCTATTTGTGAGATTCAAAAATGAAGTGTCCAGGCACAGCTTGATGCAAGTAGTGCTCAAATTTACATAGCTTCACTCTTGGGCGAGGAACAGTTGAGTTGGAACATCAAAAATGAGTTTGTCGTAGGAATCATGATTTGTATAAACAACTGTTTTGACTAGATAGTGATTATCGAACTTGAGCGAATAGTAACTTAGGAAGTAATCGAAAGACTTTGCAATTTCATACCAATGAGAACCTCGGGTGAGGAGTATTGTATGAAACTTCTCTAGCTTTCAATTACTTCTGTGAAGACTAGAATTAAGTTAACTAGATATTTGTCGATTGTTTTAAGGAGTCCGGGATCGGTAAGTGTTAGTATTTACCCAATACCACTTCAAAACTAGTATAAAGAATTCTATGTTCTAGAAGTGGTAGCAAAGGAAACTTACATGGTGATTCGAGATCTGTTTAAGATGCTCGAACACATGTGGTTGCTAGTAATCTATTGAGAATGTGGGAATCCATGTGTCATTCCGCGATCTGTTGAGATATGGGAATCAATGTGTGGTTTTGAGATCTATTAGAAATGTGAGGATCCAATTTGGGATTAACGTTCTATTCGAGCGATGAAGACTCACACGAAAGATGCCAAATATGTCCACAACGTCAGAAATGGCTAAAAACAGAGTAAGAGCACATCTTGTCATTTTGTTAACCCACGATAGGGTATATCAACTATACATCTAGAGTATATGCTTATCGATATATGACTACCGGGAGTTGATGATATTCGATATTACGTGTTTAGACGTGGACCAGCTATGTTTACCTTAATGGTATATTTAATATATTATATATACACATATACACAGGGCTTGAAGGTAGTTTCTGAATCTTGTGCAGGAGATTGGATTTCGACTTGACCTGAGGGATCTCCATGGAAAATCCAATATGCGAACATACCATAGCAGTTTTTAATGTAACATAAATATGTCGTGGTGTGAAAAATGCAAGCATCACAGTTATTTGATATGATTTATATTCTATACCCTAGATATTAACTATCATATCACTATACTAAACTTAATGAATGGTTGGTTTTTTTTAGGGGAAAACTTTTATGGGAATCTATACGATCTCAAAAGTTACATTTACACGTTGCATGTATCACAAGTTCTCTCTTACCAGACTTTTGTTTGACGCTTGGTTTTTATTTCCCTAAATTCTCACATACCCTTTCGAACAGGCAAAGTATGGCAGGTTTTAACTTGGAAGCTTCAGAGTTTAGAAGATGGGTTGGAGGCTTCCATTATCTGTCTATTTCTATTTCTATTATTCCATATTAGCTATGTACATATATCAGCAATGTAAGAATAGGCAGTTATAACTGTTTAAGCTAATGATAATACTTAGGTTTTGTAACTCTAAAAATCATGTATTTAAAGTAACCTTATGTACTGTTCTTTTGATATTATAAATAATCGTTTCATCATGAGATTCTGATGTTAGGCTCTTCCTTTCTTGTTCTATTTCTTTTTCGTTTTCTTTTTACACTAACTTTTTATCTTTTCACCACTTGGATGTTCGTCACATGAATACTACGGATGTATTAGTGTCGGGATTCGAGGCTCGAAAATTCAAGATGTTACATTTGGTATCGAAGAAGAAGTTTGAGCGAATACCTTGGCTTTGGTTGGGCGCCTCTTATTAGAGATATGGTAAGCTACACCTTAGAATGAATCGAGTGAATACGAGAGTGTATTTTTATTTTTTTATAAATATGTACCTCCTTTTTCATCTTTCCTTAGGAATAATTTCTTTCTTTGAAATAACTTTAGCCTTTCATATCCTAAATATATCCTGCTATGGTCAGGTTATACATCATGAGTACTAAAGTTGCCAATGTTCGAGGAGGTAGAGGTGGTCGAGGAAGTCCCATCACAAATGGTGGATATGGAGCACCAAGGAATGTTGCTTTAGTCTGGGAACAAGGGGTGGATATTGTAGAGGAGGTCATGCAGGTCAGGCCTTAAGTGAATTTTGCTTCACTCTGTTACGATTATGAGAGGCTAGGAGGTAGGAAGTTTTATGATACAGAGATGATCATAGAACTCCAGACTCGGATCAAATTATGTGATCAAATATTTGGGGATATGGAGCTAGATGACGCGATTAAGCTTCGGTTGGCATCACAACATCTAATGGATGCAGGCATGGATTGGTGGAGTTCTATCACTACTGACGTCTAAGAGAAATATTTCCCTTGGGCCAAATTTAAGGAGGGTTTCGAGATGAAGTTTTGCCCAAAAGATGGGAAGACTTTACTGTTTAGGATCTTCCTTGACTTGAAGCAGGGATCCATGACAGTGGTAGAGTATGATAACCAGTTCACCTATCTAGATTCGGGCCTGGTTTGTAGATATCACTACAAGAAAAACCATTTATAGTTGCAAAAATTGGTGCCGTTTCTTTCTAAATGCAACCATAAAGTATTTCCCTAAAAAATATAAATGCGGCTAAAAAGATTTCACGTTTCCACTTTGCACCCGCGTAAAGTAAAAAATATTTCACATATGGATACTGGATTTTATATGATTACGTATGGATACTCTATACGAATTTCTACATAAATCCTAATTGGAATAGTCGATTTAACCCTAATTGGAATAAATCCTAACTGGAATAATTGATTTTATATGATTATGTTCGAGCTATTTTTTTATAAATTTTACTTATATTCTAATCATTTCCTATTATGTTAATGCGATGTGGTTGCTTTAATTGTATCCAATTTATGTTTTTTTATTTGCATTTACATGGTTTGCCTCTGAAAAAGCTACCATTCCTCTTCAAGTTTCCTAACGAAAAGCTTCCTGATCCTTTAGAGCTTTTCTTCTTTATAATTATGAATGAATTCATCACACTCTAACTATTATTTTTTAATGCTTTGATCTTCTTATTTGATGGGTTTTCAGTTTTGATTAGATCCTCCAAACTCTTCACGCTCGATAGTGATGTAAACGACTGTGATTTTCCTTCGTAGTGTTTTGATAAACCTCTCCTGAAATTCAAATGATTTGTTAGACAACTTGTATATGAAAACTTATGTATACGTGTTATGAATGTTATGATACCATAAATTATTTACGTATGATTAATGTTTTAGACATAAAAAATAAAAAACAAAAGAAAGAAAGAAAGAAATTAAGAAAAAAAATCTGAACAAAAAGTTGTTCTATATATGAAAAGAAGCAAAATCAGAACATAATTGAACAAAAACTTACTTCAAAGGAAGATGTGAAATGAGAGATGGCATATCATGAAATGATGAATTCGATGATGATAAGGAAGAATTCAAAGAACATGAAGATGAATTCAAATCGTCTATAAAATCTTCATCTTCAGATGAATTTTCGCCAGTTGAATTGCAGCTATCATCATCTTCTTCTTCTTCTTCTTCTGATAAAGAGCTCAAATATCCATCATAACCATTGTTTTCTTGGTATTCTTCTTCATCACCAATATGAGGATTAATCATATTCCCATGCTTTACTTGTGCCATTGCGAAAGAAACTATAAGTAAAACTCAAATATAATCTTTATACTTGATTATAATTTTAGAAGCATGTCACTGAATGTCGAAATGAAGCATGTATATTTATATGTATAAAATATAGAAATGATAGATAAGAATGAGTTTAAATAAGAAAAACGTATGTGTTATTTTTCTATAAATAATTTTCCGGCAGATGCGTTTACATGGTCACATGGAGTTATCTCACTGATACATATTTATATGCACTATATTTTCAGCAAATGCGTCATAATTTCAGTCACAAAACGAAGAAAAACAAATCTATGTAACCTTATGAATGGGGTTTGATTCATGTGTGCAGTATCCTAAAAATAAGAACTATCTCTGTTATTTCATTCACTGCAGCACATGCTATGTCTGTTATTATTCATTTTATGTGGTTTATTGTAGTTTATTATCTTACTATGGGCGTGTTACCAATGTTCCAGATAATGCATTATCTATAAGATGCTTGGATGTTTTTTGGGTAATAATTTCAATGTCTAGTTATTTTTTTGATTACAACAGATAACCAATTTATACGTCAAAGATTGGAAACTTATTTGCCTTCATATGTCGAAAATGGAAAAAGATTGGGTTTTTTTAAGCAGGTGATAAAACTATGATTAACTTAATATGTATTTTGAGAATTATAACATATAATCTAATATTAAAGCTCAATTTTTTTATTTGTTTTATTTTTTTCATAGAACTAGTATAGAGTACGGACATGGAGCAATGAATTTTCTGAATGCTGCAAAGAGGAATGCAAGAAGTGTAGAAATTTTTTTATGCCCTTGCAAGGATTGTCGGAATCTTAGTTGTCGTGATGAACAAATCATCGTTGAACATTTAATTATAAAAGTAATGGATCCTAAATACATGGGTGGTGTATGGTTTAACCATTATGAAGAGATAAATGTGGAGAAGAAAACAAATACGTTTGATGTATATGATCTATTCAAGATGATTCACTATGAAGATGAAGATTTTTTTAATCAAGATTTTTTGATGATGATAAAGATAATGTTAATTCTCAAAGAAAAGAGGATGAGTTACTCAAGAACTTGGAAGATGGAGAAACTCCATTATATCCTGGTTGCATAAATCACACAAAATTATCTGCTATCACTGTCTTGTATAATCTTAAATGTGAGACTGGCTTGTCTGATAGTGGGTTTGATAAGCTTTTAACTATGCAACATTTATTTCTGCCGAAGGATAATGTGCTTCCCAAAAACTTATATGAAGTAAAGATATTTCTTAGAGCATTCGACATGGGTTTTGAAAAGATACATGCTTGTGAGAATGACTGTTGCCTTTACAGAAAAGAATACAAAGATATAGAAAGTTGTCCAAAATGTGGTTCTTCAAGATGGAAGAAAAATCAAGATACTGAAGAGGTTATACAAGGTATTCCAGTTAAAGTATTGAGATACTTTCCAATAATTCCGAGATTTAGAAGAATGTATAGATCTCAAAAGATGGCAGAAGATTTAAGATGGCATTCTAATAATACAAGCAACGATGGAAAAATGCGTCATCCTGTGGATTCCACGACATGGAAAATGGTGGATGAAAAGTATAAATATTTTCATCTGATCCACGCAATCTTAGGCTTGGTCTTTCTACAGATGGATTCAATCCATTTTCCATGTTGAGTTCGAAATATAGTTGCTGGCCGGTGATGCTTGTGACATACAATCTCTCGCTTATGTTGTGTATGAAGAAGGAAAATATTATGTTTAGTTTACTTATTCCAGGCCCAAAGCAACCCGGGAATGATATTGATGTATATTTGGCACCTTTGGTGGAAGTCTTGTATCATTTGTGGTGTAATGGAATTGATTCTTATGATGCATTTAGTAAAAAAAAATTTAAACTGAATGCAATTTTTCTATGGACGATTAACGATTTTCCGGCTTATGGAAATCTTGTTGGAGGTCGTGTGAAGGGGGGAAAGCTTGCCCATTATGTGGCATCAATACCCATTCTCGTTGGTTGAATCATAGTCGAAAGAGAATCTACATGGGTCATGGAAGATTTCTACCTGCTTCAGATTCACGGAGGAAACAAAAGGCATTGTTTGATAACACCATAGAGAAAGGTACTGCTCCTAGAATACTAACTGGGAGAAACATTCATGCATTGTTGAAGGATTATCCAAATGATTTTGGAAAATAAAAGGAAGAGAAAAGTAAGAAGAGAAAGTTCGTTTATGATACAGAAGATGAAGATGATAATACTAACGATTCTACAAAAATGGAGCTATCGAGGTGGAAAAAAAGATCAATTTTCTTTGATTTGCCTTATTGGAAGGTTAGTGGTTAGTTTATTTATTTTTCATTGTTTTAATAGAAGAAAAACCCAGTAATGCATTATAGTTTTGGTTTTCGCAGGAGCTTCCATTACATCACAATATAGATGTGATGCATGTGGAGAAAGACATTGGTGAAAGCCTATTGGGCACGATGTTGCATGGTAATAAATCAAAAGATGGAACCAACTATAGAAAGGATTTAGAGGATTGGGGAATTCGAAGTGAGCTTCATGCACAACCTCGTGGGAATAAAATATATCTTCCACCGGCTCCATACATGTTGTCAAAATCCGAGAGAAGAATATTTCGCAAAAGATTGTACGATTTTAAAGGACCAGATGGCTACTGTTCAAATTTGAAAAATGGGATTTCGTTGCAGGATTGCAAAATTAGCGGATTGAAGTCACACGATTACCATGTATTAATGCAACAGTTATTGCCAGTCGTATCGACAGGATTAATGGAAAAGAAGGCAAGAAAAACAATAATTCGCTTATGTTCTTTTTTCAACAAATTATGTCAACGTGTTCTTAATAGAGAGAAGGTAGAACAAATCAATGTTGAGATTATTGAAGTTTTATGTGAGCTTAAAAAGTATTTCCCACCATCTTTTTTGATATAATGGTACATTAATCCATTCATCTTGGAAAAGAAGCACTAATGTGTGGACCGATTCATTTTTGTTGGATGTACCCATTCGAAAGATACATGAAGACACTTAAAGACTATGTCAGAAACTATGCACGACCAAAGGGATGTATTGCAGAATCCTATCTTGCAAAAGAATCCATGTGTTTTTCGATGAATTTTTGAAAAAATCAGGACATATAGAGGAGAAAGAAGCTCGAAATGAAGATTATGAAAGCAGTGTAATACTCGAGGGACGTCCGATTTCAATATCCAAGGCAGTTAAACTGTCAGTTAATGACAAAGAAAGTGCTTATTTAGCCGTGTTAATGAATATGGCTGTGGTGGAACCATTTATAGAGTAAGTGTATGTTATATTGTTTTAATTATTTTGATGTGTTCGTAATGCTATATATAACTTATAATCAATTATTCAATACTAGTTTGCATTTGGAGGAATTAGAAAAGTCAGACCCAAGCATGACAAAAAATGCGACCTTACTTTTGGAAACACATACAAATGCCGATTGGATTAAAAGAAAGCTTAGTTAGATTTCAAATATATTCTCTTTTGACTATTAATCTTACTATAAAATATACATGCTAAATAAAATTTGTTGTAGATACCTATTACCTTCAAGGATCATGATGACATGTTAAAATGGATTGCTTTTGGTCCAAAGGATGATGCCATGTCTTACAATAGATATATAATCAATGAACAAGGTTTTCATATACAAGATGTAGGGAGAGAAACTCAGAATTGTGGGGTGACTTTTGATGTGACTACTATGTGTAGAGCAAGTGCAAAAGATATGTCCCAAGTGGTTGATGTGGTCACTTACTATGGAATATTGACAGATATAATTTTATTAGATTATCATACGTTTTATATTCCAGTTTTTAAGTGTCGTTGGGCGTATAAAGGAAATGGAGTAAAAGTTGATGATGATGGGTTCACTCTTGTTAATTTACAGCAAGCATCGTTTTCACGAGATCCATACATACTTGCATCTCAAGCAAGACAAATATTTTATTCAAGAGAGAATGATGTTTCTAATTGGTATGTTGAATGAAAGCACCATCAAGAAGTTTTAATGATTTAGAGGATCACGATTGCATCGAGGAAGATATCCAAGTCGTGGAAGGTAACGAAATAACCGAAATGGATGATGAAGATGTTAGTTATGTTAGAGAGGATTGCGAAGGCATACTTGAGTAGATTATATGTTCTACTTGAGTAGATTATAAAATCTGTTGTACTATCATTTGAAAAATGTATTACAATCAAGTAGTTTCTTTTCCTTGTTTCATGGCAGCTTTGACATTTACCACCTTTGTTCTGTCTACTACTCAAGAATCAAAACCTAGCATTAAACCTTACATATATGTCATTTGAAGATGTATGGTCAGCTTCTGATTGAGGATCTTCATTTCTACTCTAGCATGCATCATTTCTACATATAACTCATTTTTTTCTATTTTAATTTTGTAATATTTTTTTTTTGTCTGACTCTATTTGGATTTGTTATGTCAAATCAAATTTAAGATTATGTTTATGTTGAATTTAATTCCATTCCTATGCCAAGTTTGTTCCCTGTTGCATAATTGTCAAAAGATACCTTTTCCCTTGTAATAACATCTTAATTACACCTTACTTAATTTTGATGAAAAATATTTTGTTTTCTCAAAAGGAAAGAAATAATTTTATGTTTATCTTAACTTCCAAAGGATTTCTACTTTAGCTTAGGAAGATGTGCCAAATGGTTTCATGGATGTCAATATAGTTAGATAGCTTGGGAAGATGTGTCTAAAGGATTTGTACTTTAGCTTGGAAATAATCTATAGTTATCTTTTTGCTGATATAAGAACAAATTAAATTATGAAGTGGACACATTTATTTTCTAGCATTCGGTGATATTTTTTCGGTTATAAGTATTGCATGTTTCTCTTAGTTTAAGTAAATATTTCCTCCCATTTTTCTTTTTCTTTACATAATCATTAGCATATTTTTTCTAGTCTAATAGCGATTCAAGCTAATGTTTGTTTGATAATCTTCCCTTGACATATGTGGCCCATAATTGGAAGTTGGGCATATTTTGTTGTTTTTTGATAGATTTAGTATGTAACTACAACAGTGTATTCATATTGCTTTATGAGTTATATGATATCAAATTATGATTTGGGCATGTCCTCCCCTAGACTCAAATCACAAGGCACTGTAAAACTGTTTATGTAATACAATTTTTCAACTTTGGAATATTTTCATTTACATAAGGTGCATATTAATACTATCTTTTTTTTACACAACATTTATCTACTATATAAAACAAATACTTGAGCATGGTATTGCTTAAAGTACCAAGTATTTGCTTCATATTAACAGATAAATAATATTAAAGAATCGAAACTCAAAAGACTGTGAGCGATAACCAGAGGATAGTGACTGATAAGGTAAGTGGGTAGTTAGTCTACATATGTGTTTGTGTGTGCTGTGTTTGTGACGCCCCACCTCTATACCCACGCTAGATAAGAACACTCCGAAGTAGTGCTGTCAACTAGCACGGAGAATAAGGCTGTTGAGGAGCGACCATCCATGTAATTGCTTATCACACGGTGGCTATAAATAATCTTCGGAAACAAACATAGAAATAATCATATCACAAATCAGTCACAGATATCCATATCACAAAGGCGGAAGAAGATATGAATATATAACTAACACATGAAAGTGTACATCAGAGTAGTGGTCAGTACGATCCACGATAATACAAAAGAACAGCAACACGTGCTATACAAAAGAATACAACTATGAGTCTATATCTCAAGTGTATACAACAAAAACTGCTAATCTAAACAGTTAGCCAAAAGTCAGAGTGATGAATCCCTGGGAAGAAGTCAAGCAGAAGCACCTGTAACATCTCGGTCTGACCCGAGTATTATTTAAGAAAATAATAAGCGGATCAGTCTAGCTATAAATATCAGATGACATGAGATAACATAAAAGATATGGCATAAACATAAACATCCATAATGACATACCGCTATAAGTATGTAAATAATGATCAACAGAAGATCAATCAATAAGAGATAATCAATATCACAAGAATCTTCTCAAAGATTCGGAAAGGGCATCATACCCCAAACTTGTACTCATAACAAGTCAATGGCATAAATTCTAGAAATCAATGCAAGAAGTCCAGAAATCATAGAAAAGAGAAAGAGGCCTATCACATGACGGTCCGAAGACCAAGGGGAGCTACCCCACATGTGTGAATGGAATCACACAGATTAAGGTCCAGACTAACCAAAAAGCAAAAAGGTATGTGTGAGTGGAATCACACAAGTGGTGTCTAGTCTAACCTCGCAACAAGAGACATCGCACAGTTGCTAGTCTAAATCATCAAAATGATCGTCATGATCAACGAGAAGTGTCAATTACACTAAGCTAGTAAATATAGAAGTTTAGCTTCATGTCCCATAACCACTTGCTTAACTTAAATATTTACGAACAAACTGTAAATCTTCACTAATAAAATTGTCACAAGAGGTTCAATCGAACAAGTCCAGGAATTAACCGACGAAGTGAACGCAAGCGTTTCATACCACTTGTTTTACTAAGTCGTTTAATTAGATTTCTCATCCGAGTGAGGTAAAGGGTTGTATATACTAATAGATTGGAAAACGGTTTAAGAAAAGAGCTTTGTTATTAAAAATAGAGTTGAAATTGTTTGTTAAAAGAGTTATGATATTTACTACTAGTATTGAAACCTTTATATTTTTAAAATGACAAATCATAGAAGAGATTGTAGAAACAATCATCACAAAGATCACATTCGGAGATGTGAATAAAATCCAAGGAAATCAGCTCAAAAGCATCAAAGTGGAAGTTCCCCAACGACCAAACGTGGCCGAGATAACCAGAGATGGTTTGTCTCGAAGAATGGTCAACTCAGCATCTCAACAAAGCAAGTTCTGTTGAATTTTTTTCAGATAAGATCGCCTACGGAGGGGGGGTCCAGGGGGGGTGGCAACCCCCCAAGGTGGGGGTGCGGGGGCAACGCCACCGCTTACGGGGTTCGACCTAACGACTCAAGGGTCTAACGACCTAACGACTCAAGGGTCATACGACCTAACGACTCATGGGTCATACGACCTAACGACTCATGGGTCATACGACCTAACGACTCATGGGTCATACGACCTAACGACTCATGGGTCATACGACCTAACGACTCATGGGTCATACGACCTAACGACTCATGGGTCATACGACCTAACGACTCATGGGTCATACGACCTAACGACTCAAGGGTCATACGACCTAACGACTCAAGGGTCCTACGACCCAACGAGTTAAGTGTCCAACGACCTATCGGGATAACTCGTAACCGACTTAAGGGTTGCGTGACTGAAGGGCTGCACGACTTAAGGGTTAACTCGTAAACGACTCACGACCTATGGATGAACGACTTAACTCCGAACGAGCTAAAAATGGCCAGAACGACCTAGGGTTAACTCGTGAACGACTCACGACCTATGGACGAACGACTTAACTCCGAACGACCTAAAAATGGCCAGAACGACTCAAGTGCAGAAAATTCAACAAAACGCTAAAAATTGGAGTTTTTCGCCAATCCAATCCAAACCAAATGCTAACTTGCATGCAAAAATGATAGGGAATCATTCCCAACAGTCCAATATAGTTATAGGCTAGAATTGTGAGATAAAAATCTCACCTTTGCACCAAATATCAATGAAAATGAAGTTTTAAGCAAGCAAGAATCAATCCTTCTTCTATCTAAGCACAAGAAGCTTGAATCCAATGTCTTCTTCTTGAATTTGGAGTAGAAAGATGGATTGCAATTGAATTTGAGTTTTGGAATTCTAATTTCCCATTCCCTCCACCATTAATGCCAAAGCTTGATTAGTTAGGAAATTTATGAAGAGTGAGGAGAAGAGGGTTGGAACTTGGGCTTAATAGGCTAAACTAACCCAAAGTCCAAAGCGGGAAAAGTTAGTGAAATTTCACTAACTCCAAACCTATCGATGTTTATACTTAAAAAAGTTGTAAACGACATTTCGAACTCAATGGAAGTGGTCTCGAGTCCTAATTTGACCATTTGCAAAAAGTAGCTTTTCGGACCAAAATCCGATTAACGAGTTAATATTTAAATAAAATATTTAAATACAAACTCGATAAATATTCGGGTTGTTACAGTGTTTGTGAGGGTTGTCTGACTGTCTGTAGGGTGAGTTGGGTTTGTGAATATGTTGTGTACTGTGTTCTTGTGTGAGTTGTGTGTGAGTTAGCATTACTATGTTTTGTGTTTGTGAGAGGTTGCAAATTTTGTTGAGTGTGTTGTGCTTTTTTTTATTAGATGTTAGGTGCCTTCATTTGTAAATGCAAGCATAGAAAACATATTAATATACATTTACAGAAATTATATGTTTTGATTATTCCATTATTAAGTATTAATGTGATTATTTATAGAGTTTACATTACAGAGTTCATATACATGTATTAATAACTATTGTATTCAAGGTTACATAATAGATATTGTTAACTGTCCTTTATATGAAGTATTCTCAAAATAAGTTACTGTTTTTTGTTTCATTTGCAGAAAAAAGATGCATTCAAGCTTTGTGCGTACTCGCAACCAGAGAAAGGCTGACGAGGAATCTCAGAAGTATAAGTCAAAGCGGAAGTATAATCCAAAGAAAAAGGTTAAGATTCCAGCTGGTGCTTGCACCGACAGTGAAAAACCAACAGTTAATGCTAAGAAGCAAACCATTGTTTGCAATGAAGACAAAGAACAAGATCCACCTATTACCCCCTCCGACCCAAATGAAGAAGGACTTCGCTCAGAAAATGAAATCCTTCCTGAACAAACTGATGATGCTGAGGGAGAAATTGGGAGAGAAAGTGAAGCTGAATCCAAAAGTACATCTCGGAAAAGAGGCGGTAGAGGTCCAGCAAAAGCAAAAAGACTCCCGTTAAGCAGTCAGGATCGAATTGAAGTTGAGTTCAATGATATAGGTATACCAATAGGGAAAGGGTCAGTACATTTATCCTCTTTTCTTGGACCGCTTGTGTGGGAGCTGGTTCCATACACACTTGATGATTGGAGGAATCTAAGTGATGAGTTAAAAGTTGTTTTGTGGTAATCGATTTAGGTATGAGTTAAAAATTGTTTTTGTTGTTTATACATCTGTTTGCAAGTTGCTACATTGTTACATCACGTATTATAGTTATGGCTGAAAAAAATTGTTTGATGCATACATATGGCTGTTGTTTGATTTTAATATCATGTTTTCATGTATTATTGCAGACTAGATTTAAACTAGAAGAGGATTGGCAAAGAAAAGCTGTATTTCAACAAATGGGAGTAATCTGGAGATCGTCAAAAAGTAAATTGGTTCGAAAATTAAATAAAGCGGAGAACGAAGAGGAAAGACTAAAACTGAAACCTACCAACATCAAAAGCATGAACGAATGGAGAAGGTTTGTGAAGGCGAAAACAAGTCCGGAGTTTAAGGTAACACTATTTACTATTTTATTTGCTAGAACACTTTAAAATTTAATGATTGGGATCCAATAACACATATGGTTATTTGCACAGCAGAGTTGATTATCATTTTCAAAAGAACAATTTTATCATCCAATAACACATATGGTTTTGTTTTAGTCTCAAAAAAATAAAACATTTTGCGTTTCATTTGTTTTGCATTTATGTTCACTGTGCATTTTTGTTCTTTGTTCTTGTGTGCATGTCAACTCAACACTTTCCATTTTAACTTCGTTCATTCTGTATGCATTTCTTGTTCACTTGAATTTAGTTTAGTTTAGTGATGTGTGTTTGGTTTTGTATTGTGTTATCTTGCATTAAAAAAATTGTTGGATTTGTTTTCATCTTACATTGGAATTTTCAACTAGTTTGCTATTACATTTCATTTCCTGGCTTTTGCGTTTCGTTTTCTGTTTTACATTGCTATTGCATTTCATACTTCAACAAGCTTGCATTGCATATATCGAAAAACAAAAATAAAACAAAAAACATTGCATTGCATCTTAGATTTTAGTTTTCATTTTTACATATCTGTTTCTTGTGCTCACTGTTTTCACTTGATATTATGTTCACTGTTTTATTTCATTTGTCTTTTAGTTTCTGATACATTGAATTTTCCTCTACTACAAGCAACTGTTTTCAAGTTTTTGTTCTCTATTTACAAAACAAAATATCCATGTTTCTTCTTTACATTGCCTTTATCAAACACTTCTCAAACAACTTCTCTCTGTCACTCTTCACTTTCTCAACCAAACTGCCATTATCCTATAACAATATATCAAATTCTCTCTGCCACTCTTCACTTTCTCAAACAACGAAGCTTCCATTATCCTACAACAATATATCAACAATATATCTTTCTATTTTACAGAAATGAAGTGAGAAATATTCGGCCCTTAGGGATAAACAACTTCCACACACAACTGGTCGTAAGGGAATGGCTAGATTGACCGAAGACATAGTTAGTTAATTAAGTATAGATTTACTTAATATTATTTTATACCTGTCTGGTTTTTTATTTAATGTTATCCCAAATTTAGAAAAAAGAAAGTCCATCGTCCATAACTAGAGCTGATGCTTGGATTAAATCTCATATAAAAAAATGGTGAACCGGTGACCGCGGAAGCTGAAAATGCTATTGTAAGTTTTTTTATTTTATCTTACATAAAAAATTATCCAAAAGTACGATAATTTTACCATTGTACATTATCTAATTGTATTTATTTATGTAGGAGGAGATTAAAAAATTTGGTAGCCTATCACATTCCGGTTCATCATAGAATGTCAATGGAGATGCTCTTGTACATGTACTCGGACAAGATAAACCAGGACGGTTAAGGGCATTGGGAAGGGGTTGCACTTTAACCAAGCTAGTTGTGGCCCAGTCCAAAGATAAACAAGTATCGCAGTGTCGAGAGGAAATAGCAGAAATGAAGAGTATGCTGCAGGTTCTGATGAACCAGAAGGTAAAGTATTAAACGTAATTTATATATGTAAAATAAAAAATTCAAATCGCCATATAATTTAAAATACTAAAAAGAACAAATTTATTCTCTCTCACAAACTTATTATATGTTCTCTGCCATTTTAAGTATGGTCATTTTAATTTTAGCAACTCAATTTTATTTTTTTCAATTGCTGGTTTCGATAGCCATATTAATTTGATCCCATCATTTATAGCTGTAAAATACATTAACTGATCAAAGTCCATTTAGTAGTTTTCGATAGTCAATTAGACGCCTACATTACATTTAATTGAGTGCTTTTAAGATTAAAATATCCTGATATTAGAGCTTTGCTGCAGGTTGTAGAAAGTTCAAAAAGGAGCACATCTGAATTGGTAATAATAATAATTATATTATTCAAGAAATAACATTTAGATTTTAAATTTTGATCCATTGATTGCTATAATTTTTGGTTGAATAATTGCAGAGCAATGACGATGTATGTTCGATGTTGAATTGGGATGGAAACTGTGAAGTTGCTGCCAATGGGAGGGTGTTGTCCAAGGACCCAACCGCGGTTGTCAATGGCATTCATCTTGGACCAAATGTTGTGAGCGTTACTGTAGATATCGTGGACAAACCAGGTACTTATTTATGGAGGCCTACACCTAAAATGACAGTATTAGCAGACGCTGTGAATAAGGTAGTAGCTTGGCCATCAACTTGCATTAAGATGGCGCTGCGAGTAAATTTGAACGACGTCAGTACGGTAAATTTTACACTTCTCATACTAAACTGTTGAATTGCACTTCTCATTGAAACATACTAAAGTAGATTTAAGTGAAGGTAAATTAAACTTGCATTAAGATGGCGCTGCGAGTAAAAAAATTTATATTAACAGCACTATCCACAATATTATGGTTGGAATTACACTTCTCATTTTATAAGCTGCGAATGAATTGCTAAGTAATTTGCTAAGTAGAAATTTATTTGTTTGTTAAAATATACCATCTTTATATTTATTTGTTTGTTAAAATTACACTTCTTATTTTATAACCTGTGAATGATTTACTAAGTAATTTGCTAAGTAGAAATTTATTTATTTGTTGAAATAAACCATCTTTATATTTATTTGTTTGTTAAAATTACACTTCTCATTTTTAGAGTAACAGCACTGTCCAAGACGACAAATGCAAGATTTATGGTTGGAATGAGGGTGAAGGGGTAGTTGCCGAAGGAAGAGTCAACTCCAGAGAGCCACAATATGTTGTTAATGGTATTCCGCTCGGTCCGTCTACCGTTGTGATTTCGGTCAACAAAGTAATAAATAACGATGCTTATTTGTGGCGACCCACATGTGATATGTCGTGCATTAGACATGCAGTTGGTAGGAAAGTAGCATGGCCAAAATCAAAAGTTGAAGTTGATAAAGAAAATGTAAATGAAAGTGCTATGCGACTTCTCCCATGAAATCTACACCTGTGGTCATGAAGAAATCAGAGCATGTAAGTATTAATTTTCAAAATTGAAGAAATTACCTGTGTATGAAAGTTTGTTTATTATGTGTATGTATATATTCTACATAATAATCTCTTTTTTCCAGCCAATTGCAAAGTGGACGAAAATAGCAAATGCCAGTTGATCGATTTGGGTGGAACAAACGTAGTGGCTGAAGGAACTTTTGCATCATCTGATCTGATAACGCTGGTCCATTGTCGTCCATTGGAACTTAATGCTATAAAAGTTTGGGTTGATATATAACTTTTTCATCATAAATGTTTTCAAACTTTGATTCTAATACCCTGACAATATTCCTAGATAATCAACTATAAAAATTAGTTATATTACTCAATAAATATTGGTGTAGAACTAGAAAGTGATTGAATTGGTGATTGAATGTTGTCAGTTTGGCTGAGGTTGTTGATGGAGTTAGGCTAAAATTCAGTGGGGGGTACGGTTTAGGTCAAACAGTGGCAAGACTATCAACTTGTCTTTAATTTTAACTTGGCATATTGTGGATTTTTTCCTATAGTATGAATGGGGAGGGGTTGTTGCAAGGCAGTTGATGGAAACTGTGTTGAAGTAGGGAAGTGATGCTTGTAGTAGATAGAACTATAATGGCCGAGGTTGTTTGAACTGAAGCAGATTGAAGGTGGAACAGTTCAAGTGAACGTGAAGTTTTTAGAAGTAAGGGTGATATTGGTGGTAGGTTGTTTAAGGGATAGGGAGGGTTGTATTGTTTGTGATTGAGGAATGAATGATTTTGACTTGGTGTTGGAGTGGCAGTTTGAGGAAGTTGTGATAATGGTTGTTATTTGGTTTGGGTGAGGTTATAGGGAGGAGGAAGTGTTGGCAGTGATGATCTAGAAGTCGGGGAACTGTCGGGGATGTTAGCAGATTTGTGGTGGAGTTTTGGTGAAGTTGAGATGGTGGACAGTTTGGCTATTGTCGGATTTGGATATGTTGTGGAGTTAGAGTTTGTATTCAAGGGTTTGGTGTTGATATGTTGGCAATGTGTTGTTTGGATGTAGGGTGGTATATGAAGCAAGTGTTAAAGACGAGTGACTGGAAGATTGAAGGGGAGACTGCTGAGTGGTCGAAGTGTGGAGATGATTGAAGTATGGTCGAAGTGCATTTGTACTGAACTATATAGATATGAAATGCACGAAAGGTTAGGTTGCAGTAGGTCTGTTGAGTGAGAGAAATTGCGGTTAGGTTTTAGAAGCACGGTGGTTCGATTGTACCAGTGATGAAGAACAGGGAAGATGGACGAGTTGTTTGGCATGTTCAAATTTTTTTGGTTGTGTTGTGGGACGAGTTGTGGGTATGGTAGGAAGTTTGTATCAAATATGATTGTGAGGAAGTTTTGGTGGAGAAGTCGATTGTGTTGTGTTAGAAGTTGGTGTGAACAAGTAGTGTACAGGCAGTGGGAATGAAAGAAGGAAAGGGGGATGTTATCAGGTGAACTTGCTATTTCGAATGGAGTGCATGGTTGAAGAGGATGGTTGTCGTATGGAAAGTCTAGTGCACTGACTTCACAAATATGATGTAAACATTGTTGGACGATTACAATGTGCTCACGTCAGTGGTTAATACGCGGAGGCATATTTGTTGGAAGTATTATAGTCTAAGGACTTTTATATTTGTCCATTTTTGGATAAACGTCTGTGAAGAATTCAAACAGCAGTGGTTTTTGGTATGGTAGCAGCACATGTATGTAGTTAGGTTGATTAAAACTGTTATGAAACTATTATGAAACCAGTATGTATGGTAGCAGCACTACTTTAGCTGCATGTACTATTATGAAACCGTTTATGGTAGTTTGGTTGTGTAAACGTACGTATGGTTAACCTTTTGTCTTGACACTGATGTTATGATATAGTGGTGATTATGTAATTGTTTTTGTTTGTATTATTGTGGTTCATTGAATGTGTTATTTTTGAATGTGTATGTGTTTATATATTACGATATTGTATAAGTTTTGAAGTACTTGAATTGGAGGCGAAATCAGATGTAGTCGTGGAATAGCATGCAATAAAATCGAAACATACGGTGGTGAAGAAAATACGCCACCAAAAATATTTTTTGTAGCGTTTAAAAAGCGCTACAGAATCAACAATTGTAGTGACTTAGATAATCTCCGTGGCGTTCAAAAAATGCTGCAAAAAATAATAATAAGTGCAATGAAAAAAAGATAGTAAACGACACCTTTTTTGATGGCCTTTCTTAAACGCTGTAAAAAAAATCTCTAGTAACGTTTAAAAAACGATGCCAAAAATTCATTTATAGTGGCGTTAAAATAAATGAAACAAAAAATCATGGATTTTTAGTCGCATGTTTTCTAGCGGCGTTTATCAAAACGCCACCAGAACTTTTTATAGCATTTTTTGAGCACCACTAAAAATCAAATTTCTTGTAGTGTTTGCCCTTGAAGAGGAATGAGATGCTCATTGCAGTGATGCATTCGGAGTTCAAGTGTAATATGTCTAATCACATCTTATTTAAACTTGGTGAACATGGGATTGATGTTTGAGAGCTTGGCACGAAAACCAATTAATGCTACACCACTGGAAACAATAAACGAAAATTTCCATCGCCTAGGGATATTTTTGGTCTCATTCGTTATAAGTGTGGGGAAAATGGGCATCTTATGTAGAACTGTACATCGGCTGGGGAGAAATATGGAAAAGCATCGTTGGATAAGGAACCAATTGCAAAGGTACTGAAGATAGAACCACAAATAGCCAGGGCATGGTTTGTTCCAAGGAGATGCTACAATTGCCTCTGACCCGATCATTTATTTAAAGACTATCCAATGCTTCGTAAGGGAGAGCTGCCTATAGTTTTTCTTTAGCTTCAACACCTTCCACTTCCACCACAGCAAAGGAGAAGAAAGTTTTAGAAGGTATTCTATCTATTTTTGGCTTTCCTGTTCATGTCTTATTTGATACTTGTGCTTCTCTTAGTTTCATATTTTGTACACTTGTTGACAGATTGTAACATAAGGCAATTATAGCTTTAGATTCTATTTGTATATTATACCCTGTTGAGGGCTTGGCCGGTCTTTGTATTGTTTGCTTAGGAGTTTCGATTCTATTGTAACTGATTCTTCCCTTGTGATTTATACATTTTGGGTTTCATGGTGTTTGATATTTTTCTTGGAATGGATTGACTATCCTAGATTGTGTAAAACGAACTGTATCATTCAGTGGAGGAAGGCAAGGCATAGGTGGTATCCTGCGAAGAGCATAACTTGTGTATAACTAGTTCCCTTTATTCTCTTGATGTGGTGAAGGTTGAGTTAGGCTCGATCCCTTTTATTCAGGAATTTGCATATGTCTTCGAAGTGGTGTCGGGTTTACCACCTCTTAGAGAGATATAATTTCGCAATGATTTAGTGAAGAATGTAATGCCTATTGTGTTGCTTGTTTGTAGACTAGTCCCGAAGGAGAAGTTGGAGCTAACAAATCATGTTAGTGATTTATTGCCGAAGGACTTAATCCGACCAAGTCATTCGAGTTGAGGAGTGCCCATCAACTTTGCTATAGAGGTGGACGGTTCCCAAAGAATATGTGTAGAATTTCACGAGCTCAACAAACGAGCTATTAGAAACAAGTATCCTTTGCCTAGGATAGATGACTTGTTTGATCAGCTTCATGGAGTTTGAGTGTTTTCTTAGCTTAATCTTGCTATGGGGTTCCATCAGTTGAGGGTGGTAGAGAAGAGTATACCCATGACCGCTTTTAGATTCTCCAGTTTTATGAGTGGTTAGTTATGTCATTCGGTCTAGCTAAAGCTACAGCATATTTCATCGACCTAATGAATTGGGTTTTTCAAGATGTGTTGAATAAGTTTGTCCTTTTTATTGATGATATTCTGGTTTGTTCCAAGACCAAGAAGGAACATTCGTACCATATGAGGATTGTTTTAGGAACATTCGTACCGTATGAGAATTGTTCTAGGAACACTAACCGTATGTAGATATTTTGTATATTTCAGGAAAAGCGAATGTCATTGCTGATGCACTCAGTAACAGGTACGTAGTTATAGAAAATATTAAGGTTCATCCAACTCTGATTAGTCGTATCAACGTGAGATAGAATAGAGACTTTCATTTTGCTAGGGTAGTTAAAAATGTAAGCAAGAGTGAGGAACCAGAGTGCTAGCAGGGATTCAAGGTGGATGGCCAGGGCATTTTTAGAATGAACGGTGGGTTATGTGTCCCATATGTTGATGGGTTTAGATAGGAATTTCTAATAGAGGGTTACCATTCTAGGTTGACGATACATCCTGGGGTCACTAAGATGTATCAAGACATAATAAGGACGTTCTGGTGGGAGGGCATTAAGAGTGATGTTTCTATCTCTGTAAGAAGGTGTGCTAACTGCCAATAGGGAAAGGTAGTTGCCAGAAGACCGCTGGATTACTTCAGCCGCTTGAAATTCCTAAGTGGAAATGGAAGCAAATTTCCATGGACTTTATCGACGGATCGCCTAGGTCAAGAAGAGATAATGAGGGTGTGTGGATTATCGTAGATCGATTGACGAAGAGAGTGCACTTCTTACCTATCAAGACTATGAGAATAAACTCTAGTTTGACTAAGTTATGTGTTAAAGAAATCATCAAATTGCATGGTATTCCTTATGGTATCGTGAGTGATAGAGATCTGATAATCACAAGCCAATTTAGGAAGAGTTATTATGAGGCCTTATGAATCGAGCTCAGTTTGAGTGCCGCTTATCATCCACAGACAGATGGGCAAAAAGAAAGGATGAACCGAGTATTAGAGGAAATGCGTAGAGCATGCATTTTAGTTTTTTGGGGTTCGTGGGAAGAACACTTACCATTTGTTGAGCATTCGTACAACAACAGTTATCAAGCCAGTATCAGAATTGCACCATTTGAAGTGATGTATGGAAGGCCATGCAAATCTCTATCGAGTTGAATAATACCTTAAGATCGTCTTATGCTTGGGCCGGATATTATCCGAGATGCATTAGATAAGGTTATAAAAAATTATGTAGATGAAAGGCATAGAGACTTAGAGTTAACAGTTAAAGACTTTGTGTTTGTAAAGGTTTCTCTGATTAGAAGTGTAGTTCGGTTTGGAAGTGCCCGGAAGTCGGCTCCTCGACATATTAGACCATTTCCAATTTTTGAGAGGATTGGTACACTTGCATATAGAGTCAAGTTATCGATTAGGCCATCAGGTGTGGATGATATGTTTCATGTATCGAATTTGCTTAAGTTGGTACAGGATCCTTCGATTATAGTGGAAGCATCGCAATAGGAGGACTTGGAGATTGACCAAATTTTGTATGTATTGAGACAGCATGTTTATATTATCGATAGAGATACAAAGCGATTGAGGAATAAGGTTGTGAAGTTAGTCAAGGTACAAAAGAGTGAGGATGCTTGGGATTGTATATGGGAAATAGAGGATAATTTGAGAGAGTCCTATCTGGGTTCCTTCTTAGACTAGAGATTTCTTATCTTAATATCGTACAACTTTTGTAGTGTACTCACCGCTTGAGATAGAGTCACTCGGTATGCATTTTGATTGCAATTAATTTGTACATAGTTTTTGTAATATGCTATATATATGCCTGATTCTTCTATCTTCTTTGATTATCATTCTTATTTGAGTTTCAAGGATGAAATGTTCTAAGTAGGGGAGTAGTGACCCTGAAATTTGAACACTTCGTCTTTGAATATCGAAACATTCTGAAATATAGTTAGTTGTTGTAAATATGATTTTATAAACTTTTTTAACATCATTTAATTAATAAATAATGATCATAAACTTGTTTTTGAAAAGTGTTTGCAAAAATATATTCTTCGAAGAAAAATTGATAACATGACCAAAAATCGGTTTATCGACAAACTGTTTTTCGATCGATATAAGTTATTTGAACTATCATGCATTTAACTAATGATCAAATGAATACATTAGCAACTAATTAACATATACCTCTTCTTTTATCTTGGAATTTTCTAGAAATTTTTAATGGATAAGAGATATTATCATGGTGAGGGTTAAATGGTAATATGCATAAAGAAGAAGTGACGTGAAGTTGTCATGTAAGAAGAAAACTCCTTTGTGACCTTCCATAAGAGGTAGAAGACTTTATTAACCTCTTTCATAAGCCTATATAAGCAAGGGTACACCCATAGTAACCATTCACAAAAATTACAAATATTTAAGTGAAAATATCTATGCCTTCATCGTCTCTTCTTCTTAAATTCCTAAAGCAAATTATTTGAAAATCATCTCCAAATCACCTTAGATTTGGAGTGAATCCTTACCGCCACATTACAACATCTTCTACCTAGTTAGATTATGAAAAATCAAAGCCGCACTCCCCTTATATCATAAGGCCGTAAGTAATTGTAGAGGTTAGGAGGCAAAGGAGCAAGGCAAAGTAAGAAAGGAAACAAAGGAAAGGAGGTGGCTAGCTTTGGTTTGAACTTGAGTGTTTAAGCTTAGTTGTTTGTTGATTTTAAAGTGAGCTAACTCACAACATAGATTAAAAATATAACCCATGATTGCTTATGTTTTGTTCTGTTAAAGTTGTTTAAATTAACTTAGACATATGTTGAAAAAAATGTTTTTGATTATTGTTATGAAAACCAATTGACAAATGTACTGACTTAAACAGACTTGAATATACTTGTATGATGTATATCAAGGTCTTGGAATAAAGCACATAGTTTTTAGTTGAATATACGTTTGAATACAACTCAGATTTGAAAGTGTACCTATAGCGATAGCGCTATAGATGCAGTTCGGAATTACCATGTTTTTGGTTAATTCTGTGGAACTTTGTAGAGAGATCCTTAGGTGTTTCTCATCATATTTATAATGTTTCATATGTATGCTTGTGGCTATTAAAAGATTTAGTAGTAAAAAGTTAAGTAAGATCTTAAAAGGTAGCCAAAACATCACTAGTGCAAAACTGACCCATTTAGCCTTAATTCAGGACTAAAAGGGTTGAAAAGATATTTAAATTGAAGTGTCTTATTTCATCCTTTTTAGTCTTATTTCATCCTTTTTACAATTTTTTACTATCTATCATTAGATAATTCAAAAGTGGTTTGAGATATTTATGAAATTTTAAGAATTAGTTATGTATTTTTAAAGAAGAGATGGTTTGTTGAAAACATGTCATTTATAAGTTTTTAAGGGATTTTGTAAACTTGTTTTTTTCATGTAATATTTAGAGTAAATATTTTAAAACTTATTATAAATATTTCCAAGTATTTTAAAAGTACTAGTATTTAATGCACGTATGAGCATCTAATATCCATTTAATATTTAAAGATATTTATCATGGACGGATGCGTGCATTAAGTGCAAATGTCTTTGTAGTCGCAACACATTTCAAGTTGTTTAACCGGTGATATCGATGACAAATTGATATTAAAATTCCATTGATTGATAATCGGAAATGGTTGTGAGATTCCATTAACGAATGGGGGTAATTTTGGAATTTCAAAAAACACCATGTAAATCACATTGTTTGAATCCTCTTTATTAATAGAGTAAACAAAGATTTGAAAAGGGTTAGTATTGCTAAATGGAAAAATGGTTGATTGTTTAATTACTTATTCGAAAAGTAATTAACTATGCTTAACACTAAAATTCGACAAAGTAAGTCTTATCTATTTGTGAGAAATAAGATTGATGTAGACTAGGGACAAAGCAATAGTGCTCTAACCTACCAGGCTTCCCTCCTGACTTAGGAATACTAAGTCGGTAAATGTCAGAAACGTGTTAATCGTATTCATTTCTTATTGTTTATGGAAATTATTAATACTATACTTAACACTTAATGCCGATGAGGTAGACTTATCTATTTGTGAGATTCAAGAATGAAGTGTCTAGGAAAGGATTCATGCAACTAATGCTCAAAATTACCTGGCTTCACTCTTGGATAAGGAGTAGTTAAGTTCGAGTGTCGGAAATGAGTTAAGCGTATGAATCATAATTTTTATAAACAATTATTTTGAATAGATAATCGATTATTGGATTATCAGACTTGACCTAATAGTAACTTAGGAAGTAACCTAAAGGCTTCGAGATTTCATACCAATAAGAAACCTCGGGAAGGAGTATTGGTATGAAACATCTGTAGATTTCACTTACTTCTGAGAGGACCGAAATTGAGTTAACTGAAAAATTATCGATTGGTTTTGAAGAGTCTGTGATCGATTAGTGTTCTACTTATCGAATACTACTTCAAAACTAGTATGTTTTGGAGGAGGTAGCAAAGGTAATCTACATGGAGATTCATGATCTATTTAATGTTGATGATATGCGGGTATAATCAACTCTAGATCTAGAGTATGCTTATCTATATGTGGGTACTATGAGTTGATGATATTCAGAATTACGTGTTTAGACATGTGCCGGCTATATTACCTTAATGGTATATTTTATCTAGAGATGTACGACACTCGAAGGTAGTTTCTGACTGTTATGCTAGAGATTGATTTCGGCTTGATGGGAGCGATCTCCATGGAAAATCAAATATGCAAGCGTTCCTTAGAGGTTTTAAAGTCTTAGTTGCCTCGACGACCATCATGACCTAATATCCATCAAGTGCAAGACCACGCTATGCTTTGGTCATGATCCTACAAGTGCCCCTAATGGTAACGGAATGTTAGCCTTTACGACATATGGGTAGTGGTAGTCAGCTATATAATTCAAAAAGTGTTTTGTGGATTTGATGAGCGACTCCGCAATCAGGACGCTAAGATGGATACAAGCCAATCTTGTATAATCCACATCGTATACTAGGAGTATACATGGAATAAATAGACACTCTTATGGCTCTCAATCTACTCACTCTCAGTTAGCATCACCATAATATATAATTCCTCGGATACTCGACCATGTTTGAGTATCATCTACTTACAAAAAGTAATCGAACAAATACCAGCTCAGGCATCCAACACCACCTAGTGTTACTCGTCCATTTACTCAATGCTTCTAAATTGCACTCGTCGTCGCCTAATTATTCTATTCAGTTATAGTTTTCATTGCGACGGCCTGGGACATGGGCGCTTGTGATATTTCTACTTGAGATGCGTTTTATTTGGCAGTTTTCTGGATCTTAAATACTATTGGGTGGGTCACTTTTTATTGGCATCAGAAACATATTACATTATGCAGGGTAACGTTTCATAGTTTAATGAATCTTCCACTTATTTGGTATCAGAAAAATATTACCGAACATTCCATACTGCTTGGTATTACTAATTCATTTATCCAAAATTCTCACGCTATAAAATTGAAACACCCCATATTTTTAGTAACATTATTAGGAACATCTAATTAGGTAGATTAAATGAAATAATGTAAAATGGTTAATGGGTTGAGATTTGTGATTAGTATGGGTAACCGTGCTATACACAATGAACTAAAGAATTAAAATGTTAAGGCAAATAGACAAAGTGAAAAGTTGGAATAAGAGTATTCTAAACCCTAAACCCTTAACCCCATCATTTTAGTGTTCATTCTAAATTCACAAAACAAAAATACAAGCTAGAGGTCGGCCACCATTAAGAAAAGCAAAGAGAAGATTTCAAGAGGAAAAGCTTAAGGAACTTAATCAAGATCAAATCTCAAATCCTTAATCCCAAAGCTAAGGTGAATGATGACTATATTGCATTTTTATAATTTTTTTTGGTTTTATGATGAATCTGAAGTATTTTGCATGCATATGCCATGTTTTTGAATGATCAAATGTTTATATATGTTTGTTGATGATTTATGCTTAATCATATAGGTTTTATGATATGTTTTAATGTAAAAGCCATATTTAATGACATCCAAATGTCTTGAAATTTTAGATTTAGATCAAAAATGATATTTTAGAGATGGATTTCAATTTTCATAATTTTATGAATTAATGTGGGTTTTTATATTAATTTTCTAGTAAAGAAAATGATTAATTGGGTTTAAAATTATTTATGATTAAATAATATATGATTAGATTCTGAAATTAATATATGTTGAAAAACATATTAAAATATTTTCTATAATTTTTACAGAATTTTCCTAAGTGTTTTGACGAATATATAAAAGTATTTAAGGTATGGGACTTAAATGCTTTATACATTTATAAAAGGAGAACGGGTATTTTATAAATAAATTAAATTGTTTATTTTTGAAATATTGGCAGCGCTTTAAGAAAAGAAAATTAGCAACCTATAATATTTTGACAAACAAGGCAAGTTGGTTGGAAAGAACTTCATTTTAAAGTAAAAATCAGTTTTTACATGCTTTTGGCATGTTTCACTACTTTCGGCACCAAGGGTTCCGAACAAGTATTTTCGCCTTCATTGTCATCGAAATAAATGTGTCTGGCATCAAGTAATTGGCATGAAGCGAATTGGACTAAGGCGAAAAGCACAGGATCGAAGCTAAGGGTTCCAAAGATGTTGAAACGTTGCCTTGATTATTAATGAAAACGCGCCTGCTTTACTTTCGAAGGAAGTGATTCAAATTGGTTGGTTTTCGGGTGAGTCAAATGTTTTAAAGAAAAAGTTTCGAATAAGTTGTGCCTTTTGTTTTAAGTAAATGCTTTCGAATGGGGTTAAAACCCCTAGCTGCCGCATTCCTACCTTTCGAAGTCAATGGCTTTGGATGGTATACTTTTTTCTTGAAACTTAGCCGCTTCTCCAATGTTTTTGAAAGGTTGGTTCGACACGATCACTTCTTAGGAAATGATTTCGAAAGAGTGCTTTCACTTAAATGTTATAATGACCCTTTTACTCTGTTGAAGGTAAAATCCAAAGATTTCGAATGTTTAGTTATAAAAGGTTTTGAAAGGTAGTTCTACATGTTTTGCTTGAACCCAAATGCTTTTGAAAGGTTTTAAAGAATGGTTTCGAATGGGTAGTTTCCCAGTGGTTTCGACAGGTTTTAAAGGAAAGGTTTTCTAATGTTTTTGAAAGGCAAAATTTAAATGTTTAAAGATAGGATGTCCAAGGTTTTATAGCTTTCAACAGAAAGGTTTTTCAAGTGTTTTTGAAAGGAAGATTGAATGGTTCGAAAGGAATGTTTTGGCCTTTCGACCTAGGCGAAAAAGGGCTTTACTTGGTTTTGGAAAGGGTACTTTTAATGGATTCGAAAGGGTTACTTTCAAAGGTTTAAATGTTTTCATCAACAAAGATCTGAGTATAGTATATATTTAACATGGCAAGGTGATTTTGAGCAAAGCATGAAGTATATTTATTTTCCTTGTCTAAGTTTGGTTTAAAGTTTTTAAATCAATTTGGGATAAAAAGGTTTACAAGAAAATTTTGGGAAGGTTACCCTAAGTAAAATGACTCGGATATTAGAATACTAGATGGGACCGGTATAGGGCCGCGCCCTATACATTAGCTATAAGCCTCAGCTATTTTAGTCCAAAATTCCAGTGTGTAGGGCTTTGTCACTGGTAAGAGTGAAATAATAATTACATATAGAAGTGAATATATATTTGTATATAGTTAGGCTATTGGCGAGCCTGCAAAACCATTAGGATCATGTGGCCCAGGGAGAAGATAAGTTAGGGACACACCGTCTAGAAGAGGAGTATCTAACAGTTGTTAGATTATTTTATTTGTATTGTCTGGTACGCCTAAGTTAGCAAAAGGTTAGTAGTTAGCCAAACAAAACTATAACGTTCGAACAGATAGTTCACTTGTTACCTGGTATGTATGTTTACATGATAATGCTTTACTGTTTTAACCATTTTTGGTTGCAGGAAATGTTTTGCAGAAGATATGTTTTAAA
This sequence comes from Allium cepa, assembly GCA_030765085.1. Taxonomy (NCBI): domain Eukaryota; kingdom Viridiplantae; phylum Streptophyta; class Magnoliopsida; order Asparagales; family Amaryllidaceae; genus Allium; species Allium cepa. The sequence goes on from CM060935.1 coordinate 467,937,907, forward strand.
ATGATATTAGTGAGGGCAATCCCGTTCCGCTAAGCGACGTGGTCTCACTAAATATTAAATAACCGAGATGTATATATTACTCACACAAGGCTTTATGTATGACTCGAATCTTATGTTTTTCCCCTTAAACTCTTGGGTGCTCAAAATTGATTTGAATAGGCTGAGTTGAGGTTTACAGGTTTTTAGTAGATTAGCGAATAAAGTTTCTGGAGACGAGCAAGTGGCTGACGGATAGCTATTTAGGAGTTGTTATTTTGTTTTGTTTTATTATGTTGTGTTATATTATGTTAGTTATGACTATATTGTATTTTGGTAAATAGGGGGAATCTTCAAATGTCGCTCTTGGCGTATTTGTAATAATTATATTTTATCTGAACCTGGAAAACGATTATAGGATTATGTAATCCGGATATGAGACAAGTTTTATGAAAATCAAAATTGTTATTATGACAACCCAAAATCAGCACCCTCTAAATCCGGCACCAAACCACGCGCGTCCAACCCAAAGCGCACCGATTGAAGATAATCATGAGAAAGAAAAGAGTGGGTGAGAGGAAAGAAGAGAAGAAAGGAGAAGAGAAAAGAAGAAGAGGAGAGAGAAGTAGAACTAAAACAATGTAGAATCTCACATCGCAGCGGAATAACATACAATATACATTAATAATCTTTACAAAGAGAAACTGTAATATGCATAATCAATATCAGAGTGCACAATAAAAAATCATCGGCTTGGACAATTATAATTACCTGTCCTCACAAATGCTGATAATTTACAACAACAACAATGCAAAGCAGTGGAAAAATAAACAGATACGTGTATACGATATGAAGATTTCTAGCTCGCCTGCTGAAGCTCCACAAGCACCAAATCTGAACCTGTAAATATATTCAGCCTGACCCGAGCATTGACAGGGAAGAACGCCTAGATTAGTCTGGTAAACCAGCGTGATAAAAACACATCTCAACTGAATTATAAAGTTACCAAAAAATTTCCTTTATCATAATAAAAGTATCTCGTAAGACACGTCCACACATAAATACGGACATGTTTTTACCTTACGATAACCAAAACATTTATATCAAATCATTCTATATTATGATAGTGTCTATTGCACAAATAATATTAATATATCCGAAATGGTTACCTATATAGCATTTTGGGTAATTCATTACGCCAACAAACAAAGCTGCAAGCTCGTAGTGGAGTTTGGATTCCATACAAATGACTAGGTGAAGGGACTACCTTTCGGAAAACTCGGTACACCTCTAGAGGGATGTACCTAGGGTCTAGATACTGGACGCCTAAACCGACACAAGACCGACCTACCCCTTCCTGGATAGTACCAAGTATGTCATCAACCCGGTCGTTACCGACCTAAAATCCGTGGCCATAAGCATACACAACAATAATCACATACATGACGTCATAGAATGTAAAGATTTATCTAGAAGAGTGATAATATCTCCTAATTGGGAGCGACCCACTTAGCCTTGCTGCTTCTATCCCAGTTTCAGTCATTTTCCGGGGAGTGAGGCCAAAGAGGTATAGATTACCTTTCACATATCACATATCACAAATCACATCATCTTTGAATGCCACCTTACCATTTCCATTGACTACTAATTTCCTTCCACAAAAATATAACCCTTGAGCACGTACGTCTTAAGGAGGGTGTTAAACTAAAATAAGTTGCCTTCTCCGCCGCCACCGATGTAAGTTTGTAAAAACCAATCTACGCAATATTAGAAATGCAATGTCAAACACTCGTTCATACAAGTTGTCTAAGAACAGGACAAACTAAAGGTACTTTCCTACCACATCCTGTCAGGAAATCCTTAGGATTAGTAGCGAATAGTTCTTGCTTTGGATATTCCATAACGAAGAGACCACAGATACTATATGTATATTGGGATTTTAATCCTAAACAATCAACAAGCAGTCCTTCATTATGGAAATCCTAAATATCTATATCATCGACTAACCTGCACAATCATCGTATAAATGTTGGTCCGAAGTGGTTTTCAGATAAATCTGATTCTGGTCTCTTCGCACCAACAATGCAAAAGTGTTTTTCAAATTCACAGAGAAACTAAGTCTCATAGACTTATAACATCTCCAACATTCAACTTGCTATCCTTGGGCCAAGAAGGAAGCTTAATAGATTGGAGTAATCACCCCGCACTATACGAATCAACATTCTCAACATAAACGATAATTAAGCCTACACAGCCAGTTACGTACTAAGTGTACGACTAATTAGTTTCCACACCATGTTGAGGAACTAAAATGGCCAATTTTGATAGTCGATTATTTTACTATCAAAGCAATAAATAAAATCTGGCACATTAGTAGTCATTGAGCCTAATTTCAATAAACGTTTATAATTCAAAACACTTCCCAATTATTCACTTCAAAATATTTTTTAAAAATATAATATTCAAAACCATTTCACTTATTGGACATTTGGAAAACATTTCCGTATACTTATTTTAATAATAAGTAAATTTACAAATCATCTTATTTTCCAACCGTTTAAACTCCATTTTATAACATCACTTTCCAAAACATCCATTTTATTTAAAAGATTGTTCACTGTCCAAAATCGTGAATATAACTCCTTTTCCAAATTCATTACTTCTACACATTTAATTTAAGGGATTATCCACTATCCAAAATCGTGAGTATAATTCCCTTTATAAAAATCCATATTTATCTTATCAAATTAAATTGATTCACATTTATAAAATAGTGTTTAACTATTTATAATTTATAAACACTTCCATATATAAAATTCCTTTTTAATAAATTTCCATTTCTATCTCATTTATAAGTCAAAATCCAATTATAAGTTAATTTACTTATAAATCTCTTTTATTTGCAAATTCCTTCTTTCGTAATCTATTTATAAAGCCCATTATAAATTCATTTCTAAATTTTACTTTCAAATCCATTTACAAATTTGATTACAATTTCATTTCTAATACTTATAAAACACTTTTATGATTCCATTACTTTTATTTATAAAATATCAACTTTATGAATCTTATATATAAACCATTTATAACAAGTCCAAAAATCTCAATTTAACTTATTTTACAAAATAGTTAACTCCATAATCCAAAAATTGTATTTTAATTATATTTCACAAAACCATAATTTTTACAACATAAAAATTATAACTTTTGATTTATTTACAATAAATCCATTTCTTTAATCATTCAAAATTATATATTTTAAAAATCACTTTGAAATTCTTTTTATATTGAAATCATCAATTTAATATTTTTTAAATTTCCAAAATATGGCCCAATGTTGCAAAAGCGCTAAATAAGAGAATTCACATTAATCAACAATCATGGCATCCAAAAAATATATATCATAAGATAACAGCTTATATGATAATATCTTTAAATACAATCAACAACGGTGAGGAATCCAGTTGGATCCCTTCAACCTATAACCTACAACAAATATACATATCAGAAAATACGTACAATGTCTGCTTTGAGGCAGAGCGCATACGAAAGGTCGCCCACTCATACATGGGAACGTATAGGGTCTCATCCACTAAAATATGTGGGAATATATCCAAACCAATCAATATATATATATAATAATATCATATGTCATCCAAACAATCAACAATCATCATAAATAAAATTTATTCTTACTTGCTTAAAAATATAAGCGAGTCGGAAAGAGTGAGTTTTACACACTTTGTTTGTATTCGTGCGATATCAATTTATTCCGATTAAAATTAAACGAGTGTTTAATTTTAACCAAAATTTTCACCAACTCAAATAAATCCCAATCTATCTCCATAATGTAGCGCTCGTCAATACGAACCCAACTCGCTTGTTTTGTGCGAATCCGACCTCGCATGAAATGGTTATGAATTTTATAAGATATATGATTTTATATACAAATAAATTTACAATTTTTTATATTAAACCTTAGTTAAATCATGGTCGTTCGATTCCACCTCTACAAACCTAGGCCACGTTTTTAGCTTCTTCCCCATCTTCGTTCGATCACCTGAGAAAACCTTGCCGCCCAACTTCCTCGAATTTCCAATGGCTCCATGATAATTTAGGCTCCGATCAACCACCACCATCGTGCAGCCCATCCCCACATGCGCCATCACCCACAATGTCGAAGAGCTCGACCCCCAATCGACCTTGAAAACGTGCATGAACGGTCCACCAACACTGGGCGATTTTGGCCTCAACATCGCGAGTTAACCCATTATGGCTGTTGATCTTAAAGAGAATGAAGAGCTCTACATCTTCTTAGTTAAAGCCTTAGCCTAATTGTTGATAGATGAATTGAAAATCGAGGATGAAAGCTCGATCATTTCTGGTCATTGAAAATAAGAACGGTGACGGCTAATGAAAGGCTAGGGTTTCGGGCGTGTTGGTGTATATATGCATATATTTTTCTATTCAAACCCTTTTCACTTCGATCTCAAATGAAACGTGCTGCTAGGTGTTCATAATATTTTACCTTTATCCCGAACACAATGGAATATATATCTTAAGACAATTCCATGGTATTTGGAAGATAGGACTTCGAATCGAATTATCTTAATTAAATCTACTTGAATAAATTTTTATGCGTTTCAGCTTCCCACAATCAAACCGTAAATTTGATTGACATGAAATTTGAAATCCTATAATAACATAACATTACAGATCCAATGAAACTAGTTTCGTCGAAATCCGAGAAAGTTTGAAAAATGACTATTTTTACATGTTAATTAAATATTAAAATTTCCAATTTCTGTAAGTTAACTTTTAAATCAATTCTAAAAATTTATTATCACTATTCTAATTCAAATAAAATTTAAAAAAATGTTATAGAAACTATTTTCATTCATATTAAATTCAATTATCATTTATTTACACAATTTCAAATATTAAATTAACAATTTAATTATCCAAATAAACCACTATATTCGAAAATGAGTTATTTAACTTGTAAAATTTACTTTTCAATATTTAAATTCAATTAAATATTCACAATTTAAAGGACCAAAAATCTGGGTCGTTATAGTTATTTTTGTGAAATCTATACTTTTATTTCATATTCATGTGCCTCTAATATTATGGATACCATTAACATTATCGTATTTGGTCATTGGAAGTTAACACTATGGATGACTACAACATCTGCAGCGCTTAGCTTTGGGCCTCTAGATAGGGGATGTTATAAAAAATTCTATATAATATTATCAAATGTAACAGGTCAAAAGAATAAATGGAGAAAAATTATCGAAAGTCTCATACCAGATGGTACTATAGCTTTGTTTATTCTAATTCCTCGTTATATAGAAATATTAATCATTCAAAACTCACCATACTATTATTTATTGATTCAGAAGGGATTTCTAAAATAACTTTCCTCAAAATCTTCAAAAACAAAGAATTACAAATCTCTCATTTAATTGCAAGGAAATATATATTAAATTTCATTCAATTCCAATCAATTAAAATTTCGCTTTCCATAATAGCTTAATTCAAATTCATTTATATATATAGATACCCAAAGGCTTTTTAAATGATTTCCTTTCTGGTAAAAAATGATAATCAAATGCTAAGCATATTAATTTCATGTTATTATTTAAAAACTTCTAGTTTATTAAATTTAAATAGAATTAATTAACCGCATTAAAAATATAAATTTGAAATGCCATTTTATAAAAATCATTCACATATTTTTATAATCAATAATTGATGAATAAAATATAAATATTCAAAAAAATTCCTTATTTGATAAAATCCTCAAGATCATCATTTTCAAATAGTTTCTATTCACAGAATCCTTAAATTATTTCACTTAATATTTTCTGTCGCTATTAATATTTCTAGTTTTAAATAAAAATCATTCAAAAATCCACTATATTTCCAAAATATTTCATTTCTTTTAAAGCTTTCCATTTTAATATATTGGTTCCTTTCCTATCAGTTACTAGCATCATTCGATTATTTACAAACATGTATTTATTACTCAAATATTGCATAATGGATGTATAATCAACAATCAACCAACATTCATCACAACAACAAGTAAATTATTGTCCGCACACAAATCCAACCAACTCAAACCATATCACCCATTAATCATCATCAAGCGAACAAATTCATCACTCAACAAATTAAGAAAAAAACATAGAAAAAGTATTCTACACTATAGTTGTGGGTAAAATTATTTACTTACCTCATTCTCCAAGCAAAATCACTAAAATAAGCTTCACTGCCTCATCTCCTATTGCTGCCAGCACCATGGAATCGACAACAAACTCGTCAGCTTTGAAGTTCATGAGCCGCATTCAATCACCAACTACCTCTGACCTTGCATCGACAGCATCAGCCACACCTCCAGCCTATCGCTCTCCAGGTTGCACGAACCATGCTCCTTTAAATATCTTATGGCATTGTCGCAGTTTCCATATCGCAACTCTATGCCCGTTCGCCTACTCCCATGTTGTAGCTCCCTTCATGCCGTCATCGAGCATCCAGGCCTATCTCGGCCCTAGGCCCATGATACTTAAGCGGTGGCCTAGGGACTCGAATTTTAGGGGCCCCAAATTTAAAATATTTAGCATATAAGTTATGTTATCCATAAGTTACCAGAAATGTATGTACTTCAATGGATGGACATGCTTGTTGCTTTACAAGCAACCAGGGTTCAAACTTGGCCTTAGCCAATTATTTTTACCTTGCCATATGATTATTCTGTTGGGGGCCTCCTAAAAATTATTTTATTGGGCTTTAATTCTTTTTCCATAGGGGCTCAAGCCACTCAGGGTCGGGCCTGCGAGCATCTCCATGCTTCGAACACCTTCATGTAATTTTTTTTAAAGTCGCGATCGGGTTTGAGGATTCTATAAGGGGTTAAGGAATGATGGGAGCGAGTTTGAGACTTTGAGATTGGAGGTGTGGGCTTTGGGCTTGAATAATGAAAGGAGTACTAGAATTAGGAAATGCAATATAGCCTTGGTTTCGATCAATTAATTTTTTTGCATTTCATTTCTTTTCTTTTCACAACATTTTTAATTTATTAATAAATGAATTATAACCTAATGTAAATTGATTCACGCTTCAATTATAGGAATATAAATCGTTATCTGGATAATTGGTTTCAATTTAATATTTTGTTCATTTTATTTGATTATTCTTTGTCCCAACGTAAAGTAGATTTATTTATTTTCAACTATTTTAACATACAAAAATTATTTACACTTTAAATTATTTTATATTGATTAAAACATTTTATCTAATTTTAACATATTATTGGAAAGCAATTTACCAATTTAATTTAATTTCTTAAATTAAAATCTTTTATTAAATATATTTAATTGACTAAAAATTTAATTTCAAAATAATAATTATCACAAAAAAATTGAATTATTTTATTTTATTAAATTTATTTGTTTATACGGCATAAAAGGTAGGGTTGTTACAACTAGGTCAAACATAAGGCTGGTGAGTGAACCATATATTATTCAAGATATATTACAAAAATAATACTATAGCATGATATGAGTCTAACTCTTGACCACGTTACATCGTGTTGTCACATTATGTCTAACTACCACATACGTCTTGTTGTACCACGTCATCTCTGTGTGGACTCACTTCTCTGGACCGATCTTAAGCCTTGCATGGTCACATGTTGCCCTCCTCGTGTAAATCGCATATAGGACTCACTTCTCTAGACCGACTTCATGCCTCATATGCTCTCTTATTGTCCTCATGCTAAGCAGACTCACGTCTTGGTCTACCCATAGCCTACATGGTCGCTTAACATCCACCTCCACACTGGTTTGCCAAAGCACTACAAGGGATCAACACATACCAGGATCACCCACTTGTGTCACATGTCTGCATCCGTATTCGTATCTATATCCATATTTGTATCCATATCTGTACTTATATCCATATCCGCATTTATATCTATATCAATACCTATATCCTAGGCCACCTACTTGCGCCATAGGTTCATTCACATTCATGCCAATTATTGCATCACTTTACATATTATAACTACATAAATATCTAATTCAAACAATGATCAATCATCACACATATTCACTCGAATTTATAATGACATCACTTATCTCGTTAATATCCTCCAAATGCATCTCGAAAACAAGATGAACAAGACTTCGAATCGCTAAAAGTTAATTTATAAGGCACATACGAGTCTAGTTTGAACCTGCCCTAAAACATAAGCTACCAATGCCCTGGTTGCACCAACCGTTGAACCAGTGTACTCTATTTTTTTAGGATTCTCAAGCCATGGATTTTGATGTTTCACCATGTTGTTTCGCCTTTAGTCGCCTCTACTGTGCCTCCCATTTCTTGAAAACATCGCTAATTTCCAACCTCATGTTTCTAAGTCTAGTTTTATAGTTTATATCATCAATGTGAGTGTATATTCATTAGTTTACAGGAATCTGGTGAAAACGTATTTTTATATGTACTATTTATATCAAATTCCTTCCCAAATCCCATTTAATTTTAAATTTAATTGTTTATCTAACTAAAACTGCCTACATATAATATATATATAGGATTGAGGTTGCATTACAGAAAGTGGAAAGCGTGAATCTCTCACCAAAACTGCTCCTCGCTGCTTAGATCTTTGTTATCCTGCCTGCTGTATCTCCATGCTTTAGAGTTTCACCTCTAAGTTGATGTAGATGCATAGTCTTCCTTTCTAGTTTTATGATGCCATTGGTCTCATGTGATTTCATTAATTTTTGAGGGAGATAGTGCAAAAAGGAAAAAGAAGAAAGAGAAAGAACATAATTGGTTTTTGGAAAACTAAAAGTACATGAATTAGTTTTAAGGGAAAGGAGGGAAAAGAAATTGTATCCAGCTCCATGACCAAGCCATATTGGATGAGTCGGATAGATTAAACCAAAGAATAAATAAGCAAAAATCTAGAATGATAACCTTTAAACTCAGATACAAAGTTGGGTCAATGAATAAAACCATCAGCATGCCAAACATTTTCAAAATTTCCTACATGCCAAGTCAACTCAAATGCTGAAATCAAAACTAAAGACCCAATAGAAATCCTGGATGGATATCGATACATAGCCATGGTCCAGTACCGATCCCTAAAATTGCCTTAAATGACCCTTGACCTTATGTTGTGTCAAGCTATGGTGGTTGTTGATCCAAACAACAGTGTAAAATGGTTCACTAGCGACCCATGATCCAAATGACTAATGGATAAATCTAAGGTTCAATGCAACTAAACTAAATGCTTTTGCCTAACCATCGAACCTAAGAATTCATCTAAGTTCAGGCTTATATTGATGCATCCAAGTTTTATAGATGAAGATACAAGTCATCCAAAAAACCTTGAGGGGTCGAAGAAGGCTAAACAGTCAGTTCTATTGATCGAGGACATCATTTGGTACTAATCCATGGTATTTGCTGAGTTAGCGATGATCTTCTCAAGGCAACTCTTTTTGGACATGGGGAACATGAAAAAGAACGTGGTAGAGACAAATCTGGTGATCTTCATCACTAAATAGAGGATGATGGGTACTATTTCGAGGCCTTTTTTCGGCTTTTCAATTTTTGGTACTATTATGGCAATCTTATGGGTCATCACCAATCCATAGATTATCAATACATATCCGCGTTTATAAAAACTCTGTAGAATCACAAATAAAGTCCAAGTGGACGTAGGCCAATGATTAGCCGAACCCTTATAGTTGTTATGTGTCATTTTCTTCTTGTTGTTCATTTAATTTCTTCACTTAACTCTATTCTATAAATATTTTGGATGTTTGTGCCAATTTTTGGCATAAACATTTTGTTCACTAAGAACATTTCAATCTCTTGCTATTTGGGTCTATTTTCTATTTTTAATTGCTTTAGTCCACAAAGTAAAACCATCAATTTCATTCCTAAAATCCATGATTATTTGGATTTCGACAAATATATCATTCGGTTAACTAAAGTAATGTCTCCACGAAATATTAGGGAAAAGCCTGCTACCCCTAAACCCACCAATGAAGTTGAGAACATTGACTCTCAACATGTTGATGAGGATGCTTACCTGACACTATGGAAATTCAAAGTGCCTCAGATATTATTACCGAAGTTGAGATGGATAAGATGATGAAAGAATTGAAAGAGAGTTACTCACGAGCCAAAATGAGATAATGAAACAAATGAATGAGAATTTGGCTTTGATGACATGGATATCCTAGGGTTATAGAATGGTCACTAAAGAACTATCTCCTTTCGATTTAGAATATAAAGTTAATTCCTCATTGTTCGATGAGAAACACAGAGAAGAGAAGCAAAAGGTGAAAAGGAAGGATGTAGGGACCTCAAAGAGTAAAGATAACAAGGTCATAAGCATAAATGCACCGATCGTTTTCGAACCATCCCTATGGATCGGTACCGATCGCACTTATCATGGAGCGGATGTTGGGAACTTTGATGTTTTGGAAGGTAACTTTGTTGTTGGAGATGGACCAATGTTGAATGGTCAATGTGCTGGAGTTTAAGTTACAGCTGTTGATAATTCATGTAGAAATCATATAAATAAGTCATTTGGATGAACGGCTCTCCCACAGATAGACAAATGTTATGGAAATAACTAAGACTGTTTGCAAGGCCAAATACTCGAGGTAGGCCACGATTAACGTCGCTCAGTTGATTCGGTAGAACCTGAATTTTTTGCTAATATGGTGAGAAAGACGATGAGTGAGAACCAGCATGGGCGTAATAATGATTAGGGTTTTTCTCCTAGTACAAACTCATTTATGGAAGAGACATTGTAGGAGGAATACCTAAGAACGTTCACTATGTAGACTATTTTGTCCTGCAACAGGTTGATAGACCTAAGGCAGCATTTGTTGAAATATGAGTGACATATGGACACGACCAGGGCAATGGATGCTATAAGATGTTGATGTTTCCTGATATTTTTAGAAGCTGCTGCTACGACTTAGTTCACCCGACTTCTATCGAGATACATATCTTATTTGATCAATTGGTTAGGATGTTTACCAAATAGTTTTGCTTGCACACAACCCGACCAAAGGATGTAGTTCCATAATCAAACCTTTTTTAGAGTATCAGGGAGTTGTTAAAAGACTTTTAAGTAGGTTTATCATAGCAGTGATGGAGGTTAGCAATGATAAGAAAGACATTATTTTGATAGCAATAATTAGCGGATTACACCCGGATGCTGATTTTGGAAGATGTTTTAAGTTGAAACCCCCACCGATTATGGATGAATTCTAAAGAAGACAACCCATTATTTATTCTTTGAGGAGGTAAATACATCGGCTGGAAGAGTTTGTGGTAGACGGTCAATTGAAGTGGTATAGTGTAATGTTGTAGTAAAGAAAATCGGAGATAGTTCCAAAAGTGTGGCTGTAAACATGGAAAACAAATGGATAATCAAAAAAGAATCACCAGAGGAACGTACGTAGAAAACCGAACTTCAAGAAACATCTAAGATTCCCTAACTATGAGTACTATACACCGCTAAACAACATAATCGAGAATATTTACCTTGCGACGCAAGGTAAGAAACATTGCAGGAAACCAGCTCCGAGGGATTTGACAGGGTCTTGAAAATCGAACCTAGATGTGTTTTCCTAGGCACATTCAAACATGTGTGGAATATCATCGAATATAGCATGCCACATATTGAATGTAAACCTCATATGTCTTCCAATGAAACATAAATGATGTAGCTAGGTTCCGACGCGATCCATTATGCTAAAGGAAAAAATGGATAAGCTAAAGGCCAATGGCTTCATTCATGATGCTTTATACCTAAATGGGATCCAATCCAGTCCTAGTCAAGAAATCCAATGGGAAATAAAGAATATGCATTGATTATTCAAATTTGAATAAAGCATGCCTGAAAGAAAGTTTCCCACTGCCAAAGATTGACCAATTGTAGATCTTATCGCCACTATAAATCATTATTGTTCATGGATTCTTATTTTGACTGCAACCAAATTTCGATGCATATCCAATACTAGGAGCATGCTATTTTCATAACTGACCTAGGATTGTACTGTTATTTTTTCATACCATTCAGTTTAAAAAACACTAGAGCCACTTTCCAAAGATCGGTAAATTCTATGTTTAGAGATCAAATCAGATGCTCGATTGAAGTTTACGTGGATGATATGCTGATAAAGTCATAATGATTGATGAACCATTTAGAAATCCTATCATGAATGTTTAGCATGCTCCAAAGATATGGGATGAAGCTCTACCCATGGAAATGTTCGTTGGGGGTCGCATCGGGAAAGTTCTTGGACTTCGTTATGAACTCAAGAAGGATAGAGGTCAATCCAGAGAAGATTAAAGCCTTAGAAAATGTTAAGGCCACCAAAGATGATAAAAGAGGTACAGAGCCAAAATGGGATGGTAGTCGCGCTAAACCGATTTATTTCAAAGGCTATAGACAATGTATACCATTTTCGATGTGCTCAAAGTGGGAAAGGAAACTTCGCCCAGACGCAAGAATGTAAAGATGCTCTTCAAGCTTTGGTTGATCATTGGAAGGACTACATGTCGTGTCAAAGCTTTTGGAAGGAGAAGATTAATTTGTTTATCTAGTAGTATCTACTCATGCTTTGAGTGCTGCTCTTGTACATAGAGAATTCGTAACCCAAAGGCTAGTATAATACATCATTAAATGGTTAATCGGAGTGGAAAAAATAATCTATAGCTAGAAAACTGGCTTATTTATTGTTGATTGCATCTAGGAAGCTCCATCCGTACTTTCAAGCTCACCCAATTAAGGTGCTAACTGACCAACCTTTAAGTCAAGTTCTGCAGCGACATAAGACTTTAGGAAGGCCGTTGAAATGGACCATCAAAATAAGTCAGTATGATGCAATTTAAGGTCAAGTGTTGATCGACCTCATTGTTGAATACAATGCTCAAGATGATACGAAAAGAAGCACTAAAGGAAACTGTATATAGATGAGGCATCCAATAAACATTGATCAAGGGTAGGAGTGGTTTTGGTAGCTCCTAAGGAACAATCAATCTACTACACCCTGAAAATTGATTTCTCTACAACAAATAATGAAGCTGAGTATGAAGCGTTGATCGCGAGACTCAAGATTGTGAATGAATTAGGAGTCAAAATGTATACATTTATTTTAACTCTCAATTAGTGGTCTTCCATGTGAAGAAAGAATTCCAAGCCAAAGGAGCAAGGTTGGCCCCTTACTTGCTAAGGCCCTAGCGATATCGAAAATTATACGGTAACACACACCAGGGAGGACAATGCAAAAGCCGATTCACTAGCTAAGCTAGATAGCTCCAGGGATGCGCAACTCATGGGTTTAGTTGTGGTAGAGATATTTTCAGTTCCAAGCATTGACCAAGTGGACATCGATTGGATCGTAGAGGCTGATTTTGAGAAAGAATCATGGATGACTCCTAGTATTTGCCAAGAGTAACCCTTCCAAATGGAAGGAGAAGATGAAGAAAACTCCTCCATGAAGCTTTGTGATCTATTGTCCAAGAGGGAGTGCTGTATAGGAAGGGATTCTTAGCTCCCTTATCATGGTGTGTTGCTAATGAAGAAGCTAAAAGGATATTGGTGGCCGTACAAGATTGAGCCAGTGATGACCACACCAGGATGGAAAACATTAGCAAAAAAAGTTCTTCACTATGGATATTTGTAGCAAACCATCAACCAAGATATGGCTTATTACACAAAGAAGTTCGATAGATGCAAAATATTTACAAAGATTCATATAGCCTCACCGATGGAGATCACATAGATGGTCAATCCTTGGCCTTTTGTGGTTTGGAGAATTGATATTATTAGTATACTACTAATGTCGAAAGGTGGAGAAGTATGACATTGTTGCGGCCGATTATTTTATAAAACTGGCAGAAGCGAAACTGCTAACCGTGATTAGGGCTGTCAATGGGTCGGGTCGGGTCGGGTTTGGGTCGGGTCAAGTCGGGTTCGGGTTGATTTTAAATGGGTCGGGTCAACCCGTTTATTAAACGGGTCGAAAACGCTCAACCCGAACCCGACCCGTTTATAAACGGGTTGACCCGACCCAACCCGTGTAACCCGATTATAAATGGGTCGGGTCGGGTCGGGTCGGGTCGTAAATGGGTCAGGTCAACCCGTATAAGGTGTAAACGGGTCGGGTCAACCCGTATAAGGTATAATTGGGTCGTAAATGGGTCGGAACGGGTCGTAAACGGGTCGGGTCAACCCGTATAAGGTACAAACGGGTCATAAACGGGTCGGAGCGGGTCGTAAACGGGTCAGCTTAACCTATATACTGTATAAACGGGTTGTTAACGGGTCAGTTTCGGGTTGGCGGGTCAACCCAAAACCCACCCGTTTATAAACGGGTCAAATTCGGGTTGACCCGAAAATGACCCGCCAATTAAATGGGTCGGGTTAACCTGCTAATTTCCGTGCGGGTTTCGGGTTGTGTTTCGGGTCGTGTAGGAAATTGACAGCCCTAACCGTGATCACCACAAAGAAAGTGATCAATTTTGTAGTCAAAAACATTAACATTATCTTTCGATTTAGTACCCCGCAAACCATTATTTCAGAAAACAGGACCCAATTCGACAGTAACGAGTTTAAAAACTTCTGCAGTAAGCATTGAGAAAAGATTTGCAACTGTAGCACATCCTTAAGTGAATGGATAAGTGGAAGAGGTAAACAAAATAATCAAATCCATCTCGAAGAAACGATTGATAAAGGCTAAGAGGAAGTGGGTCGATGAATTACCATTAGCACTTTGGGCTTACGGAATAACCTAAAAGTTCATGATTGGTCATATCACATTCGTTTTGGCTAACAAACTAGAGGCCATGATTCCGATTGAATTAGAAGTTTCTTCTCATTAAAAGATCCATGGTGACCCTAGAATAAAAAACGAAATATTATTAGAATCCTTGTATAATTGATGAGAAGCACGATGATGATGATTTGAGAGCGGCTGCTCATCGAAAGCAAGTAGCTCAACACTACAACACTAAGGTCAGGAATCGAACATTTGAGATCGGTGACCTCATCCTTAAACGAACTTCCCCAGTCCTGTGAATATGGGTTCAAGCTAGGAAGGTCCATATGCCATTGAATGTTAGCTTGGAGATGGAACATTCAAGCTAGCAACTGTTGATGGGATTTCTCTACCACGGACATGGAATAGCGAGCATCTACAATGCTATTTCACTTAAATTTAACTTTGTACATATTTAATCAATTCTAATGTAACAAGGTAGAATCTGTCATTTTTCTATGGATATAAAATGAATTGACTTTGGGGATTGATGAATCTATGTTCTCATCAACCCAATCATATGCTGTGAAAAACAACAAAATTAAATAATTAGCATGTGCATAATGTAGGAATGCTAGTGCCCGGAGATAGGGCTATTTGAGTTTTATATTCCATGATTGGATTTAAGGAACAAAACTGTTCTAGGTATCCAAAGATAGATGCCAATCAACTCCTCCGACCCTCAACTTGGGTGAAGGAGTATAACACCTAAGGTTAAGATGAGATAGTTTACCCTGAAAGCTTTTGCATAGAGCTCGACAAAACATGACCCCTTGCCTAGAGGATGGCATTGCCAATGATCAATGCTCGGAGTTGGCGGGATCTAACACAAACATCTAGAGATAGAAGTTACAACACCTTGAAGAAGGCATCATGTTTACTTAGCCCCACGGATATGGCATATATGATCAATGCCTAGAGCTAAGTGAGATGGGATAAGACGTCTAAGAAGTAGACATTCAAATAACCACTTAAGGTGAACAATCTCTGTCGATGCTTGGAGATAGACGACACTAAACATGGATTCTTGAGATAGGTACCCAAGCTATAACTCTTTTAACACCAAGAATGATATAGACTCCATTGCTACCACTAGTTGAATGAAGCTTTATTAAAGCTAAGTAAAGCAAGCTACTAAGTATGCTAAATGAAACAAAGAAATCACTCGCAAGCATATGAACAAGATAGACAAAAAATTTTTTTTAATACATAAATAGATAGACATAAGATTTTAAAGGAAACAAATCTATTCTTTATTAACAAACTTTCTTAACAAAGATGAGGGG
Organism: Allium cepa; assembly: GCA_030765085.1. NCBI lineage: Eukaryota > Viridiplantae > Streptophyta > Magnoliopsida > Asparagales > Amaryllidaceae > Allium > Allium cepa. The sequence continues at coordinate 467,954,027 of CM060935.1, forward strand.
CTACACTAGCAAAACGTCAGCCTATTTACATAAGTTTAAAGTTAAACAAAAAGTAACAGAGTAGCAAAAACAAATGCACAACTAAGCTTTCTTCCTCCTCCTTTTCTCCTTCCATCGCTCTTTGGAAGAATGAGCATCAGATGTGCTAGGTTACTTTTTGTTTGCTCCTCTACCTTTGATTTCTTCTAGAAAATATCCCTTTGGGTCTGTGTCCCAATCATAGTCACTCCTCGAAGACTCAGGGGCCACGCCCTAAATAACTTCGGGTGTTGGAATGGTGATGGGGGCAAAGATAGATATGGTTGGCAATAAGAAAGATAAAGGAGGAGGAATGTAATCAAAGTTTTCTTTCTTAATCGCCTTAGTCAACATGGCCTAAGAACGTTGCATCTCAATTATTGTAGTCCTCAAAGAATGTTCCAAAACTCCAGCAAGGATAATGTCTTCATATCCTTGAGCCCCATGTAGATCCCATGGCCTCCTCTTTTAAAGCATAAATCATTTCCGCATCGGTACTAGGGGATGCTCGCCGGAGGAGCTCGAGTCTAATTGGGAGAATATACAACAATCCATTCAGTTTGCATGGCTTATGTCCCTAGCGTTGAGCTTCCTTGTGGCAATAGGATGATTGAAGGTTGACCTAAAACTTGAATGGGAAAAGTAGAGATTAATGACGTCAACCAATGTTATATGAGCTATCTCGAAAACATGTGAGGTCAATGATATACCTCTAGGAGATCCATACCATGTATAAGCAAGAGTGCCGACGGTGCCTCCTTCCAAGATGGGAGATAGAATGTGCAGCTTTGAGAATGATTCAAAGCCTGCTAAACCAGGTTCTTCAAGAATATAGAGAGCATATAATGTAGATGTTTGAATTGTTGAGATATCATGGATCACCATAGTGGTAAGAATAGCCATAGAGCCAAGAGGAGGAATAATAGTTTTGGTACCTGGTGGCCTTGGTATGTAAAGAACATTAGTGTTTGCTATGGACCCTAGGAGGATGGAGCTAGATCTCTCGCCTAACTCCTTTGAACCAAGCTTGAATTGGGCCTCAACGGACAGCTCAGGATGTAGGATGCATCGGCCAGTCTCAAGTGCTTCTAGATCCTCCTTCTCCAAAAGGTTAAGCTTTAGTTCTTCCTCATTAACCCATGCTTTGTCAGAATGTTCCCACTCTTGCTTTAGAATCTCTTCCAGGCCATGGCCAAATCTTGGGTATAGCCCTCCTTCAACCATCTTAAGTTTCCAACCTTGATGAAATTTGCATAGAATTGCATGAGAAGGGGACCAAGCTCAGACTTAACTTTATCCTCCATAGCCTTGACACATTCATTGCCCTTCTTCGCTCAGTTCTCGGTGTCATCTCGCATCTTGCGAGTATCTAGCAACTCTTTACAATAACCCTAGGCTTAGTTGAGTACATCATCCTTCTTCTTTTCGGTCGCCAATTGCTCTCTTACTTTTGTTTTTGTTAAAGCTTGGTCCCACATAGTCTTCTTAAGATTTTCATTCTTTAATGAAAGAGTGTGGCTTTAGTCATGAGTGGCCTCAACATGCTTTAATTGGTTTTGGCACTCTTCCTTCAAGGACTTACTTTGCATTTCAAACTTTATCTTAGCTTCGATCAATGACTTCTTAATTTCTTCGCACCCTTATCAAGATTCTTGATTATGCGCTTGTCGTCTTTTTCAATGAGCTTCATCCCTTTGACCTTAAATTTTCTTATATAAGAAATTTTTGAAATAGCCTCAAAAAATTTCCTCCATTTATGATATTGAACACAAACGTAGCTCATGCAATCAGCGACATTGATGCCAACCTTTATAGTGATATCTTTTAAATAAGGAATGAACAACACATCATCGAAGAAAACCTTTGGAAAGGCCTTTCTCATTGAAGCCACATGGGGATTTGAAACTGTCTCAATCTCTATGGTATGTTTTGAAGCATGAAGATGCTTTGTTGAGAAGACATCAAAAGTTGTGCTGTTGAAGGCGTTAAAGCTAAAACAATAGATATATCAATATATAGATCAGGGTTAAGTTGTGTTGAAAATCTATCCATACAATGGGGTAGAGGTAAATGCGATCTACGTCGAGGAGATAGACTCCTCTCTGATTACCTATAGCGTCCGCCATGCGACCTATAGCCTCGATCCTGTTTTTTTAATCTCACTTTTGTCACCTTCTTGAATTTGATTCGTGAGAGAACTCGCATGGACGATTAGACGATACAGATTTTCTGTACTTGCTCTCTTAGCTCTTAAGAGTGTTATATAGATGCTTATGCCCTATAGTATCCGAAAATGAAACATGAACGAATTGTCATGGATAAATGAAAAGACAATGCAAACAGTACAAAACGTAGCACCATGTAAGTACGGATGTGTCCAAGTGCCCCCCATGGACTTGGAGCTTGCTAATGTAGTTTATTTCGCCACATGAGTAGTAGGCACTTCATTAGGTGGATGAATAGGGGAACCAATATCCCTGATGCTAATATTACCGAGGCCAAAGTAGCCAATTTCGTTTAGAATACTCTAAAAGGACCTAAAGATTTCCTAAAATGGCAGGATAGGAGTCTTCTAGACCGTAGAAGCTAGTGGAAGTAGCATGGACATCTAAGACGAAATAATCTTTATTTTTGGTCATCAAGTCATGAGGAATGCATGCGCATCATCGCTCTCACTACTAGAGAACTCACAACCAATGTCAGCATCCTTATTGCCTCTACCATTACTCTCTATTTCGTTAACATGCTCATCCTTTCCTCCACTATCTCCAGCCCTTTGACTTGTTTTAGGATCAATAATCATGCTCAAAATAGGGGCACCTTATAACCTTCATCGAAATTAGCGGTAGCATCGAGCTCATGCAAAGAACCGTTATCATCCCTAATTTATAACCCACACTATAGCCCTCCTCTAAAAGTTATAAGTGTGCAAGTTCTCGTCAATGAGAAGCAATTTCATTTCCCTTTCTTTTAGTAGAACTTGATGGAGAGCTGCAAGGGTCCTTGCTAGGGCTTGGATCTTCTTGAATTATCTGCAAATGCAAGAAATGATGATATGAATAGCCAAAACTATAACATCTATGCTAATAAAGGAAACTGAGAATGGGACTTACATTCAGATAACCACCTATGTGTGAACCCTTTGGGCAACATATAAAGAAAAACTCGTCCTTAAAATAGCTTGTCTTATTCCAAAAGCCCAACACTATCTGATAGCCCTTAGAGGGTTCTAAGAAAGTGAGTGAAGGGGACACCTTTTCAGTGTTTAAAGCGGTATAGACAACATATCTCCTCAACATGGGGATCTCGTACAAATAACGAACGAAGATCATGTACATGCTATTCAGGAAAGCATGGTTGTTTGGATGCAAGTGGGCTGGGGCAAGCTTTATGAACTATAGGGAATAAAATTTTTGAATGGTGGGACACACCCGGCCATGCACATGTACCAATTACAAGATATGTATCCTTCTGTGGAAGATGTGCCCATTGAAAGCGCACAAGAACCAACACAACATCAAAGGGAATACTTTATCTCTTGCATATCCTCCTGAGATAAGCTTCATCCACCTTCGAAGCTGGAGAATCCTGGAGATCATTCAGATTAATAGCATCACCTATCAATATCGAGGGTAGCCCCTACTGTAGGCTCTTCAGCCAACACAAGGGGAACTATTTCTAAAGGCAACTCTGCTCGGTGGCTTGTTGACTAAGATCCATATGGTGTAGAAGTATTTTCGCCACAAGCAGTGTTGTCGAACTAGATTAAGTATCGGACTCGACGTATTTGATGTTGAAGGACATATTTCCATTGTCGAAACATGCGAGGAACGTCTACGATCTATAACTATTAAAAGCTTCACATGTAAGAGATATCAGGTATATTAAAAGCTTTAATTTTCATGCTGGAAAGAGAGCATTTTATAGTCGATGCACCAAATCTGACGATGCTGACATGTGTTGATTAATCGGTCTCATACATTGATGAAGATATGCAATTAAAGTTATAATTGTATGCATCTAATGTTGTATGGTTCAAACTTGTTACTTAGTAAAAAGATTGACAAACAATTCTTTCAAATGCCGATATGCATTCAATGTGACTGTTGTTATAAAGCGTCCCAATGAATTATGAAGCATCGATTATAGCTTGACCAAATTCGTTATGGAACTCCATTTGAAAATTTTGAGAGTGTTTGGTTGATATTACACTAAATGTTAGGGACACTGTGAAAAACTCAAGTTTTCCATAGGTAGGACTCGAAGCTGACTCGATTCAAAGCTCGTAGGACTTCATTTCGAGCCATACCTAAGGAATGTGCTTCTTTCTTGAGATAAAATCTCAAGTTTTTGCTAGGTATCCCCTACAGTTAGAATTTTAATGTAAATTTCCTAAGTATCGCTACGGACCTCGATCCATAAAGGAAGAGTGATGGAGTTCCATCGATGGTCGTACATGATCAAAGTTCAAATCGATAGTGAACGTTCCTCAAGTTATGTCGCCGCCTACTTTAAGCGAATCGGTCTAATTGCATTCGGGTGTGTTTAGATCTAAACTCCAAGTTGTTCAAATGGTTTGGTGCTCGAGAGATAGAGTATGCAATTGAGGCCTCTTGCAGCGCTGATGACAGGAGAAGATGGAAGCGATGGCTTGAAGCGGTGGGTCGATGATATGAAAATCGAAAACGGCGAGCTTGAGAATGAAAAGTCATGAGGTAAAAAAGGAAAGAAAGTGCAGTGGAGAATTGTTGGTTCAGTACATATATAAAAGCCGATCCCTAAACATACACAATAATATCGCCTAAGTATAGGGTATTGATCCTTGACCCATGGATCAGCACTGATCCATAAAGAAAGAATATATATATATATATATATATATATATATATATATATGTACGTATGCAAGTAATAAATGTATATATATGTATGTATGTGTGACAATAAGCAATTGGAGTTCGAAGAGTACAAAGTCCTACTTGTAAAGTTTTAAGAAATAGGTCACTGAAAACTCTCTAGAACCGGAATGGCGAACTAGAAGAGCATGCTTTAGTATTTTATACTATGCAAAAGTTGCAAGCTCAAAATCGTTCAAAATGGTATGACAATTGGCAAGGGATGTGATGCTTCGTAAAAACAATTTAGTTCACAAACGGTATTTATCCAAAACAAAGCTTGAAATTGATGATGTATTATTTACAATTTATCTTGATGTAAAGAATATCTTGTTAACACAAGATATACTTTGGAGGACAAATATTATCTAGCTCCATGACCAAGCCATATTGACAAGTCGAATAGATTAAACCGGAGAATAACTAAGAAGAAATCTCGAATAATAACTTCTAAACTCAAATACCAAGTTGGATCAATGAATGAAGCCATCAGCACGCCAAAGATCTTTAAAATTGTCTATATGCCAAGTCAACTCAGATGTCGATGTAAAAACTCATGTCCCAAGAGAAATCCTGGATCGGTACTGTTCTATAGCCATGGTTCTGTACCAATCCCTAACATTGCCTTAAATGACCCCTGACCTTATGTTGTGTTGATATAGTTGGTTGTTGATCCAAACAAGCAGTGCAAGATAGTTCACTAGCGACCCATGACCCAAGCGACAGATGGATAAATCCAAGTGTCAAAGCAACTAAACTAAATGCTTTTGCCCAACCACCGAACCGAAGAATTTGCCCAAATTCAAGCTTATATCGATGCGTTCAAGTTTTTTAGATGAATATACAAGTCAACCAAGCAGCCAGGAGGGATCAAAGAAGGCTGAATAGTTATTCCTATGGATATGGATCGGTATTGATCCATAGGGCATCATTCTGTTGCGATCCATGGGATTTGCTGAGTTGGCCACGATCTTCTCAAGACAACTTTCTAAGCATGGGAAATGTGGGGAAAAGGGTTGTAGAGACGAATCCGACAATCTTCGTCTATAAATAGAGAACGATGGGCATTATTTCATGGTCTTTTTCGACATTTCAAATTTCTGTACTACTATTATTACGCTACGAGTCGTCATGATACATAGAATACCAATCCATAAGATCGTGTTTGCAAAAGCCCTATAGAATCATAAACATAGTTCAAGTGGACATGGGCTAGTGATTAGCCGACTACTATAATTGTTGTGTGTCATTTTCTTCTTGTTTTTCATTTAATTTGTTTACTCTACTCCCTTCTTTAAATCATTTGGGTGTTTGTGCTAACTTTTGGCGTAAACAGTAACTCTTCACTATGAACTAAATTTCAAACTTGGCACCTAAATTACTTTGACACCCTTTCGACCACAATTCCTTTATAAAGACTCCAAATAAGACAAATCAAAATACTATATGAATAAAAAAAATGAGATGGTCGCAATGGTATCTATTCTGTCGTCAAATTTCAAGTTCAAAAAATGACCATTTGGTCCCATCCATATTTTTAATTCATTCTATTTACTTAATAAATTTATATAATTTCACATTATTATATTATTATTAATATAACTAAAATTATTGCTAATTTTTTGGGGTTGTACAGAAACTTTCTCAAAAATTGGTGAGTGGTGGCAATGTTATATTAGACGTTGTTGAATTTCAACAGCAAAGTTCTAGTGTTTGATCGAAACACCGCTCGGGAGTTTCATTTTGGTAAAATTATGTTTTATTGTCTATTAGTTGATTATTAAATAATGAAACATGACTATGGTATTGAAAAGAACAAATTTTAAACGGATTTATTTGAATTATAGTGTTATAATAATAATAAAAAGATTATCTTTAGTAATAAAGATAATTTACGCATGATCTATAGGCTTAAGTAATGAACTAGCTGCTAATTTTGAAGGATAACTCGTCTATGGTTTCATTTTCATTTTCAAAATAATGTTAAGTTTGACTCAGTTTATGCTTTTAGTTTAAACAATATTTTGTACAAACTAAATAGAGAAAACTGTGATTTTGTTAATTTAAAAATCAAATAACATTTTTATTTCTTATTTTGGTTGTTGATTATAATCTAATGAATAATATCATATTTTCCTATCTCTGTTATTAAGTTAATTAGTTGTTATTGAATGAGTATTACAACCAAAACTTAATTAATTCATTTAATTAGCATAAAAGAGTACTAATTCTAGATTTAATATACAATTTGTTCTCTACGTCAGATTGGAATCAACTTAAAAAGATATAAATATTATTTAACTGAAGTTAATTGTATTTCCTTCTCTATTCGATTTTAACTAAAATTTAAAAATCTATCTACCATCATTTACTCATGTCGCATATAATAATAAACGTATATCATCAAGGACCTTTACCTCAATTGGTTAGAGGTATGGTGCTTTAGATGTAGGTATTAGAGGTCATAGGTTCGAGCCCTTGAGACATCATATTAAGTGCTCTACTAGAAATAAGTATCACTCCTGTAATAAAAATAGCAATAATTGTATATTCGTTCTCACTTGGTATCTACTTTATGTTGATCAGCATTGATATTTTTTTATATGTAACAATAATTATCTATAAAATAAAGTGGGAAAATATCGTTTATTGTACATTTCAATTAGGATAAATATATTCACCATTTTAAATTTTAGTTGAATAAAATACAACTAAATTCTATTAACTATCATTTTTAACTCTTTAATTCAATTTAAATTAGAGTCACATCAAATGATATTACCATGCAATTGACAGAAAAGAATTAATTGCTCACCATTCAATTTATAAAATTAGGATTATTACTAATGTAATGTTTCAAGTTAAAAATGACTTATAGTTGATGTTAGTGTTGGTTATATAACAACGTCGTATCCACTAATATTAGTTGTACTTTTTACCCTTTGATATTATTTATACATATTCGCCATTTAAGGTTTGTCAGAAGTTTTTAAGGAAAAAACGACCCAAGAAAATTACAATTCAAAAGTTCATGTTGGTTAGAGATATGTATCATATGCCAAGAAATAAACCAAGGATATTTTAATATCTAGGCATTCCCTTAATATAATAGTTTTTCTATTGTAAAATTACTTAGGCTCTAAATAATATGGCTATAAATAAATTTGAGGTGTTAGTTTTATCCTTTTAGTTATAAATTTTTTTCTCCTTTCTTTCTTTTTTCTCCTTATTGACTTTCACCATCACGAAGCTCCACAAATATCACAACTCCATTGCTTCCAAATTATTATCAAACCACCACTTTGGTTCTACCTCCACTCAGATCGGCTATCAGCAACGCACTGCAATCAAATATGACATCTACACCAAAGAATTCCAACCAAATACATAATTTATAACATATAACCTGGCATAGATACTAGATCGAAATCCATTTTAGGCGAATTATCAAAATGAACATTCACAAATTGGCTTCGCATCTACTACTCGACACCTACCTCCATGATTTCCAAAGTCCATCATTGTTTCCAGGTTGTGTTGCTAATTTAAATTATTTTGTTTTGGGCGAAGAATAAAAAGGAGAGGTATTGTTATTATTATTATTTTTGAAAAAAGGAGGAAAAAAGAAAAAAAAGAAAAATAATAATAATGGAATTTTGGGGTGTAGAATTAAAACCCAAACAAACTCTTAAATGTGAACTATGTACTGATAAATATTTACATCTTGCACTTCCTATGCTTGTTTAATCAAAGAATGCAACCGAGAATACCATTTTATCAGTAATAGTTAACCATTAGAAGTTTGTTATTGGAACTCTTTCAGGAGAAAAATGTATTTAGATATGTCATAATCTAATATTTGAAAGGGAGTTTCAATATCTCACAATTCCTTGAGTTCAACATATTCATTTTACTAGCTACGAGTCTCTTTAGAATTACCATTCTATAAAGCCACATGTTATATCCGCCTCTTCATTTTTAGGTCAAATACATAATAACTCCTTAGGAAAGTCATATTTATGGGTTTTGGATTTTGGTGCTTCCCACCGTATGTCTCGAGACTCTTCATCTTTTTCTACTTTGTCTTTATCATCCTCCATTAATGTTATGATTACTGATGGCACTCCTATACTTTTAGCAGGCATTGGTTCTGTTGTTACCTCCAACTTATCTCTTTCCAATGTCCATCATATCCCGAATTTCATATTAAACTTTGTATATGTTGGTCAATTATGCAATTCTAGCAATATAATATCAGTTACTTTTGATTCTTGTTTTGTGCAGGATTACAATATCAAAAAATGATTGGGATATGCCATAGGGAAGAGGGACTGTACTTTTTGAATGAATTAAAAGTTCAAGCTAGTTCTGCTACTAGTATCAATTTATCTTCTTTTAGCTTATGTCCTTCTTCCACTAGATTTTATTTTTGACATTCTCATTTGGGTCATCTTTCTTCTTCCCATTTGAGATTTTTAGCATCTACAGGTGTGTTAAGAAATTTCCAAACTCATGATATTTTTTATTGTAGTGGATATAAACTAGCAAAGTTTTCCACTTTATCCTTTAACAGTAGCATCTCTATTCCTTATACTTTATTGATTTGATTCATTTAGATGTCTGAGGACCATCTTTAATTCCCACTAATGAAGGTCTCGATATTATATGTCCTTTATTGATGACCATGCATGCTACTGGCGGGTCTATTTAATGAAACATCCTTCTGACTTTTTTAAAATATACAAAAACTTTAGCATACTTATCAAGACATAACATTCGTCTGTTATAAAATATTTTAAGTGTGATTTAGGTGGAGAATTCACCTCTAAGAAATTTTGTGAATTTCTTTCTTTGGATAGAACTATTCAATAACCCTCATGTATTGATACTTCTCAAAAAATGGAGTTGCAGAAAGAAAACATAGACATATTCTTGAAACTGCTCGATTTATGTTACTTTTTATGTCTGCTCTTAGGGAATTTCAAGGTGAAGCTGTTCTTGTGGCCGTTAGACAAATTAACACTATTCCTTTTTCTCACATTTCAAGTATTTCACCTTTTGAAAAATTGTATAAACATGCACCTAATTATTCTATTTTAAAGTGTTTGAGTGTACTTGTTTGTTATTCTTCCTCATGTAGAACGTAACAAATTATCTTCTCGATCGGCTATTTGTATTTTTCTTCGCTGTGGTGAGAGTAAAAAGGGTTATAGATGTCTCGATCCAATTTTAGAACTGTTGTTTTTCTTGAACATGTAATGTTTTACTCTATTTCATCCAACACTCATGGTTTAATCAAATCTAAACTAATTCATATTTATCACTTTTTTGGGGATAATAATATACTATTAGCCGCATGAAAAATGGAACACGTGAAGCTGCATCCTTCCCCTTTCAATTTATAACTGAGCCATAGATACACCTCTTCATCGTTCCACATGCATTTGTAAGTCTAAAAAATTACCTGATTTTACTTAATCTTTTCACTCTTGAACCTTTTCTTTGTTCTTAGCCTCCATTTATAAACTTTCCAAGCCAATTTCTTATAAAGAGGCGGTTCTTATTATGTGTTGGTAAGAGGTTACGATGAAGAGCTTTTTTCCTTACATAGGACATGTACTTGGGATTTGGCCCCTCTACCTTTTGGTAAGAGTGTTGGTAGTCGTTGAGTATATAAAATTAAAACTACATATGATGGATCAATTGAAAGATATAAAGCTAGATTGGTTGCAAAAGATTACTCTCAACAGTATGTCATGGATTATAAGAAGACATTTGCTCCGGTTGCAAAGATAACTACCATTCATACTCTCATAGTTGTAGCTTCCATTCGAAAATGGTCTATTTCACAAATTGATGTTAAAAGTGCATTCATGAATGTCGATCTTTAAGAAGTTTATGTGGAACATCCTTTAGGCATTCCGCATGAATCTGGATATGTTTGCAAGCTTAAAAAACACTGTATGGACTTAAGCAAGAACCTCGTGTTTGGTTTGAGCAAATTTTCTATTACGATTAAATCTCTTTGTTTTGTCTCTAGCTTTCATGATAATGTCCTTTTTGTTAAAAATACCAATGAATGACGTATCAATTATTACACGAGACGATATGCATGACATTTCTTCCTTAAAAAAGAAGTTTGCTATAAAATTAAAATGAAAGATCTGGGTCGTCTAAAATATTTCTTAGAAATTGAGGTGGCTTACTCACCAGAAGGTTATCTTCTTTCTTAGTCAAAATATGTCATAAATATTTTTGAGAAAGCTAGACTTATTTATAATAAGGTCCTTGATACTCTTATCGAAGTTAATGCAAAATACTCTCCTTTGGATGATACACCACTGTCAGATGCTACTTTATACCGTATCGTTGTTGGAAGCTTGATTTACCTTGCCATCACTCATCAATATATGATGTTCAAGTTTATAATATGTTTGTAGCTTTCCCCACTACAGTTCTCTGGGCAACCATCCTTCGTATTTTAAGGCATCTTCGAGGTACTATTTTCCATAGCATTCTATTTTCATCCACCTCATTCTTGGAATTGCATGCCTACTCTGGTGCTGATTATGGTAGCGATTCCACAGACCGCAAGTTGACGACTGGCTTTTGTATTTTTCTTGATGATTCTCTTATATCTTAGAAGAGTAAGAAACATCTGTTTTTTCTTATATTTTAACCGAAGCAGAGCATTGTGCTATGACATCTACTACTAATGAGATTGTTTGGCTGCATAACTTACTTGAAGATATGAGAGTGCTTTTTCTGAACATACTTCTATGTATTGCGATAATAAGAATGCTGTTCGGGTTTCTCGCAACTCTGTTTTTCATTAGTGAACCAAACATATTGAGATTGATTGTCACGTCACATATCATCATCTTGAGAAAGACGTTATTATTCTGCTTTTCATTCCCTCTTCCATGCAGATTGCATACCCTCTTTACCAAGTCACATTCAGTTTCACGTTTTCAATTCCTTGTTAGCAAATCTCGTGCTTATGACCACAACATCCTGAGTTAAGGAGAATGTTAAGAGATATGTATTATATGTGTGGCTATCATGGTAATGGTAAAATTTTCATTACCATACCATCACCAGTCAACTGATTATAATTTATGATTGAAACCTGTATACCAGTTTAATCGGCATGATAATGGTAAATTTACTATTTTCCGTGGTAATTTATCGGTAACATTTCTTCAAAACCAACGGGGGTGGTAACTCTACCAGTTAATTTAAAACACATGCATATTCATGTAATATGTTATTATAGGCACTTTGAACCAAAAAAATAATTAAATTTAATTCAGCAATCAGGCAAAATAATGTAAAGTGCACATCTTTTCTTTTTCATTTGTGTCTTTATTTATTAACACGATAAATAGTACAATGAAAATGCGTTATAGTGTCAAAACATGTTAAGTTACAGATTATCTTGGACACAGGTTAATTTACCATTACCGGTATAATGTTTACCAGATTATGGCCATATCAATCTTCAGTATACCAGCTGATCAATAATGGTACCAGTAAATAATTTTAGTTTATCAATAAAAATGGTACGGTAATAGTATTTACTAAATGGTAACGGACATAACAACATTAATTATATGTCAAAAAATAAACCTATAATATTTTAATATTTAGTCTTTCATTTTTCCTTTCCCTTTGTTACAATGTTACTATAGTTTCCCACGTTTAAATAGTTAAACGGCGGTTGAGTTTGAGTGCAACCAGGAGAACTTTGTTTGCAATCGGAACGGAGGAAAAATAAGAATATAATACCAACAGACGTGTTCAATATGCAGCTACACAAGTCGTGCCATCACACCTTAACAAAACCACAAAACATTTCCAACCACTAAAATTCTTCAAAACATACACGACAATGGGACTAACCACACCAGAAGAAGATCCACGCAATGCTCTTCTTCTTCGTCATCGTCAATCTCCGCCGAAGGATTATCTCCACTTGTCATACATAACCCACTTCATCCTAGGGTTAGGGTTTCTCCTCCCATGGAACGTCTTCATCACTGCTGTCGACTACTTCGCCTACCTCTACCCTTCCAACTCCATCGACCGCACCTTTTCCGTCTCCTATATGCTCTCCTGCCTCTTACCACTGATCTTCATCATTTACTTTGGGGCTCACAAGTCTCGCTCCGAGCTCCGAATCAACTCCGGCCTCGTCCTCTTCACTCTCTGCCTCGTCGTGGTTCCTGTCATGGATTTGAGCTTCGTGAAGGGCCGTCCAGGGATCTATGCGGGGTATGACGTCACTGTAGGGTCGGTGGTCCTAGCCGGCGTCGCCGACGCGCTTGTGCAGGGCGGTGTTATTGGGGCCGCTGGGGAGCTGCCTGAGAGATACATGCAGGCTGTAGTTGCTGGCACTGCTGCATCTGGTAATAGTTAAACAGTTTTTAATTTCTATATGTGGTAATTTATTGATTAATTAATTAAGCTCATTTGTTTGTTGTCTGTTTATTTGGAATGTTCTGTGATGGTATGCGTCCTTTTGATTAGTTTAATATGCACACAGTTTGGATCAAATGATTGTTTGTTTACACTTCAGCACGACGAGGCATGTGATGTTCCTTTTGTGCGATGGTGGACTAATTTATAATCTATCTGTTTTATTTCCCCAAACTTGCACGATGAAACATGAATGCTCTAGTGTTATCTCATAGTTCGATTCAGGTTAAGCAAATATGTAAATCTCAGTTAGGATTTCAGGCGGAAAAAACAGCCCCCTTAAAAAATTCTCAATAAAAGACTCTTTTTCCTTTTGATAATCAAGGAACCAAGTTCTCCTTGTATTCAAAATTTGACATCCCAAAGGTTTTGGTCTGTTCGGTTTGAAAAATAAGTTTTGCACTTTGTTTTCTGGTACGTATTTCTCAAAAAAAAAAAAAAAAAAAAAAGAAAGAAAAATTTCTTCCACCCAACCAATTACTCCACTAATCCACACTCATCCACTTTCTTAATTTTATTCCGCACGACTAAACAAAATAAGTTTTGTGGTTTATGTTTCTTAATTTTTGATTCAGGTTTGAAACCCAAGTTACCCAAATGGACTGATTTATTGGAACAAAAGAATCATTTGCCATCTAGAAATTTGGATCTTTTCCCTAAATCAGCAAAAGGTCATATTAGCCTTGTTCTGTATGTCCGTAACCTTCCACAGTGGTTACAAGTTGCTGTTAATAATTTGTCAAATGTTAAAGGAATAGAAGAGACAATGTCAGTGGTTAGCCATGATGATTACTTTGGCAAAATGGGTAAAATTATCCAAACTATAAAAATTTGTCAACTTAGACCATTACCAACAACCTGACACTTCATTCTCTCTCTTGTTTTTCAACTAAATGAACGAGTTGTACACTCAGATAACTGTGGAACCATCCATGGACCGGTTCTGGGAACAAATAGATGAGTTTTATAACGGTGAAACTTTCGCCATTACAAGTTTATAACGACGAAGTCTTCGCCGTTATAAGTTTATTCTTCTATTTGTAAACTTATAAATTTATAACGGCGAAACCTTCGCCATTATAATATTATAACGATGAAAACTTCGCCGTTATAATCATCGGTCCTCTGTTCAGTTGAGCAGTCACGAGATCAGTCTGAACCAACCATGAAGAAGTGAACAAGCCATATCTAGTTGCACGGTGGTTAGTTTTTCAACTGAACAAGCCATTGTTGGCCGTGTCCTTAAGCAAATATTTGCTCCTTATTCTTCTCATTTATACCCTAATAGTTTTCTCGGTATTTCACCAGATGATTGCCATGATAAAGATAATACAAATAAAATGAAGCGTGATGGAAATGCAGATTAATATGATAACCATATATCATCGAGAATAGTACCTTTTGAAGCATCATTGGTGGTGGATGATGAATACAGTATGGGATGGTTTAATAGAGACAAAAATAAGCTCGAGGCACATCCTTTTTATAGACGTAGATCACTTCGTATTCCCAAATGCTTATAGAACTATTTAACTACTTACTAAACTAAAAAACAAGAAATGCTGAAATGATTCGTCCTTTTCTTGAATCATTGTTAATTTTAGTATATGCTGCTATTAACTAATGATATGAGACAATGAGGGTTTGAGTAGTTTTATACGAACCGTTCGGTTTTGCATAGCCGGATCACTACTTTTTATTAAATTTTGCATAAACGGAGGACTATTTTTCCACCTAGTTTTGGAAAACTGACCGAAGTGAGATTTTGTAGTAGTTTTCCTATTTAATTTTAAAAGGTCTTTTAGTGGCGTTGACAATAGATTTGTTGCATGCAGACAATAACATCCATAATTTTTATACTTTCCAAAAGGAAAAAAAAACCATTTTCAATTTTATATGTAAAAATCATTTTTTAAATTGATCGTTTTACATCCCCTTCTCATAATTCATGCATTTTGAAAACGGTCTTGAATTTTCAAGAGCGTGCATTAAATCCTCAACAAATATGGGAATGTTTATTAGTATATTAAAGAATGCTATGGTGGCATAGTGAAAAGTTAACGACTCTTATTGCATATCTTTGCCCCTAATCAATCTTATTTGTTCTTTTGATTTACATATTGAAATGTGAACGACTCTTACTGCATAGACACAACACAAGTGTTAGAACCTCTACTCTATGATTTCGATGACAACAACTATACAATCATACACATACAATATGTATTCCATTTACTTGCAGATAAAAGCTTTTAGAATTCAAATTGAAGACGATTATCAAAGGAGAAGAATCATCGGTTTTAGAAAAGCTAATATAGTGTGTTATCGTCATAAGATATATAACTTGTAAAATCTCCTTTAGTAGTTTTCAACACAAACATTGCACGACAAAACTTTTCAACTCTTCATATATCAAACAGGCTGAACTGAAGAAAACAACATATGTCAGACGTCTGACATTACATATCAGACGTCTGACTGAAGTCACTGATTTTAAATAGCGCATACATATCAGACGTCTGTCAATACATTTAGACGTCTGACTCTGGCCTCTGTTAAAAAAAAAACGCACACATACGTCTGATTGTTATGGACAGACGTCTGTGCTGGGTAACGGTCATAAACAATGAACAGTCACATGCTTCATTCCAACGGTTGCTTTCATAACTCTTCACTGCGTCTCTTCCTCCTCAATGATTGCAACGTTTAAACTGAAATTGAAAACACTAACAGATGCTATTCTTCACGAGAACTCTTCAACATCTATAAAAATGTAAAGATTCTAAGAAAGAAACTACTTGAATTTTCTAAGTCTCATATCTATTTTCTTTTCATATTCTGATTTCTAAAAGCAAACAATATATCAGTCTTTATCACTTCATAAAAGCAAAGCTTTACGTACACATACTACTTAAAGGAGATTATAAGAAGATTTGTATTGTGCAGTCAAAATCAGTTTTTCTCAGAACACATACTTGTTTTAGAAAGAATTTTTATATCAAGCCCATTCCTTTGGGCAAAGCAAGAGGTGTTTGCTAGTTAAAACCGAAGAGGAGCTTCAGGACTGGACGTAGGACGGAAGGTCCGAACCAGTATAAACCTCTGATGTGATTGTTTTTTACTATTATTTACTTTACTCTGTTGTTATAAGTTAGCTTTTTATTACACTTGCATATTAGATATAAATACACGATCCATACACTCTTTCATTTGGTATCAGAGCACGGTTATCTCAATTCACAGTAACACATAATTAAAGCATATTTAATATGTTTCAATTACGTTTGAAGAAGGACAATCAACTGCACGTATTCCTCTATTCACTGGATCTAATTATGCTTACTGGTCTACACAAATGCGTATTTTTATGGAAGCAAATGGCTTAGAAATTTGACAAGCAACACAAGTTAGATGTGTAGCACCGAAAATAGATATAAGAACTTGGACAGATGCTCAAAAGAATATAACAACAAACAATGCTAAAACCATGAATGTTTTATTCTATTCACTTTACAAAAATGAATTCTCACATGTCATGTTGTGCACTACTGCATATGATATCGTACATTACAAATCACTCATGAAGGCACTAACAAAGTTGAACAAACAAAGTTTTCCATTTTACAAAATCAGTTTTCTTCATTTAGAATGAAAGCAAATGAATCTATTGGTGATATGTATGTTAGATTTCAAACTAACTAACATGATCTCATGGCACTTGGAGTCAAATTTACAGATTTTGATTTAGTTACACGTATTTTAAATTCCTTAACTAATGAATGGTAACGAAAAATGTTGGCCATCAAAGAGGCAAATGACTTATCTCAACTAAAGTTGAAAAATTAATAGGAAATTTGATGTCGTACGAAGCAAATTGCAGGCAAAAAAAGAACAAATCAATGGACAGAAAAATATAGCCTTTCGAGCCAATGATAATAATTCAGACTTAGACTAAGACGAGATCATATTTATTACCAAAAATTGCAACAAATTCAAGAAATTCAAAAAGATGACGAAATCTCAAAACGGAGGAAATTCAAATTCATCCAACCAAACTTCGATCAAATGCTTTGGGTGTGGCAAGTTCGGACACGTGAAGAAACAATGCTCAGAACTTAATAATGACAAAAAGAAAGGCAAGTTCGAGAAATTCAAGATAAGAAAACAGGCTTTTCAAATAACTTGGGATGACTCAGATTCGTCCTCATCATCAGATAGTAACGGCAATAATGATTCTGAGCAGGCAAATGTATGTTTCATGGAAAATACCGAGGAGGTATGTCCTGATCTTACTTACAATGAAATTTTAGATCTCGGCATGGAATTAGATGATAAATATAGGAAACTAAAAAGTTAAATAAATAATATGTTGTTAAAATTAATCGAATGGAAAATGAAATATGATTATTAAAAGATGAGAAAACCATTTTAGAAGAAGAATTAGAAACTACACAAGAAAAATTTAAGAATCCATCTACTCAAAATGATTCATTGTTGTGTGAAATAGGAAAATTTAAACTAGAAAATGATGATATTAGAAAAGAAAACGTTGTATTAAAGAACGACCTGGAATCATTAAAATCTAAAACTTCTCATCTAAACAATAAGTTAAATAAGATTACTAACAATGTTTCAAAATTCAATAAAGAAAAGCAAAACTTGGATAACTTGATCAAAATTTTCAAACCAACGGGAAATCGCAATGTATTAGGATTTAAGAAAACTTCAAAACATAAAAAGATAGCTCACTATAAAATAGGTTTAAGAAGTCAGGTACTAAAGAAAAGGTGTCTTTAACATCAAAACAATTAAAATATGGATTTCAAAATTAAACAACAAACTAATTAGACAAAAACACATAGATAACTATCTGAAAAATGTTCATAATAAAAATTACTCCTTTAAAGGTCCTATACCCTCTTGGGTATAACAACCTTCTCTTTCTAACACTTAGGACCCTAGCAAAGAAAGTAGGTAAACTGTTTTTATCCTGCAGGTACCTAAAAGAAAATCAAATAACAAGGAGAAATAAATACTCGATAGCGGATGCTCCAAACATATGACTGGAAATGCACAAATGTTATCAAATATAACATAAAAAGATGGTGGTATTGTAATTTTCGAAGATAATTCAAAAGGATTTGTCATTGGAATTGGAGATGTCATCAATGTTGGTATGTCCACTTTACCTGTTATTACAGATGTTCTTTTAGTTAAAAATCTAAAACATAACATATTAAGCATTAGTCAACTTTGTGACAAACAATTCAAAATTGATTTTGAAAAGAATAAATGCAACATATTTGATCAAAATAAAAATCTGATTTTTGAAGGATTAAGAAAAGGAAACATATCTTAAATATGAAATTTAATAACTTTAGTGATTTATGTCTAGCCGCAGATTTTAATAATCCATGGATATGACACAAACGATCGTGTCATATAAACTTTAGGTCTTTAAGCAAATCAGCTAAACACAATTTTGTTAGAGGACTTTTTAAAATAAATTATAAAGTTAAAAATTTATGTGATGCTTGAAAAAGATTTCTTTTAAATCTAAAAAGAAAATTTCTATAAAACAACCTTTAGAATTCACATCTTGATTTATTTGGACCTACTCAAATACGGTCAATAAATTATAACAAGTTTATATTCGTTATTGTAGATGATTTTTCACGATATTCTTGGACACTATTCCTAAAACATAAAAGTGATACTTTTGAAATGTTTAAAAAATTTGCTAAAAGAATTAAAAATTTAATTAATCTTGTAATAAAGAGTATAAGAAGTTATCACGGAGGTGAATTTAAAAACGAAATTTTTGTAACAAAAAAGGAATTATACATAATTTTTCATTTCCACGAACACCACAACAAAATGGTGTCGTGAAAAGAAAAAATCGTACACTCCAAGAATGTGTACGAACTATGTTTAACAGTAGTAATCTACCAATTTTTTTGGCAAAAGTTGTAGCTACTGCTTGTTATGTATTGAATCGTATCACATTACATCCTTTAACTAAGAATGCCTATTATGAAATATTTTTTGGTAAAAAACCCAAAATATCATACTTTCGAATATTTGGTTCAAAATGTTTTATACGAAATACTAAAGATAATCTTGGAAAATTTGACCGAAAAGCCAACGAAGGAGTCTTTATCGGATACTCAGATCGTAGCAAAGCTTATAAAGTATTTAATAAACGTACTAGTACTATAGAAGAAAGTCTACACGTTTCTTTTGACGAATTTTTTCCATTAATAAGAACAGTGATGATGATGAGATTTTAATAAAACCTTGTGAAAATAACACAACTATACATAACAATAATAAAAATATCGTTGACAATGATAATTCACTAAGATCAGCACCTTGTATTTTGAAAAACTATCCAATTAACAATATATTTGGTGATTTAAATACAAAAATTTCTACCATACATCAATTAAATCAAATGAGTGACGTTGGCATTTCAAAATTTGAACTTAAAAACTATAAAGAAGCATCAAATGACGAATCATGGATTGTTGCAATGCAAGAAGAATTCAATAAATTCGAAAGAAATGAAGTATGTGAACTTGTACCGAGGCCTACGGATCAACTCGTAATTGGGACAAAATGGGTATATAAAAATAAAACTGACGAAAATGGAAACATTTTTCGTAAACAAATCAATGTTAGTAGCACCAGGGTATAATCAAGAGGTAAGCATTGACTATGAAGAAACGTTTGCTCCAGTCGCACGTCTAGAAGCCATCTGAATGTTACTTGCTTTTGCATGTCATAATAACTTTATACTTTTTCGAATGGACGTTAAAAATGCATTTTTAAATGGTTTTATAAAAGAATGGGTTTATGTTGAGCGACCTCCATTGTTCATACATAAAAAATTTCTGACCATGTATATAAACTAAGAAAGCTTTATATGCTTTAAAACAACCACATCGGCTTAGTATGATAGACTGGAAACTCATTTAATAAATTTTGGTTTTCAAATTGGAAAAATAGATACAACCTTATTTGTAAAAAGAAATCATAATGATATTTTAGTTTTTCATATATATGTAGATGACATAATATTTGGATCAACTAATGAAAATCTATGTAACGAGTTTGCAGATATCGTGAAAAATGAATTTGAAATGTCCTATATGGAAGAATTATTTTTTTTCTTAGAATTACAAATTAAACAGTTAGAAAATGGTATTTTTATAAATTAAGAAAAATACTGTCACAATTTGTTAAAACTTTTTAGAATGAGATAACATCGAGTAAACCAACGCCCATGAGCACAAGTACCCATTAAGATAAATATGAAAACAGAAAGGATTTTGATCGAAAATTATATCGAAGTATAGTAGGATCTCTATTATACTTAGCGGCTCGTAGACCCGATATCATGATGAGTGTGTCTGTGTGCAAGATTTCAAGCACAACTTAAAGTTTCCCACTGTCAGGCAGTTAAACGTATCTTGCGTTACTTAACCAGCATTACGAATTACGATCTTTTCTACCCTAAAGATAGCTCTTTCGAACTTGTATCCTCTAGTGATGCGGATTTCGACGGTTGGAAAACTGTTAGGAAAGTACAAGTGACACCTGTCACTTTATCGGTCAATCTTTAGTCTCTTGGTTCAGTAAAAAACAGAATTGTGTATCACTTTCAACCTGTGAAGTAGAGTATATTGCTGCCGCCTTAGCTTGCGCACAAGTAATATATATGCAACAAACACTTAAAGATTTTGAAAGAAATATAAACAAATCTCAAATATATTGTGATAACACTAGTGCTATAAACCTATCTAAAAATCCAATAAACCATTCTCGAACAAAAACATATAGATATTCATCATCATTTTTTAAGAGATAATGTTGAAAAAGAAATAATAAATCTATAACCTGTAAATACTGAAACTCAAATAGCCGATAAAAAAACCACTAAGTGAACAAACTTTTATTAAGTTAAGGTGTGAACTTGGTATTATATTGTTACACGATCTATAATAAATATTTTTTTCTTTCTTCGGGCAGCTATATGTTTTTTAAAAACCTTACATATATTCTACTGGCTGAAATTTTCTAATACTTTCTAACCTCTTATTCTTTCTCTTATGGCTGACATTCTCTAACAACCAATAACCTTAACTTCTCTTAAAACAGTATATAAATTTAGTGTGTGTACACACACATATCAATACTTTATCAAAATTTTTATCCAAACTTTTATACCTAAACGTAGAAACAACTTTCAAAATACATATATTAGAAAATGTCCTTTGATCATGATTCTACTTATTCCGCAATTGACTACGCCTCCCCATCTTCCGGCAGCACCTACATCTCTCCAACAAAAGTCATTCCATCACCATCTCCATATCTAAATATCATCCCTTCACCGATTTACCATACTAGTTTCTTTTCGAAGGAAAGAAAGCTAAACATGGAATCGATCTACAACCTCTCTTCGACAAAGTCGACGAATTCTTCATTATCAACAGAAATGATAAGGGTTCAAAGAGAGATGTATTATGAACAATGCCATCAAGGAGCTCATCTAAACTTTCTTGAAAAATGTATCATCGTCATATTTGGTCATCCATCAACGAAAGACTGCTTACATCAGAGGTCTCCACGTGCACGAGAAACTCTTTCAAGAGCACACAAGATCACTCAATGAAAGTTATGGGGAGAAGGAACATCTAACACAGACTATCATGTTCGTCCTTACTGGTCTCCACCTAGGCCGTCAACAGAGCACACGAAGATTGAACTAACTTCATGGGAAAAACGAAACTTCTTGGTTCTCCGGCTTACAATTGAAGAAGTATTTTCGTAAACAACGGAAGGTTAATATATATATATATATATTAATTAAATATGTTCATTTATAATCATTTGTAATTCTTTCATTTTTAATAAATTTTTAAAAAAAGAGAAAGAACATAGGGGCAATAAGAAAAATATTATATGATCAGAGTCTGATAACAACAGCCAGACGTCTGAAAGCTTGCACGGGAATATCTTTTTTCAGCTCAGACGTCCACAATTAGTTGAGTCGTCTAAAAAATCAAGCACAAAAATTTATTCTTCAGCACAGACGTTTGAATTTAACTGATATCCCACCTTTTCATCCCTCTATATATTATTTTTTTACCCTTTCATCATTTTTTCACCGTTCTATATCTCAAAACCCTCAAACACACTAATTCCCAATTCAATTTGCCCTTTCAAATTACTAAATTAATGGCTCCCAAGTCTAATACTCTTGTTGCAAAACGTCACAAAGCTGCCGCAGATCGAAGTTCACAACAACCCTCGCAACAATTTGTCATCGACCATCACATAGAGGAGTGGATTGAGGAGAAGGAAAATGGCAAACAAATGTTACAAAAATTGAAGAACCCTTTCCACACCGGACCATTCTATACTATCTCCATTTTATCCCCTACGATATAATGGATCTATTTGAGGATGTTCAGCTCTACCACCTGGTCAACTACGACGACAATGCCGAAAAAATTGACCAACTAGCGGTTTTTCTCTTTTTAGTTAATCTTTGTTCATTAAGATTTTGGAATCCTTCCAGTGAGGATAATTGGATTTGGACCAGAGTCTATGGTCACTTGATAAAACTTAATGTTGAAATGCTTGGGCATATACTTAACTATTCTTATGACGGAATTCGATTACAAGAAGTTCTCGATACACGCTATGCCCCCAAAGATGCTATTACTCATCTTATCTGGTAAGACGACTTTCAGAAATTAAAACCATCTAATTTTCGTCCACGAGCTCTACTTCTTAACCGAATGCTCATAAACACTGTCATCCCTAGGTTAAGTAGTCACGAAGAAGTGTATGAAGATGATCATAAAGCTTTATAAGCTATTTTTGATCAAATTAAAGTTAACTGGGCACAATATATTTTTGAACAAATTAAAAGCTTTTGGACATCTATCCGTCGTAGCATTGTTTACGCTTCTTACATAATGAGAATTCCACGGTCATTAGGAATTCCTTCATATCTCTCCCAATATGAAGAAATCTTCGTAAAATATAGTGGCATTAGATTTCTCTTCTTGATGAATCTTCTAGAAACACCGCTAAACATAGTAACTTTTTCCTAATACCGACAACCTTAGCAACAATAACAAGCACCTCCAACTCGACCTTTTCAACCTGCTAGAGCTTCAGCATCTATAGAGTATTACTCTGATTTCGAAATATAAGAAGCTAGAATTGCAGCAGGTCCAGGAGAGGAGAGAACTAACGAGATGTTGCACTTCAAAATCAACGTCTCCTCTCCTTAAACCAACAGGTGCTAGATAAAAAGATGTCTCGTTTGGAACGATCTTTTCTACTCGCATGACTAAAATAGAAAAGACGTTAGAAAAAGTTGTTTCAACTTTTGGAAAAGTTCTAAGGAAGGTTCGCGGTCGTTCCTCCTCTCGCTCTTCATCTTCTCCGTTCTCAACACCACCACCAGCAGTGTTTCACACAGGGCCATCTTCAGGCGCAAGGCCTTCACAAGAACCACCACAACATTCTCGTCATGGTAAATCATCAATTTTCTTGATACCGAAGTGAGTGAAGATATATCATTTCCTTCTTAAGACCCTCAGACTCCGCAAGACACCCTAGACTATAGTTACTACACCTCGTTCCAGAGACTCTCTATTCAAAAGGATGAGGAGTATAATGACCAATGTCATTGGCAACAAATTGCATATGATGAAGACTCGTCTAACTTCTGGGGTTACTACCACTATCGATAAGCTTTTATTTTTATTTTTAAATCCGTTAACTTTTATGTATCCTTATTTTGTTTTCTTCCAAACAATATGCATGTATGACTATTAAACCTTATCCGTGATTGTATGTGAACTTCTATTCTTTATATTTCGTTCTTTCTATATTTCTTTTTGATAATGCCAAAGGAGAAGAAATATCATACTACATGAATATAGGGAGAGGAATCACATTCAGGGAAGTTATATGTTTATTCGATAAAGTGATTGTATAGTTGTCATCATCAAAAAAGGAGAGAATGTTAGAACCTTTATTATATGATTTCGGTGACAACAACTATACAGTCGTACACATACAATATATATTTCATCTACTTGCAGGTAAAAGCTTTTAGAATTCAACTTGAAGACGAGCAGCAAAGGAGATGAATCATCGGTTTTCGAAAAGCTAATATAGTGTGTTATAGTCACCAGATATATAGTTTGTACAATCTCCTTTAGTAGTTTTCAACAAAAACATTGCACGACAGAACTTTTCAACTCTTCATATATTAAACAGGCTGAACTGAAGAAAACAACATATGTTAGACGTTTGACATTATATATCAGACGTCTGACTGAAGTCTTTGATTTTAAACAACGCATGCATATCAGACGTCTGTCAATACATTCAGACGTCTAAATCTGACCTCTGTTAAAAAATACACACACACAGACGTCTGATTGTTATGGACAGACATCTGTGCTGGGTAACGGCCATAAATAATGAACAGTCACCTGCATCATTCCAACAGTTGCTTGCATAACTCATCACCACATCTCTTCCTCCTTGTTGATTGCAACCTTTAAACTGAAATAGAAAACACTAACGATGTACTCTTCATGAGAACACTTCAACATCTTTAAAAATGTAAAGATTCTAAGAAACAATCTACTTGAATTTTCTAATCTCATATCTATATTCTTTACATATTCTGATTTCTAAAAACAAACAATATATCAGTCTTTATTACTTCCTAAAAACAAAACTTCACGTACATATACTACTCAAAGGAGATTATAAAATGATTTGTATTGTGCAGTCAAAATTAGTGTTTCCTAGAATAAATATTTGTCTCAGAAAGAATTGTTGTATCAAGCCTATTCCTTCGGGCTAAACGATGGGTGTTACTAGGTAAAGCCGAAGAGGAGCTTTGTGACTGAACGTAGGACGGAAGGTCCGAACTAGTATAAAAACTATGGTTGGTTGTTCTTTTACTGTTATTTCTTTACTCTGTTAGTTATAAGTTAGCTTTTTATTACACTTGCATATTAGATATAAGTACACGATCCATACACTCTTTCAGCATGTAAACGCGCGGATGAATAATTTTCACTCGAGTGGATAAACCATCACATTGAGAGGAATTTGTTGACAGAAGTTTTGAGCTGATTGGAATATCTTCATATATAAAATAAAAAGCATTATAAATTATGAGTGATGTCAACTACATCGTGCTTAACGTCTTTTAATGTGTGCGAAGTTTATAAGTTATTTTTCTATTATGATTGATGGTAGATTTTGAAAGAAAAAAATTATTACATTTGATTAAAATAGTCAAATTCTGTTTATACCAAGGTTTGAGGTTTCGATCGAAACATCGATATTCCGGTCGTTCCATTTAGGTTTCGGTAGGGACCGAAACGAAACCAACCCAAAATTCCGATTCGATAAAAACTATTGAACTTCAAATTTTACAACAAAAAGAAGTCTCAAAAAAGAATTAATTTGAGTTTCAAATGCATGAATAATCAAATTTAAAATGTAACATAGGAAACATATAAATTCACGAAATATGTGATGGTGTAACTAAAAAAGTTGATAACGAAATAATGAATAAACATTTTTTAGTGTTATAAATAATTATAATTAATCAGGAATTGTTCTTCTATATCTTATTTTTCAATTAAATATAATTTATACGTTTTGTTTCAATAAATTAAACAAATATATGTGTAATTATATGAAAAATAAACAACGATATCCGAAACTGAAACTAAAATCAAAATTCTCGAAATTCACGAATTACATCAAAATAGCTAAAATTACAAAAGACTGAAACCGAGTTTTCAAACCTTGGTTTATACACTGAAAGTCACATAACATACATCATTGTTTTGCTAAAAAAAATAATTACTAAATTATCGTTTTTCTTAATTGCATTTTTAGTCTTCATATTATAACCCATCAAATTAGAACATTAAAATTAATAATATTTGATCAAACCTATACATTTTCTATAGATAAGTTAATGATTTTTTACTATAAAATCTAAAATATCAATTAAGACAACTCTCTACCTATCTTATCAATTTAAAAATATTTATTAGTTTTCAAACTAGCATCGATTTTGTTGAGATTAAGAATTGATTTTGAAAAAGTAAGGAAGTTACGATATTAATTTCAAAAATTAAAGTTGATTTTACAAATTTTAACATTTAATGTTAGAAATTTCTAATTTTGCGTGAATGAGTTTTAAGTTTCAAAGAGAAAAGATGATGAATATGAAACAAGGGTAATTTTGTAAAAGATACGGTGCACGTAAAGTTTTTCGTGTATGCTAGTTTATTATATTTTCTGCTGTATGTCAAGAAATTATTTGTGTATGAATACAATTAGCCTATTAGTTAATAACTAATATGTCAATGTTTTTTTTTTAAATGATTTATTGATATTCGCAATAAGAGTGTATTTCATAGTCATGAGATAAAACTGGCGTTTCTTGTAAGATCATAGGATTATTTTAGGTAACTCCAGATTAGACTTAAGTGATTAATCCATGTTAGAGCTAAAATGTTAACAATGCTTCGTGAATACCAAATGCCATGTGGTATTAAATTCTGCAGTGTTTAATATTGTAAGTTATCAAGTGTTTTTTGTAGCAAAACACAGAACATTGTAGCTATCTCATTTTCATGGCTGAAAGGTGCACAATATTTTATATTGTTGTGTTGCAATGTTGATTTCCAAAACACGTGCATATGGTTCGGTGTGAACGTAATGTGGTTTGTTTTGCAATCTTTTACTCAACACTGGATTAGTATATGCATGGTCGTGTTTACCATGCCGAAAGCTTTGGCTGTCATTTCGCTGATTTTGGTTGATATCATATTCTTAATGTGCGAACGTTTTCTATTGTATATTGTATTAGCAACTACTAGTACTTGTCAACCCTGAGATGTGATTCAGATGGATTTAATGATATCTTCATTTTATGATTCTGGTACAAAATTTGAATTAGGTTGGAGTAATATTTCAGGAATATGAATACCCTCGCCCATCCTTTCCATATTACTTCACATTTAAAACATGTTGTCCATGCCATCTAGAAGAAAACATAACTTCACACTGGAAGAATGTTCGTTGAATTTGTATGATAGACGTAGTTAAAGAAAAAACATAACGTTCATCTGTCATTTCATTTCAGGAGTGCTAGTATCGGCCATGAGAGTAATCACCAAAGCAATCTACCCCCAAAATGCAGAAGGGCTACGAAAGAGTGCAAACCTTTACTTCGCAGTCAGCATAGCTGTGATGGCCATATGTCTGGTTTGCTACAACATAGCAGATAGGCTTCCTGTCGTGCGATACTACAAAGAAATCAACAGACAAGCTCTCGAAGAAGAGAGAAAGGCGAAAAATTCACTAACAGGTTCAGTGTGGAGATCAACGCTATGGAACATAATACAAAGAACGAAGTGGTTTGGTTTTGGGATCTTCATCATATATGTGGTCACTCTGTCCATATTTCCTGGGTACATAACCGATGACGTGCATTCAGAGGTGCTAAAGGACTGGTACCCTATACTACTGATAGCTTGTTACAACGTGTTTGACCTTGTAGGGAAGGTGGTTCCTTCAGTTTACCTTGTGGAGGACGAGAACGTGGCGGTGTGGGGTAGTGTTGGGAGGGTACTGTTTTATCCATTGTTTTTTGTGTGTTTGCATGGAACTGAATTTTTCAGGACGGAGGTTCCGGTTGCTGTATTGACGTGTTTGCTTGGGTTGACGAATGGATATTTTACGGCTGTCTTGATGATCCATGCGCCGAAGAGTGTGCCGATACAGCATTCTGAGACTGTGGGTATTGTCGTAGTGTTGTTTTTGGTGGTTGGGTTGGCTGTGGGCTCTGTCGTCTCTTGGTTTTGGGTTATTTGATGGCTGTTTGCATCGTGTGTTTATTGGTGCTTGAGGTAATATGCTTCAATGCATGTGTGGTAAGTATATTGGTATTTCTTTGGGCGATTTATTGGTAAGAAGGTATAACAGTTCAATGGTATAAATGATATTGTCTCCTAAATGTCGCTGTTTGCCTTGCACACATCTGTTCTTGCATATGTAAGTTGTGTGGATTCCTTTCCCTCGTCGTACGTGCTTGTTTTGATTGTTACATGCTTTTGTAATGGATTTTTCAATCAAAGCTTGTGCTGCTTCTGAAAATTATTTGGACTTCCAGCTCAATTTTTTTTTTTTTTTTAAAGAAAAAATACAAAGAAAGGCATATTTATTGACGTGTTTTGAACAGTGTAAACACAAACCTTTCTTACCCTAAAATTTGTCAATTTTTGCCAAAAAAATCAGTCGTTCAAGGGACATGCGTTGGTTTCAAACTCAAAACATCAAACTATAAACAATTTGTTGCATATTTCTCAGCAAACATAAATCACTTCAAACTGAAAGAAAAATGGAAGACTTTGTTTGATTTGAAAATGAGTTTTATGTTTTACGATTTACATTTTCACATGACATGGAAAAGAATGAGAAATTAAAATCTTTGTTATAACCGCAAATGATAAAAGAGAGAGAACAAATGAGAAAAGCGAAAAAGAATATTGCGTATGATATGTTAGCACCAAAATTGGTCACTAACACTCTTGAATAGAGTTTTGTAGAGAGATTAATGGAGAAAGTAAATTAAAACGGAGAAATAATGCAATTAAATGCAAAAATAACAACTGAAAAGGACACATCAAATTTATAATGTTTTGGCGTAATTGCCTACGTCCACTTTGAGTATGATCGTTATTACTTTTTCAATTATTTGGGTACAGATACAATCCGTAAACAAACAACTTGCATGCAAGTTTGAACAAAAATGAGTACAAAAAGTGGCAGAGTATTTCTGGAGTTCTCGAAAAAAAGTCTCTTTCACTGTACCACTGCCCTTTTATTTATAGGCGAAGATAGACTGGTTCTCCTGAGTAGGCCCGTGACCAAAACACTCTGGCCCACTACTGACAACTCATGTACACCGAACTGAGCATACCGAGCCTCCAATGCCGAATGGTGGTCGCCAATGCACTTTGGCCGAGCTCGAGTTTTCTTGTGCGTAACTCGAGGTAAGTGGTGATTTGGGTCTAAGTGAAAGGATGCCGGTCATATCACCCTGATCCAATAACTATGGCCGAATCACTTCTTCTTCATTCAACTTGGCCGACTCGCAAAGGCCGAACCACTTCAAACAATCTCCATGAGTTCGACCCACAAAATGCCGAGCCGCCCTTCATTGAATATCCTTTCCGACCTGCTCAGACCGATCCATGCAGGCCTTTCTTCCTTAACCGAGCGGTATCTGCTGAAAAACCTTGACCGAACGACACATGCCGACCCATCCAGACCGAACGATACATGGCCTTCCGTGACCGAGCGATGCATGCTTAGTACCTTTAAGGCCGGACCACAATCAGCCAGACGATCAGAGCCGCCCTATCTATACCGATCCACTAGGTCTGAAACCATCTCGACCGACCACTTTGTCTTGCCCATTTTGGCCGACACACCATGCCTACACTCTAACGTCGATCAACTTCGACCGAGCTAGTACCGAACATATCGATCCATGTGTATAGGCCGGTCCAAATTTAAGTTACACCAGTCTCATATACTTGCAATGCTCTCTTAGCTTGAGTCCCGTCTAGGTTCATCCATATGCTCTACGACTATCGCCCCGTAGCCGGACCAAAGTGCCGGATAACATTTGCCCTCCAAAGTGTGTCATGTGGATCAACATGATGTGTTTAAATCAGCAATCAGTCCTTGCTTCCAGGAGCTATTTCATTCAGGATGATAATCATCCGCCGTTTAGGTCATGTTCTTAACTTTTCAAAAGCTGAAATATATGACCTCTTGGAGGTTGAATCACGTCGGGTTTTCCCAACTCATGCTTCTCTACCTATCAGGCAAAATCCATCGTTCCATTGCATTGTCATCTTCGATTAACATTACAGGCATAAATATACACACATTTCATTTTAATATTATTTTCATTTATTTATCATCATCATCATTATTATTTTAAGAAGGGAAGAGATCGGCATATAAAGGCCGATCCACTCGGTTGGCTTACCTGGGCTGGATCAACATGTCGATTTGCCAAACCCGTGAAACATGGTGACCAGGTCTTTAAGAAAACACCGATTCATATCCCCTTCTCCATATAAAAGCCCAGGTCCTTACTTTCTTCTTCCCACTTTTACTTTATTATTTTCTTCCTTCGGCTCTACTCAAAACCCAAGCTCCATCTTTCTATCGAATTGCCGCACTCGTCTGTTCAATCATCTTTCCCAACACGCTCCCTCATCATCCACGACTTCAAGCCCCAGAAATCACTTGCCCCAGCTTCAAACTACTGCATAGGTAAGGATCCACGCTCCGTTTAGAACTATTAGGGCTTGCTTTCCTAGACTTGACCTGAGCTTGAGCCGTATATGCATACGACTCTTCATGATGAGTGGGAGGTGAGAGAAATATGAGGAGTGAAAGGATAGGCAAAGGTAGTTGAGAGAGAGAGAGAGAGAGAGTTTGACATAGATGTTTTTAGAAAGGGAGGTGTGTAAGTTTTGTATAGGTGCATAGGCTACAAAGTCGTGCTTGGCGTACAGATCGAAGGAGAGGAATCAGTAGGTTCATGGAGTAGGGTTGGATCTGTAGGCATTCAACGGAAGTTTGGGTCGGTAGGAAACGTGAGCGGTCGGTCGGTAAATCTTTGGTGGGAGTTGTGCTAGAGAGAGTCTCAGTACTTTGAGAGGGAGTGTCGATCGTTCCTGAATGAGAGGGAGAGAATGGGTCGGTCAACACGTATTTAGGAGTGTGGGCCGCTCGGTATTAAAAGAGTTGTTATGAGTCGGCAGCAGTCTAGGGTAGTGGCTCGGTACGTATTGAGAAAGGTTAAGGAGAGGAGTATAATGAGTATGGCTCGGCATCTGATAAAGTGATGTAGGTCAGTAGAAGTTCGAGTGAGGTCGTTCAGTAGTTAAGGGGAGATAGCGAGTGAGTGTATCGACATTGGTAATCAAAATTATTTTAATTCGAGCATAATACACATTTGGGTAACTTACCTCCACAACCAATCATAACATATTAGACAATCACAAGCAATAAAGCATACACGCATAAGGACCCAATTTGAACTAACTCCCCTAGAGCTTGAATAAATGCAAATTTAACTCAACAAATGTGAGCAACATCCTTCACATTCTAATGCCAATGTTCGATTTCAAGACTTCTACCACAAATCATATGATAAACTATAAGGGACGGTCAGCGATGACGGTCTCCGAGGATAACAACTTAAAGTTCTATCACATCACACTTGTGTTTAAAACTTTAGTTTTTTCTACACTCACGTTTGAGTCTTCGCACTAATTCACACACTACACGGAGGGATATATTATTTTCGTTATATCTGATATCGATTGTCTTTCAAGCATAGTTTAAACATGTATCTGTTCACATCCATCGTTCTTTAAAGATGTCCAGGAATCGGGCTCTGCTATTATTTCTGACAAGCCTGGACCAACCTCTCGGCAGGAGGCAGTGGGAACCTCGAATCCACCGACCACCTCTATACTTGGCATTCCGGATCCACCTGCCGTAGTCATAGGCCTTGCTCCAGATGCCATAGACAGAGTAGTTATTCTGGATAACCCCATTGATTCACAAGCCTCAAAAATTGACGAAGCCGCTCTTCGTCGGTTGTGCTCAATTCATGAAATCCCATTTGACGACGTTCTGGTTCCATCAGGACAAGATCGGCCTCATCTACCCCCAGTCGGATATATTGGATGCAACAAGTTTATGTGCTTGGTCGGGAGTGTTCCACCTTTCAATTCGTTCCTTCATAAAGTTTTGTGGTATATTAGGATTGTTCCGACACAGTTACACCCTAATAGTCATGCTTTTATTCATGGCACTTGTGTCCCCTTTATGAGCACCTTATTCAGACTCCCTACTCCTGAGGATATCCGTTATATTTATCGCTTTAAGAGACGTTCCGACGGTCCATCCTCCATATTTCTTGAGCCACATTCCAAGTGTCAAATCCTGATGGACTCATGGAGTAAATTTTCCTAGTATAAGCAAGAGTGACTTTACGTACGCTGCCCCTGGTTTTGAGAGAAGATGGCTGGAAGCGAGTTAGTTTCATTTCTAGACTAATATTTGTCTAAGGCTCGAAGTGCATCCTTTCTGAACTTCTTTCGACTTTTATAGGTATCCGCCCACGACCCGAAGGCGCTGGTTATTCTGAGGCCGTCGAGGCCATTCGAGCTATTCCTGTGAGAGACCTAGACATTAAATCTTTTATTTCCAATGAATCGCTTTCAAAGTTTGGGTTACTGGTGGTGGGCCGTCGGACTGGCCTTCCAATTTGCGCCACTACAACCGGCTCCGCTTCGGAAAAAGACAAAGAGCAGGCCAGACCTTCGGTGCCCCTTTTAGGAGGGGCCCCCAATATAACTAAGGAAGAAGAAGAGATCGGGGTGCTAGAAGCGACCGACGGGAATATAAGTTTCTACTTAGCACCAGTAACTGATGCACCTGGAATCGACGAACCGCCTCCCCCTTCAAAGAGGAAAAAGAGCATAGCCTACATGCTGAAAAAGAAAACAATAGGCGGAACTTCAAAAGTTACAATTACTCCAGTTGAGAAAGAGCCGTCTCCCCAAAATTTAGAGGGTTCACTAAAAGGTTTATCAGACCTGACCATCCCT
Organism: Allium cepa; assembly: GCA_030765085.1. Classification (NCBI taxonomy): domain Eukaryota; kingdom Viridiplantae; phylum Streptophyta; class Magnoliopsida; order Asparagales; family Amaryllidaceae; genus Allium; species Allium cepa. Next base: position 467,987,196 of record CM060935.1, read on the forward strand.
AAAGGCTTACTAAATTATGGCTTCAATGACCCAGAGGCTATGGGACTTAATTCACCTAGAGAAGCGATGAAGGCGATCAGGCTCGTCATCAAGGAGAAAAAGCTCCAATAAGTAAAGCAAAAAACATTGGTCCATCGAGGGGAAGCACTAGGACACACACAAACACTTACACTTCACTCTACACTTAAATTTTAGTCATCATGTGATCCCTACTAACTTGTCCTCACTTGGTTTCTGTGCAGCTGATATGGGACGTACACACGGCATTGATCGTCTCCACGGATCCTCTATCTTTTACTATTTTAGTCAGGATTCAGGATCAGGTAGACGTCGGACAGGGATGACAGTGGTGATAGATACTACCATCTCGAGATTCGTCGTCTTCCCGAAGAGGAACTTATAGTCATTCTTCATATCCAAACGATCCCCCCTTCAGTCAGAGCACAGTAGGGAGAAATCTGTCCAGAAGGGGTCCTAATTCGAAGCTCCCCGCGATCAACATTCTGGCTCGCCGAGCACCAAGCAATCTCGTGAGCCCCATAAGAAGTCCGTGACTCCGACGAGACAGACTCCCCCAGCCTTCGCACATGATCCATCGACAGTAGAAAAATTAGCCGAGCTTAAGGCCACATTCCCAAAGATATGCTTCGATAGATTGAAATTTCTTCCTGCGAATCATTCTATTCCTAGGCATGTCAAACAAAGCGCCATCACCTGCAACAAAGATGCCTATGTCCAACATGACGCGTTCGTTCATTTGGCGAAAAAAGTTTCAGAGATTTCTATGGAATGTCATCAAAAAATTGATCGCTTTAAACTTGAAGATATTCACTACAAAGATATCATTAAAGCCCAAGATGAAGAGCTATCCCTGTACAAATCTCAAATCAAGGCTGCCTAGAAAAAGGCCAAGGATTCAACCGAAGCGGTTAGTCGCTTGGAGGCCACTCATAAAAAAAATTGATGAGACAATCCAACGTAGTGGTGCTCTAGCCTTAGAGAAAGAATCCATCCAGAAAAAAATATATTCTCGCTCAACGATTTAAAGAGCTGGAGGAGCTACTCCTTAAAGAGAAAGAAGAGAAAACCGCTGCTTAGGAAGAGTCACAACGGTATTGTGATGAAACTGTCGCAACACGACTCCTAAAGGCGAAGCTTGATGAGGAACTTTCTAAGGCTGAAGCGCTAAAGGAGGCAGCTCGCGAGGAAGTAAGATAATGGCGCTTACAGAAGTTGATTTTCGCCTCGAGGCAGCTGTTGAAGTCGGTAAAGAAGAAATTAAGTGCTTATTTGATCCGCTCATTGCTGAGTATAATGTTCGAGTTCTCATGCACGGTGACCTATCTTTTCTATGCGAGGGTTACCTCGAATCATTGGCCGAAGCATGCGATACTTTGATAAAAATGAAAAGAGTTGAGCTGGGCATCGAAGAGGTTGATGAAGAAGCTCTTGTGAAGGAAGTGCTTCAAGGAAACGAGCCTTCAGACTTATCTGCAGCAAAAGCCCTCTTCAGTAGGAACTCCTCGTCATCAAAGGGTAAGAACGATATTGCTGTCCCATCGGGCACCGGGTCTCCAATTCCTCCTTCCGCTCTGCCGGCCAATAGCTCATCACTCGATCCTCCCGAGCATCATGTTGGCTATGACCCGAAGAAGCCTGGGGTTGATGTTCACATTCTATCCCCTATTCCAAAGGGTGAGACTTCCAAAACAACTGAGAGTCAATCGGAAGGCACTATGTAATTTTTCCTTCTAGAGTTCCAAAAACCATCGCATTTGGCGAGTAATAGATGTATTATAACATTTGTCTTTTATGACTCCATGTAGGCCATTCTGATCTCGAGCCAACTTCAAGGAGCGATGTCGCCATGGAGAGGGAAGAGAAAATGGAGAGGCACTTTACACTGTGGATATTCCTAGACCCGATGCTCAAGTGATCGGGGCACTAGATGAGGACAAACTATAGAATCCCTCGCCTGTAGATGAACATGACGAGGTCAAAATCACGGGAACGTCCAAACATACTTCGAAGCATAGCATGAATGAGCAAATAGAGGGAGAGAAAAAAGGAAAGCCGAAGTTAAGCTCGGACCTCAGGTGGTGGAAGTTGTTGATCCTCTAAATAGACCCCTGAAAGTCATTCTCCCCGACGGGACCACACCTCTAGAGGTCCCTCTTCCTCCCTCGGATACCACCTCACTCGGAAGTAAGGGGTCCAGGAGAAAACGTTCGGCTGAGGAGCCTTTAGAGAAACCAAAGAAGGATAAAAAGTCAAAGAGGTAGCTATCATCTGGTCATACCTTGTTTGGCCTGAATAAACCTGAATCATGTAGTTGTTTCTATTTCTTTTGTATAGTTGTTGAGGATAGGCTTTGGCTCTGGACTTCAGAGAAGTTCTAATGGAACTTAATTTTTGATTAGTAAATAAAATTTTGTTTCTTTTGTATTCACAGATTCTCATCATTTCACCTATCACCTAACTTGTAATTGAAATGTAAGCTCCAGTCCGCTTCCACATGACTTGGAGATTTTTGAATTATTTATACTTTAGTCCACGCTCAGGCGACTTAGAGATTTTTTGAATCGTTTATACCTTAATCCACACTCCAGGGACTTAGAATACTCTAGTCCGTGCTCCGGGACTTAGAGATTTTTTGAATCATTTATACTCTAGTCCGCACTTCGGGGACTCAGAGTACTCTAGTTCACACTCCGAGGACTTAGAGATTTTTTAAATCATTTATACTCCAGTCCGCACTCCGGGACTCAGAGTACTCTAGTTCGCACTTTGAGGATTAGAGATTTTTTGAATCATTTATACTCCAGTCCGTACTCCGGGGACTCAGAGTTTTTTTGAATCGTGTACACTCTAGTCCGCATTCCGGCCTCCGGGGACTCAGAGTACTCTAGTCCGCGCTCTGGGGACTTAGATATTTTTGAATCGTTTTTACTCTAGTCCGCACTCCAGGGACTTAGAGTACTCTAGTCCGCGCTCCGGGGACTTGGAGATTTTTGAATCGTTTATACTCTAGTCCACACTACGGGGACTTAGAGTACTCTAGTCCACGCTCTAGGGACTCAGAGATTTTCTGACTCGTTTATACTCTAGCCCGAAGTTCGAGGTCTCGAAGTACTCTAGTCCATGCTTTGGGGACTCAGAGATTTTTGAATCGTTTATACTCTAGTCCGCACTCCGGGGACTCAGAGTACTCTAGTCCGCACTACGAGGACTTAGAGATTTTTGAATTGTTTATTGATCGACTTTTAATTTTATTTGTGCGTTCATACGCTGGACAGATTAATACAATTTAACTTTGCCATGGAATTGTAACACACGGAACATCAATGGTCATAGAAAAACAACTTCAAGCCTTTATTGATTATAAAAAATATGGACAAACTGAATTGTCTTATTACATGTTGGAAACGGAGAACAACAAAAGAAAACATACACTGGAAATAACTACTACCAAAATGCAAAAGAAATAGATTAAGTATTCCATGATCAGGTGAGCGCCAAAATTAAGTGCTACCAAAATGCTCGCTATTCGATGCTCGGGTGAGCGCCACGCCATCAACGGTCACTAGCTTGAAGATTCCTTCTCCAAGCTTCCGTTCGACAACATATGGACCTTCCCATATGGGGTTCATATGTGATGGGACAAGAAAAACTCTCTTCAAAACAATGTCGCCCACATCGAAAGTCCATGGTCGAACTTTTTCATTATAATATCAGGCTACCCGGTGCCGATATGCAGCCGCCCTTAAATCAGCTTCTCCACGTTTCTCGTCGACAAAATCCAATGATTCCAGTAAAAGATCCTGATTCGTCCTAGGATCATAATGAGTCATCCGGTGAGAGGGAACTTCAAGTTCCACTGGTATACAACTTCAGTGTCGTATGCCAAAGTGAATGGAGTGCGGCCAATCGCGGACTTGTTGGTGGTTCTGTAAGCCTAGAGTGCCGTCGGAAGCTCATCCACCCACTTGCCTCTGGCCTTCTCTAGATGTTTTTTCAACATGGACTTGATTATTTTATTCACTGCTTCAACTTGTCCATTGGCTTTAGGGCGAGCGACTGCCGCAAACTTGTTCTCAATACAATATTTTCGGTAGAATTCTTTGAACTTTCTACTTTCAAATTGAGTTCTGTTGTCTGTAATGATAGTTCGTGGGAGGCCGAAATGGCATATAATGTTTTTCACAACAAAATTAATGACATTTTTGGTGGTGATCGTAGTTAAAGGTTCCGCTTCTGCCTACTTGGTGAAATAATCGACCATGACAATTGCATATTTCGCACCACCTTTGGAGATTGGTAAGGTGCCGATTATATTGATCTCCCATACTGCAAATGGCCATGGACTAACCATTTGTGTCGGGGCTCTCGGGATCTTTGCATACTTTTGGCATTTGTCGCATTTTCTTACATAGTCTGCGGCGTCTCGATTCACGGTCGGCCAATAGTATCCATAGCGGAGGATCTTTTTGGTTAGTGCCTGCCCTATAGTATGGTCGCTACATTATCCTTCATGAACTTCTTTTAAGACCTGCTTTATCTCGTCGAGGGCGATACACCGAAGTAAGGGAATAGAAAATCCTTTGTTAAAATCTTTGTTAAAATCTTTCCTCAAGAATCATCATTCACATTCAAATCAATTTGCATGCGTATTTTAATCAAAATCAAGTTTCCAAATAATGCATGGAGTGGGGCTCGAACCCCAGTCACTAGTTCAGAAGGCAAGTGCTCTAACCAAGTGAGCTATGATAATTTTTATTACAGGCTAAATTCAGCTGGCTGAATGCTAAAACAAAATTATTGTTTCATAATACTCAACTGGCTGAACAAAAAATTCAGTCGGTTGAATCTGGCTAAAATTAGCCTATATTCTTGTTGTTTTCGATTTAATTCAATTCAGACGGCTGAATTGAAAAATTCAGCCGACTGAATTTTTCCAACTGATATTTTCTGAATTGACACTTCCTTTCGTGAACAGCCTTCTCTTACGCGAAGAGTTGCAGCCATTTCATAGAGATCTCTTCACCAGTAGTTGCAACTTCGTAACTACTATATATATGCAAGAATTTCAAGATCAAATAACTTCACTTACTTGCTTATACTTGAATCACATTTTTTGAATTAACTACTTTCTGAATTCATACATTCATTGCTTACAATCACAATTCTATATTTCTAAAAGCAATTTGAAACTTTCTAATCTTCATATACACACAACTACACACATCATACTTGAGGATAAGATTATAGGAAGCGTGTATTACAGGTGACAAATCCGTGTTATTCAGAATACACAAAGTCAAGTTAAAATCCAGTTTGTAAGAAAGCCCTGTTCGGTTGCTCAGGCGGCCAGTCCTATTCTCTTGCACAAGCGGTCAAGTCCTATTCGGTTGCTTAGACGGTAAAAGTCTTGTTCCGTTACTCAGGCGGTGTAAACCTATTCCTCTGGCTTAAGTGAGGGTTACTAGTTTTAATTCCAAAAGGAGTTTGTGACTAGATGCAGAACGGGAGTTCGAACCAGTATAAAAATTCCTGGTGTCATTTTACTTTACTGCTATTATTATTTTCCTCGCTAGTTATTTTTATACTCATATTCAACATTAGTAGATAACCTAGTTTATATCACATTTCCACTACATTTATATTGTTTACAACTGTTGGCCATTTCGATCCTATAGCGTAGCAGTCACTTTTAATTGGTATCAGAGCATAGCGACCGTCAATTGGTATCAAAGCCTGGAATTCTAGAGATCGTAACAACATCCTAGAGTAAATGGCTACAAAGAAATCTAGTCGAGGCAATAGAAGAGGAAAAGTAATCAAGAAAAATTAAAGGAGCAAACAAACAAATGCTTCATGGCTAAACTTAGATCACAATCTGTATATTTAGATTCTTTATGTAAAGATCTTTTGTTAGCACATGATGAATTATTAAAAGATTGTAAAACTTTGAATAAAGTTAATGGAATTGCTTTAGCCAAGTTAAAAGATTGTGAGTAAGAAATTTCCAATTTAAAAGAGGAAAATAAATTTTTAATAAAACAAATTAAATGTTTTGAAAAAACCGTAGAAGAACTTGTTTTACAAAAGGATTTCCTACAAAAAGAAAATGAGCAGTTAGAAGAGAAAAACAATAGTCTTTTGGAGGAAATTAATGTTTTGAAAAATAAAAATACATTTTTGAAAAATTCTTCAAACAATTCTAGTTCTTTAATTTTGTATCCAGAAAAAGAGAATGAAGCTTTAATTAAAAAGAATTTAGAATTATCTAAAGGATGTAAGATTTTAAAAGTTAATAATAATATTTTGCAAAAAAAAATTTGTGATTCTAAAGCAAATTTTGAGAGATTAAATACAAAATCATAAATTTTAACAAAGGTAAAGATAACTTATTTTCCTTAGTTACAAATTCTAAAGCTCACAATGATAAAAGCGGTTTAGGCTATAAATAAGCTAAAAGTAAAAATACTACTGAATATGCATTCTTGTCTAAAAAATTTAATGATAGTACTAGTAACAAAGATAGTTCTAAAACCACTTACAATTATAATAATACTTTGTTTAGAAATGGTAGAAATTATTCTTTACGTACTAAGCTAATGATTAATAGTATTAAGATATGGATTCCAGTTAATGTGATTGATCATGATAAACAAGTTTATATTAGCAACTATTATAAGAATGTGATTTGTAATGAAAACTATATCTATAAAGGTTCAACCACACCCAAATGTGTATGGTTTCCTAAAAATAAGGAAATTATAAGGACCTTGGGTATCACATGCTTTAAATGTTGATTTTTTTATACCTTACATTATAAGTAGTATTTATTTTATATTGTTCTGTATTAATACATATGTGGAATATAATTTATGTCATCATATAAACTCTTCTTTTTGTCGTTGACAAAGGGGGAGAAAGATATTGCTCTAACATTATTTGCAGGAATAAATGATGCAAGCTAAGATTAAGGGGGAGAAATTTACAGGAATATATAGCATAGATTCAGGGGGAGAAATATATAGCACAATTTCAAGAATATATTCAGGGGGAGAGAAAAGTCAACAAAGCTTGCCGAAGATTCGTCCGTAGAACATGTAGTTTTCATCATCAAAAAGGGGGAGAATGTTGCATCATAGGTTTTGATTGCTGACATGAAACAACAATTCACGAATCTACGACTACAATAACATCCGGACTCAACGACTAAAAGTATGGTTCGTATAGTTATATATTTAACAAGATTCAACAAATATGTATATAGAGTCTAGTTTAGTGCTTTGTAAAAATCTTTCCTTCATCATTCACATTCAAATCAACATGCAAGCGTATTCTAATCAAAATCAAGTTTCCAAAAAAAGCATGGACTGGGGCTCGAATCTGAGTCACTAGTCCAGAAGGCAAGTGCTCTAACCAAATAGGCTATGATAATTTTCGTTACAGGCTGAGTGCTGGAACAAAATTATAGTTTCACAATATTCAGTCGGCTAAATGAAAAAATTCAGCCGGCTGAATCTGATTAAAATTAGCTTATTTTCTTACTGTCTTCGATTTAATTTAATTCAGACGGCTGAATTTTTCCAACTGATATTTTCTAAATAGACACTTTCTTTCATGAACAGCCTTCTCTTACGTGAAGAGTTGCAGCCATTTCGCAGAGATCTCTTCACCAGCAGTTGCAACTTCTTAACTACTATATATATGCATGAATTTAAAGATCAAATAATTTCACTAACTTGCTTATACTTGAATCATATTTTCTGAATTAACTACTTTCTGAATTCATACATTCATTGCTTACAATCACAATTCTATATTTCTAAAAGCAATTTGAAACTTCCTAATCTTCATATACGCACACTACACACATCATACTTGAGGATAAGATTGTAGGAAGGGTGTACTATAAGTGAAAAATCCATATTATTCAGAACACACAAAGTCAATTAAAATCTAGTTTGTAAGAAAGTCCTTTTCGGTTGCTCAGGCGGTCAAAATCCTGTTCTGTTGCACAGGTGGTCAAGTCCTATTCGGTTGCTTAGACGGTAGAAGTCCTGTTCGGCTGCTCAAGCGGTGTAAACCTATTCCTCCGGGTGAAGTGAGGGTTGCTAGTTTTTAATTCCAGAAGGTGTCTAGGACTGGACGTAGAACAGGAGTTCGAACCAGTGTAAAAATTCCCGGTGTCAATTTACTTTACTGTCATTATTATTTCCTCACTAGTTATTTTTATACTCATATTCGACATCAGTAGATAACTTAGTTTATATCGCATTGTCACTACATTTACATTGTTTACAACTATTGGCCATTTCGATCCTATAGCATAGTAGTCACCTTTAATTGGTATCATAGCATAGCGACTGTCACATCTCTCGTTCTTTCTCTCAGGCAAAGTCCCATGTAGCAAGTATTGTTTGAACGGGGTCAACCATGACTCCCTTTCGGTTTCCGTTCCTAACACAAAATCTACTTCCATTTCGTTTATACTCAAAGCATGTAAGGTTTCGGTGGGAACCAAGCCCATCTGTTGTGCATCATCAGTACTTGCGAATTTTGCCATTGAGTCGGCTTCCCCATTTTGTTCATGCGGGATATGTGAAATATCATAATATTTCTAGTCCGCCAATGGTTCTTGAACTCGAGCAAGGTATGGGGAAAGCCTTTGCCCCTTTGTCTGATAGTCTCCTCGTACTTGGTACACCACCAATTGTGAGTCACAAAAGATTTCAATCGATTTTACTCCAAGTTCCTTGGTAAGTTTCAAGCCGACAATCAATGCTTCATATTCAGCTTCGTTATTCATAGCTGAAAAATCGAGTTTCAAAGAATAACAAATTGGTCTGTTTTCGGGAGTTACAAGAATAACACCAGCCCTAGAACAACGGTCGTTGGATGCCTCATCAGTGTACAGCTTCCATCGAACGGGGGGAATTACATCACCACTACTTGGCTCGCCTGATATGGTGAATTCTACAATGAAGTCTGCTAGCGCTTCCCCTAGGATAGCCCTCCATGGAAGGTAAGTGATATCGAATTAACTCAGCTCAATGTTCCATTTAAGTAATCTTCCAGAGGTTTCTGGTCATTGTAGCACCTTTCGTAGAGGTTGATGGGTATAGACACTGATCGGGTGTGCTTGAAAATACGGACGGAGCTTGTGTGATGCAATCACCAAGCAGTAGGCTAGCTTCTCAATCTTATGATAATTTCTCTTTTCCCATGTTAAACATTTATTGACATAGTACACTGGCTTTTGAATTCGGTCCTCCTCGTGAATCAAGGTTGTACTGATGGCATGTTGAGATACATCTAAGTAAGCATACAACTCCTCATGGTTTACTGGCTTTGACAGAACCGTGGAATTCTCCAAGTGTCTCACCAGAGCTCGGAACGCATCCTCACATTTCGACGTCCATTCAAGATTTCTCTTCCCTTTCCTTATCAAGAAATACACTTGTTGGTCGCTCTGGATATGAATCGAATCAACGCGGCGACTTTTTCATTCAGGCTTTGTACTTGCTTTATAATTCTGGGAGCTTGTATGTCTCGAATAACCTGAATCTTTTCTGAGGTTGCTTCGATTCCCCATGCATTGACAATAAAGCCCAAAAAATTTCCTGACACAACGCCAAAGGAACATTATAGTGGATTGATTTTCATTCCGTAGTATCTGAGTATATCAAACTTCTCCGCTAAGTCTCGAATGGTGGTCGTTTGACTACCATGACTTCACGAGCATGTCATCCACATAGACTTTTATTGTTCTACCAATCTGGTCTTTAAACATCTGATTCACCAAACGTTGATAAGTTGTTTCTGCGTTCTTCAACCCAAAAGGCGTCACTACATAATAGTATAGTCCAACATCTGTGACAAAACTAGTATGTTCCTGATCTGGAATGTGCATCAGGATCTGATTGTATCTCAAATATGCATCCATAAATGACAATAATTCTTGTCCTGCTGTCGAGTCGATCAGCTGATCAATTCTGGGTAAAGAGAAACTATCCTTAGGGAACGCCTTGTTTAGGTCTATGTAATCAACACAGACCCTCCACTTCCCGTTTGCCTTTCTCACTAGTGCGGGGTTTGATACCCATTCAAAATAGAGGGCGTCGTGGACGAACCCATTGGCTTTAAGTTTGTCCACTTCCTCTCTGAGAGCAGAAGAACTCTTCGGATACATCACTGGCACACACTTCGGGTCAATGTTCAACATATGACTTGCTATGGCGAGAGAAATCCCGCACATATCAGAGTGGGTCCAAGCGAAAATATACAGATTCGCTCTGAGTAAATCGATAAGATCATCAATCATCGAAGGGCTGAGTTGTGATCCAATCTAAGCACCCGTGATGGGTCATCGTGGCTGACTAGAATGTCAATCGTTAGCTCAGCAGGTGCTGTTTTATCCTCCTTCGGTTCTTCATCGTCGTCTCTCGGATCTATGTCCCTGTAGATCCGACCTTGATCCCCGAGCCAAGGCTCGGGGATTACTTGTTAATTTTAAGCAACAAGGATGCGGATAGAGTTGTCTACAACCTTTCTCTTCTCTTTTCACCGGGCCTCTCTCAGCTCAGCCACATAACATGCACGACCAGTTGCTTGATCACCATGCACTACACCAACTCCTCTATCCGTCGAAAATTTTAAGGTTAAACATCATGGGGCCAAAGCTACCCTAAACTCCACCACGACCGGTCGACCCAGAAAAATATTACACGAGGAATCAACATCCAAAACAATGAACGGTAGGATTCGTACCCTTGTACATTCACCTTCTCCTAACTCAGCTGGCAATTCAAAAAAACCTATCGCATCAGTGGCTGCACCATTAAAGCCGTGAATGCGGGCTTTAGATGGTTTTAGATCCTTTGCCTTCATTTGGTAATACATCTTTTTGAAGATAATATTCACAAAACTCTCACAATCAATCAGTATCCTTCTCACAAGTGCCGCCCCAATCGTGCCTGAGATGACCATAGGGTCAATTGTAGGTGCCTCTACCTGATCTGCATCCCTGCTCCTGGATACTATATCGTCCTTCATCATTCGCTGCTATTTCGCTGGGGTCCCGTCTTCTATGTTCGAGCAGCATTCAAAATCCGCATGCTTTAGGGAACTAGCATAACTTTCTATTTCTTGCCAACTCTTATCTATCAGGTGAGGCCCACCGACTCCCGTGTTTATGACTAGTCTACCTCTAGTCTGAGCGGGTTCCTTAGTTCGACGTAGGGCCTGCCCGTGATTGGGGTCGGATGTCCCTTATCCGCCTTCTTGTGGATTCTTAACAAACTGCTGTAACTTCTTATGTCGAATCAGCTTTTCTATAGCATCATGGAGGTGTCTACATTCTTCGGTATTGTGCCCGTAAGTCTCATGAAATCCACAATACTTCCTAGTCTGCTTTTGTTCCTCAATGGATTCTTTTGGGCGCAACTTTCGGTATTGGAATGTATTACAAGTTGATACATAAATATTCTCCAGAGATGTGTTCAGAGGAGTGTATTCGTTGTAGGTTGGGATCCTTGATTTCCACCTTCCTGCTTCCCTCTTCCTTTCGGAATTTCCTTCTCCGGATCCTTTAGATTGCTCTGGCTTATTTTGAACATTGACCCGGACCTTACCAGAGTTGTCGCCAGATTGCTTTACCGCAATGTTGCTTTGCACCATCTCCTTGCCAGGCCCTGGCGCACTGCTTCGCCTTGTTCACCTAGTCTTTTCCCTTCTTATGAAATTGTTTACCTTTGAGTAAAAGCATTCCAGGGTAGTCGGAGGTTTTCCTGCCAGCCAATCACCAAACTCTGAGTCCGGATCAACTTCTCGCATCACGGCCATAAGAATAGCATGGTCATTTGGATTGCTAACTTTGGTAGCAGCAACGTGAAATCTTTGCAAATAATCCTTTAACGACTCCCCTGGAACCTGGGTCACACGGGATAAAGACATCACGTCCTTCGAGTGAGTAGTATGGATCCTAAACCGCCCCATAAATTTCGTCGCTAGAGATCGATCGTGGGTGAAGTCTAGTGAACCACATGGTAGCGATTTCAGATAAGGTTATCGGGAAACATCCGCATTTAATTGCATCATTATCCCATGTCGAATCCATCATCCATTCATATCTCATTATATGCTGTCAGGGGTCCGCCTTCCATTCATAGGCTGCAATAGTAGGCATACTGAACTTTCGAGGGTACTCAGCCTATAGGATGGTATCTGTGAACGGAGTATGGCTCCTAGATATGCCCCAATCATCGTTGGATAAGCCCTGATTTTCACTTATCAGTTGTCTGACCATAGCCGCTAAGTCCGGGGTTTGAATGGGAGGTGGCAGGTTGGAATCCGTCCTGCATGATCGTTCTGGCTGGTGCCTCCTCGGTCGGTGATCTCCCAAATGCATGTTCTGGGGACCCGCTTCGCTACGAACCTGGCGAACTGGTGGAATAGCTTCCACTCGCGCTCCGAATCGTAAGTTTCCCACTCCAACTTAAGTGCGATTTTCTCAGGTCCAGGCGAGGGGCATGGTCCCAGGTAGGGAAGCTGGGCCATTTCTATTAGATTGCTCTGTTGCACCTGTTTGTGCTGTTTCAATCCTACGACATCTATGCCTGTGATATTTATCCGACGAAGCGGAGCTATCAGATGATGAGTAGGAAACAGGGCTTTCTTCAGCATTTTGATGTTGTTGCTGATCAATCAGGGTCATGAGATTGGCGTAAGCTTGAATTTGCTCGTTAAGCTGTCTCCTGCTTTCCACGAGTTCTCTCATCAGTTCATTGAACTCTGCCCTGGTGACAACTTTTGATTGGTTTAGGGCGGTGGTGGTCTCTGCGCCTGGGTTAGCTTGTTGATTGCTGGTTCCCACTTGCTGAACGTTGGCAGTCTCATTGACATCTGTATTATGGGAGGCTAATCTGGTATGTGGTCTTTCCATCTTAGAGTTATCGGTCGAAACTCTGAATAGAATATATGAACTCTTGAGAATGAACTCGGATCTCCTCTGGAGAATTTCTTCAATCCAGTAGTCACAAAGTAGATCCTAACAGTCCGAGAATGCACGTTCTCAGTGAAAGAACCAAAATGTTAGCACCAAAATTGATCACTAACACCCTTAAATAGGGTTGTGTGGAGAGATTAATAAAGAAAGTAATTTAAAACAAAGAAATAACGCAATTGAATGCAAAAAGAACAACAGAAAAGGAAACACCAGATTTATAGTGGTTCGGCGTAACTGCCTACGTCCACTTTGAGTATGATCTTTATTACTTATCCATTTACTTGAGTACAGATACAATTCGTAAACAAATAACTTCCATGCAAGTTTGAACAAAAAAGAAGGGAGTAAAACAATTGTCAGAGTACCTCTGGAGTTCCCGAAAAAAGGTCCCTTTCACTATTTCCTTGCCCCTTTATTTATAGGCGAAGATAAGCCGGTTCTCTTGAGTAGGCCCATGACCAAGACACTCCGGCCCACTAATGACAACTTCTATACACAACTCCTGTACACTGAACCGAGCATACCGAGCCTCCAATGCCGAATGGTGGTTGCCGACCCACTTTGGCCGAGCTCGAGTTTTCTTGTGAGTAACTCAAGGTAAGTAGTGATTTGGGTCGAAGTGAAAGGATGCCGGTCGTATCTCCCTGATCTAGCAACTATGGCTGAACCACTTCTTCATTCACCTTGGCCGACCCGCAAAGGCCGAACCAATCATGGCCGAACCACTTCAAACATCTCCATGAGTTCGACCCACAAAATGCCAACCGCCCTTCATTGAATATCCTTACCGACCTGCTAGACCGATCCATGCAGGCCTTTCTTCCTTAACCGAGCAGCATCTACTAAAACGCCTAGACCGAACGACACATGCCGACCCATCTAGACCAAACGATACATGGCCTTCCCTGACCGAGCAATGCATGACTTGTGGCTTTAAGGCCGGACCACAATCAGCTGAGCGATCAGGGCCGACCCCATCTACACCGATCCACTAGGTCCGAAACCATCTCGACTGAACCACTTTATCCTGCCCATTTCGGCCGACCCACCATGCCTATACTCTAATGCTGATCAACTTCGGCCGAGCCAGTACCGAACATACCGATCCATGTGTATAGGTCGATCCAAATTTAAGTTACACCGGTCTTATATACTTGCAATTCTCTCTTAGTTTGAGTCCCGTCTAGATTCATCCATAGGCTCTTTGACTATCGCCCTATAGCCGGGCCAAAGTGCCGGGTAACATAATATTTTACAAAAGTAGAAAAATAAAATCATTTTCAATTATATATATTAGAATCATTTTTTGTTACTCTAATACAGTTCGAAATAAATGTTCAAAACAAATAGCATATGACTCATTTACAAAACAAACAAATACTTAGGATCCGTTGGGTTTGTAATATTCAGTTTTGGATTTTTGTACGATAAAGTGCATTGGATTTCCATAATGATCAATTCGAAAATTGATTTTTATATATAAAATTGGAAACGATTATTTTTTTATCATTTTCCTTTTCCTTCTTCTTTCTTCGTCCAATATCGTCCACGTCCTCCACTCCTTCCTACACCATTCTTCTATTCGACGCCTTTTAAATTCATATTGAAAGAAAAAGACAAAACTCAAATTTTTTTTCTTAAACCAAATAGGCCCTTATATTTTCAAATTATCCTACCTCTACACTTTCAAACGATATGGAAAAATTGAGAATGAAAATAACAAAGAAGATGAGTATCATCAAACTAAACTATGTTTCCAAAGAGAAAACATAGCCCGTTGGACAAAATGGAAAACTAATAACCATGAATTTTGTAGCTGCCGATCTATTTTTAACTTTCTGATAATCATGTGTGTAGATATTTTTTTCTAGCGATGTTATAGAATTTGTTATTTATTCTAACATAAGGTTGCTTATATTTTGTTGAGTTTGTTACTCATGTGCCTTCCGTTTTGTGTATTTATGGGATTTGTCTGTTTGTTTATATGACCTAGTTATTTGTAAATTGTTTCTCAAAGGATTAAGCTAGAACAACCAAGGAAATCCCCTCAATTTTCATCAGGATGCAGGCAAGTTTCTAGGTATTGAAATTCAAATCTAAGGGGACTTGCTGTTTTCTCTTTTTATCGATTGAAAATAAGGGATTTAAGCTGGTCAAATTAGCAATTTCGGATTTTTAAAATTCAAATTATCTGCTTAAATTTGTGTTGTAAGCCGAACGAAAGATGCATACATCGAACTATTAATAGACGAAAACGATATCGTCAAACGGTGAATTGGAATGAGAAACAATAGAAGATTTAGCCACTGATTCCACATATTTACCAAACTCGATCATTGTTGTATTATTTGCATTGGCACTGGGATGGAAAAAGGCATAGTTTGAAAATTTTCCTTCTTCTAGTTATCGCACCATATCATTAAGCGTGTTATTTTGAATAACTCTATACCATTAAAGCATATTTAATGTTGTTTTTTTATATGAGGTGAGTTCTATGTTTTTAATTTTAATTCTAGTTGATTGTTTAAACTAAAATTTTAATTCGTAAAGTGCTAAATTGGATATTTGAACCTCATATATTCATGGGAAATATGTGTATTGTAGATGTCATAAATGGTTAAAACTAAAAAAATGGATATGTTTATTATATTACATAAACAATAAGATGTGGCATATTATAAATTACACAAAGACATATGACTTATACTAAATTCATATGCACACCACAGAGATATATATGGTATATATATATATATATATATGATATAATATCTTAAATTTAAAAATTTGTTAATTTTAATATTTGACTTATATGTGCGTATGTGTCTGTGACCGTGTCTGTGTCTCTGTGTGTAGATTATACACACACACATATACACACAGTTTTAGCATAGATATTTTCTTATTCGGATTTAATAAATATGTAATACATTTTGAATTTTAAATTGAATTTTAAAATAATGATTGTCTAACTGATTACCTACTCAAGGACAACTAGCTTAAATGAAAAGTAATGGTATTATTGGCCGAGGTCCTAGAGGTTATGAATTCGAGACATCAAAACGAATGCTCTACTTAAATAAAGTATCATTCTTATTAGCAGAAATTTTTGATTACCAACTCAAATTAGCTTAAAATAATACATTATATATATATAGTTTAAAATTTGAATTGTTTTTTATCTAAGGCTAAACAAAGTCAAAAATTATATATATGTGTGCGTATGTGTGGTGTATGTTTTTATATATACACGCATTCAGCCAAAAAATATATTTCATTATTATTCCTAACCGAAATATATATTATAATTTATATATTGTATAATAAATATATTTATATGAATATAAGTATTAAACGATATATATATATATATATATATTGTATTTTAGATACGGAAAAAAATATATTATTTTTAAATCGGTTGTTTTTGAACTATACCCAAGAGAACCTGGTGCTCCTAAGAAGAATTAAGTTGTGCATGTCCGCTTCAATCCAGAGCACTTAATAAAATGATTTTAATTTTTTGCGAGAAGTGTGTGCAAGGTAGGGCTCGAACCTAGTTCTATTATCATACTTAGGCATCCATTTTTCATTGTGCCACATCCGCGGACAATCAACAATAAATTTTATATATGTAAATTTGTATGTTATAAATTATGGTTTTAACATGTCATTTAATTAAAAAAAAATATGTGTATTCAAAAATATTTTTTATCACGGCCGAACATATAAATAATGAAATAAAATTAATACGAGATGAATTTAATTACATTGATCCAATGGTCGATTACAGATTGTACCACAAGCTATTTTCTTCTTAATGACCTCCTTTCTCCTCTAGCTTAGCTTAAAGGCCTAGTTATAGACTATAATTAATTCTAATGAAGGAGAGGCCTTAGTGTAACAAAGGTATATTGAGAATAAGAGAATATCTTATGGTTGATGCTTATATCCACCATAATTAGGGCTACAGTGTTAAAAGTAAATTTACAGTTACCATATCATTATCAGTCAATCAGTTATCATTTTTGAGTGAAATCGATGTACTAGTTTAATCGGCATGGTGATGGTAAATTAACCATTTATTATGGTAAATCATCGGTTACATTTATTAAAACTAGCAGTAACTATATACCGGTCAATTTATAACATATGTATATTCATGTAATATGATTCATTATAGGCATTTAAAACTGATCAAATGATTAAATTTAGTTCAATAACATCGATCAAATAATGCTAACTACCCTTATTTTATTTTTTATTGATGTTTTTTATTAAGTAACACAATAAATTATGTATTGAAGCATCATTATAGTGCAAAAACATGTCAAGTTAATGATTTTTTTTAAAAAAAAAGGTAGTTTACTATTACTAGTGTTACGATTGCCAGTTTATCGGTATACCATCACATCGGTAACGCTAACGATAAACAGTTTTATCTTACCAGTAAAAACGGTACGGTTATAGTATTTGCAAAATAATAATAGTAACCATTACCATAAGAACCCTAACCATAAGTCTAGAAAATATCTCATATAGTTTCCATCTTTTACTTCCACTATTAGAACTTTACGGTATAAAATTTGAAACAACTTTGTTGCTCGATTTTCATGCAAAAGATAGCAGGTTGGCTCGCTAAGCATCCAACTCTCTCTCCTTGTCTTACATTTCCTCAACATCTTCTGGACCGATGCATCAGTTGTTAAATGTCTTATGTAGCGGCCCCACCTAATAGATGCCCCATTATTATATAAGTCCAAACAACAATCCAACTTATTGTAACTATCTGTGGAAGGTTTCGAGCGACATACACAACACTGGCTCGTCTCGCCATCAGATAACTTATCCTTAACTTGAAGGTCTCGTCCTCGCTTAACTTTTCGAGCCTCTTTGCCCCATTATTATATAAGTCCACTCTTACCGTCCTGTTTTTGTTAATACCTTGATTATTGATTTTGATGATAACAACCTTGATAACAATGATATACAATATAGATACTAATATTTTGGCAAGTTATATAGTATATAGTGTAAGATATTACATAGATATCGAATCGAAGACTGTATAGTATAAATACTCAAAAAAGAACAGAAGACTCGTGAGTATAAAGACCAAGATATAAAGAACTCATAGAATATTGTTAAAGTCCATGATAGAAACCTTCGATCTCAATTTCTTATTTTTCTATCTTTTATATTTTTTAAACAAAATAAATTTAGAAATATTTTATAGAAGTTTTTCAATGGTCAAAATATTTATAAACTATGTTTAAAGTATTTTACAATGTATCAAACTATTTTATAAAGTATACAGTTTTCATACAATTTTTAAAGAGAAATAAATTTTCAAAATTTACAAGCATATGTCGACATATACCTAGATGGTATGTCAACATAAATATCGTCAAATGGTTTTTCAAATTTTGAAAAGAAGTGTCTATTTGTCGCAACTCTTTGCAAACAGACACATATGTTTATACCCTACATAAATGGGAGTTCAAACGAATTTTTTGTAGTTATCAGCTTATTTTCTTCCCTCCTCTTGCTCCCTGAAAACTCCATTAAAAATATACCAAATTCTCTTCAAAATTACTTAGAATTAATTCATACTTTTGTGTTTTGATTCAATACAACTTTCTTACTGCTTTGGAATCATCTCACTTTCTCAAATCTAAAATCAAAGTGATGTCCAAGAGGCTATATGATCAATTGTATCTAAAGTTCAAAAAAAAATACACACTTGCTTAGGTGTGCTTGTAATCGTTCAAATCAAGTGGGTATGCTTGGTCACCTGAATATTTAAGGGAGTATGCTTATAGCCCATCCAATACAAGTGGATGTACCATAAGCCTGGAAAATCATATGGGTGTCTCATAGCCTTGGAATTGACATTGTAATTAGGTTTGTCTTCTGCCTGTTTAAAGATTGGCATTTGAAAAGAAATTTGTATAAATAATCATACGGGACTGAATGTAGGATAAATCTGAACCAGTATAAAATCTCTGGTGTCATTTCTCTAACTCTCTACTTTACTTAGTGTTGAAAACCTATGATTTAATATTAAACTTGAAATAATTTTGAAAAGATTTACAAAAGTTGGGAAATACTATTCATTCCCCATTAGTATTTAATTAGCCTTAAGGTCCATAATACCGCACCCACATTTGGTATCGGAGCACTATGTTTTCAAAAACTCATAAATTGATTTTTGAAAAGCTTTAATGGCTAGCAACACAGTTCGTGCATTTGTTAACACTTTTATCTAAGGACAATCTAATGCTTGACCCCTACTTTTTAATGATAGTAATTACACTTTATTAGTTATGTTGGATGAAGACTTATTTATAGTCTAATGGTTTAGATATTTGGAATGTTGCACAAAATAAGTACGTGGAACCCCAGACCAACTTTGCACAATGGCCTACTAACCAAAAGTCATTTGCACAGAATAATTCTAAAGCCATGAATATTTTATTTTATTCACTAGATAAAAATGAATTTAATATAGTCTTTATTTATAATTCTGCATATGAAATTTAGACAACACTACATGTCAACATGAGGGGCAAAGTTAAACATACCAAAATTTCCATGTCAAGTAATCATTTTGAATTGTTAAAAATGAATCCAAATGAGTATATTTCTGATATGCACTATAGATTTCAAGATATAGTGAATTCTTTGATAGCAGTAGGTAAAAACTTTTCTGAAGATGACAAAGTTAGAAAAATCCTCAATTCACTCTCTTTAGAGTGGGATCAAAAGACACTAGCAATAGAAGAGGATAATTGCGGCGACCTAAGATTTAATCACTTTAATTATGGATATTCAAATATGTTTCTAATAATTAATTTATGGATTTTATAAACTAAATAAACTCCTTTTAATAACTAATGAAGGAAAAATAATTTTCATTATTTGTTTACAAAAATAATAGTTTAAAGAAAAATAGAAAATGTTCTCGGAAATCGTTTTTCGAATTTTTGACTTTAGGCGTTGAAAAATTATCGACCATTTGTGTAACATATTTACATATTTATATGAAAGTTAGAATACATTTTATAATATATATATATATATATATATATATATATATATATACACACTTTAATTTATAGAAATATGAAATGACATTTTATAAAAAAATAAATAAGTTTAAAAAGTAAAAACGGAAAATTGTTATAACATGTCATGTCTTTAAAAACATAGGTACCATAGTAAATAATGTATGTTAGCTTTGAAATGAAATGGAGGGGTAGCATCCAGACGTGATGACGGAGGGGGACAAGAAAAATGATTTGGCAAAAATCTAGTGGAGGGTATGTACCTTAGGCTATTTTAGTAATTTAACTTTTGCACCAGTATATAGACCCGTTTCCTACCATTTTCCTCATTTTCTAATTCCGTTTCTACTTTCTAAATTCTCTTTCAAGCTTTCATATACAATTTAATGGCTTCCTAAATATTTCTAAAAGCTTAAAAATTTTAGTTCATCCATTTTTAAAACTTTAAATTCTTGTTTAAAACTTTCTTTCCTCGTTTTAATACCTCTCCTCCACAAAGCAAGTCCACACCCCAAACCATTGTGCTTGTTGAATCCCATGATAATATCATTTTTTAATAGGCAAGACGAAGTCTTAGATCATATTCAAATTCTAGAGGAAGTTTCTATGGTTTAGTCAATTTTTAGTGAATGAAGTTTCACTCTCTAACTAAGTTTTCTAACATTCATACATGTTTGTATTGGGCTGTAAAAAATGAAGTTTATATGGATAAAAAATAGTGTTAGATTGTACGTTTGTAATTATGCTTGGTTTTGATGATGTGTACTTTGGAATATGGTAGTTAAACAGTCAAGTTAGTTTGAATATTATAATCTTGCTTGTATATGTTGGTTATGGAATGTTTAATATTTGTGATGTGGTGATGATTTAATCATGTATGTTATGAACATGAATTCAGGATTGTATGCTAATGAAGCTAGCATCTTACTAGTTTAAAGCGACACGTCATCCTGTAATGACCCGTACAATTTTAATAATTTTGAATGGTTTTATTTACATATTTAATTGAATTTTTGTATTTTTATTCATATTATTTGAAACTTTGGTGTTTGATTACTTAAAAATTTGAATTTTAGAAATTGCTTGAATTGATTATAAATCATTTGCCCAAGTTGTAATAAATATAAACAATTTCTGTAATTTTGATTTTGGGTTAAAGTTTAACTTTAATTGAAATTTTAAATTTTAAATTTTAGCTTCCAAATCTTTTATTTTAACTATACATATTTGTACAAAATTTGTTCCATTTTTTTTTTTAAATTGGTTATATACTTTTAAGTTAAGTAATAAATAATGTGTAAAAAGAAATTGTTGAATATGCGATTATATGATTTTTGTTTGATGATAATAAACATATACATTCGTGTAAATGTATTTGTTAATGTACTATTTTATTTTTCATAGATTAAATAAATATTTGCTGAATAAAAATAAATAACATAGAATTTGAATTCAAACAGAAATTTTATTCAAACAAATATTTATTACAATCTTTGAATAGTACAAAGTTCAAGCTCTCACTATATATATCTAATTTCAATTACAGTACAACTCTGATTACATCACAATTCACATTTACAAATGTCCTCACTACATATCGCTCATTCACTTGTATTTTATCTTCAACTTTATTCCAAATTGAATCCAGCATCTGAGCAATCTGCAAAAATAAATATTGACGCAGTAAAATTGAAAAGGAAATATTTTTGCAGTATAAAACAAAATGTGGATTTTGAAAATAATATTTTCCTCAGTTATTTGGGTTGTTCGTCATCATTTAATTTTGAACTCATCATACACGAACAGCTTGTGACATACACAGTGTATCACTGTATATGCCACAAGGCCGTGCACACCGATATATACACTTGATAAATTTACAAGGACAGGTGAGCACAAGTCAAACTCAAAATACCGGATTCAACTCAAGTGCAATAAAATAATGTCACAACTTTCAGCACAAGTTCAAATCCAAGCTACAAGCTGGATTCAACTCAGATGCAATTCGAAAATCAATCCAAATGCAATAAAATGGTCGGGAGCAACATATCATAGATAGTACACATGCCCAGATTCAAGCCAACATGAAACAAGATCAAGTCGAGCTACAAAATGTGTATACATGAATCATGCACATCAACTAGTAGAGCAGATCCAAACAACACAAGTGCACCAAAGATATGACCGGAACCAGCAAACAACAGTGGACAAGGGCAGTGACAACATACAATAATGACCAGGCAGCAAGCGTGCATGCAACATGAACTTCTCAATGAATACATGAAACCAACACAATGACACGAATACATGGAGCAATGCAACAGTCAACAATGAAGACAATAACACGTCTCAAATGAATCTCCAGTACAATGCAGACTGTCAAAGGAAGATTCGAGCCACAGTGCAGACCATATTCAAGTACATCGAACCAGCAAGCCGTGTACATGTAAACAAAACCAAGTGAAACACAATGAAAACCAGACCGAATAATGCATCAAGTTGAAAATACTACAAGAATGAACATCTCATGAACCAACCACGAACAGTACAACAAAGTTCAAATAAAGATGGACCGGTAAGCAGTGCCAAAAGATCAGAGATAATGTAAGTGCAGACAACTACAAAATCAGGTCAGGATGCAAGTTCGAACAAATCCATGTCAAAGCCAGGTGATAAAAATCACATATTTAAAGTAACCGAAGTAGCAGGTTTTACAATAATCAGAAAAGACTCAAAGTAGCAGTTTCAAAATAACCAAAGCCGAAGTCATGGAATCGCATACACAAAATCAAGACCGAAGTCAAATGCAAATCAAGCCGTAATGACCAAGGAGTTCGAACAGTTCAAAAATCATCAAAGACGTATAAATGAACCAGTCAAAAATCAATACCGTGAGAAGCAAGTATCAATTATATGAATTTGATTAAGTCAGAGAAATCATCAACATCCAAGCAACATCGAACGGCCGAGCAAATCAATTGACAAATTCAAACAAATATATACGAACGCAAATAAAGGAGATCGAACTCATATAAAAACCCACAATCATCATCGGCAATAGCCATCGAGTTCAAGCATTCAATCAGAAACTAAAAAGAGCAAAAAATTACTTACCGAAGCCATACCTCGAACTCGATCAATTTCAAAGAGCCGTGAGTAAATCAAAGAAACATGCGATCGACAAAGCAAACGACGTGATAAATCATTCATTCGATCGAGAAACTAAAGTCGGCCTTTTCGAAATTACAAAAGCCCTAATTTTTGAAGGAAAAGGAACGAACGAAGAAACAAGAGCCGCCATTATCACAAACAAAGAAACGGGCCGATAAAAGATAAAGAGATAGAATAATTTTTGGGCCGACCTTTATTTTATTTGGATTTAGAATTATATTAGGCTCTTAATTATTATTAGGGTTTAGTTTTTGTTTTTAAATTGTTTAAAATTGTATTTTCAATTTTAAACCCTTGTAATTTCTAGTCGTGTGACTAGGGGACAAACTACGCGGCGTAGTTTGAGAATTCGCAACTCAGTGGCTGAGTTGTGGCAGGGTTTTGAGCGTAGAGTTAGGTTAGTCAGTAGTGGGTGTCGCGAGTTTACGTGTGTAAGCGTGTGACTACTTAATTTCTAGTAGAAACCTTAGGGGCAGCACGAATACAGAGTTTTGCCGAAGCTGGGTAAATTCTGTGTCGTTCTATTTCTGCATTTATTATTCTGCTATTATCTGTGCTGCTATTATTCTGTGATCTGTGTTGAAATTATTTCATAAGCTTCCGCAATTAACTTTTATAATTAATAGTATCACCATATTTACCCCCCCCTCTAGGGTGAAATCGATCCTACAAGTGGTATCGAAGCTAGGAACAAAAGCCATTTTTGTTTTAAAATTTTGATTTTTTTCCAAAAACCAATTTTTGTTTTAAAAATTTGAATTTTTAAAATGGCTACTTTTGTTGAGCGTTGTTCCAATATTATTCCTTCTATTTTTGATGGAACGGATTTTTTGGATTGGAAATTGAAAATGGAATTTTATTTAAAATCTGTTAATGTTAAATGTTCGGATATTATTGGGAATGAGTGCGATATAACAGATAAGAAAATTATCTCGATTAATGCTCTGGCTATGCATATATATATTCTCATATTAATCAAGATAATTTTAATTTCATCTCTCATTGTGAAAATACACAGGAAATCTGGAATACTTTAAATGCATTATATGGTGCAAAAGTCAACAGCAATGAGAAATCCTTCACAACCAACTCAGTTAAAGGAATGTGCTTAACAAAATTGCAAAAAGGCGGTTGTGATGAGGATGGTGATGATGGAGTAGCTGAGCTGGCGCTACTAATAAAGAGATTCAAAAAGTGGAACCACAAGTACGAAAATCCAGCTCCAAATCAACAATTGAAAAGCAGAATAATTAAAGCACTAGACAACTCAGAAGAACACGGGATCATTTGCAACAAACCCGGTGATATCAAGGCCAATTATCCTTGAAATCAACACGGCTAAGAAAAGAAATCAAAAAGGAGAAATTCTGCAGCCACATTGAATACAAGTGATGAAGATAATTAAAGTACTAGCAGTGAGAGTGAGAAAGCAGATATGTGCCTTCAAGGAAATATAACTGATAGCGACGATGATGAGCCAAGCGAGGTATCAAAACTCACTCACTCAGAATTACTTATATATTTCCACGAAGTGAATGACTGTTTTGAACGACTTAGGAAGAAGTATGCCAAACTTGAATCACAAAAAGATACTTTGATAGAATTAAATAAACAACTTGATAAACTAGTTAAAACCTATCAAAGTAGGATCCCTAAGTGTGATAAGTGTCCAACATTCGAAGAAGAAATTAAAAAATCAGAAATAAATACAAAATCACTTGAAAATGAAATTCTGATTTTAAAAGAAAGTGAAAATACTAGGAGAGAGAATTCTATCAAAAAGTGCACACAATTGTTAAACAAAAATGAATCTCTCAAAACACAAGTCCAACAATTGTCAATGACTTTAGATAAATTTTCAAAAAGTGAAAA
Source organism: Allium cepa (assembly GCA_030765085.1). Classification (NCBI taxonomy): domain Eukaryota; kingdom Viridiplantae; phylum Streptophyta; class Magnoliopsida; order Asparagales; family Amaryllidaceae; genus Allium; species Allium cepa. The sequence goes on from CM060935.1 coordinate 468,012,324, forward strand.
ATCGTTGAATGTGCTATTAGGGAAGCAAACTGTTAATACAGTTAGACAAGGACTTGGATATAATCAATCTGAAAATGTTGAAAGCAATATTAATCAAGTCAATCCACTGTGCACAATTTATAGAAAATTTGGACACAATCAAAATAGTTGTTGGTATAGACCCAAACACGAGAAAACTATACCAATTTGGGTTTCAAAAGGCACAAATATAAAATTTCTCAAAGTTAAACAAATTTGGGTGCCGAAGGGAACATATATAAATAGTTTTGGGTCTCTACAAAATTATTTTAAATATTCTACCACTAACAACCATGGACCTATAAAAACAAATAGGTCACAAAAATCTTTTCCCGTGTAGGTGTGGTGGCAGGCTAATGAACAACAATAATGTTACTTGGATTCTGGCTGTTCCAAGGACACAACGAGCGACAAAGCAAAGTTCCTTAGCCTAGTACAAAGGTGACAGAATCACAATGGACAACAGCGAAAAATATCGTAAAGGTAAAACATGTAATGGTATATTTATTTGAACGATATATTAAATGTGATAATCTGCACCGTAATCTAAGTTAAATCAGCCAAATTTAACGACCGGGAAATTTCGATCCCGAAAATTCCAGATAGTTAGGAAAAGGAAAGAAAAAGAAAAAGAAACAGAAACAAAACACAGATTCACACATTCGCACCGAATAAAATATAATATCTCATAAAATAATAGTTATACAAAGAAAACTGTATTAGTCAATAGAATTTCAACATTTACACAATCACTGAACAGTCTTGACTGGACTAATTTCAAAATAAATTGTAGAGGTGCATAGATATTGATGTGTGGAAAGTGTTGACTATAATAAGATGAGAACTCGTAGTAAAGTACGAGTTACCTTGGGTTTGAAATCAGATTATGAATTAGAATTTCATGTTTGATAAGACTACTCATGCTGGTTTTCAGCCTGACCCGAATGTTACTTTGATGTAATGCTCGGGTCAGACCGAGTATTACAGATTTTCAGGTAAATGACGTTCTGTAACTCAGAAGGCGAGCTGAAGGGCAGAAACGTATGATATATTATTGTATATCTAAGACGTGTTGTTTAAAATGTCCAGTGATTGGTAATGGTTGTAACTCTGATGTATAATAATATAAGTATACTGATACAGTTATTCATCGTAAAACTGTTATTTATCTAGGACCTAACATCCATTTTTCTTCACTCCTCGGTAACCACGAGTGAATATTGCTCACTTGAAAAAGTGGCAAACTTTGATGATTTTCTTTTTACATTGTACAAAAGCATTCATGATTTGCAACTAAAGTTATTGGTCGCCAATTTGCAGGCTAATAGCAAATCTCCGATCATCAAGAACTAGAGATAAATATAAGAGCAAGCATCATTCATCATAACTGAAACGTATGTGCAAGAACATACGATAAGAGATCTGATCCACATAAAAGCAACACAATGGCATTCCAATGCCGTCAACAAGTTCCCCTTACAAAGTACAACCAAATAACAAGTTCTCCTGGCAAATTTATCACACAAGACACACAGCAGTTCCTAACTAGCCCTTATTCTGTACCAAACACTACCAAAATAAAATTTGCTATCTAATCACCTTGGAATAAACATATTGTGATTTCCCTGCAGCTTAAGCTAAAATGAATATTATACACATGCCTATATACTCTTGAAACATAAACCCTTAAGTATAATTAAAATTGCCCAACACTTAGATTTGCAGTTCTCTTATGTAGGTAGCCATGATTCCTGCCATGAAATAAAAGAATATTATCATTATCAGCATAAGGTTATCCCATCAAATCCTAACACACATATTAGATCAAGTTTACATACAAGGCAAATTGCTCTATGATCGCAAAAGCGTTGAAATGTATGCTATTTTTTATATTTTTTTAAAGTTACGTGAAGCTCTCACATTACAGTTGGGGAAAAAAGACACCCGATTCATAGGACAAGTCATTCGACCAAATACATCCCTACCTAAAACATTTTCAGTTGATGATGCAACTCCAAGCATAAGGATTGTTGTGTATTCGACTAAGGTTATGATTTATGAAGTTAAGTTCAGTTAAGCTAACGGTGAAAGGAATGCTCAACCAAAATGAGCATCTTAGATACTTGAGAGAAATTCATAAGACAGTGCACCTTGTCTATTTCTCTACGGAAGAGTGCATAAACTTCTCTTCGAAGAACATCCACTTCAGTAGCATAATCTTTGTGTTCATCCACTGCCATTAACTTCTCTAGTTGACCCCTCATTTTATTTAGAACATTTTCCAAGTTGCAATAATCTTTGAAATCGAAGGCATTTATGTAAGTGAGCTGAAGCAGACTACGGATCGCCATCAATGCCTGTTCGATATAAACCATGAAGCAAGAAAATCAAATTAATACTCTGTTATTTTGATCCAATTTTAAACTCAAGGGAGCGTTACCTTCTCTTGAAGATCAAGATCGTTAGATAATGCCAAATCGACTACAGATTTCAGGAATACTTGGTTGCTTAGAAATTCAAGTTTCATATTTTCATCATTTTGTAGCTGGTAATCTGCTAAATCAGCTACTAGCAAAGCAACCTTCTTTCGAAGCCTGATATCAATGCTTGAGTTGGTCATTATGTCCTGCAAATGATACCAGCATTCCAAAATTAAATGTCATATAAGAGAATCGCTCTATATTCACTCTTGCTACTTTGTACCTGCAACATTAAGTTTCCCTTTGCTGCATAGAATAGTTCTTGGCCATACTCATTGTTTCTAATCAAAGCAGAGATGGCATACAATGCCTTTATGGACTCCTCTGTATAACTGGATTCTGCCATCTTGATAAATATATTAAGCACGCCTAGCCCAAGTATCTGAGAGAGGACCATAAGAGATGATTGGTTAGTACTGAAAAATATTTTTGTTAGTGATATTATATAGAGACAGGTGAGTGCACCATACCATATTATGATGTATGCCATAGCATATGAGTTATTTTAAATTGGATTGGTTGTGTAAAGGTTGTTCTGTTGACATTTTTCTTCTGTGATGACATGGTATAAGTTTCTATCTTTAGCTTCAGTAACATTCAAATTTTCCAATATGAGTTGATTACTTCTGTGATGAGACGTTAAGCATGAAAAAGGTATTCAATTGCAAATACCTTCTGTGCTACACAGTTTTAGTTACACACAAGATTGAAGGAATGAATAGTACAGGTTGCATAATGATGTACAACAATAATTTCATTTACCTGATTTTGAACAAGAGCATTATTTTGACTGGCTTTTCCAAGAACCCATGCAGAAATTTTTCGTATTTCTGGCTCAGAATTATGAAGCTCTCGAACCAATGCAACAAGCCCTCCAAGTTTGTCTAAATCTAGAATAAAAAACAGCATATACAAATGTAAAATAACTTTGGGTAAGTTGTGCATGTAGAAATGTTTGTTCAAAGTTCACATTATGACGAGTCTAACAAAACAACCAACAACTTGCTGAAAAAAAGTTTGTATTCTGTATTTGCTGAACTAACACATTTCAAGCAAAAATACAATAGTAAACATGATACATAAGCATATTTTAGCTGCGCTTGCTTTATTAGTTTGTGAGAAAAGCCATCAAAAAAAATTGCCTCATGCGCATGAAGTCTATATTGCTAGGGTAAAACCGTGCTACCACAGGGATCAAACAACTTTAAATGAGTTTGATTATGTCTTGTAATGTTCAGAACATGTAATTAGTCATCATTGTATAAATATCCACTGACAATGATGTTAACTGTAATCCTACGAAAAGATGACATTCAGATCACGTTAAAAACCTCTAATACATGGTGAACTAAACATGTATATAATGTCTCAATGTTCACTACCCTATATATATTATGTGGGTCTAATTTTTTTTTTTAAATTTTTCCTTCAAAATTTAATAGTTATAACAAATAGACACTCAAACATGAAATTTGAGATCCCGTTGACACAGATGATGTTGTTTTGGTAAACATGAGAATTCAACAAAGATTGAGTTTGTTTTCTAATTGAAATAAATAGGTTGCTACTTGTAACTAATTAAACATTCTTTATATAAGACCACAATTTGTAGTCTAAGTTTATACTCTATTATTCAAGCATGACCAACTTGCAATAACAACAGAGAAAACATTTTAATTTTAGCTTCATCTAATATGCTGATTGTTACTACCAAAATTTTACACTTAACTTCATCCAATAAGATAATTATTTGTACTAAGAGTTAAACTAAGATAGTTGCATATAAAATATATATTTTTTCTAAAATACTGCAAACAGTAAAATTAGGAAAATATGACAATTTTTTTCATTAATTCAAGATTAATAAAAAATAACAATTAGAAAGTGAAAGATAGGAAACCTTTTCATCTTTAAATGTAATCCAATATAATCCAGGTAAAATCCAACAAAGACCTATCGAAATTAACATGCCCAAGAATGCCATCTAATATATCAATTTTGAGATTCATTGGAAAGTTTTGAACAAAAATTGATTTTGGATAAAATGATATTGGTTTAGAGTAGCATATTAAGTTGATACCGAAGTAGAGATTCATTGTAAATTAAATTACTTGTAATAATTATTTTAATTTTTTAAGATAAAAAGAAGTTACCGTGAAATGAGTGACATCAATCTGAGCATTTCTTCATCATTTAGAAAGAGAAACTGAAGTCTTTTGTAACAAAATAAAAAAAATAAAAATATGATGTGCCCTAATATAAGCAGATCCATGTGAAAATTTAACATAAAGGAAGAAGAAAAGTCAATTAAGATGAAACAAATAAGAAAATAATAATATGTTGTTTAAATAAAATGATGGAATTCTAAAAAAGCCATGTGACATAAGAGAATAAAATTTGTGGAGATAAGAATATTTGACTCACCTTTAATAGTATTGTATAGAATTGTTGGTAACATAAAAGTTATATTGATTTCTCAAAATATGATGAAACAAGGGGAGTAAATCAGCTCTATCGATATATACTGTTTGTTTATTTTCCATATATTCTAATGTGTAACTTGTGCATTGTGCATGATAATATTATAAAATACAGTGTTTGTACTTCTAATATTAAAATTAGAACTTTTTTATGCAACCTTGATAAATTCAATGAAATAAATTAAAATTGTTATTATTGTTTATGTAAAATTTATGTTATATAGCTTGTATATATTTTTATATTTAAGTAAAAAATTAATTTTATCATTTTTGTTAGTACGAATACGGTATACATGTTGAAACTTGACATATTTTAATAGTTTATTAGAGAAGTTAACATTGTTTAACCGAATTTTGCTAAATATGTTAAATTTAAGAGGTGGAGCCTTGACGCAACGGTTAGGTCACCCGCACAGTGATCTGGACGCTCAGGTTCGAGTCCGGAAACAGCCTTTTCGTAGTGCGAGGAAAAGACCGCGTACATTATCGACCTCCGCAGAATCCGCCATCGTGTGAGAGCCTCGTGCACTGGGTTCCACCTTTATACCTTATGTTAAATCTAAAATTATGCAATTAGTTTAAATACGTGGACTTTAAGGTAAATAGTAGGAAAGAATCGAGAATAATTTTGTAAAAAAATTGTAGATCTTAATGCGATGTTATTTGAAGTTAAAACCAGAATTTTGTAATGCAGTGTATGATGAATTTTCGAGATAAATGATTATAATTGATTTACAAATTAACTTTATCATTCTTGTGTATGTACATAATGTATGTGATCCATATATCTCTATAGTTGATTTTTTTAACCATTTTTGTTAACGTGAATATGTGTGTAATCGACATATATTTTTATGATTTATTAGAAAAATAGAAAAACCATTTGCTCAGATTTTTTGAATAGTTTATTTGAGATTTCGTAAGCAGTTTAAGTGCATGGATTTAAATATAAAATATTATGAAAGAAGTGAAAGCGGGTGTTTGTAAATAATTCAAGAAATTTTAAAATATAGGCATTAAAGCTAAAAACATAATTCAACATTGCAGTGTATGATAAATTTACTGAGATAAATGAAACATACACTAAATTTGTTAATATTATTTATGTATATTATTTATGTTATGTGATTTATATACCTTTATGTTTAAATAAAAAAACAATTTCATCATTTTGTTGATATAAATATGGTATACATACTAAAACCATCATATTTTAGAATTTACTAGATGAATTAACAAATATTTGTTAATTGAATTCACTAAAATAGTTTAAATTCAAAATTACAAAATTAATTAAAAATACACCGACTTCAATGTACAATATTATGCAATATCGAGGAAAGCATTGCAAGTAACCGAAGGAATTTCGAAATGTAGGTAGTTGACATCAAGAAACGAATTTAACAACGCAATGCAGGGTAAATATATTGTTTGAAATGTAAGTACTTGAAATCAAGAAACGAATTTAACAATGCAATGCAGGGTAAATATATTGTGTAATGAATTATGAATTAAATCCATAATTATTATTTATGTATATAATTTTATTATGCGATTGATGTACTTGCATATCTAAGTGAATTTTACACTTTTTTTAATATGAATTGGTATAAATGTTGAAATTTTCGTATTTTTAAAATTTATTATGCAAGTTAACCAATAATAGTTTACTGAAATTATAAATAGTTATAAAAACATACGGGGTTATGCGATTGAGGAGGGACGAGGAGTTTGTAAATGGTTATATAAATTTTAAAATAAAGGCATTTGAAGTAAAAAAATGTAATGCATAATATGATGAATTTATTGGGATAAATGAATTATAAATTGAATTTGTTATCGTTGTTTATGTAAATACACTTATGTAATGTGACTTATGTATCCTTAGTTTAATTAAAAGGATAATTTTCCAATTTTGGTTAACATAAATATGGTGTATATATTAAATTTTCCATATTTCTATTATTTAAAAGACGAAATAATGAATATTATTTAACTATATTTATCTAATTAGTTTAAATTTAAGATTCCATAATTAATTTAAATATATGGACCGAAACATAAAATATTAGGTGAAAAGTGAATTGGTTTTTGTAATTAGCTGTGGTAATTTTAAACATAAGCATTTGAAGTTAAAAATAAAATTTACACTATGTATTATCGAGATAGATTCATTACAGATTAAATTTGTTATTATCATTTTATGTGATTTATATATCATAATTGAATAAAAAATTAGTTTCACCATTTTAGTTGGTAAGATAGTGGTATATGTATTAAAAATATTAATAAATATTAGTTATATATATTAGAAATATTAATAAATATTAGTTAACTGGATTTATTTAAATAGTTTAAATTTTGGATTATGTAATTAATACAAATATATGGACTTGAATATAAAATGGTTGATGTAAGTGATGAATTATTTTTAAATAATTGTATAAACTTTTAAATGTATGTATCCGAACGTGAAATGATGGGAAAGATTGATTAAACTAAGTGTAAAATGATAAATTAAAATTTGAACATAAAATATCAAAAGAGAACTAAGGAGAACATAAAAAACTCGTAGAATCAATAAGCGAGCTAGATATTCTTTCGCTTTGCTGTTATTTAATAGAAGAGAGAATTAAGGAGAACATAGAAAACTCCTAGAATCAAGAAGAGAGCTGGAAATTATTCCACTTTACTATTATTTAATAGCTTGATCATTGTGGTTATTTTAAATGGGTCGACAAGGTACAAAAATAAAGAAACCCCAGCAAAGACAAGTTTATTCTTATGCAAATGCATAAATTCCAATGAATACAAATTTATTGTTATGCAAATGCATAGACAAATTTGGAGCTGCATACCATTTGCATTATCTATAGGTTCAACAAGAATCAAGAGTTCCTCCAGTGCATGCTGCCTATCTTCAAAAGAGGTGGAAGAATTATTCAAATCAGCTATGGCCATCTTCATCAACTCTGCATCTGATGGAGTTCTCAATTTCTCCATCAACTCCTGGGATTCATATACAGAAAATATTCAGTTTCACATGCTACAGATTATCACTAATGGTACCTTCCAAAATTTATTACATGTTAAGTGTTTATTTAAGATAAGAAGTGACAAATGATAAATCAAACACCTCCACGAATGGACACAACAAACTAGTATAAATTCCAAACAAACGAGCAATGCCAACCAAACAACAAACGATATACAAACAACCGTGAACTTTATAAACTAAGATGATGTACACAACATCAGCCGTAATAAAACAAAATGTAAAATTGATTCGAAAAGTAGAAGAATACTAGGGAAGACTACAGATGGCAAAGTTTATCTCATGTAAAAGAAAATGGATCCACGTGCGCACCTTTATTTCCAGTTGACGCTTTTTCAGTTCACTTGCTGATAACCTTTGAATGTCCTTTGCTTTTTCCTTTAGCTTTTCAGGGTCGGAATGGCCTGATAAGGTGGATTGTATTATATAACAAAGCTTATTAACATACCCATTATTAACAGGAAAAGTAATTTGAACAAAGCTTATTAACATACCCATTATTAACAGGAAAAGTAATTTGAACGTGATTTACACATGATTTTTGCTATGTGAATGGTAAGTGTTTGTTTAGATATTTGCACTGCACGTGTCCCGGTTAATTTCATTTACTTATAAGTTGCTAAACATCATCTTCTTTTAATAACCGTATCAAGTATAAACTATAAGAGATCAGAATAACTAAGCCGGTTTACAAGGAGAAATGGGCCAAGGTTTAGTGGGCTATCTTTTATTGTTTTATAATTAAGTTTTATCTAAGTATATTTATGATGTTTTATTTGACTTTTTTCAAGGCCCGGGCTTTTCTTAATTTTTCTGAAATTCTATTTGTTTATACAAAATATTATTTGGATTGGAATTGAGTATTTATTAATGTATCTATATGATAAACAATATCGAAAATTACCAAAATATACAAATCAGAAGTAAAGTGGAATTTCTAGAATATTCGAAAGGGGATCGGAATTCCAAAAAATTAGCATGGCTAAAGCGGAAACGAAAAACGAAAATTTGAACTTTAGTTTAAACTAAGAAGAAAATTTTAGCATATGATTATAGTTTGATTGCATTTTTCTTTTTCCAAATCACATATTTATAGTTTGATTACATTGATCTTTTTCCAAGAAAGTGGAACCCGTTTTGGTTGATTGTTGCAATCTTATGGTTACTATTTCATGTTAAATGTAATATGTGTCAAGTATTTCACTATATGATGTATTTACTATTTTATCCAGAATTAATTGCCTTATGACTTATATATTACAAATGTTTGCTTTCTTCTAATACATAGTGTTGCTTTTCTCCCTTGGATCTTTCCTTAGCTCGGATGAAATGAAGCGGATTAAAGCTAGAAAATTACCAAACAAGTTTAGCCGGCATGAAGCCGCTGCATTTGGTTTTGGCAAAATATAATACCTGGAATCAGATTTAAAAAGATCTGCCCAATAAGAGGGAATATAACCTTTGTTCAAATGAGTTGTCAACAACGTCTAGCTGATAAATTTCTCATTTATTTGATATTTTTCTGCATTTGTTATTTTCATATATATAGGTTTTAGGCTTTTTATATTTGAAATTTTCTTTTTACATCATTATCTTGTTAAACCTTCAGGAGTATTTAAAAAATAATAGTAATTACACAATTGTGTAATTATGAACCATTTTTAACAATAAAAAACATTATATGAAAAAAATGGTTTATATTACATAATGTTTGGAACTCCACCTGTGAAGTTTTCTATGCAGCCTGTCCCAAGACAGGATAAAGGAGAAGAGTTGTGATAGGCTTGTCGAACCAACGTAAATACCACAGCCTCTCTTATGGAAATGGAACCTAATTATATTTCGTTGGGACGTAACCCTCTTAGTGACGCGTCATATCGATGCTCGGGTATGGTGAAAAGTGAGCAAGGGTTGGATCGTCACTCCCTTAGTGGCGCGCCATATCGAGACTTGGATATGATGATAAATATGTAAGGGCTGGGTCGTCACTCCCTTAATAGCGCGCTCCATCGACGCCCTGGTGTAGTGATAAATGAACAAGGGTCTTTGCACTTCACTCGATGAGTGCGAGAAGCAAGAAAACTAGTCGATAATAGCATGATTCGGTTAGATAGTTGGAATGTAGGATCATTAACAGAAAAACTAAGAGAGATAGTTGATACTATGACTAGGAGACGTGTAAATATCTTATGCGTTCACGAGATCAAATGGACGGACCAAAAGGCGAAGGAGGTGCAGAATACAGGCTTCAAGTTATGGTACACGGAAAAAGAGCGTAACAAGAACGGGGTAGACATCTTAATTGACAAGAACCTTAGAAACGGAGTTGTCGACGTTAAGAGACAAGGGACAGGATCATCCTAATAAAGCTGCTAGTGCGCGATATGATTCTGAACGTTATTAATGTCTGCCCCACAAGTAGGTCTAGGTGAATTTGTTAAGAGGAATTTCTGAAAAGAATTAGATGTTATGGTTAAAGATATGTCTAGTAGCGAAAAACATTTCATATGAGGATATTTCAACGGACATGTTGGTACGGCTAGTAGTGGGTTTGAGAGAGTGCATGGTGGTTTTGGATATGACAATAAAAACCAAGAAGGAGAAGAAATACTTAGTTTCGCTATTGCTTATGATCTCATGATAGCTAATACATTCTTTAGAAAGAGACAGTCACACTTAGTTACTTTTAGTAGTTGTCAACACTGTAACCAGATCGATTTTGTCCTTACTACAAGAGATGACAAACGAACTTGTGTAGATTACAAAGTCATACCTGGAGAATGTGTTGTCTCACAACATCAACTTTTGATATCCGACTTTCGTCTTTGGATACATGTTCGATGGGGTAAATGAGCCAAGATTAGTCGGACAAAATGATGGAAGCTCAAAGGAGACGCTTCACGGGTGTTTAAGGATAGAGTGATGGGAGAAGAGACATGGAATTTGAAAAGAGAAACAAATCACATGTGGGATGAGATAACAACGCGCATTCAGAAAGTGACTATTGGGATGTTTGGGGCAACGAAAGAAAATAAACGCTTTCCTACTCTTATTTATCTCCTTATATATACATATGTGTGTGTGTTTACATATGCGTATGCATTACAAAGATGAAATCTGCATACAAGTCTGTAGAAAATAACGAGAATAATGGTAAAGTGATAATAGACTTTTAGTGTAATTGTGTGCATGGAGAAGTTGTTCGTCTCCTTTTTGCACTTAAATCCTGCATCTGTAGTTGTGAATAAGAGCATTTACTACTTGATATATTGCGTTGATTCTCGAATGGAAGTAGCCTAAGAAATCTTTCTTTTTTCAAGCGCTTCGCCCTTGCTTCAAGTTCTTTTTCCCTTCGATCAATGCTGAGCGTAACCCAAAGCGCTCTTATTTTGAACGCTAACTAGCCTTAAGCGCTACCCCGAAGCATTCTGTAGGGTTGTTGCAAGCGCTAGCTCGAAGAAGCTTCAAGCACTCTAGTGTGCACGCTCGTGCTTCGAGTGGAGCACTCTTTTGAGCGTCACCCGAAGTATGCTCCATGGCTGCTTTGAGTGGAACTCGCAGAACCTTCGAGTGCTCAAGTATGAGCGCTCTTGCTTCAAGCTAAGTGCTACCCCGAAGCTTGCTCCATGATTGCTCGAGCGCGAACCGAAGCTTGCTTCGGGTCTTGCTTTTAGCACTCATTTCGAGTTCGTTTTAAGCCCTCTTCTAGAGCTTACTCGAGTGCTTTTCTTAGCCTAGCCACTATTTTTTTAATTACTTTTCTACCTTGTCCGTCTGTCTGATCCAAAATTACTTTGATTGCCCGGGACTTTATTCAGGTTTTCCTTAATGCGATCAGGGTTGTCCCTAAGTCTCTTTTCTAATTGCTTTTCTTTCTTGTTCTAAGTCAAATTCAATGTTTTTTTATACCCTTTTTCTTGTTGTTTCTTGAATATATTTCCAACCGTTTTATGTTCAATTCCTATAGACGTATCCAGATCCTGCAGTCAAAACAATAATTGCTCTTTATATCTACTTCCTAAAAAGTTAGCAAAATTCGTAATGGGTCAAGCAGTTGGCCAAAACAAGTGACGGTTGACTGAGCAAATTGAGTTACATTAAGTATGCTTGTTGAAGTAGATGAACCTAGCATCCGCTTTTTCTCATTGATGAACAAGATTGTAGTTACTTGAATGACCTCGAAGCTAGGCACTATATGATTTCCATGTGCATCTATAAAATTGTGATGTCTCAAGCAATAACTCATCAATCAATTATTGAAGCAACCAATTTCCCCTCTCGAACCTTGATCTTGGTTCCATACCGATCATATTGTCCATGTCAGTTTTGCAAATATCATCTTTAAAAAATGGTGAGAGCAAATGCATAAAGAGGAAATAATAAATAGTCATGTGCATGATTGAAAACCAAAACGTAAAAAATGACCATACACATGACTATGTATTGTTTCATGTTATGCATTTCTTTTGTTCCTATTTTGAATCTGTCATCTGTTTGATCACGTTTGTAGCTTTCTTTTATGTTGATAAAAATAAAATAAAGTTGGTCCACTTATAAGAGGTCATGTTGATATATGAGTGATTACGAGTTTGCGTTTACCTGAGTCTTCTATTTTACAATAATTTTATTTTTGTAGAGTGCCTGAATTTTTTCAGATGAGGATAATTGAAAATTTATCGGAATGAGGAGGGCATTTGCAGAATTGGCATTGTAATACCAAAATTTAGCTTTCAGGTTATATAATTGGTGGGGGTTAAGATGATACTTAAATATGTACAGAACAGGGTTGAGCTGAAATTCAAAAAAAAAAAAAAAAAAAAAAAAAATACCAATTGCCCACTGAAGCATGCTATCAAGAGAAGAAAATCCACCAGCAAATTCATCAGAATCACCGTCATCAGAAAAAGAGTCTTCAGATTCTAATGAAGCAAACAGATCTCTCTCGTCTTTTCCAGTCGCCCAAAATATTCCGTTTGCCGACGTTATATTCACTTTTTCCTTCGCCTCCGACGCCTCTGCCGATGATGACGGCGACGGCGAGAGAAGGAGCAATGATATTAGGGTAATCGTGATCCAGCAGCAACGGCTTTTGTCCATGAAAGAATAAATTGACTATTTCGGGATTTTTTTTTTCTTCGCTTTTTTGCTTGGAAGAAAGAGGTTTGAGAGGAGAAACCGAGATTTCTAGAATACAGAAAACCGGGCCAAGCCCATTTGATGTTTGGTTACATTTTTGTTTCTTTGGCCTTTGTTTTACTAATATATATACTAGGCACTTTAATCAAAGCAATGTTTGGCTTAGATTACGGAACATCGTGTAGAAGTTTGCTACACATGACACAGCCACTCTCAATGGTACAGGTTTTGGTCCATACCCGTCCTGTTAATATCGATACAGGTATAGCTTCACATATCCAATCCTGAATTCGGGACCGACCCAATTATTATTAGAGCGAGTATGATTTCATCACTAAGCGGCCCGATTTAGGACCAATCCGATTAATATTTGTTTATTGTACATAAAACATGAGTGTATATATCATTTGTGTGCCGTTCGATTGTTTAGACGTAGAAACTTTTGCATACTTTTGTTTGAGAACTTGATTTCATTGGGACATAATTTGTTTGGTACCTTTGTCTATGTCAAATTTCAAAAAAATTACATGAATATGGTTTCAATATTTCAGGTCAGGTATACGGTTTTTACCCAATGGTTTTAAAAACTCGAAGGGCTGGGCTTGTATAATGGATTTGAAATACGCAACGGGCTCGGGCTGGACTTGGATTTTGATTTTAGTAGATAGACTTGGATCCAGATTTTAAGCTACCTGGACCGAAACCGATCCATTAACAGACCTACATACAACTACCCAAAACGACTATACATCATACTCTTTCATTTATTATGCATGAAAATTAGGATCGGTCTTTTATTTTCAAACTCATACCTAAAAAATCATTCTCAAAAAATAGTTTTTTGAAACACTCCGTCAAAATTTCTATTGAAAATGCGCATTTTAAACTGCATATATTTGCAGTTCTAATTGCAAATTTTGCACTTACAGCTGTAAATATGTGCAGTTTAAAAGGTACATATCCGTAAAATAAATACTTACAGTGTGAACTACAAATATTGGAATTATATAATTTGCATTTTTGCAATATATGCTATAAATTTTCATTTTATAAAAATGTGCAGCTAGCACTGCAAATACTTATAGTGTAGAATGCAGATATTTGTATTTTTAGCTGCAAATATATGCAGTTTAGAACACACATTTTTAATGAAAACTTTGACATGAGTGTTTTGTGAAACTTGTTTTGAAATGGCACTTTGACGAGCATTTCAAAAAATGTCAGTTATTTTGCTTCTTGCGTGTGTGCATTGAGGTATCCTTTGTTTTGAAAAAGGAGTTCTGAAAAATCTTCCGAATTTGACAAAAATAAGCGATTAACCAAAATTTTACCATTTGCTTTGAATCAATAATTAATAATTAGCTCAACTAGGTCAATTCGGCACTTTTACTAGCCAGCTAGCTGAAATTGCTTTTAACGAGGTATAGATTCGAATAGATGTAATAATTTACTTATAATACGCTTGTATCTGTGTACTTATATTTTCAGGTTTAAGTCCTTTTTATTATTTTAGTACTAGCTTCTTTATTACATGAAAGTTATGTACTGTTTGCCTACTGTTTTATGCAATTCACTTTATCAAATTGATCTAGTTATTGTTATACGTAGCATGTAGACTTTCTCATATAGCACTAAAATATACTGAAACCTACTACATCATACAAACTGATGTAAATTATTTGTTAAATAGGTAAATAAACTATGAGTTTTGTTAATGAGTGCTCTAAGAACACACGCTAAGAATGTTATTTATGTCATTATATGCTAATGGATAAAAATATTAATTTCAAATACTTATACATAAAAATAGGTGGAATTCGGAAAGGGAAATTATTTAGGTAATTTCACCAACCTTAACATGTACCAGCACATGCTAATATTTTCCATAAACTATTTCACTTTTCTTTATAGTCCTACATGTACTAGGATGATACATGAAAATGCTTCCTATGAAACCTACTACCATGCACTAGTGGCACTAATATGATTATAAAATGGCAATATATATTCATATAGCATGGTCGCCAAACTAGTTTAGTATATATTAGCTGAAACATATACCAATGATTAATAATTTGTACTAGAATCATATGTAGAATTGGGTAAAAGCAATTTAGACATGGTACCACTGAAATGGAAGCATATATGATTAGAAATTTTCTACATTTATTAAGCAATGGTTAAAACTTACGAGTATATTTTGTAATCAACACAGCTTGTTTGTGTTCATTGTATTATGTAGTTTTTGAAGTGTGTTTATAACTTACAGGTAAGCCGAGTAAACTATGTTTAAACAGTTATATATTTTTCTTCCTAAGCATTTTTTGTAAAGTAACAAGAATTTCCTCAAGTAGGAACTCTAAAGGAATAGCCTTTTAGTATAAAGAAAATGTCAATTCTATGGGTAGGACCACGTTTACATGAAACGCTGAAATGGAAACAACGCCTCCTTGGTTGTGTTTGAGGAAAATCAATAGTCAAGGACATTGAGGAGTCTCACTTACTTAGGAATCATGAAAAAGAGTAGAAAAGTAGTCAACACAAAGTGGAATGTCAACTATGATAATAAGAAGTTCAAAAATCATTATGATTATTTGAGGTCTGATTATTGAAAACACTACAAGATAATACGGCTATTCCAACGGCTTTTAGCCGTTGGCGGCCGTTGGAAGCCGTTGGAATATATCCCACGACTTCCAACGCTTTCCAACGGAAACAACGGACCATTTCCAACGGCGTTTTCAACGGCCGCTAACGGCTTATAACCGTTGGAAACCGTTAGAAACAGTTACAATAAAATGGCCAATACGCCGTTGGAAGCCGTTGGAAATACTGGATTTATTTTGCTGTACAACAGCAAGCCTATTTACCTTCCACCACACCATTTCCAATCCATTCCATTTCCAATCAATTACATATATATATATATATATATATATATATATATATATATATATATCAATATCAATACAAACAACGCACATAAATCAATAAAACACCAATATAAACAAACCAAACCGATCAAACATCACAAAATATACCATCAACGTACATACCATCAACAAATGTCACTAAACCATGATCATACCATCAAAATACTTCTCACCCACTCCGTACCAATATATACAACATCACCATCAACATCAAAACATCTCCCAGTCAATATATACATTGTTCAAACACAAATACTCAAAAACATACCTACTCAAGGATCCTCGTCGCCTCCAGAAGCACCAGACGACGAAGGAAGGGTACCATGATTCTGCAAATACTGCGCAAGCTTTTGATCCAACTGCTCCACCTGGATGGCTCGTAGACGATTCTCCTCCCGTAGCTGCTCAACCATAGCTCTAAGCTCCTTGATTTCTTCTTTGTCTCGGTCTTTTTGAGCTTGTCGAGCCTGTCGAGCCTGCAAATAAAATTAATAGCAAAAGGGTTGTCTCAGCATATACAATATTATAACATTATATATCTAAACGCTGATTTTTTGTACATATGTAAAAGGATTAATTACCGTTAGGTTCCCGAAGCCAAAACGTCTACTCCGTTGCGCCGGATCCATAACAGCGGTAAAAATGTTATCCTGCTCCTCCTGTGTCAGCGCATCACGACCAGACTGCTCAAGCGTATAAGCCTGTGCCTCCTGCAACCTCGACTATAATGAAAAAAATAATTTCAGTTGAAAAATAGTAGCATGTAATTATTTTGCGTAGCTAGAAATTAATAAACTTATCGGTGTAAGTATTAAAAATTAAAAAATGCATACATATGCCTCGGTCGCCCTATCTTGCTCACCCCACTGATATATGATATTGCCAGCCTCATCTACTTGCCTAGACGCGTGGGTGTGAGCAAACACGTTCACTAAGCCAACAGAGCCTCCACGAGCTCGTTCCTGCAATTGATAATTTGGATAATTTAACTGTACATAACTAATTACTGAACTGATCAATATACAAATGTGATAATAGATAAATTTACCAAATCTTCGCAGTGATGCTGGAAAGATTTGGAGCCTCCACGGTGTGATACAGGATTCCTGCTCCTGTTTGCCGAGTTCCTAGCTGACTCCTCCTGCAAATTTACAATGATTAATTATTTATTAAACAGTAAAAAAATGCTGAGATTTATTATAGATTTACCTTGAACTCCTCAGAGTTCCACCAATCAACCCATTTCTCCCATACAGTCGCGCTCATCCACTTGGGCTTCTTTCCTACTTTTTTAATCTCCGACATAGTCTCTCTATAGTTCTTCGCGATTCTGGAGTTCCAGTGTCGCTGAACTAAATTGACGTCAGGCTCTTGCAAATCTACGGCGCCCTGTACAATGAGAAAATATTACTAATTATTTATTTATATTTAATTAATCATCTTGTAAAGCGGTATAAACTTACCAGAAAATCTTGCCAAATCGTCTCTCTCACGTCGTCGGGGATCTTGCCCCACTTATTGTCATGTTGTGTACGTGTTGAGTGTGTGAGTATACACTTATTGTCATTAAAATTGTATAAATTAGATAAATGCATTATCAATCAGAGATCAATGTAATGTGAATACTTTTAAAAATTACCGGATATTACTCAGTCGTCCTCATCGTTTTCTGATTCAGACTCGGTTTCGTGCTCTATGTCGTTTTCCTCTACACTCTCAAATGCTTCGACTAATACATTTGTCTCATCATTTAAAGGTCCAAAATCGGTTTGATCGTCTGTAATTGCTATTTCAGCATTTTCCTCCAGATCTGCTTGATAGGCTTGTTCGTCTGGAATATTTTGTCCATCAAACGTAAATCTTGCTTTGGTTTTAAAAACCGCAGACCAATCTGCTTTATCCCTTTTTAGAGATGGATAAGGGGCATAATAAGCTTGTAGGGCTTGTTTGGCTAGTATAAATGGGTCGTACTTTTGATAACGCGAGGTATGTTTAATTTCTATAAGATTATATTTTGGATGAACGTTAATACCAGAACCTGGAACATTGCTGAACCAGTTGCATCTAAACAAATAACATCCTCCACGGGTCTTGTAAAATATGTCAACTGCAATATCTGAGTTAACACGCCATAAAAATCATTTATATGATTATTAGGGTCATCACTGCCTTTAACAAATACACCAGTATTGTTTGTTAATTTTTCAGCACCGTATTCTTTGGTGTTGAATTTATATCCATTAACAAAATATATTGGATACGTATTAACTTTTCTTTTCGGTCCAAACGCCAAATGTTTCAGTCCTTTATCGAGCACATTATTTGTGGGATCAGAAGCATATTTCGAAAACCAAGTACTGAAATCTTTGCTTAAATCGCCGCCTGGATTTTGTGATTCATAAATACTGCAAACACAAACATGATATATTACATTATTATTTATTCACACGTGTAGTATTAAATTTAACAAAACTTGAAATGTGCTAATTACCTAACAAATGGTGCAACTTCAGAACAATTAAGAAGAATATATGTGTGTGCTACATGGTATTCTTTATCATCTAGCCATACTTCCTCACTTTTGCCAGCATGTCGGCCATATTGTTTAAAAATAGATAATACTGATTCAGAAGAAGAAGCTTGTTCAACGGCCTGATCGTCATTACGCGGAACACTTACAAATGATAAGTTCACATGGTCTTTAAAATAATGAGAGAAAAAGAAAGAAGCTTCTTCTTCGATATATGATTTGCAAATAGAACCTTCAACTCGAGCTTTTTGTCTCACTTTTTTCTTCAAATGATTTAAGTACATAATAAAAAATATTTGGGTTAAGTATTAACTACTATATTTATACTTAAATCAACATTTACATACTCAATATAGTAACATACCTTTCGAATAGATACATCCATCCATATTGCACAGGACCTCGAAGACGTGCTTCATATGGAAGATGAACAGGTAAATGCTCCATTACATTAAAGAAACCCGGAGGAAATATTTTCTCCAGTTTGCAGAGCAGTATAGGAATTTCTTCTTCAAGTTTAAGTAGACGGTCAACTTTTAACGTAGTTGAACAAAGCTCCTTGTAAAATAAACTAAGTTCTGTTATTACCGTCCAAACTTTTACCGGTAACAATTCTTTGAAAGCGATGGGTAACAAATTTTCCATCATTACATGACAATCATGGCTTTTCATTCCACTCAGTCTCCCATTTTTATAGTCGACACATCTACGAAGATTAGAGGAAATTCCATCGGGAAATCGTAATCCTTCCACCCATTGTAACAGTACTTTAACTTGGTTGCTGTCTAGTTCATAGCATGCTTTGGGTTTTTTATTGTCGGAATCATATGAAGCTCAGGACGATTGCATATTTGCTCTATATCACGTCTAGATTTCAAATCGTCCTTAGTCTTGCCCTTCACATTCAAAACTGTATAAAACACATTATCAAATACGTTTTTTTCGTTATGCATCACGTCAATGTTATGACGGATTAATAGATTTTTCCAATAAGGCAATTCCCAGAATATACTTTGTTTGCACCAATTATGAAACGTCGATTTACCTTGAATTTCTTCTTGTTGTCCGGTCTCGTGTATCTTTGGATAATCTTTTACAAGTTCATATATATCCTCGCTTGACCAAACCGTTGGTGGTCGTAGAGTCTCATGTCTATTAGCTATGAAGTTTTTTGTCTCTTCTAAAAGGGTGATTAATATGAAGAAAACATCGATGACAATCAAACCATGAAATTTTCTTTTCCATTTGGCAAAGAAAATGTTCGTGTTTCTTCCATGCAATAAGGACAAGCAAAACGACCGGCCGTACTCCAACCCGAAAGCATTGCATATGCAGGAAAATCGCTAATAGTCCATAACAAAGAAGCGAACATCCGAAAATTTTTCTTTTTTGATATGTCGTATGTTTCAACTCCTTCATACCATAATATTTTCAACTCTTCGATTAACGGTTGTAAGTAAACATCAATGCCCTATGTCGGATCATCAGGACCGGGGACGACAATCGTGAGAAACATATATGGAGTTTTCATACACATCCACGGAGGTAGATTATAAGATGTGATTATTATAGGCCAAGATGAATATTTAGAACCAAACTGAGAAAACGGTGAGAAGCCGTCTGTACATAAACCTAGTCTAACATTTCGGCTCTCCGCTGCGAAATCGGGATATTTCTTGTCAAAATGTTTCCATGCTTCTCCATCGGCTGGGTGTGTCAACGTACCTTCTTGAGGTGTTCTCACACTGTGCCATCTCATATGATGCGCTGTCACAGATGATGCATATAATCGTTAAAGTCTAGGGGTGAGGGGCAAATAATGCATACGCTTGTACGGAACTTCTTTTCCCTTCTTTTTCCTACATTTGTATCTTTCCTGATTACATATTTTACAATTTCTAAGATTGATGTCTTCTTTCCAATACAACATGCAACTCTTTAGATATGTATCTATTTTTTGATATGGCAAACCGAAAGATGACATAAGTTTTTTCACTTCATAATAATTTTCGCACATTAAATTATCAGATGGCATATGACGTTTAGCAGCTTGCACAACAGCCGTAAATCCAGCTTCTGTAAGGTTGTATTTTGATTTCATTGCAATGTATTCTGCAGTTACCTATAATTGAGAGCCGCTTAAACATCCATTCCAAAGGGGTTTTTTAGCATGATCCAATAAATCATATTTTTTTTTCGCTCCAACATTTGGTTCCTCTTCGACGTTAACATCGTCGTTATCAATTACATCAGTAGGGAACATTGATCGTGCTGCATCTTTGACCATATGTTCTATGAGATTCGTACTAGCTTCTTCGCTGATGACCTCCACCGACTGTTCTTGATTATTAGGGGCTACAATTTCTCCATGACGATCCCATAGCAAATAATTGGGTACAAAGCCGAATTGGCGCAAATGAACCTTAGCCATATTCGGTTCTAAATAGTTCAACAATTTGCATCTACTACACGGACAACGAATTTCTTCATCGTTTGCAATATTACTTATAGCAAATTCGATGAACACTTGTACCCCTTTTAGAAAATGTTCGCTTATTGCGCCACTAGTTTCCCTTCTTTGATACATCCAGCTCCGATCATTAAAGTAATTGACCATGTTTCCCTACTAGAAAACCTATGATAGAGTAAAAATGTTATAAATCATTCATTTTAAATTTTGCACGAAATTTTCCAACGGCCGCAAACTGCTTATTTCACAAACTAAATATTTTAAATAAGCAACTATTGTTTCATTGCCACTTATGTGTCTTTCTTTGATGGTCGGTCATCCTACTTCCCATTACAAACACAATAGTAATTATATTCCGTAAATCATATCATTTTAAACGATTCACAAAATTTCGACAGCATTTCCCCCGTGTTCCTTGTATCGTACACAAATGCGTGTACACAAGGAACGTAAAGGAAATGCCGTCGAAATTTTGTGAACCGTTTAAAGTGATATGATTGACGGAATATAATTACTTTATAGTGTTTGTAACTTGTCCAATACTGGGACAAATCCGACAAATGATGTATCAGATGAATAGAGTTGTCCGTTTTGTGGAAAAAACGAATATCCCTAAAACGATCATATACAACACTTGTCAGACGGAGCCGAATAATATCTAAGGATTTAAATATTTGTTTATATTAAATTCGAATATATAATTCGTTTAATTAATATTGGTTTATATTTTACCGTTTTATTACATAAGTACTAAATTCATTTTATACGCTAAATTTGTACACAAAATTCATTTATAAACTAAATTAGTTCACGTGTTCACACAAATACAAAGCTCGTATTCGCACATATGAAATATCCGTTTTAACGGCTTCTAAATGCAATAAACTCTATCACACACATACGTTTAATATACTAACCAAATAACATAAACTAATGCAATATCTTAAATTACAAAATTTTCAATCAATTATAATAACTTGTTCATTATGTTATAATGGTTGCAATTAGAGGATAATATAATGTAATATGCATACACTAACAAGTAGGAATCAATCAACATTCAAATTAAACCCTAAATAAAAAAAACCTAAATATTAGCTTTAGGAAAATTACCGATTTGGAGAGCTAGAACGGTGGAGATGTGCCGGAGTAGCTTCTAGATGGCATCGGGGGTTGTTGGGATGGTGTTTGGGCCGGCAAATGAAGATTGGAGATGATGGAATGGTGGATTTGGGGGTAATTTTCGGTTGAGAAGATGAATAATGAGCTGAAGGTCGGTCTCTGGAAATATGCAGGAAATTTTCCAACGGCCGCAAACGGCTATTTTCCAACGGTTTCTAACGGTTTAAGACGGCTACGTAAAAAATTAACGAGCCGTTGGAAGCCGTTGGAAATGCCGTTGGCGGCCGCTGGAACAGGTGCGTTGGAATTTACTGTTTTTCTAGTAGTGAAATAACCATACTGACTTTGAAAATCCACACCTCAGTAGATCCAAATTTTCGCTAAATCGAAAACTCAAGTCCATCAAAATTCGGATCGTTGATTTTGGTATTCTACAAATATTTAAATAGATGTATATCAGAACACTACCGATATAATTTCACAGCAAAATAGTAAAGTATAATAAAACATATAGTTACCAGTCAAAATTAATACTTCCATTATCTAGTGTCCTTAGCAGGGCTGAACATGCACAAGGAAACATGTCCTTCCACTGTTTCTGCCTTGTATCAATACTTGTTCCTCTAAACTATCATGTGGGTTGCAATGAAAAGAGGGTCAAAACAATGTTCTGCTGATTGGTAAATTACACACTTTATATATAACACTATTTATGCCAATTGTCTTCCATCACATATTATGTCTTTTATTTTACTTAGTCATTTCGACTTCACGTACGCGTACAATATGCCCATCTACCCGAAGTAGACCTTAACTATACACACACACACCCCACCACCACAATCCTCCTTTGATCCAAGATATTTTCTCCGCTAGTATACGTAACCCAACACCTTGTCAGGATTTATCATCAACGCAATATCACATCCTCGTTGTCGTGCATACCAAGGAATCCCTTAGTGCCTAATAAAAACGTCATAATTGTTGTCCATATTTTATCTGTTTTTGAAAGACCTCCATAAAGGATTATCTAGCCTTGGTCGTATCAAACAAACTAGCAAAAAGCTTTGGCGGTACATGAGTTAAACGTGATCTACGCTAGTAGAAGGTGTAGCCATCTACGTGTAACCCTTGTCTTTCCGCTAATCACTCAGGACATATGACGTTCTCGACCTATGTACAGCTCCTACTCTACCTAACACACACTGACATAATGTCGATCCTTGCTCACCGTCCTATTTAAATTGCCTAACGCAATCAAGGTAATACTCACTTGTTACTTAATATCTCTTAAAAGGTTGAAGCAGACTCTACTTGTCCTTTGACACTTCAACCGAGGCAAACCTTCCTACTTTAATATCCCTCACCCATACATGAATGTATATAATTTCACGGGCCCTACAGTTGGATACGTCCCACATCGATATAAGACATACACAATTGCTGGTAGCTTCTTATGGTGGGAAGGCTTTTATTATGTAACACTAGTGACCTCAAATGTTCATATTTCATGTGTGTATATTCTTATTTCATTATTATACCTCAAATGTTCAATTACTCATATTCATCTTATTTTTATTTAACTGGTTCCTTGCTTCATTAATCTTGGTTTGATATCATTTACAACTTTTCTCAAACTTAAAAGACTTTAGAATCGTTTAATATTTATTCTCTTCTATTATTATTGAATCTTTATTTCTATTCTATTCAACTTTTTACTGCCCTTCCTTATTTAGTGGACTTTCCATTACTTTTTTATTTATATCATTACTTGCCATTATTCATTTTAGGACTTGCCTATGTTTTTATCGTTTATTATTTGATTTCTATCTTATCTCTATTGCATATATATTAAAAAATTTACTTAAACCGCTATTATTATCACATTTACAATTCTTTAATTCATCATTAGGAATTTCTGTATTTTAGTGTGTTGGAATTACATCTCATTAGGAAGGAAATGTTAACATTGTAAATTTCTATATTTTATCCAAAAATAGAATTTGTATTACGTTTGGAAATACAAGGAATTATTTTCCTTAGTTATTGAAATAGACGGTACAAAATACGGTAAATATCCATGTTTTATACATCCTTTTCTTTTAGGCATATTCCTTGTTATTTCAAATGGTACACTTTTATTTATGAATCTAAACTTGAAAATCTATATAAATTTATATTACGACAACCCACATTCCAGCGAATTAAAATATTACTTAAATCCTAATAATTTATTTTGATAACTTCTAATTTAAATTTACTTTCATTAATCATATAATCTACAAGTTTGGAACTACCATATTTTATAAAATTCAGGGACTACTACTACTCAATACTTTCAGATTCAAGTACATGCAATATCAAATCTAAGTTATCAATCACAGAATATGTAGGTAAGGTTTATAAATTCATTACACGCATAAAATTAGGCATACAACTCCAAATTTTGTTTAGGCACACATGAACAAATTTACAATGAAATAAATCAAATATTATATAAAAGTATATAATTTTCTTACTCACCTTTAGGCTTTCCAAATATCAAGAGCTAATCTATGTTATTCCAGTTTGACTCCTTTTATTTTTTCCCTATTTGAATACATATACCGCAAACATACATATACCTATTAGAAATCTAGAACTTGGAAGAGATTTGGATTTAATTTAGATTTAGATCCAGATTTATAATTTATCTTAGCTCCGACGATTTGATTCAATCCTATTCTTCTTATCAATTATCGTATGTTATTCTCTAATTGTATATGCGTATAAACTATAATTTTATTTAGGTTTAAGAATTTGTGGAGAAGAGAAAATGGCAGAGCTTCTCCGTTGCTTCAGAAAATATAAGAAGAAAAGAGAGGGGTTAGGCCCATATTTATAGAAGTTTGAATCGATATCAGTCATTAGATTAAATTATTTTAAATTTGTGTCGCTCGGCCGCGTCAAATTTTACAGCGGACACATCCACCGATCAACCGCTCATATGCCACCAGTCGACCGCTAGCAGTCCTAGCGGTCGATCAGTCACAATTAAGGGATCGGTTGGCTGATGTATTTTGGTTAAATAATTTCTATTGTTTCGTTTGTTGATTTAATTCCTTATACGCACAGACGGGATAATTTCTTTCTACTTTGGTTAACGTTAATTATATGTAAACCTTAAGTAAACATTAACCGACCGTTTACGTTAACCAACTTTGTTTAATTATATTTATTTTCTTAATTACATATATATTTATTTACGATCTGAAATAACAGTAATAAAATTTTCATTTGAACTCTAATCATAAAACTTTATATATGAAAATCGATCGGAAAATCACCATGAACCCAACAGTGCAAGTTTCATAGCCAATTTCTGACGATTATAAAAATTCTATTTTCGGCGTTACTATTTATTAAGTAATTATCGTTAAAATCACGGGGCTTTACATTATCCCTCCTTAAAAGAATTTCATTCCCAAAATTCCTATAACATAATGCATAATCAATCTAAACTAACCAACCAATTAGTGTGCAATCAGTTTTGCAACCAATAGTGTACAAGTGCATCGTGTACCATAACATATATGGCATGTATGTAGAATAATTCTAAATCCAAGTCTTTTATAGAAATGCATCTTTTCAAACAATTTTGAAAATATGATGCAAACAACCTATATATGCTGGAAGTTTTACACGTATGCAAATTTTGAAACTCGAAAACTTTGTTTTGCATTCAAATTTTCCATACTTCAAGTAGTAGTTTAACCAATTTTGCATACAATCCCTACCATCCAATACCTAGCACGCAACTTTCTAACGTCCAAAATTTAGAAAACTTGGTTTTTTCTAGTCTTATGTCGAAAAAAAAATTAGATAGAAAATCAAAAATTTCCATTATTCTCTTGTGTACCATTTTCCATTGTACCTTGGAACTTCTCTTTTGCACCCAATCATTTTCTAACTTCTCCAAGTGCAGTTCACATAAGTAAATTTTATTTAAAATCTTTAAAATTTGGAAACATCTTTCTTTTTAAAACTAGCTTTGTTCATCTACCGATAAGGTATGAAAAACGTTCTTTTTAAAACTAGTTTTGTTCATCTACCGATAAGGTATGGAAAAAGAGATTTCATAATTAAAACAGCTTTTTCCTTCGTCACGAACTATATTTTATTTTACTGTTGCTTCTACTACATAGTAAAATTCATACTGCTAATCCGTCAACTTTTTCCTTATGTTAAGCATGTGACATTTCTAAAATAAAAAAAATTCCACTTTTTCTGCTCAAAAATCTTTCTAATTTAAAATTTTGAAATATTCGGAAGAATCTTAAAAATTACAAATTCGATTACCATCATTTTAAAAAAAAAAATCATAGAAGTACTTTATCTCCAAAATCATGAATTTTGAACAAAACTTCAGAAAGTATATTTATATTTTTCTCAAAACAATTTGTACCACATCTTATACAATCAGGATTTAGTCAATAGTTTAACGTCTATAATGGACTCTATCCTACTACACGGTAAAATTTTCAATTTTAAAAACATTTTCTTTTATCTTAAAATAACAATTAGCACACAAGTTCGTTATAAATTTCAGTTTTTAAGGCATAGGGATAATGACTCATGATTTCGCAACAACCTTTCACCTTCCTTCACTCGCTAAAATTTATCTTTCAAAATTTTAACACTTTTGGGACTTTACTTTTCTCTTAGTAGCTAATTAAATAAATTTCCAAATTTATTTTATAAACTTCCAGTCTTACTTTGCATTAGTTAAGTGTCTACATGGGATTTCTGTATTTTATTGTTTTTTAAATAATAATGCAGTCAACACAGAAAACGAATAAGAAGGAACACTTACATTAACATCGTATGTGTTTTATACAAACAGTAACAACTAAAGTTTACAACTCAAATTCTAAGAAATAATTGCTGGAAGCCACCCTTCAACATTAACTAACATTAATGATATTGTGGTCATATCACCTCTTACATACATTAAATGGACATTGCTAACGTGTCATTCTACTATAACCTGCATATCTTAATCCATCATTCTGGCTTCTAGTAAACAAGGTCCGCTTATTACCTTTAATTACTACCACTAATTATAGGCTGAACTATGCATGTTCACATTTTAGTGGGCTAAGGAATACCAACCCTGTACATTTAGAATAACTTACGAAAAAAATTGGCTCGACGAAATAAATTTCCCACCTATCATCCTGCCCTCTTTAATCCTTAGCCAACCAACGTCCTCTATGTACGTTTGTCGTATCATAGCCCTTTATTACTATCATTTTTTAATCCAACCCTCTTGATAGTATTTTTAAATTTTGGTACTTGCTTCCTTTATCTTGATCTTTCATGCGAGTATAATCTAGAACTCGCAAAACTTTACTTTGATGCAATTCATCATTCCCTCCCGAGCTCTTCTTATGACTTTCACACATGTCTTACTAAATATTTCTAGGTTTATATCAGTATTCCTTACACTCTATAGGGATGCCTTATTGTTATTCTATAAGCAATCGTCGTTATTTTCTCATAGCTTTATCTTGTATCCCATCTTACCTAGGCAGTCATCCATATCTACTCTATATTAAAATTGTGGTTTAGTTTTGGCCGCTATTTTTTTGAAAATCAAATTTTCAAAAATTTGAAGTACTCAATTCCAAAACTTTTATCAGCACAAACTTAGAAACATTTTTTATTTATTAAATTCAGAAATAACTTGGAATCTTAACTTTTAATTTAGGATTTTTGCATTAAGCTTATTCATCAAGTCCAAAATATAATGTTAGCAATTTAATTTAAAAAGTTCATCTCTTTTAAAGCTCTATTCCAGGAACAAGGATTTTTGCTTCTTAAAATTAAGAATTTTAACTCAAACCGTTTATTAGGTTTTCTTTAAAAATTCGATTCTTGTGTCAAACCATTTCTTAAAAAATACACTTTACAATGTTTTCAAAGTATCTTTTACAATTTTAAACAATAAAAAACTAGAATAGACATGAACACTTCCATCCTTTTATTTTCCTATTACCCGTTCTATCTCCACTTCCAATCCTCGATAAGTCTCTATTTACATGTGAGGGTGACCTTTAAAAGATACGTGCAATCAATATGCACAACTATAGAAACTATTGAATTTCCTTTGTTTTGCCTTTAATTTCCTATGTTGCTTATAATTAGGTTACTAACATTATACTTAATTAAATCTCCTAGCGTTATTTCTAATTAATAACATTATTTTATATAAATTCCTAAATTGTTTCTATTTATATAGTTTTCTCTCAATTGACCATCTTCTTTATCGAACCATTGTAGTGCGTTCGCTTACTGCTCTATTTTCGGGTTCTAATCTTTTTTCCCTATTCTATTTGTCTCCATTTTTAACTTGTAATGCCTCCTACTATTCACTCCTAAAAGGAATTTTATAACTTAAATTTTACTTTAATTTCATAAAAATCAACTAGCTATATGCGCTCTACTATTTTTTTTTCAAAAGAATAACCTTTTACAAAATCGCATTTACTGATATTTTTTATTTAACTTATTTTTATTTCTACTAAAGAATTTTATTTAAATAAAATATAAGTATTTATTTTTTCAAAAATTTAATATTTACTTTAAAAATATGGTTTTTTACCTTCAAATAATTCCTTTGAAAATCATTTCAAATATATTATTCATATATTTTCTCAACTTTTATATTAAATTCTTTTATATTGGGTCAAACTCATAGTGGATTTTTATTTGTTCCTTCTTTTGGACGTTTCTTCTTTTCTACTTACTTATTGACTTACCTTCTCCAAAATATAAAAATCTAGTTATCATTTTGGAGTGATTATTACACTCATTCTTTGAGAACTTATATAATTCTTGCTTTCAGATATATACAACATATAGACTCTTACTTCCCCTTTATCTAGACCTAATGTACATCATCAATCGACAATCCTACGGGAATCTATAATCATAGGGCAATTTGTGCTCTACAAGCGAGTCAAGTATTATCCAACTTCATGAACCCATTCATATGTTGCATTCATGCTCTTCTTAAGTCAACGCCTTCTAATACGACCTACTTCCCAAGGAGTAATCGGGATAGGTACATACCTTCAACTTCATCCATTGTTCCGACTTAGAGTCAACTTATCCATCTTTTTAGAGTATAGTTACAACTACTGTATAGTCAAAATTTATAGGATTTGTAATATATTATATATATATATATAATTATAGTTAAAATAAAAATATGTCCACTCAACGTATCGTAATTCTTAAAATCGCCTAAATTAAGCTCTGATACCAAATGTGACAACCCGCATTCCAACGGGCCTGAATTTTTGCTAAATAAAAAATCCAAGTCCACCAAAGTACGGATTGTTGGTTTTGGTATCCTGAAAATAAATAAATTCATACAAAGCACTACCGATATAAACCCACAACGAAATGGTAAACATATGGTTACTAACCAAGATTAACACTTCTAATATCTGGTGTCCTTGTCAGCGCCGAGCATGCATAAGGAAACATGTCTTTCCACTGTTCCTGCCTTGTACCAATAAGTGTCCATCTAAGTTATCATGTGGGTTGTAATGAAAAGGGGGTTAGAAAATATTCTAGTGATTGATAAATTATACACTTTATACATAACACTAGTTTATGTCAATTATCTATCATCGCATGTTATGTCTTTTATTTTACTTAGTCATCTCGACTCCACGTACTCGTATGATACACCCATCTATCCGAAGTAAACTATAGCTACATACATACATACATACATACATACATACATAGATACATATACATACATACATACATACATACATACATACATATATATATATATATATAAGTACAACCGTCCCCCTTTGGACTAATATACTATCCCCGTTAGTTATCCATAACCCAACACCTCGTCAGGATCCATCATCAATGCAGTATCACATCCTCATCGTCGTGCATACCAAGGAACTTCTGTAGTGCATAATAACGACATCATAATTGTTAGCATATTTCTATCCGTTTTTGAAAGACCTCTATAAAGGGTTATCTAACCTTGCCCTAACAAATAAACTAGCAAACAGCTGTGGTGGTGCATGACCTAAGCATGACCTACACTAGTAGGAGGAATAGCCATTTTGGTATAACCCTTGTGTTTCTACTGACCACTCAAGACTGATGACGTTCTTGGCCGATGTTTGGAATTGGGTCAGCCCATAGTGGAAGAAATAATGAATTTTAAAATTATTACCATATTGGATCTCTAACGGGCCTATAAACTCTAAATATATTTAGAACATTTTTAATTTTTCTTTTAAATAAAATTGTTATTTTATTTATATTTACAAATAATTTTATTTTATTTATTTTGTATTATGTTTTAAGCATATGTATCATATACACATATGTGTAAACATGCACATGCAACATTATAATGTGTACATGGTTTAACATGCCACATTTAAGTATTGAGATTACACCACTTCAAACATGTTATCCCCTCTTGCATTCGATTGTACCATCTAAATGTACGTATAAATGCATCAAAGTGATATGAATATAATGAAAATATATGTACGGATATTAAAAGTCATTATATCAAATGGTTTGTATAATTTACACATATATAAAATGCACATATAAATGTAAATATGAATGAGGTCTATATAATACAAATAAGGCAATTATTAAAGTTTTGGAATGTGAAAGTTTGAGAAATGAAAAGCCGAGTCATATTAAAGAAAGAAAAATTAAAGCAATGATTAGTGCTCTTATAACTTACATAGCCTCTTTATATCTAAAGAAAGATATTTGTATAATTATATACTAATAAAATTAAGGATGGATTTTGTAAAATATATTCATTTATTATATAAGGGCCCCACAGCCTGGAAATCAATTTTGGAATCAATGTAGGTTTTGAAATGAAAGGTTAAGTTATGTTAAGAGAGAGAGAGAATTATGTGGTGATTAATACTGTCATTAATTTCCTTTAATAGAACCGTTTCATTTCACAATTCAGGAAATGATGAATGTATTCAAAGTATGGCAATTGTTTAGTGAAAGATTATATTTTATAATGATAAACATATTTTATAACAGCAAAAGATGCTCTCAGCCATCAAATAATAGTTTAGTTTAATATTAATTAATTAAAACAGTATGGTTGTAAGAGAAATATATTACTATTTTTCAAACCTTCTATAATGTGCATCTTTGTTATTTCTAGAAATACATAGTATAAATTTAATCTACTTAGTCAATTTTAAATTATTTAACAAAGTAGTTTATGTACAAATTCAATATATATATATATATATATATGTATGTATGTATATGTATATGTATATGTATATAAAATGTCTTTTAGGCCTAAACAATTTTTTTTATTAAAACATAAGTTTATAAAATGTAAATCATTTAAATATAAATTTATACAATCAAAGTTAATTAAACAATATTAAATTCAAAATTGGAAAAGGAAAGAAAGAAATTCATTATTGTTATAATATATGTATATTATGAAGTGAATATGCTTGTACATTGTTTTGTTTAGTCCCACATCGTGGGATAAGTTCAGTCCTTACCTCTGAAGCCCTTATATAAAGTAGGCCATGTAATGTAAATAGATATCTATTCTCAGGAATAAATAATATGTCTTCTGCCTCTCTCTCCAATGGCTTCTATTTTCTTTATTCTATAACATGTTATCAGCACGATCTACAATTGTGATAATTTATTATGAAATCAGATCTATTCTTCTCCAGATCTAATTATAGATCTCAAAACGGTAAGTTATTTTTCTATTATGATTGATCTAATCTTCTAAATTTTTTTTTATATATATCTCATTCCATTCTAGATCTACTTCTTCAGATCTAAATCTATTGTATTATTTTTTAGATTTTATTATACTAGTCTTATAATTTTATATCTTATATAGATCTAAACTTTGAGATCTAATTCTTATTTTGTTGGTTATTATATTTCAGATCTAATTTGTTTGTTGTTGCTATTTTTCTGATCATACTATATTGTTGATCTCAATATCATGCTTATTTTTATGTTTTATAGTTCATTTATTTTGGAATGCAAGTTTGAACTTGACAAAATTTGATATTGTTGCTTCAACAAATTTATTGAATTTGATTGCATTTAGTTTGGATATGAATTTGAGAAATCAATCATGGTTGGTAAATGAAGTTTTCATTTTGAAAACATTTTGATTTGATTTAGATTTGATTGAAGGCTTTGAAAATTATTTTGATATATGATTTATATTTCCAGAAGAAATATTTTATTGTTTTTTAGAGAAACAAATATATATAATACGTATCTAGAAGATCTAAGTTTAGATCTAACATTGATTTTGATTTAGCACATCTGAAGTGAATGGAAACATTAATAAAAGCTTACATGATAAGCTTAATATCTTTCGATATTTCCTTTTTTAAAAAAAAAGGGAAAAGAAAAATAAAATTTGAGAACCTGTAGATAAAAGGTTGAGTTTCCATAAATCAATGAATTACAAGTTTCCTCAAAATAAAGAACCATAAGTTCTAACAAAAAAAAAAAAAAAAAAAAGAGGATCAGAAAATTTAATCATAAAAAAAAAAAAAAAATAAGTTTGAACAACCTGAAGTTGTGCAAAGATTTTTTTTTTTCCAACCAGAAGTTGTATAACTCAAAGTCCAAGACCTGAAGTCTTGAATTATGAAAAGATTTTCTGACAATGTTTTAGAGATTTATTTATATTTATATTGCAAAATCTAACATCCCAGAAGAGATGTTATAGGAATTTTATTTTAAATTATGTGAAAGGATTGTCTAGTAATACTAACCTGAAGTTAGATCATTTTTTCGAAGATGAAGGAAACTTCATTAATGATGAAAATCTAAGTGCAGTAATAAATGATATGGTCGAATTGACCAATAATAGCAGCCTGAAGTCTGCTATGTGGATTTTATTTTATTTCAGTTCAATAAATCAGTTTGAAGTTGGTAAAACCCAAGTTTTGATAATCTTTGGGTGTGTTTGCCAAACTATATATTTGAAGAAGTACATTTTAATATTCTCCAGAAGAGATAATCCATATGACATACTCTTGAAGAGATGTTTTATGATTTTTATATTTCAAAATCCAAACATCCTAGAAGAGATGTTGTAGAATTATGTCAATTATGTAGAAAAAGATATTGATTATTGATGACATGCCAAAAACAATGCATATAAAGTATCTTTAGAAATGATATGTACCACTCTAGAAGCGGTGTTTATGAAATATCCCCAGAAGTGATATTATATCATCGTATAGCACTATAAAAGAATTGCCTATAAAATATTGTCAAATGTGATAATAAATTATCCAAATTTCAATCGTCTATTGTCATGGACCCGTAGCTCCATTAGACAAATAGTGATATGTAACCTTTTACTTTTCAGAACTTACGATGAATCAAATATTATATGCACAACTATTCTTGAAGAAATATCTTTAGATATGCTCCTGAAGAGATAATCTATATGTCGTATCATAATTTTCACTAAAGCTATATAAATACGGTCTTGAACAAATCGTTATGTGCAACCATTATAATTTCTTATTTTTATAACATTTCAAGGGTCCAGAAGATACTCTTATTTATGTTGTAAATATATCTATTTTACTGAACTCTCTAGAGGAGATGTTTATATATAATTATAAGTTAGTATATATTTTCTAATAAACAATCATAATTAATGTTCAATAGTAATGTTAGAGATATAATCAAGGAATAATGATATAATTTTTTTTTTAGTAATAACAATAATTTATTCAAAAAAAAGAAGAATAATGATATTGTATACCAATGTTACACTCCAGAAGTAGTGGTTTTATCTCTTGCATCTTACTTTCAGTTGGTGAATCTAATTTTGTCACTGTATTTAAAGTTTGATATGCCATTTTAAAAGCAATTACAACAAAAATCTCCAACATGGATATTTTATGCTACTGTAAAAGTAGTAATTATGTAATATGTATAAAATAAACAGTGTATATTGATATGGCATTCAAATAGTGCATATATATATATATATATATATATATATATATATATCTAGAAGAGAAAGTTCACTCCAGAAGTGGTGATACTAATATATCTCTAGAAGAGATTTATAAATTTGAAAATGATAACATATCTCTAGAAGAGATTTATTTATATATTTGGTAATTTTATTAAACCAAATAAGTGTACATAAATTTGATTATAAAGGATCCTAATTTAGCTTAGATTAGATCCTAAAAGTTTGAGAGCTAAGAGGAAATCTGTAACATTCCAAGCATCTAGAAGATACTATTATTATTTTTGCTGTAATTTTTTTTTTATAGAACTCTCAATAGAGATGTGTAGAAATGTCTATATGCAATTAAAAATTACTCCTTGATAAGTAATCATACTTAGTGTTCAAAACTGATATTTGAGATATAATTGAGGAATAAAACTTAACAACTTGAAGTTGTGTTATATTTTGTTCGAACCAGAAGTTCGATATGGTTTCAAACCAAACGTTTTGAACATTATCATGCGGTTTTGACAGGTTTGCATTGCAATTGATTTATAAATAGAAATTAATAGCTTTGATCCTTGTAATAGTTTGTTCCAAAAATCACTGATTCAAATGAGAAAGAATATGAAAATTTTATAATATATATGTGATACGTGGATGCACGTATACATCCATATATGTAAATATTTAGCTAACGACCTGAAGTTTGTTATAAGCTCATCTTATAGATTATGTATAGACATTATTTAGTGATTTAAAATTCAATCAACATAAATGTTGAATGACCTGAAGTCATGTATGTGTTCAAATGATCAACACAATAAGTAAATTCCTCCAATTGCTTAGATCAATGAATGAGAACAAACTCTAATAATCAATATCAATTGAATGCATCTTATAAAAGAATTATCCTCCTATTATTAATATGTATGATGTACTTGCTAGTAGAAAAATCATAATGGATCAAAATGAGGGTCCAAAAATGATTATTATTTAATGTGACAATGTTTGTCAACATTGAGGGGGAGGATAAAGGGATACAAGCTCATTTTGATCATCAGTGTTAAATATTTATTAAAATATACAATGATGCAAAATATTATCAATATTATCCCTAATAGACTTTCTCCAATATAGATTTGAATCCCTGAAGGATCAAAGTTTGTAAACCACATCTGAAATATGGTTCAAAAGTCACTTTAAAATATTTTTGGAGTATGTAATAAAGATGCAAATAAAGGAGATGAGTGTTCTTGAAGAAACACTTAAGGATGCTCTGAAAGAGATCCATGACATGATTCTCAAATAACCCTAGAAGTGGGTTAGGTACCTAATACATAATTAAAGAGATCTCGATAAATCATGTTTAGAACTGACAAGAAATAATCATCGATGATAAATTTGCAAATAATAAAGCGCTTATATTTATAAATAGATTAAGAATCTTGAATTAGGGGAAAACATGACTGGCCATCATGAATCCTTTAACAGTAGAGAAATATGGACATGTAGTCCGCAAAGTACCGAATGTACTTGAAATTCTTAATATACCCTGAAGGTATAAATATGGTTTAAATCATATTAAATAATGAAAGTATATAAATTCCTGAAGAATATAAATAACTTTCATTGTTATCAAGCATGCAAAGAACAAGGAGAGTAGATTTCAACCTACTTTTAAGTATTGTTGTAATGAAAATCTTGATATAATTCATGATGAGTAGATTACTTCCTATTTTTAAGTATCGTTGTAATGAAACTCTTAATATTCATTGAAGTGATAGTTGCGATATGCAAATACTTATTAAAGTATACAAATTTCTGAAGAATATATATAACCTTTGTAGTTATAAAGAATGCAAAAGACATGAAGTGTAGATTACAAATTTCTTCTAAGTATTGTTGTAATGAAAATCTTGATACATCAAGATGAGTAGATTACTTCCTGCTTTCTAGTAATGTTGTAATGAAATTTGTAATATTCATGAAAGATGTATAGTTGCAATGCGCAAAACTAATTTGAAGCATAAAAATGAAAGCACATGAAATGTTTTTCATAAAAGTAGCATACAAATGCATAAAATGCAAACCATATTCGGAAGAAACAATCTTAGAAAATTTGATTGTATCAAAGAAAACTATTAATAAATTGTATTATGAATGAGATACATATTTATGGATCCAGAAGTATCTATAACCAATTTAAGTTTTCGAAAGACGAATATGAATTCAGAGGAAAAAATTAAAATCAGGGGGAGAATTCATAAGTATTTTATAATGCACTCTTTTTCCTTAACTAAGATTTTTCCCACTGGGTTTTTATTAGTAAGGTTTTTACTGAGGCATTAGTTCGATCCAGAAGTATCAAGCTTTATCTAAAGAAATAAGAAAATAAAATATGTCATTGTACTCTTTTTCCTTCACTAAGATTTTTCCCATTGGGTTTTTCTTGGTAAGGTTTTAATGAGGCATTATTTTGATCCTGAAGTATCAAACTCTTATAAGAAATATCATTTTTAGTATGATATTTATGATTTCACAAGTTGCACTCTTTTCCTCGTTCAAGGCTTTTTCCCACTAGGTTTTTCTAATAGAGGTTTTTAATGAGGCAAATCTATATCGATTGAATCGATAAATGCAAGCGAGATAATAATGAGGGGGAACAATCATCATACATGTTTCGAAACGGAAATTTTCAAATTATTTGAGCATTCAAGATTTTGAAGACGCATATTCAAGGGGGAGTGTTATAATATATGTATATTATGAAGTGAATATGCTTGTACATTGTTTTGTTTAGTCCCACATCGTGGGATAAGTTCAGTCCTTACCTCTGAAGCCCTTATATAAAGTAGGCCATGTAATGTAAATAGATATCTATTCTCAGGAATAAATAATATGTCTTCTGCCTCTCTCTCCAATGGCTTCTATTTTCTTTATTCTATAACAATTATAATGTAGAGAGCATCATAGCTATTACAAACAAACAAAATGAAAAAATAATTTAATGCACATGAATATAACCATCCATTATGTGACAATAAATCAATATACAAGATTCGTCATAATCAAGCTATCTAATAAAAATACAAAATAACAATAAAATTATTTATCAATGGGTAAGAGAATACTTTCGCCATTGCCTTGAATTTGCACACTAAAACTATGAATTTTCTCTTTGAATCGATTCATTAGTTTTGGATTTGTTGACTCTCAAACCGATAAACCTTGCTCTTCTCACACCTTAATTTGTGATTTTGTAGATTTCAAATAAATCAGCATCCTACTTTGCAAGAGAAGAATGAACCACCTTTATTCAATTTAATTTCATGTTGATTTGAATTTGTTTTAAAAAAAATTCTTTGGAAGAAGTTTCAACCATGAATGAATGATAGAGAAGAGGAAGAAAGGAAGTAAAAGTTACGTTCGGTTCAAACATTGAAAAAATGAGGAGATTTTGTTTTTAATATAATTAAAGGAACATTTCCTATTCTCTTATCAAAACTTCCTTCTTTTATTCCCTTTTTAATTTCTATCAATCCAATTAATAGATTTCCTCCTCTTACCATTATATGGCTGGTCCAAGAACATTCCCAATATGCAAATTTTCTAAATAAAAGAAAAAAATTGTGTAATTATTTTTAAAATTATACCGATATCACATATCGATATATACAAATATAACTTTTATATATGCATTTAAATAATTAACAACAACAATCAAAACATCAAATAAATAAACAATAAATATCTCATAAATATTAATTAATTTAATCAATTTATAACATTTTACAAATGAATTAAATCATGTAGTTTTTAAAGAAATCATAAATGCAGTTGTGTGACTCAAAGGTGAGAATTCAGGTAGTGATTAATATTGAAAAATTCAAACATCAATATTCAAACGTCATCTTAGCTACTGATATGACAGTTTTGTTGACTTCATTATTTATAGGTCATTTCGGTAAAATCAAATTTCATAAACACTTAAGCGGTACCTTTTAGTGACAAGTATTTACACCAACTCACTTTGTCAAAACTATATCACTTTGGACTTACGGAATTTGATAATAGTCAAAATTCTAGTATCATCCATATTCAACTTCATAGTCCAAATATAAAGTCCTTGGTTCAATAATAACAATATTATTAACCAAAATACTTTGGCCAAAGACTTTGATTTTGAGTTGACTTTTGTAGACCGTGATACTAACCTCATATAACTAAGGAGACAAATCCTCTCTAGAATTGTGTTTCACTTCCTATACTTCCACTCAACCCAATTATAGTCGTTTATTGAACACCATGCCATGATTTAACTATAATCAAAGCGGAGCTTCCATATTGAGGATCAACAGTATTCTCAAGTCGAAAGAACTATGTAAATTAGTCATATCGATATTTTCTATTTGACCTTAGTTATATTTACCAACATAAAACTATCATGTTGGTCATAGTTATCCAATAACTATCAGTACGTAACCCCTTAGTGCCTCCAATAGTCATGAGTAATACACTGTCCAACATTTGAATAGCGATACGTACTCTAGTCTCAACTGATGTATCGATATCCAGTCTCGATACATCTTGACTGGGAATATTAAAATGGTATAGTTATTTTTTATCGTGATAAATTACTCATGATTACAACGCTTTGTAACTACTATAATAAAACATACCATTTATGGATTTTCTATTAAATATACTTATAATTAAATCAATTAATTAATATAACACATTATATCAAGTATATAATAGAAATAAAACACTTTTTTGATCGAATAAGATTGGTCAACGAGTTAGATATATGTAACAAATTACATATTGCCCCTAGGGCATACCCCAACTCTATCAATCTCCCACTTGCCCTTGGGGTCAATTATGGAATCTTATTTGAACTTCTTTAATCGGTTTTCTTAAAACCAATCAGATTAGTCCCTCAGTAAACGACTATGTAATTATGCTTTAATCATCTATTATGTCAATTAACTCTCTCGGACGCTGATATATTACCTGTAATACCCCATAAGATTTAATAAGAAATTAAGTAACTAAAACAAGGTTAAAAATGAAAATTTTGTATATGTTGAAATTTGACCATGAGAGTTGCATTGTTGCATCTGTGGCAATTTTCTAATCAATTTCCATATATAATATGTTGAAATCAGAGTTAAAATGAAAAAGTTATGGACATTTGAAGTCTTGATTTGAATCTAAAAATATGAAGTTTGAATTTCAAAAATTGAACCTGAAAAGTTAATGTTATGAGAGGCTTAACATTTAAGCAAGGGTTTAAGTTAACGTGTAAGATTAATGTGTGATTGATTGGATAAATTAGAGTAATAAATAAATAATTAACAAATTTAAACAGAATAAATATAATATACAGTCACAGTTAGAGGACCGGTCGACCCCTGGACTTTGACCAGTCAACCGCGGTCGACTGGTAGGTGAGGCGGTCGACTGGTGGGAGGAAATAAGGTATGTGACCACTAGGGTTTTTATTATTTTAAAACGTTACATTCATTTATTTTTAATTCAACGGTTCTCACTTCTTCCTACCTCTATAAACAAACCCCTAGACCCCCCACACAAATTCTATAGCAATGACGAAGCTCTGTCAAAATCTCTCTTCTTAGTGTTTAAGAAATAGTAAAATTTTCTGGTAAATAATTCTAGTTTCTAATCTCTAATTTAAATTAATCATTCTTCTCCTTATCTTCTAGTTTCTAAAATCTAACCTATATATACAATCTATTTGTTGAGTCAAAAAGGGGAAGATTTAATAGAGGATTAGGTGCGGTACAAATAAAATCTCTTCTTCTTCTTTAGATTCCAGAATCAGCTAGGATTTTCAGATAAAAGGTTTAGATGTTAATTCTTTTGATTCCTGATTCTATTCCTCTAGTTTTTGACCATTAATCTAATTTCTATATATAATTCACTTTATCGTATAAAGAAGAAGATCTGAAAGAGAGTTAGGCGTGGTGTAATCAAATCCAGTTAGGAAGCAAACAATTCACTATGAGTGAAAATATTAAGTTTTTCACATTTTTATAATTGAATAGTATTTATTTGGATTTGATGCATGCCTTGGGAAATTTTGGTAAATGAAAACATCTAAAACCCCCAGAATTTCCATAAGTAAATATCAATCTTTATATATGTTGGAATTAAATTATTTTTGGTATTGTTATATTGGAATCTAATTAACTGTTAGAATTAGATAATTTATGGCCAATTTAACCTGTTTTCCCTCTTTTAAATTGAAGTGTTAAAGGGTTCAAAAATAAAATATATTAGAAATGGTGTGTAAATTATGAATTGAATTGTTTGTAGTTTTCACAACCTATTTCTACCACTTAAATAAATAAGGAATTCCTTTCTCACTTCAAAATGTTATATATGAAGGTTGGGTTGAACACAGCCAATTTAATTTGGGATGATCTATTCTTTAAAACAAAAAAAGAATCTTAGTGTATTGTAACACCCCTAATTTTATTGACATTATTCAGGAGATTTAATAAGAATAAATTAAATAGAATAATGTAGATAAGAAGATTGAGATTGATTAATAAATTAAGTGGTCGTACTTATATAAACTAATGAACTTACAAATGGTTAGGTATTAAGCAATTGAATATAAGGGCATTAGGGTAAATTGCCATCCACATTCCCCCTTATACCATTTTCATTAGGCCATACACGTTCATTTTATCTCAAACAAAAGTTATAACCGTAAGAAAGCAAGGCTGGCCAATAGGAAGAAATGAGAAAATCAAAGTAAAGCTTAGGATTTAAGTTAGAAGGAATCAATCTCAATCAAACTTCAATTTCCTTATCCAATCTAAGGTGAATGATAAATTTCTACATCTCTATTTTGATTTTATTAACATATGGTTTCAGATTTAATCATAAATATGTTTTATGATATATATTGATTTATGACATGCTTGATTTATGATTTATATGATTTAAGCATGATTGTTTAAAGAAGAAATATACGGCTTTAGGGTAAAAACTAGATTTAATGATTTTGAAATGCCATATGAAAATTTTATGTTATAGAAGACACAATTTTGGAGTTGCTGTTCAAATTTTAAAATTTTCCAAGCCATGGAGAATTAGTTATGAATTTTCAAAGAAAATATGGTTATTTGGGTTTATAAATTTATTTCGGAAAATATGTTAAGAATCTTGGTCTGAAATTTTAATATGTTAGATAACATGTTTAAAGTGAATTTGTAACAACCCGCATATTTAACGATTTTATATTTAAATGTTTTATTTAAATATATCGTCGTTAGTCGGATGTTTAGTCCGAAATGTTACTTTCTACAAATGGCCGAATTGGGACTCGATACCGCCTCCATTGATTCCAAAATGGCGTTTGCGATCTTTTTAAGTATAAGCTTTGATATGTTTGGAGTAAGTTGAATTTTTGCAACTTTTTCTATTTGGGTTTGGGTTTGGGTTTGGGTTTGGGTTCAGCCCATTTGTTAGTTTATTAACCTAACTCAGCCCTCTCCTCTCCATCCACCCTCATTTCATTTCTTTAACTTAAGCAAAACTGAAAATGGTGGGAGGGAAAGGGGAATAGAAATTGCAAGCCCTAGTTTCTTCTTTGCAAACTTGATTCTTGCTCCTATATCAAAGAGAAGACATTGGTAAGCTTCCTCTTCATCTTCTCTATCTCCATCTCTCTTCAATCTCGGAAATTCCTAAACCCAAACTTAGGAAAATACTTGTTTTATTCTTAGATTGAAGCTAGTTGAGTAGAAGTGGAGATTTGTTGGTCTTCTCCTTGCAAATTGAGCTTCTTCTTCTTTGTTTTTGGTTAAAATATGGGTTTTGAACTGACATCTACTTCTCTTGATTTCATTGATGTTGGGTAGGAATTCCTAACACTTGTTCATATGCACTTGATTTTGGTTTGGATTGAATTGGAGAATATCCAAATTTTTAGCGTTTGGGTTCAATTCTTTAAAGATCCTAACTTTGATGTTTGAACATGTTTTTGATGGCGAATCGAAGA
Organism: Allium cepa; assembly: GCA_030765085.1. Lineage (NCBI taxonomy): Eukaryota > Viridiplantae > Streptophyta > Magnoliopsida > Asparagales > Amaryllidaceae > Allium > Allium cepa. The sequence goes on from CM060935.1 coordinate 468,054,638, forward strand.
GCTAATGGAGCTGGGGTATCTATTGGCTAAGGCTCCTTAGGTCCATTGCTCGACCGATTGCATTTTGGAAGAGTTGGCAATTCGATGAGAAAGGGCAGGAACTGCAGAAATTTGCAGTTCGGACGACCGAGCCCTGTAGCCGGTCGACCGACCTGCTACTCCGAGTATTTTTATTTTCTGCATCTTGCCAGCCGACCGAGCCCTGTAGTCCGGTCGACCGACCTGCTCCTATTTTGCTGTTTTGCCTATTTATGCTCATTTTGATTGGTTTTCCGAATTTTATCGATTCAAGTTGGTTTTTGGTGGTTGTCATTGCATCTTTTGGCTTTGATAACTTATTTTAACTTCATTCACGGGTTTTTATAAATAATCTTCTAAAATCGCATTAAAAGCTCGTTTCTCCGATTTATAAATTCTATTTAAAACGCACATACACAATTTCGCACTTCGAGCGGAGTGGAAGGGAGATTAAATGGTTAGGTAAAACACGGACCATGAATCATGGTTTGTCTTGCCAATTAATCCCCGACCTATTCGACTGATCGTTTTGGTCTTTTGGTCTGGTTTACCGATGAAGCGAGGTGAACTTTGTACTGCTTTGAGTGTGAAATTAACTAACAGATAGTAAACCGTTTAGTGCGAACGAGTGGTTATGGGACTCACGTTACCACTTTTTAGATTCCTTTTTGAAAGTTATGACACATTCCGCCAGTTAGTGGTGTCCAGTAATGGGTCTTTGACCTTCACCACTACGGTTTGTTGCCTTCGGGTACGTGCCTTCGGGTTTGTTGCCCTTTAGTATCGCTTCCGATGTTGGTCGTTATGAGCCGCATGGGTGATATTGGGTTTGGAGTCTTCGGGCTCATGGATCCTTGTTTGTACAGTACTGAGCTCGAGCAATTTTCTGATGTTTCATTCATATGTATATTCCCTAGGTATCGCCCTTCGGTGTTGGTCTTTTTGAGCCGCATGATGCGTAGCGTTTACCTTGTGGAACTTGTATACCTTATTGGTATTTGTTATTGCCTTTTGGCTTACTTTGGGATATTCTTATCCTTTGTTTCTATATATTGCCGATGATATGAGGCTTGTTATCATATGATTCATCTTTTGTTAGATGATTGTGTTATCTCCTTTAGAGATATTTGTTATTCCTTGCAACCTTGCAGGTTTATTGTTGTTCAGTTTATCTAACTGATTTGTTTAGCTAGACTGACCCGTGTATTTTATACTCGGGTCAGACCGAGATGTTTCAGGTTAGGTGCTTTTGGACTTAGCCTATTTTGCTTCCGCATGGACTATTCAGCTTGTTCCTTTTTGTTAAAGCTTTTTGTGTAGTCCAATCTGTTGTCACTCTGATATATGTATTCTTTAGTTCCGTCTGTATATTGTGGTTTGCTATACCACTTGACATGTATTATTTTGTAAACTCTGTTATGTATCTGTATATGTGTATATAACGATCTACTGTTCTGTGATGTATATTACATTGAGTTGTTATATTCTGTTCTGATAGATCCTTCAACCACCTATGGTTTTGTTTTGAAGTATTCATTGAGTATGTCGACCTGCTTGGTATGTTTATTGTCGATGTATTCAATAGATAATTAGAGCAAGGCTATAGATGGTCGCTCCTAACCAGCTTTATTCTCCGTGTTAGTTGACGGCATTACCCTGTAGTGTCCTTGGCTAGCGTGGGTATAGAGGTGGGGCGTCACAGCGTGGTATCAGAGCTGAGTTCAGGACGAAATATGATAAACACAGAATAGATGCACATATTACGATACATCAAAGTGTATAAGTGATACAAATCTTTGAATCATCGTGTCTTTCTATTCCTTCTTCCATCAAGGGTTAGATAGAATGTGGGAATACGTCTAGGAATGTATTTAAATTCCGTAGTATTCCATATTGAAGTATCTACCTTGTGATTAATCTTGTTCTTATCTAACTTTCAGCGTATGGCTGGAAGAGGCAGGGGACGACGTTCGGATGCTGGACGATCCAGTGGTTCACATCCGGATGGCGTTTATATGTCTGCCGATCAGTTTTTGGAATTGTTTAGGAGCACTCAGCCTCCAGTTCCTCCTCGAGTGTCTCCTCCTCGCAAGTCTGCCTTTGCACATCTGTGTAGTGATTTTGCTCATCTTGGAGGAAAGCCGTTTAAGGGCTCCGAGTCTGTTCTTGAAGTCCAAGCTTGGTTTCGCACGTGCGAGCGTATCTTCTCTCGTATGGATCTTTCTGACCATGGTAGAGTTCTTGTAACTTCTATCTTATTACAAGAGCGTGCTCTTGATTGGTATGAGCTTCTTGTAGCCGAGATTGATGAGTCTACTCTTTCTTGGACTCAGTTTCGGGAGCGATTTGAGCTCAAGTTCGTTCCTGAATCTGAAAAAGTTTTATTGACCCGTCGCTTCCTTGAGTTGAAGTAAGGGAAATCTTCTGTTTCTGAGTATGTTGCATAATTCGAGGCTTTATCTAAGTATGGTCTTGAATTCATTAGCACTTCTTATAAGAAGAATTTGAAGTTTGTTTCTGGTCTTAAGAAATATCTTAAGAAGTCTTTGTTGCTCCAGCTTAAGCTTTCTTTTGAGGAGTTGGTTGATTCGGCACTTCATCTTGAGACCGTCGAGAAGGAGTGTGATAGTGATGTCGATGTTGAGGTTTCCAAGAACCCCAACAAGAGGCCGATTCCATTTAAGAAGTCCAGGCCTTTTCCTTCTAAGAAGAAGAAGACTGGTGGTTCTAGTTCTCAGCCTCAGTCTGTTGGAACACCTTTCATTCGGAAGTGTTTCAATTCTGGTTCTCCTGATCATATTATTCGAGCTTGTTCTAAGCCTCTCTTCTACCGCTATTGCAAGAAGGAAGGTCATCATGTTTCAGCTTGCCCTACTGTTCCGGCTGGTGCCAAGTCTAGCAAGCTTTATGCTGCTATGGTTTCTGTAGGTCCTTCTCAGCCCAAAGGTATATCCCCACCTATTTTGGAAGGTTCTATTTTATTTCATGATCTTAGTATTCGAGTTCTTTTCGATACGGGAGCTTCACATTCCTTCGTATCGAAGAAGCTCGTTGATGATTTATCTTTGGATGTTTCTTGTTTGGTTACTTCTTTGATGATTGTGAATCCTATTGGGGGATCCACGACCCTTAGTATGCTTTGTGATGATATTGAGATTGTTTTATGTGGCTTTTCTTTCCGTACGAGTCTGCACGTTATTTCTTGTCTGGGATTTGATATGATTTTGGGTATGGACTGGCTAGTGAGATATGATGCCAGGATTATTTGTTCGGAGAGAATTTTGTATCTTCGACATCAGGATTCGCCTACTCTGCTATCTCTTATTCTTCGGGATGTGGATAATTCCGAAATGGCTTTGCATTCTCTTGACTCGCGAGATGATGATGATATATCTCGTATTCCTGTTGCTTGTGACTTTTCTGATGTTTTTGAGCCTGTCTTGGTTTGCCACCTAAACGGGCAATTGAGTTCCGCATTGATCTCATTCCAGGCGCGCAGCCAGTTAGTCGTCCTTCCAGGAGGATGTCTATAAAGGAAAATGAGGAACTCAAGAAGCAGCTTTTAGAGCTTGAGTCCAAGCAGTTGATTCAGTCCAGTTTTTCTCCGTAGGGATCCGCGGTCGTCTTCGTGAATAAGTCCGATGGAACTCTTAGGCTTTGCATTGACTATCGCAAACTTAACGAGTTAACCATCAGGAATAGGTATCCATTGCCTAGGATCGATGATATGTTCGATCTATTGAGTGGTGCTAAGGTCTTTTCTCAGCTAGACCTTGCCACAGGTTTTCATCAGTTACGAGTCGCGGAGGATAGCATACCTCTTACAGCTTTCCGCACTCGGTATGGTTCTTTTGAGTGGCTCGTTATGCTGCTCGATTTGACGAACGCTCCTGCTTTCTTTGTTGATCTCATGAATCGAGTATTCCGGGAATATCTCGATAAGTTCGTCCTTGTCTTCATTAATTATATCCTTATTTATTCTAAGTCTGATGCTGAGCATGCTAATCACTTGAGAATTGTCTTGAGTACTCTCCGTCATCATCGGCTTAGAGCCAAATTCTCCAAGTGCCATTTTTGGGAGAATAAGGTTAAGTTCTTAGGCCATATTGTATCTTCCGATGGCATTTCTATCGATCCGTCAAAGATCGAAGCCATTCAGAATTGGAAGAGGCCTGAGAATGTGCATGAGATTCGTAGTTTCCTTGGATTGGCGGGTTATTACCGTCGGTTCATTAAGGATTTTTCCCGTGTTGTGCTTTCTCTCACTTGCCTTACTCGGAAAGGCATTCGTTTTATTTGGTCCGACAAGTGTGAAGCTTCCTTTCTGACATTGAAGGAACTTCTCACTAATGCTCCTATTCTTGTGGTTCCCGAGGGGAATCGTGATCTTATTGTCTACACCGATGCTTGTGGTAGCGGTCTCGATGCTGTTCTTATGCAGAAGGATCGGGTAGTTGCTTATGCTTCCAGGCAACTGCGTCCGAATGAAGATCGCTATGCCACCCATGATCTTGAGTTAGCCGCCATTGTCTTCGCTTTGAAGATTTGGCGACACTATTTATTGGGCGAGCGCTTCATTGTCTATACCGATCATAAATTCTTGAAGTATTTGTTCACTCAGAAGGAACTCAATATTAGACAACAACGTTGGCTCGAGTTTCTTGCTTCATATGACTTTGATATCCAGTATACCCCTGGAAAGGGTAATCGTGTTGCTGATGCGCTTAGTCGCAAACATTCGGCTGTTATTTCTATGATGCTTGCCGAATGGGATATCCTTGAGACTCTATCTTTATGTGAAATTCGTGATCGAGGTTCATCTTCTGATTCTCCTATTCTATTATTTAGTTTGGGAGCTCGACCTATTTTATTGGATCGTATTGCCGATGCTCAACGGCATGATCCTGATTTGTTGCATCTTATTCAGCTTTGTGAGTCTGGATCCTGTGATGAGGCGTTGCGGGATTTCAGCATTGATTCTCATGGGTGTCTTCGCAAGAAGAACCGTCTTTTTGTGCCTTCTGATTTTGCACTTAGGCATGACATTCTTGATGACTGTCACCATTCTAAGTATACCATTCATCCTGGTAGTAGTAAGATGTATGCCGATATGCATCGTCTTTATTATTGGGAAGTCATGAAACGCGATGTAGCGAGTTATGTGAGTAATCGCATAACTTGTCAGCGTTTTAAGGCCATACATCAGCGTCCTTCGGGTCTTCATCAACCTCTAGAGATTCCATTGTGGGAATGGGATCAGATTTCTATGGATTTCATTGACGGCCTACCTCGTTCGAGATCGGGCCATTCTAGTACCTGGGTTATTGTGATCGCCTCACTAAGTCTGTTCATTTTGTCCCTATTAAGTCTAATAGGACTGCTTCGCATTTGGCTAAGTTGTATGTCAAGGAAATCGTGAGACTTCACGGTGTTCCTAGTTCTATTGTGAGTGATCATGATCCTTCATTCACGAGTCATTTTTGGAAAACCAGAGACTATACTTGGAAAACCAGAGAGTTTATTGAGCGATCTTATCCGGGTTTTCTATCTTTTCTTGAGAACGCTGAGTATATCTTTTCATCTCAAGCTTATTTCCTTTTCTTTTGATTGTTGTTTGTATGTAGTTGTTACAAATATCGTCTCTAGGAATTGCGGGGACGCAATTTTGTAAGGAGGGGAGATCTGTAACAACCCGCATATTTAACGATTTTATATTTAAATGTTTTATTTAAATATAGCGTCGTTAGTCGGATGTTTGGTCCGAAATGTTACTTTCTGCAAATGGCCGAATTGGGACTGGATACCACCTCCATTGATTCCAAAATGGCGTTTGCGATCTTTTTAAGTATAAGCTTTGATATGTTTGGAGTAAGTTGAATTTTTGCAACTTTTTCTATTTGGGTTTGGGTTTGGGTTCAGCCCATTTGTTAGTTTATTAACCTAACTCAGCCCTCTCCTCTCCATCCACCCTCATTTCATTTCTTTAACTTAAGCAAAACTGAAAATGGTGGGAGGGAAAGGGAAATAGAAATTGCAATCCCTAGTTTCTTCTTTGCAAACTTGATTCTTGCTCCAATATCAAAGAGAAGACATTGGTAAGCTTCCTCTTCATCTTCTCTATCTCCTTCTCTCTTCAATCTCAGAAATTCCTAAACCCAAACTTAGGAAAATACTTGTTTTATTCTTAGATTGAAGCTAGTTGAGTAGAAGTGGAGATTTGTTGGTCTTCTCCTTGCAAATTCAGCTTCTTCTTCTTTGTTTTTGGTTAAAAGGTGAGTTTTGAACTCACATCTACTTCTCTTGATTTCATTGATGTTGGGTAGGAATTCCTAACACTTGTTCATATGCACTTGCTTTTGGTTTGGATTGAATTGGAGAATATCCAAATTTTTAGCGTTTGGGTTCAATTCTTTAAAGATCCTAACTTTGATTTTTGAACATGTTTTTGATGGCAAATCGAAGAGCTAATGGAGCTGGGGTATCTATTGGCTGAGGCTCCTTAGGTCCATTGCTCGACCGATTGCATTCTGGAAGAGTTGGCAATTCGATGAGAAAGGGCAGGAACTGCAGAAATTTGCAGTTCGGCCGACCGAGCCCTGTAGCCGGCCGACCGAGCCCTGTAGCCGGTCTCCAAACATTTAATGAAGTGTTTATAGTCATCTTAGGAAAACTAAGGGATATGAGATAGACAGTCCACACCAAATTAAGTAAAATGAATGTGGGATGAATATTCCTTTTTTATGCAAATGAAGCCTAAAATGGGATGGGTAGACCTTGAAAAGATAAAATGGATAGTCAGATGAAACTTAGATGGTTAGCCTAATTAATATGGGATGGAAAATTCTAAATGCTTTCAAGTATGCATATCATCATAATATTTTGAAAATGTACGTTTTAACCATTGTGGACGTAGGTGTACAGAATATGGTTCTAAAAAGGTTTTAGGATACTAGTAAGGGGAAAACCCGTTCCACTAAGCGGCATGGTCTCACTAGATATCTAAAAATATTGAGATGTTAGATTATTATTTATACCAGGCTTTATGTCTAACTCAAATTTTTTGTTTTTCCCTCAAACTCTCGGGTGCTAAATTGATTTTGAGTAGTTTGGGTTTAAGGTTTTCAGGTTTTCTTCTTAGACGAATAAAGCTTCCGGAGGCGTGTAGGAGGAAGTAGTTATTTAGAGTTATCTTTTCTGCTATTGATGAACGTATTTTTCTGCATTTTAAACCGTTGGTTTCATATATTTTTATTTTTTTAAGCGGTATTAAACGGGTATTTTATTGTGGTTTTGCAGATTATAGATTCCGAAGTGCAACATTGAAATTAATCGGTGGTGCTGTCCATTGGTTCAAATGACACGCAGAAAAAGAGTGCAACATTTTGAGTACCGAATAATTCGAAGAGAAAGCACATATCGTTCATGAAGAAATACATCTCACGTCACCAATATGTGTACTATTCATGCAAGAAATCAAATGCAAATATTGAAAGTACACTTTCAAAGTTTAGCCTGAAAATCTCTCAAAACAAGGTCACTTGTTAATCAAATAACAAAGCAGAGACCAATTAAAAGTGATATGGCCTTATTATTCTCCAAATATCAAGCACATGGTCCTAAATAGTAGGGTTATTTTTTAAGGCTGAAGTCTTTAAATAGCAAAGAGTAACGCAGATGGAAAATCATCTCCTACCCCATCGCTCTTCTTCTAGTTTAGTTTTGATTTCAGTAATGTTTTTATTTTCGAATAGAATATGTAGGATTGTTAATTAGATTTAGCAATTTATTTATTCTTGTTCTTAGTTATTTTCTACACTCTTTCTAGTTAGTTAATAAATTCAGTTCATTTTATTTCAGTTGTTTGCTCTATTATTTTCTTTTAAGCACTTTTATTTTCTGCTTTGATTTCTACAATTTATTGTTTTATTTACAATTTGGATTGGATTCGAAATCAATTTGGAGTATATTATTGTTTTTATTTCCTGTTTAAGATCCACCATCGAATTTTTTTAATACGCCTAAGATTTAAATATGGATTTCAAATATTTTAAAACACAATTCTCTATGTTCGACCTGCATACCACACACATGCAGAATTAATTAAAATTTGTGCTTTTCTAATCAATAGAAAAGTAACAAGTTTTTGGCGCCGTTGCCGAGGAATTGCTATTTTAAAATTTTCGATTTTTTAAGTCTATTATGTTAATTCATTTTTTTGCATTAATTTTCATAAAACTAAAATAATGATAATAATAATAATATAATAATAATAATAATAATAATAATAATAAGAAACACCTAGAGTCAATAGGTGTGCACACTTATGAAAGTGTGTGCAATCGCCGCGCTCTATACTCTTCTCACGTAAACCCACAAGGCAGTGCATGGATTGTATACCTTGGTCCAAAAGTTAGGTGTATAAAAGTTAAAAAAAATTAAAAAAATTAGTAAAGAGAGACTAAGCTTTGAAACCCAAACACTTCTTGACTTTATTGATTTGGCTTGTTATACAAATGGAAATGAAAAATACCATTTCGAAAAAACTGTGATTAACAGTGAAGAATTTATTTCATGGCTGCACTATGTTATCGACCGAAACAACTGGCCAAACTAGAATCTAATGTATGAAAACTTGAGTTATATTGAAATTTGTGTTTAGTGAGGAACCAAAAATTTATAAAAGTTGACTAAAACTGATATACATTATTTTGTTGCAATTATTCTGAAGTGAATCGAGTCTCCATTTGTTTAAAATTTTGCATTCATGTAGTACATTAGAATCATCACTTACTGCATTTGGATTTTTTGGGTAGTATCCACTGAAAATCTTCACGAGACACCACTCGTCCTACTAGGGACACCTAGAGGTTTAATGGCTTGTTGCATATGCTCAATGCAATCGTGTTTCCTACGAAAAAGGATTTAATTAGTTTTTATTTTCTTGCTTATTCGAGGACGAATAAAGTTATAGTGTAGGGGTATTTGATGAACGTATTTTTCTGCATTTTAAACCGTTGGTTTCATATATTTTTATTTTTTAAGCGGTATTATACGGGTATTTTATTGTGGTTTTGCAGATTATAGATTCCGAAGTGCAATGTTGAAATTAATCGGTTGTGCCGTCCATTGGTTCAAATGATATGTAGAAAAAGAATGCAACATTTTGAGTACCGAATAATTCGAAGAGAAAGCACATTCGTTCACGAAGAAACACATCTCACGTCACCAACATATGTACTATTCATGCAAGAAATCAAATGTAAATATTGAAAGTACAATTTCAAAGTTTAGCCTGAATAATCTCTCAAAGCAAGGCCACTTGTTAAACAAATAACAAAGAAAAGACCAATTCAAAGTGAGGTGGCCTTATTATTCTCCAAATACCAAGCACATGGACCTAAATAGTAGGGTTATTTTTGGAGGCTGAAGTCTTTAAATAGTAAAGAGCAATGCAGATGGAAAATCATCTCCTACCCCATCACTCTTCTTCTAGTTTAGTTTTAATTTCAGCAGTGTTTTTATTTTCGAACAGAATATGTAGGATTATTAATTAGATTTAGCAATTTATTTATTCTTGTTCTTAGTTATTTTCTGCACTCTTTTCAGTTAGTTAATAAATTCAGTTCATTTTATTTCAATTGTTTGCTCTATTATTTTCTTTTAAGTACTTTTATTTACTGCTCTGATTTCTACAATTTATTACTTTAATTACAATTTGATTCGATTCAAAATCAATTTGGAGTATACTATTTTTTTATTTCCTGTTCAAGATCCACCATTGAATTTGTTTAATACGCCTAAGATTCAAATATAATTTCAAATATTTTAAATCGCAATTCCCTGTGTTCGACCTGCATACTACTCGCATGTACGTTTGCAGAATTAATCAAAATTTATGCTTTTCTAATCAATAGAAAAGTAGCAACAACTATGTATTTGTTTGCAAAGGTAGATCTTAATACGTCGCTCTTGGCGTATTTGTAAAAATTATATTTTGTTGAACGTGGTTACGTTTTGCGATTATGTAGTGAACATCAAATGTTTTAATTTGAATGTGGAAATATATTTTTGAATTGTTAATTTTTTTCCATATTTCTGCGATTTGTGTATCAATGTACCTTGCACCACCGTATTTGGTCGTCAACAAATAATAATTATGGATGACTGCAGCATCCGTACCCGTTAAATTTGGGCCTCCAAGTAGGGGGATGTTACAATTGGTATCAGAGCATAGGTTTATGAAAATTTAAAAGAAAAGTTAAATTTAAAAGCTTTTGAAATTGATCTAATGAATTTGAAAATAAGACCGGGGTTTGGATTAACGCTATATAACGTGCTTATATTTGACATGTAGGTGTATATATATAAGTACATATTCCCTTCTCTCTTAGATCGTTCTTCTGTATCTTACTAAGGCTCGTATACAGATATACGAGAAAGAGGGTATGGATGCAAGAAACGGAAGAGAAAATCTAGGTGGAGGAAGCACCACTACCAATGGAAATGCTCGACCTAATACTCAAAAAAACCAAGGTCGATAGGCTAATGCTAACGAAAATGCTGAGGCCAATGTTAGTGCTGGAAATCCGCTAATAGTTGTGGGGATGATGTATCAGTTGTTAGTTAATCTCTTTGGATTTGCAGGTAATGTTGGAGGAGCTAATCCTGTAGTTCCAGTTGGATATAACTATGCGAAGACGAGCAGAGACTATACCAGTCTTGGAGGAAAGTCATTTGTTGGAACGAAGGATGTAGTTGAAGTGGAGAATTGGCTGTTGAGCTGTGAAAGGATCTTTATAGATTTAGGCTTGAATGATGGAGAGAAGAGAATGTTAGCCTCTAGACAGTTTCAAGGGGTAGTGATTTATTGGTGGAACACTATGACAGCCAGGGTCCTTGTAACCACCAACTTTTTCGTACAATTGAAGCAGTCGACGAACCTCACATGACCAACTCTAACTGAATGAAAATATGGATCATTAGGGGTGTAGAAGAAGAAGAGATAGAAGAAAACAGAGACAACAATACAGAATCTCACAATCACAGCAAAACAATGTATAATATATGACAACATATTTTTATACAAAAGAATCTGTAACTGTTAATATACATACAATCATCAGAGTACAACAATCAATAAATCAATGTGGACAGCTATTATGACTTGTCCTCACCAGTGCTGACTAAACAGCCTGACATACAGTGGAATATAGTCAAGTACATATAATACGCGTGAGAGTCCTCCAGCACGTCTCCTATGCTTCATAGCATCCTAACCTGAATCTGTAATATTCGGTTTGACCCGAGCATTATAATAAAATAACACCCAAGTCCGTCCGGAAAACCAGCGCGAGAAAACACGCTCAATTTGAATTATTACCATTATCAAAATCCTTTGAAAACAAAGGTATCTCGTAAGTCCACGTCACACATAAATACAACGGGTTTTTACCTTACGATAATGAAAACAATTTTATATCAAATCATCTGATATTATAATAATGTCTATAGAAAATAAATTAGAAAATAGTTGAAATGCTTGCATCTCACATTTTCGCATAGTTGGGCACAATCAAAACCGAACAAGCTCGTAGTGGATATTGGATTGCATACAATGACCGGGCTACTGGGGTACCGCCGCCATAGTACATCTCTAGAAAAAAGTACGAAGATCGTACCTAACGATCCTTGCCAACATTGGACCGGCCTACCCCTGACATGGATAGTATCAAATATGTTATCACCCTGGGTGTTCCCACTGTAATCTAGCGCTCTCTTTCCCATGAACAATCATATCCATAATTTATAACATATATCCGAGGATATCTGGAAAAGTGATAGCATACCCTATTTGGATGCGACCCACTTAGCCTTGCTGCATCTTCCATGTTTTAGTCATTCTTGGTTGATGAGGCTTGAGGCAACGTTGTACCTTTAGAATAGCATTCATAGTTGGAATGTTAACATTGCCTTCCAGACTATGATGCAGATGATAGCACTCATCCATGCAAGTTGTTCTGGGTCTGAAAAACCAAGTCTCCAAAATCACCATCTTCATTATCTTCACGATATCACAATTCGCAACGGTCAAATCAGATCTAAGTGGTTTTTGGATAATTAAATCCGATCCTAGTCTCTTTGAAACAATCAATGAATTTGGCCAGATTTGATAATTGATTATTTATCTATCAAATTACATACAAAAGTAGACACTAGGCCATTATATAAATCTTTCAAACATTTATTTCAAAATATCTTCAAAAAGATATATATTCAAAAAAAAATTCAATGTTTTAATATTTGAAACAATTTCAAATCATTATATCCTTAATGGGATATTTTCAAACCGTATTAACACTTAGAAATATTTTTGTATAACATTCCATAGTCAAAACATTCCCAAATCATTTATTCCAATAATTAGGAAAATATTCATGAATATATTTCCCAAAATCACTTACTTGTCAACACTTAAGAAATATTTATATCTTATCGAATTTGTAGGTATATCCACAAATGAGAAAATCTCCATTTTTATTCCAACTACATAGAACCATTTACAAACATTTAGTAAGGTCACAAATCATTATAATTGATATAATAAATCTCCGAAATTTTCGTAATCCCTTCTACGATTTCCAAATCAATTTTTTTCTTATTTAAAATCTCATTCACCAATTTATAACTTCTTTTATGAATTCAGATTCATTTTCGAAGTCCACTTATCTAACCATTTCGCAAATTCCTTAAGTTCCCAAAATTCTGTTATAAGATTTCTCTTATAGAAAATCATATCCGTTAAATAACCCCATTTACAAATCTCGAGAGGATTTACAAATAAATTACAATCATTTCAAAACTCTATATATACGGTGAGTATTTTTTTAAGAAATTAATTTATTTTTAAAACATATTTAAGTAATTATTTAAAATATTAAACACTTTTAACATACAACGATAACTCATTTCCAATTCATTTTTAAATAAAACTAATCGATTTAAAATATAAAAATTAGAATTTATTTCAATTAATATTAAATATTTGAAAAATTCACTTCCGACGTATTTCAATATTAACTAGTTTTAAATTTCAAAGTTTAATAAATAAAATTTTTCCTTTTAAACAAACTTAACTTCTTAATAAAAATGTATTTTAAAATCTCAATAACCAATTTCAGTTTATAAATCCCTCTCGATTCACAACACATCGATTTCATTTCGATTTCCTAATCATTCTCACATTTCAAAATAGAATCTACTATTTCTTTAAAAAAAATCGATTTCTATATCTTATTATAAATTCTCACTATTAACTTATATTCCCAATTTGTCAAATGAAAATCATTTCACTCTATATATGAACATCGTTTATAAATTTACAAACTCATCGAGCTCCACTTGTTTCATAAAATATTCTCATTTATAAACTTCATTTTTAAATCTATTACGTTATAAATCCCATTTTTTTTCAAATTTTTTTAAATATCGATTTCAACTTCTTTCCAATATTTTCCAAAAATGTCATTTAAAAAATTTATTGTCAAAAATCCTTTTATATGAATTATTTTAAAATCTCAAATTTAAACCATTTTATGAATAGTTAAGTATAATCCAAAATCAAAATTTTTGTTTTATCCAAACAATTTCCCTTAAATAATCCAAATCCCGATATGAATATTTTTATATCCAAAATCCATTTTTATTCCTTCAAATTTAAAAATAATATTTAAGGTATTTAAAACACCAAAGTTTAGGCTAGTGCTTCTATAGCATCCAATAGTTCAATCATACATAATCTCTATCAGATTATTCACACACATCATATATCACTATATATAAAATTAAAATCAACATTTTTGAGGATTCTAGTTGGATCTCTCCAACCTATTTCCCTGCAACCACAGATGTTATATAACATAAAATACCAATCCCGCTCCGAGGTTGGATATCGCGATAATATAGGATCATCCGCTGTTATGCAGGGCGCATAGTGTCACATCCGCTCCAATAGGTGGGAAATATACTCAACTACTAATATATATAATATAATATCCAAACTAATAATAATAAATTCAACCAAGCTTCCAATAATCCAGTAATTAATTTTGATTATTGTAAATTAAATCCAGCAATCCAAATGACTGAGATTTACTCATCTTTATTTTCCCGAATTTGTTAATCGTTCCAATTTAATTCTTTTGCATAGATTCTACAGCACCGAACCCCACACAACTGATTCTGTTTGATTAAACCTCATATAAGCAAATTTCAAATAATAAAAATTACAATCTTATTTAAAATCTATCAACTAATTATTTAGTTCAAACCGATTACTTATTAAAATAAATTAACATTAAATTTCAAAATCTTAATTACCTTCGTTCGCGACAAAGCTTCCAAGTATTGCTCTCACACCGGACTTTAACTCTGCAAAACACGACGCTACCCTAGCTCAAAATCACTCATGCTCCTCACTTCAACATTTTCACGAGCACCTTTTATGTATGATAACAAATCACCACTTGTAACCACCTAAGTCACTACAAAGCACAACCGAGACCTGCCATCATGAATACACGGTTCACGCTGCACGTACACCCCATCTCCGGCCATCTAATGTCACATCAGACCCCCTTCAACCCATGACCTATTCCATTACAAGCACATCCACACAAACCCAACCACCTTCTCTAATCACTAACGCACTCCTCCACTTCGCTGTCCACCCCTCACCTAAACACGCGCACGCCCTCCTTCCAGTTCCACACACGACGTCACTCCAGGTTAGACCATCCTCCACAGCGCCAAGCTCCCCCCATGCCTTGGTCCACTCGACCGCAACATTTCTCCAGCCATATGCCCATCCCCCTCTAATTCAAGCAACCCCTAAATAGATCGCGACCCAACCCTAGTCCAATTTCGATCTCACGACTCTATCCTGCTCACGCTCATGCTTACTCGTGATAACCCCTCTAATTTTTTTATTTCGTTTTCATTTTTTTAAATTTCAAACTGATTTTGATTTTAAGAGGAAGAAAGAGGATAAAATGCATGGCTTTAAAGTGGATTGGGTTGGCCTGGTCAGGCGTAAGGTGGCATTTACAGAGGAGGGTGCTGCAATAGGGTTGACTTTGTGATTTTAAATGTTAATAAATTTTCAAAATATCTCAATTGGTAATTTAAAATCCTAAACCCCTATTAAGGCATGCCGCCTGGCTTTCCTAATGTTATACCCCTATTGCGAACGCAATGGAAGAAATTTCGAGGCCTAACTCGACCGTACATGGAAGATAGCTTTTCGAACCCAATTATAATATTAAATTTTCAATGTTAATTTCAACATGTTTCTATTATGTATGCCCAAACGGTAACTCTAAACGCTACAAAATTTGAAATCCGATAATCGTACACTATTATGGATCCAATGGAACTTATTTCGTCGAATTCCGAGGCTGTGCCCAGGATCGCTTTTTTAACGCGTCGATTAAATCGACGATTTCAAAAGTTAACAAATCACTTGAAATTCCCGATTTAAAAAATTATTACCTAAATTCTAATTCAAATAGATTTTATATCAACATTTGAAATCGTTTTGATTCATATGCACTCCGATTTCAATTATTCACCATTTCCATATTACGATAAATAGCTATATTTGAAACTCATTCTATAATTCCAATCAAAATCTTCACATTCAAAATCAATTTATATTTCAAAATACAATATTTAAAACCATTTAAATATTCAAAATCAAGCGATGGAAAATCAGGGTCATTAAATTTCGCCCCCCTTAAAAGCATTTCGTCCTCGAAATTGCTAAGCTAGGACGAATAATCCAAACCAATTATTTTTCAAAAACCCACTTGATTAAAACTCGATATTTCACTTCTCTAAATCTTTTAATTTTTACTCAAAACATTCTGTTTTCATTTCTAAACCAAAGTCCATTATTTTAATTTCAATTCGAAATCAGATTTTAGTTAACAAATATTTTTCAAAAAATTTCAAAATTTTTCTAACACCCTAAATTTTCAAATTTTTTGGTAGAGTCTCCCTTGTATGAAGAGCCTTTTGCAATATTACAAATATAATAAAAATGATACCATCGATCCATACAGTCGAAAACGCAATATATATCAATATTTATTTAATTTTTTCTTTTAATGTGTAAGCATACCTTATATTAGCATTATTAAGTGAGTTACCTTAATTTATTTGCAATTACGCAGCAAAAATCTATGCAAACAGCTTCCTATACCTGTACGTACTCAAATAAAACCCATAAGTTCCATAAAAATGAAATTTAATAACATCATATCCTTTTAAATCATTAATCACCTAAATTTCATTAACAAAATATGTGACAACATGTATATTTAGGATGCGTAAACAATTACAAGGTTCAAACATTCGATTATCTATTTCAATCGATATATATATATATATATATATATATATATATATATCATTTATTTGAGTTCTAATAAACCACAAACGATTTATTTACATTCCATAAATATTTGCACACCTTACGTTCATATCTATTTCAAATTGATTCTAAACCAATTTATTCACTTTCCATTGAATCATAAAATATTGTTTCCTCCCTTTTACTTTAAACAACAAATTTTTCCATACAAATAAAATGATATTCATTTAATAAAATAATCACTTAAGCCTATAAACCATTTCCAATTGATTCTAAATTTATTAGTCAATTTCTATTGATTCACATTCAATTTATTCAAAAAATCATGTTTGCTCAATTTTATATTCAACACAAACCAGTTGTAATGACCCAGATTTTTAGCCACTTGATATTAGGGTAATTAAATAATCTTAATAATTGGGATATAAATTTTTACGAGTCGAATAAATAACTTTCTGATATTTAAAATATCCGAATCTATAAATTGATTAAACTATATTTAATTTTAAAATATAAATTTTTGTATATATATACATGTACATAAACTCCACCATTAAATTTGAGATCAAATATCCATATATGTATATGTATATGTATATATATATTTATAAATATATACAAGCTTTATGATGTTTAATATATATATATATAAGTATATATGTATGTATAGATGTATATATGCCTATATGAAGTAATGTATATGAAAATATGTATAAAATAAATACGTATATTATATATGTATGCGCATATATATATCTGTGTGTGTGTGTGTTTACGGTAAAAATAGTATATATGAAATTTTATATAGATATACGTATATAAAAGCTTCATGATGATAAACTCCAAGCTATTGATTAAAATTCATATATATGTAAAACTTCACCATTTCAAATACAAGATTATATATATATACATACACAAAGTACGATGAAAGAAGTATAGAGATAAACACATGTAAGTGGCTATATATACAAATAGTGTATATGTAATAAAATATACACATAAGTATAAACTTTATGATAATAGAAGAGTACATATGTGTTGATATATAAATGAACATGAAAATAGGTAAGTATGTAAACATATGCAAGGTGAGATATGTATATAAGAATGTATATACCTATGTATATATATATGTATGTGTGTGTGTATTATACATATAAGAAACATCATGATAGCAAACTTCATTTCAAGCACAAATATGAAATCTTATCAAATCACCTATATAAAATCAAATCAAACCCATGAAATCAAATCAAGTCAAAAGAAATCAAATCAGCCAAAAGCAAAAAAAAAAAAAAAAAAAAAAAAAGAAAAGAAATAAATGAAATGAAGGGCCTGTACATGAAAACTTTCAACCACCATTTTGTGCCATTGTCTCTTTCCATTCTCCTATATATGCACCCATGCCTTGTTCTTTGTTCCTTCACGTATCATACATATAAAGAAAAAAAAGAAAAAAAGAGCTACCATTAAATCAAAAAGGAATCAAGTCAATTAAAGCTTGAAGGGGTGTTAAAGCAAAGCAGTTCATTCCTTTGTTAACTGAGTAAACAACCTTGTTTTGTTTACTGGTATTATATACATATATATTTTGTGATTATAGATGAATCTTTGGGCTGTATGAACCTGATATGTCTATTAATGTATATGTATGAGCGTGTTCGACATATCAGGTCATCAAGACACCATGCTTCTTCCTAAAGTTGCTCTGTCATGTTCTTTTTTGATAAATATTAACTTTTAAAAATTAATAGTTAAACTACCACTTAGTTTTAGAACATGATTCCAAAATAAAATTATTTGTTTTTGAGTATAGATCATTGTAAAAATTGTTTCATTGGATTTCATAAAGTCAAGAAAGAGAAAAAACCTTTTCATTAAGTGATTAAAGCATGGCCGAAATTCAACTTACATAATTTAATGTTTGGATTATCTGATCACGATCGTTATTGAAATTCATGATTTTTGGAGGTAGTTTTGTGATTTTTAGTTGCATAGGGATGGAGATGTGGTGAGTTGAACAGAATTGGGGGTATTATTCAATTCAAGCGTCTCGGTCAATTTGGGGGCACGACACTTGTCGTGGAGGAGGGTTAGGTGATGGGGAGTCCATGAAAAATAGTTCGACGATTTTTGATGCTCATGATGGTTTAACAAGGTGGTTTTAGGGTATAGTGTGGTTGTAATGGAGGTCTCAGTCTTGCGTTAATGGCGACTCGGAGAAGGCGAAGGAGGGGTGCGACCCAGAGGGAAAAGGTGAAGGAGGTTGTAGCGAATCGAGTGGCAAGGTATGGTGGTTGATGGTGGTGGTAGTTGGCGAGGCGAGGTGTTTGATAGGTTTGGCTTTAGTTTCAGTTTTTGGGTTGAGGTTCGAAATTTGAACGTAGGTTTGGGTTGCATTTTCAAGTAGGGAAACAGAGTGTCGTGGTCGGGGGCCACTTGGGTGGATGATCGGCGGTCGTGAAGGTCAGCCGTGGGTGATGTGTACGTGCACACATTTGTGCGTGGTTTCATGCTCGAATTGGGGAGTGAGGAATAGAAACTGGAAGAAGAGAAGCATTGGGGACGGGCTTGAATCGTTTTGGGATGTGTTTTATTGTTTGTGGGCAAGGTTTTATTTTCTTTTGGATTTTCGGTTAAATTTAATTTAAACAAAATAAAACTAGTTTATTGGTTAATAAATCATTAAACATAAATTATTCCTTCTTCATTCTAAACCAAATCTACGAACAAGTTTTTGTGACCAAATTCCACCGTAGAGCGTTGTCATTCGAAATAATATCGTCAAGTTTTTGTAAATATAAATATTTAACGACTATAATATTTAAAGTGAATAAATAAGTACTTTCTTTTTTAAATTAATTATATGTTAATTAATTAATTATTTATTTATTAAATGACATTTTAATTTTAATTAAATAAGAATAAATTATTTAATTTAATTCCTTAATTAACAAGTAATTTGGATTAAAATATATAATTCCACTCAATTATTTGAGACTAATCCAATTTTGAATTGTAAACTGATTTAATATCAATATTAAATCATTGATTGAGTTAATGATCCATGTTAATTAATATCATTTAGACATGCATTTCAATTATCTATTGTTTGTGCCATTCAGTAGCCAAACAAAATTAAAGTAGAATAAAACGTTGACGAGTTTTATTGAAAGTAAATCAACTCGTACTGACCCTATTTCAATTTCAAAAAAATGAAATGATTACAAGCAAATTAATGTCGATGGGCTTGCCATGATAAAGTAAACATATGGAATAAATGTCCATCTGTGAATGTTAAATCCTTGATTATGAAAATTGTTTATTTAACGACTTGACCTATAAAATTTAATGTATGGATTCGAAGAGACTAAAATTAGATATCTACATTATCCGAAAACCACTTCGATCCAATAACCACTACGAACCTTTACGGTTTTGATTTTGGAGTCTAATAAATTGGAATTTAACTAATTTAACCATTTCTGCTATTTAATAAGTATTTAATCTTAGACATTATTATAATATCACTAGATTTTATATAACGATGTTTTGGTTATCGTAAGGGAAAAACCCATCGTGTTTATGTGTGACGCGGTCTTACGTGATACCTTTGTTTTTTCCAAAGGGTAATGATTACTTATGTAATTTAAATTAACTGCGTTTACTCACGCTAGTTTCCAGCCTGACTCGAGTGTTACTTTGTTGTAATGCTCGAGTCAGACCGAGTATTATAGATTCAGGTTAATATTCTATGGGGCTCAGGAGACGAGCTGGAGGATTCTCAGACGTATTATTCGTACCCGATTATTTTCCCGCTGTATATTGTAGGTTGTATATTCAACGCTGACGGGGACAAGTTATTGTAACTGTCTAGATTTCTATGTTGATGGTTGTACTATGATAATTTGTATGTATATTAACTAATACATGTTCTTTTATATAAAAATTTATTATTGTATATTATATTTTATTTAGCTGCGATTGTGATATTCTGTGTTGTTTTTTTATTTTTCTTCTTCCATCTCTTTTCTTCTTAAACCTAACGATCTGGTAATTCCGACACGCAATCGATCGGCACTCTATACACTGAACATATTAGTGTTGATTTTCGAGGGTCAAAATCCCTCGGTCGTCACATGTAGTATCAGAGCTGAAGGTTAAGCGAGAACCTTAGCTCTGGTGAGTATTACTCATTAGAGATAGGGTTAATATTACACTAGAATGAGTTGAGTGAATTATATATGAGAGCGTACTTGTTATTTTCTTATATAATAATTTTAGAAAGGATAAATGATTTTTTTAAAAAGATTATATTTGATTTGAAAAGAAATAATATTTCTGGAATTTTTATGGTATACCGAGGCGATTGGTTGTAATTATTATAATCAAAATAAGATTATAAAATTTAAGTGGTTATATATATTTAACCAAATAGAAATTTAATAAGAATGAACTATACAAGCGGGTTAAGCTAAAAATAGATTCAAACCAGAATTTAAATCCCGAAAATTTCGAAAGTGCTTTTCATAGTGTCTTGAAATGAAATAATTATACCCTAATTATATTTTTATATATATAGATATGGTTTTTTAGAAAATTATTATGGAATATATGGTATGTTTGGTTTCTAGGTATGGTAATATTAATTATTATCATAAATTGGTTGTTAGGTCTTAATAAAGGATGTTTATTACAGAATAAACAATGATAAGACATGGTGAAATGTTTAAGGAAGTGAAATTATATAAGCATAATTTAAATATGTGATTTATAAATTAAAATGAATTTAAATTGGGAAGGTTTGAATCTAAGTCCCAGAAATTTTTAGATGTGTTTCAAAGTGTTGAGGAAGTAATAAGTAATATTGTTGAGAATATTTTTAATATGGAAATTTTTGTTTTGAAAACGAGAGTCGCTTTGGAAATTTTGAACGAAATTATTTTGGATAAAAAACCAAAGTTGGTTTAAATTTAAAAGTGTGATTTGGTGCGTGCGTGTGTGTGTGTGTATATATGATTTCAAGGTGATTTGAAATAAATATCGGGTGTTTGAATTCTGTGATTCTCATTGAAATAAGGACTAGAACTAAAGTTAAATAAATTTTGAACTTATAAGTATGAAGTGATATTAATAAGAATTGAATTTTGGAATCTAAAATTCAAATTGAGTAAGTTAAAATGGATTGAACGAATTGGAAATTGACTCAGGCCAAGTTAAATTAGTTTTGAACTTATAACCTAAAATTCGAAATTTTAAGATAAAATTAAAATTTAACTTACGCAAGTTAAATAAATTAAATTGTAAAAAGGAAAGGTAAAGATTTGATAAAAAGTATGAAAAAGAAGTCATGTATGTATGAGTAATTTCAAACGACTTTTGAAATTTAACGGGTTTTGAAATTTAACGGGTATGATATGTGTATTAATGTATATGTATGAGCGTGTTTGACATATCAGGTCATCAAGACATCGTGCTTCTTCCTAAAGTTATTCTGTCATGTTCTTTTTTGATAAAATAGTAAATCTATTAACTTCAAAAATCAATAGCTAAACAATCACTTAGTTTTAGAACATGATTCCAAAAGGAAAGTTATTTGTTCTTGAGTATAGATCATTGTAAAATTGTTTCAATGGATTTCATGAAGATTGGAAAGAGAAAAACCTTTTTACAGTAAGTTATTAAAGCTCGGTCGAAATTCAACTTACGTAATCCAATGTTTGGATTATATGGTCATGATCATTATTGAATTCATGATTTTTGGAGGAAGTTTTATGAGTTTTAGTCGCGTAGGGATGGAGATATGGAGAGTTGAATGGAATTGGGGGTTTTGTTCAATTCAGGCGTCTCGGTCGACTTGGCGGCACGACACTCATTGTGGAGGAAGGTTAGGTGATGGGGAGTCCACAAAAAATAGTTCGATGATTTTTAGTTGCTCGTGGTGGTTTGACGAAGTGGTTTTAGGGTTTAGTCTGGCTGTAATGGAGGTCTCGGTCTTGCGTTAATGGTGACGTGGTGAAGACGAAGGAGGGATGAGGTCCAGGGGGAAAAGGTGAAGGAGGTTGTGGCGAACCAGGTGGCAAGGTCTGGTGGTTGGCGAGGCGATGTGTTTGATGGGTTCGGATTTAGTTCCAGTTTTTGGGTTAAGGTTCGTAATTCGAACATGGGCTTGGGTTGCATTTTCAGGTTAGGAAATGGAGTGCCGTGGTTGGCGGCAACTGGGGTGGATAGTCGGTGGTCATGAAGGTCAGCCGTGGGTGATGTGTACGTGCACATTTTTGTGCGCGGTTTCATGCTCGAGTTGGAGAGGGAGGAATAGAAACTGGGAGGAAGAAGAGAAGCGTTGGGGATGAGCTTGAATCATTTTGGGCCATGTTTTATTCCATTTGGGCTGGGTTTTGTTTTCTTTTGGGTTTTGGGTTAAATTTAATTTAAACAAAAGAAAACTAGTTTATTAGTTAATAAATCCTTAAAAAAATTTTATTCCTTCTCCATTTAGAATCACATCGACGAATAAGTTTTTGTGTCGAAATTCCATCGTCGAGCATTGTCATTCGAAATAATACCATCGAGTTTCTATAGTATAAATATTTAATGACTATAATATTTAGAATGAATAAATAAGTACTTTCTTATTAAATTAATTATATGTCAATCGGTTAATTAATTACTAAATGATCTTTTTAATTTCAATTAATTAAGAATAAATTATTTAATTTAATTTCTTGATTAACAAGTAATTTGGATTAAAATATATAATTCGACTCAATTATTTGAGACTAATCCAATTCAGAATTGTAAATTGATTTAATATCAATTAAATCGTTGATTGAGTTAATGATCTATGTTAACTGATATTGCTTGGACATGGATTTCAATTATCTATTGTCTATGTCATATAGTAGCCAAACAAATTAATGTAGAATAAAATGCTGACGGGTTTTATTGAAAGTAAATCGACTCGTACTGACCACTATTTCAATTTTAGAAAAATGAAATGATTACAAGCAAATTAATATCGATGGGCCTGCCTTGATAAAATAAACATATGGAATGAATGTCCATATGTGAATGTTAACTCCCTGATTGTGATAATTGTTTATTTAACAACTTGCCTATAAAATTTATTATTTAGATTCGAAGAAACTAAAATCAGATATCTGCATTATTCGAAAACCACTTCGATCCAATAACCACTATGAACCTTTACAGTTTTGATTATAGAGTCTAATATGCTAGAATTTACTTAATTTAACCATGTTGGCTATTTAATAAGTATTTAATCTTAAACATTATTATAATATCACTAGATTTTCTATAAAGATGTTTTGGTTATCGTAAGGGGAAGCATGTCGTGTTTATGTGTGACGCGGTCTTACGAGATGCGTTTGTCTTTTTGAAAGGGTATTGATAACTTAAGTAATTCAAATTAAGTGTGTTTACTCAAGCTGGTTTCCAGCCTGACTCAGGTGTTACTTTATTGTAATGCTCAGGTCAGACTAAATATTACAGATTCAGGTTAGGATGCTATAGAGATCAGGAGACGAGCCGGAGGATTTTTAAACGTATTATTCGTACTTGATTATATCCCGCTGTATATTGTAGGCTGTATATTTAGCGCTGATGGTGACAATTTATTATAACCGTCCAGATTTCTATGTTGATGGTTGTATTCTCATAATTTGTATGTATATTAACTGATATAGATTCTTTTATATAAAAATCTGTTATTTTATATTATATTTGTTCCGCTACGATTGTGAGATATTGTGTTGTTGTTTTTTGTTTCTTCTTCTATCTCTTTTCTTCTTAAAACCCTAACGATTTGGTAATTTCGGCACTTGATCGCTCGACACTCTATACATCGGTCGTATTAATGTCGATTTTCGTGGACAAAATCTCTCGATCATCACATGAATGCATGTCCATTTTATTTATGAATCATTTCGTAAATTAACCTAAGCCAAGTTTTCATCCAAAAATATTCACTTAAGTTATTTCATTTATATCCAATTATTTCAACTATATAACTTAAGTTTGTTTCCATTGCAAACAAATTCCATTTCATTTTAAATTAATTGTTATTCAATTTATTTACTTTCGATTGATTCGCATTTCCATTCAAATATTTATATTAACTTAAGTAAATTTGTTATCATATAAACACTTCAACTATATGCTTAAGCTCATCTTTATCGTAATCAATTTCTATTCTGTTTAATTTTACTCATGTCCAATTCTTCTTTTCAAGATTAAATTTCCAATCAGATTCCATTTTGTCAATGCTTACACGAGTATATTCACATTTAACATTTTTAACCTAAGATTTACATCACTTTATATCTTAACTGTATATTAATTCCATTCAAAATTTATAGCCTATAGTTATATAGTCACTTTACAATTCAAATTTATATATTTAATTCAGTTTTCATTTAACTTATCTCAAGTTAAAGTCTAACCCATTCAACTTTTCTCTTACAAATTCAATTTATAAGTTAAATTTTAATTTCATATTGAAATTCTCAATTTAAGGTTATAAGTTCAAAACTTATTTTTCATAATTTTCTTAAAACATTCAAATTAATATTCCAGAATTCAAACACCCAGGTTCATTTCAAATCATTTTGAAATCCCATATATAAATATATATTCCTTTCTGTATAAAAATCTTACTTTTGGAATTTTTAAATCAATGTTTGACTTTTCCAAAACAATTCTAAAGTCAAATAATCACAGTAGCAATCCGTCACTTAGAAACTCAAAAAATGAATACTAAGGATGCTGCGCAGTCATCACCAGGATTATTTTCCAGCAATTGAAGTGAGTTCAGTGCTTTATTACTTCCAAAATCAATTTAAAATCTTTTCTATTCAAAAATATCTCTAAAATAATACTCCATTATTCTTTTCAACCACTTTGGAAAACATTTCCAAAACTTTTGAGATTTCAAAATTCCTAA
This sequence comes from Allium cepa, assembly GCA_030765085.1. NCBI lineage: Eukaryota > Viridiplantae > Streptophyta > Magnoliopsida > Asparagales > Amaryllidaceae > Allium > Allium cepa. Next base: position 468,080,050 of record CM060935.1, read on the forward strand.
ATACTTAGTTCAAATCCATTCAAAACATTTATTAAACCTTTCGGGATTTTAAATTTCCAAATCCGGTTCGAATCCAATTTTAGTTATAGTCACATTCATAAATTTCACCGTTAAAATTCCTTTTGGTTATATAAATCATTTCAATTATTATAATCTTCTTTTGATTGTAATAATATCAACTAAACACTCCAAATTTACTATAATAATTTCAGAAAATTATTTCTTTTATACCAAAATATATCTTTGGATAAAATTATTTCATTTACGCTCTTTTCAAAACAATACCGTGTCAGCTTACCTTGTTTAAGACTATAGGAACCCCTATCGATACATTTGTATTTCCGTACCGACTAGAGTTGATAAATAGTTAGTCGATATATCGACCAGAATTCACTAACAAATACGCGCTTATATTTATTAATACTCTCAAATTCATTCTAGGGTGCTATTGATCCTATCTCTAATGAGTAATCCCCACCAAAGCCAAGGTCTCACTATCAGCTTTGATACCACACTGTAACGACCCACTTTTTCATACAATTTAAGAAGTCAACGAATCACACATAAACAACTCAAACTGAATGGAAATATGGATCATTAGGGGTGCTGAAGAAGAAGAGATAGAAGGAAATAGAAAAAAATATACAGAATATCACAATCGCAGTGGAACAATATATAATATATAACAACAGATTTTTATACAAAAGAATTTGTAACTATTAATATACATACAATCATCAGAGTAAAAAAAATATTTAAATCAATATGGATAGTTATTGTAACTTATCCTCACTATTGCTGACTAAGCAGCCTGACACACATCGGAAGATAATCCAGTACGTATAATACGCTTGAGAATCCTCCATCACTTTTCATGTGCTCCATAGCGTCCTAACCTGAATCTGTAATACTTGGTCTGACCAAAGCATTATAATAAAATAACACCCAAGTCAGTTTGAAAAACCAGCGTGATAAAACACACTAAATTTGAATTATTATTATTATTATTATTATCAAAATCCTTTGGAAACAAAGGTATCTCGTAAGACCATGTCACACATAAATACGACGGTTTTTTACCTTGCAATATCGAAAACAATTTTATATCAAATCATTTGATATTATAATAGTGTCCACAGAAAATAAATCAGAAAATAGCTGAAATGCTTGCGTCTCATGTTTCATCATAGTTGGGCACAATCAAAACCGTACGGGCTCATATTGGATATTTGATTCCATATAATGACTGGGCTACCGGGGCACCGCTCGCCATAGTACATCTCTAGAAAAATGTACCGAGATCGTACCTAACGATCCCTGCCAACACAAGACCGGTCTATCCCTGACTTAGTACCGAATATGTTGTCACCTGGGTGTTCCCACCCTAATCGATCGCTCTTTTTCCCTTGCACAACTATATCCATAATTTATAATATATATCCGAAGGTATCTAGAAAAGTGATAACATACCCTACTTGGGTATGACCTAGTTAGCCATGCTGCATCTCCCATGTATTAGTTATTCCTGATTGATGAGGCTTGAGGCAATGTTTTACCTTTAGAATAGCATTCATACTTGGAATATTAACATTGCCTTCCAGACTACGATGCAAATGATAGCATTCATCCATACAAGTTGTTCTAGGTTTGCACAAAAATCACCATCTTCATTATCATCATCATATCACAGTTTGCAACGCTCAAATCAGATCGAAGTGGTTTTCAGATAGTTAAACCTGATCCCCGCCTCTTCGAAACGATCAAAGAGTTTAGCCAGACTTGATAGTTGGTTATTTAACTGTCAAATTACATACAAAAGTAGACACTGGGCCAAATTATAAATCTTTCAAACATTTATTTCAAAATATCTTAAGAAAGATATATGTTCAAATCTCTTTTAATATTTCATGTTGGAAACAATTTCAAATTCATATATCCTTAAGGGGATATTTTCAAACCGTATTAACACTTAGAAATATATTGGTATAACCTTCCCATAGTCAAATCATTCCCAAATCATTTATTCCATATTTAGAAAACTCATAAATATATTTTCCAAAATCACTTAGTTCTCAACATTTAGAAAATATTTATATCTTATCGAATTTATAGGTATATCCCCAAACGAGGAAATCGCCTTTTTTATTCCAACTTCATAGAACCATTTACAAACCTTTTGTAAAGTTACAAATCATTATAATTCATTTCAAAAATCTCTGGTGTTTTCGTAATCCCTTCTACGATTTCCAAATCGATTTTTTGCTTATTTAAAATCTCATTCACCAATTTATAACTTCATTTATGAATTCAGATTCATTTTTGATTTCCACTTCTCTAACCATTTTGAAAATTCCTTAAGTTCCTAAAATTCCGTTTTAAGATTTCTCTTATAGAAAATCATATCCATTATATAACCCAGTTTACAAATATCAAGAGGATATATAAATAAATTACAATCATTTCAAAACTCTATATATATGATAAGTATTTTTTAGGATAATTATTTATTTTTAAAACATGTTTAAGTAATTATTTAAAATATTAAACACTTTAACTAAACATCGATAACTCATTTCCAATTCATTTTTAAATAAAACTAATAGATTTATAAGGCTGATTATAAAATTTAGAATTTATTTCAATTAATATTATATATATGAAAAATTCACTTCCGAAGTATTTCGATACTAACTAGTTTTAAATTACAAAATTTAATAAATAAAAAATTACTTTTTAAAACAAACTTAACTTCTTAATAAAAATATATTTTTAAAATCTCAATAACCAATTTCAATTTATAAATCCGTATCGATTCACAAAGCATCGATTTCATTTCGATTTCCTAACCATTCTCGCATTTCAAAAATAGAATCCACTATTTCTTTAAAAAAAATCGATTTCTATATCTCATTATAAATTCTCACTGCGAACTTATATTCCCAATTTATCAAATCAAAATCATTTCACTCTATTTATAAACATCGTTTATGAATTTACAAACTCATTCGAGTTCCACTTGTTTCATAAAATATTGTCATTTATAAACTTCATTTTTAAATCAATTACTTTATAAATCCCATTTATTTATTTTTCAAATCTATTTTAAATATCGATTTTGTAACGACCCTGAATTCACGACCCAATTTAAAATTTTGAATCAATTATTTTAGTATAAAATTTGAAATTTATATACATTCTCAATTAACATCCAAACTTCGAATATAAAATGCATCTAGTTAGTTATGGATACAGAAAGAGTTTCGTCGTAAAATATCGAAGTAAAATTAGTTCACATTTTATTGCATAACAGTTTATTTTAAAGTGCGTAATTTTCATCTACCGAATCTAGATATTTTTACACAGTAAGGTTGTAGGAAATATCTGACCGAGAAGTCGCATTCCGTTTCGTCTAATTTCGTCGTCATCCGCTTTAATTAAATTGTTCTGTCAAACGAACAGTTTAAGTGGCATAAAATTTTGAGCTTTGATAGTGACGTACCGTCAATATCTGTGTACCGTTATAAGCGCCTCGTCATGCCAATCAGAATGGTATGCTCATTTGTACAAATTGGAGTTCGGCGTAAATCGTCGCACTAATTTAATCGTTCCAAACGGGCCGGTTAAATGAATATTCAGCCCAAAATTGACAGCCCATTTGCATTCAAAATTCTGAAAAAAATCTTTAGCTGAAGTGAATTAATTAGTGTGGTTAGCAGCTGGTTGCTAGCATGGAAAATATGCAATATATCTCGTAACTCACAAAAAAAATTAATTTTCTCTGTCTATTGGTCCCCGTCCATTGGTATACGTCTCTGCATTATAAAGCTTGTTGTTTTCTACGCTAGCTTCGTTTACAACATTTTGCTTGCTACAGGTAGACATACGTGCTCTGAAATCTCTCCTTTCTCTCCTCGTTTATATTTCTTCCCTCTGTCATTATTTCAAAAAAAAAAACCAGAAAATATAAAGGAATCGGCCTCTTCACCCAACCTACGCCAGCTACTTCTACCTTCGCCGCCTTCCCCTTCAACCGCACCGCCGCCCTCCCCATCATGCGCCATCGCCTAGCCCTGACATCGTCGCCCACTCCAGTTCCAAACGTGACGCCGTGCCGTCCACCGCTGCAGCCGACTTCCCTAACCGTGTCGCTCGCCTAATCCCTAACGCCGCCGACCATCTCGGCCTCGACCCGCCCCCACCTCCTATAACAACACTGTATTTTGTGATTTTTTTAATTTTATATTTTAATTATTTTAACGGAAATTCCTGATTTAAAAACTTTATTTTATTTATGTAAAATGGATAAATTTTGATTTTGCGTGAATTATAATTCCAAACCTGAATAAATGGAATATTTCCAAAAAAGTGGATTTTGGTCAAAATGGTCAAACTTTGACTTTTTAATTTAAAATTTAAATATTTGAATTTTACCTTTCATTATGAAAATAGATTTAATTTTAAGAATACGCTTTTCGTATCGTTGAAATTGGATTAGTATTGTGAAAGTTATGCTTTTTACAATATTGTGTGTAAATGGTTTTATTTAACAAATTGGTTTATTTTAAATTTACATAAATAGTATCTTTGTTTGTAAAATCAAGTTCTAATTTTTGTAACATGATATGTTATGCATATATTTTATTTTTAAAATATTTTAAAGTATAGTTATAATTTTCAAATGTTGATGGTATATTGTTTTCAATTTTTAATTCTAGTTCCATTAAATAAAGTATTTTCTTTATTTATTTCCTACTTTTCCAAAAAATATTTATTTGTTATTCATAATATATATCTTTTCTATTTTTCTTATTTATACATTCATTTAGTAATCAAATGAATAAGTATTTAGATCCCTATTTATTTCTTGGAAAGAAATTTCAAATATATATATACACGTTATTGTTTTAAAAGGCATACCTTTAAATGTTTATTTTAATCAATGTAAGTAATATTTTTGGTTGATATATCATGTTATAATTGTGTATATATATGTAACATTACATGTTATGTATATATTTACAACATTTGTCCGTTTTATTTCATTTAGTTTGGATATATACTTTGTAAATTAAATAACATACAAAGATGTAAATAACAATTAATTTATACGTTTCTATAACCGTTTTTTATTTATTTATATAGTGTTTATATAAACGGTATGTATTTATTGAATTATTTCTTTAGCACATATTTTATTAAATAGGTGGGAAACAAATCAAATTAGATACGTACCTATTTTTAATTAAAGGCATGCGTTACGTTTTGATTTATTACTTTTTTATCTTATCATCACTTAATTTTCTACCATAACTTCTCCTTGATAGCCGTGAATTTTTCTTTATAAAATTCACGTGAAAACATCTCTTCTTATCTCACTTTTCATGCAAGGTTTCAGATCTGAAAGGAAGAAGGTAACGTCTTCTTAAAAATTTTCTACTCTTTTCCTCATCTTTTTATTAATTTTCCATTGAAAATTGCCTTGATTCTTCATGCTTTTGCTCGGCCATCTCCATGACCAGCACCACCACCACCCACGACCACATCACCCTCCTCTCCACTTGTCTTGCCCAAGCCGTGACCCATGATGCAAACTCCATAAAATATTGAAGACCTCTCCAAAATTGCCTAGCCTAGCCTAGTTTTCACCATCACCTTCATTTCTTTGCCATGGCCACCACCTCTAGTCGCCACCACCAACAAGTACACACCCCTAGCCATCACACTACCCACTATCCAGACCTATAGAAGTCCCTAGCCGAGCCCATAGGACCATAGGCCGTGACCATGGTTGCACCAAAATTCCATTCAAGCCGAGCCTCCTTGCATCCTTCCTTTTGTAACTCTAAACCCTTTACATTTTGACCTAGCCGTGCCTATACGTTCCAAACTTGATCCATTTCCCACCTGAAAACATGCCAAAGCCGAGCCTAAGGCATGTATGGCCGAGCACATGATGTGTTAGGGTCAAGCAAAATTGATTAAAAGCTAGGTGATGCTCTTTGTTGCTTATAATTTTGACCTTGTTTCTATTTATCTTTGGAATTGTATCTATATTTATATATGGCTTTATTTTGTTGTTGAATGCAAGATTAACATCTTAGCTCTCTCTCTCCATTCGAATCAAAATTCATATCATGCTTTCTAGTATTCGTTTGTGTGTTTTGATTTGCTAACTCCAGCATAAGAGGTGAGTTTTCACTCATGACAATTATACTTATATAATTAGTTAAGTGACAACAAGTGAATGTGTAGAATTGTTATATCATGTTATACCTACCTGTGATGTTAATTATATGATGTTAAACCCTGTTATAAATTTATCCCGTCATCTGTCATGTTTTATTCTGTTATACCGTGTATTTATTTCTGTTTCTCACACTGCAAGTTCCCTGTAGAATAGAATCACTATGGGTTGAAATGATACATACCCGAACGGACTTTAGAATAGGAAAAATCATTACGGGCTGAAATGATAGGCCTGGGTGATTTTTATTTATTTGCATTTGTATTGGGATTTCGGGTTTGAAATAATTAAACTTGGAAATTTTACTGATTACGGATTTAAATGATAATTTCCGTATCACTTGATTTAGGTGTGAAATATTATCCGGCACCATTGTTGATTTCAAAATATGATTTCTTATAAAAATTCATGTATTGTAAATGAAAAAATATATATGAAATTTGACTTATATTGGATTTAAAATGGTTAAAAAGTGATTTTCTAAATGGTTAAATGGTATAAGTTAATAGATGGTTTGAGTTGTAGTGTGAAAATTTGATTTGACTTAATAATGGGAATTTAAGTTAAAATGGAATTATAAACTTAACTTGGTAATTAATATAATTGATGTATGAATTGGATAAATATAAAGTATAAGAAAATATCAAGTTATTTATAAAATAAAGTTAAGCAACTTACAGTGTATTTTGAATTTATGTAATAGTTTAAAATGTTAAATAAATGGATGGTTAAAAGTGTAATTTGAAATATAACTTGACATGGAAATGTGAAGTTTGGGTTAAAAATGAAAATTAAGTTAAGAAAATAAAATGGAATTTTAATTTAATTTGTGAAATGGTAAATTAAATTAATGTGTAAAGTAAATGAAACATGGGAAAATTGTATATTGATTGTAACAACCCTGCTTTTGGAGATTACCTGTTAATAGTTATAATTTAATATTGTAAATTTAATAAAATTGGAAGTTTTATATTGTTTATTTGGAACAAACAATGGATTTTGAAAATAAAATGAGAAAAATAAAGTTTGGAACTTCATTTTATTTATTTGGACTAATGGTGATATAGAATGATCTTTTTTTAGAGAAAATGAAATAATTTTTATAAATTATTGTCAATTACTTCTTTTAATAATTTTTAAATGAAGTATTTGATTTTTTGAAGGGTGTTTAATTAAGTAAAAAGATGGAAATTGGTTTAAAAATGAGTGTTGGTTATAAATAAAGTTTGGATACCGTTTGTAATATTTTTCTAAGTAAGAAAATAATTTTTATGGAATTTTAAAAGTCAAAAGTGTATGCTTTTGCATTTAATTGTGGAAATAGTGCATTTTTGTGAAATAAAAGATTTTAATAATAAAAATGTTTTATAAATATAAATTTATCTTTTTATATGGTGGAAAATGATTTAGTTTATAAGTGTGTAAGTTTAGAATTTTATTTGTGTAAAAATTTGAAAGATAGTGGCATTTGCTAGATGCATATGTTTAAATATAAATATATGCATTTTAGTTTAAGCATGAATAAAAATTTGGACTTATTGTTTCTTTTGTTCATTTTGGGTCCAAGGCCCATTATAATCTTAACCAAGTTAGAAAAGAAGAAATTTAGTTCCTGTACGTTCATACTTCAGCTCCTCTTCTTCTTTCTTCCCTAAGACAAAAACAGTAAAAATAAAACGCTTCTTTCAAAATCAAATCTCAAACTAATTTTCTTCAATTCATGATGAAACTTCTTCAAATGATAGTAAATTGAAAGACTCTTGAAGACTAATTTCACCTTGAAGCTTCAATCATTCTTCAAAAATTTGGGTATTTGCTATCTAAATCAAAGGTGAGTTGAAAACTCACATTTTCTAGCATAATTGGAGATTTCAAGGTTAGAAATCTCAATTTGATTTTTATTGCATGTTCATTTGCAAAACCGCTATCAGTAAATTGGGCATAACTTTTTCGTTTTAAGTCGGAATTTGATTTTGTTTAATGTTCTGGAAAGAATGAAGAGAGGGTGATAACTTTTATGTTAAACACTTTCGAAAATTTTGATCATAGAAGGTCGAAAAACCCAATACAAACTCACTGGCCTGTAATTGTAAAACTGTGCATAATACAGTTAGTAAATTGAGCATATCTTCCATTTTTCTTATCGGATTTGGATGATTTTTGAAGTTCTGGAAAGCTTATTTTATGTGTGACAACTTTCCAGTTAAATACATTTGCATATTTTGAGCATAGTTTGACTAAAATTCTGTTGCAAACTCTCAGCTCTGTCACTTTAGTAATTACGTTATCCAAACTAAACATAGTTAGTAAATTAGACATATCTTCCTTGTCTCTTATCGGATTTGGGTGATATTTGAAGTTCTGGAAAGAATATTTTGTGTGTGACAACTTTTATGTTGAACACATTTGCATATTTTAAGCATAGTTTGATCGAAATCCTGTTACAAACTCTCAGCTCTGTCACTGTAAAATTGTGATTTTCTGTGCTAAGTGCTGTTGGAAATTTAAACATATATTTTTCGTTTGATGTCGGAATTTGATGATTCTTGATGCTCCTGAAAGCCTAGATTACATGCTACAATTTTCATGTTTTGAGTTTTGTCAAATTTTGATGTTTACATGATCGAAAGTTCATTCTAGTATCGCTGTCCCGAAACTAAAACAACAGCTGTAGCGAAATTCATATCTGAAATTTGTTTTGGCCATATCTTTCATGTTTCTTATCCAAATTTAATAATTCAAGATGTTCCAGAAAGCTTAGACTTTGTGCTAGAAGTTTTATATTTTGAGTTTTTTGAAATTTCGAAGTTAGCTTGGTCAAAATTATATTTGTTTGTTGCTGTCTCGAGAGCAAAACGACAGCAATAACAATCATTGAACTGAGAATTGTATTGGCTTATTTGTGCTCTCATTCTTGTTAGATTTTGATGTTGTTTTTGAGATGTTTTGTGAGCTATGATGTCTATCAATAGGCTAGCTATATTTAGAGAATTTGAAATGCAAATTTAAATAGAATTTGAATTGACTTTGGGTTAAATTTGAATTGAATTCGTATTGAATTCAAGTTATCGGTCTTGAGTAATCTCTCTTGGTTTTCATTATTTTCGAGCATGATTTTCACTAAACCATTTTGAAGTGATTTTTGAAATAAATGGACATTTTAAATTATTATTACATTTACTTTAAAATTATTTTTCTAATATAAAATATATTTATTTCCTATAATAAAGAAATTTTAAATATTGGTTTTATTAATATTTTCGGGAAAAAGTTTTAAAAGCTTGTTTTCTCAAATAAATTATTTTATATATAAAATACACACTTTTATACTATTCGAACGTATGAGAAAGAGAATTAAACGATTTAGTAAAACACGTGGTATGGGACATGTGCGTTTACTATTTCGGTTAATTCCGGACTTGTACGATCGAAGCTATTTGAGATTATTGATTTTCAGATGGTTGCCATTTTATGGCATATTTTGAGTTTTATAATTCCTATTTACCGGAATTATTTAAGATGGCCAATATTTGGCGAGTATTATGGTTTGGGATCTCCTAAGCAGGAGTATGGTCGATGAGAACCATCACGATGTTTTATTTACTTGCCAATGATATAAGGCAAGTCTTGAGTATATGATTTCATATTTTGAGATTTATGGTTTATGAGGAACCATTACGATGTTTCCACTTGTCGATGAAATGAGACAAGTTATGATGTTATTTAACACTTGTCGATGAGATGAGACGAGTATGGTGTCTCTTTATCACTCGCCAATGAGATGAGGCGAGATATGATTTTATGAGTTTTATGATGTTCCTAGTGTGGCACCGACTAGCGGCTAGTAAATCGCTAAGTGCGAACGAGTGGTATGGGACACCCGTTAACACTTTTCGGATTCCTATCCGTGAGTTTGTGACACATTCACGATGTTTACCTAACAGAATTGCTTTGAGAGGTGTCAGCGACCTTGTCATGAGGACAAACTGCTTAGGGAGGTGTTAGCGACCTTGTTAGGGCTGACAAAATAGCTTGGAGAGGTGTCAGCGACCTTGTCATGAGGACAAACTGCTTAGGGAGGTGTTAGCGACCTTGTTAGGGCTGACAAAATGGCTTGAAGAGGTGTCAGCGACCTTGTCATGAGGACGAACTGCTTTGGGAGGTGTTAGCGACCTTGTCAGAGGTTTCGACCGTTCGAGAATGGCACGTGCAGCATCGCTTCGGCATGCAAATGGGATTTGGCCAATCCGGGGAATTTTTATGAGTTTTTTATTTTGATTTCACCAATTTTGAAATGATGATTTTACCTATAGCCTTGAGTTAGAGAAAGGCTTATATATATATATATGTGTGTGTGTGTGTGTGTGTGTGTGTGTGTGTGTGTGTGTGTGTGTGTGTGTGTTGTTTTATGGTGATTTCGATATGGGGATTATAAACTCTTATTGAGTTTCATAAGTTTTTATTTGGCGATTATCATCGGCGATTGTTTATGTTATTTGAGTGTATTGTAGAGTTTACCTCTTTTGAGGCCTTTGTATACTTAAATGACATTGTTTCACTTAAGTCATGAGTATGTGTATTTTCTATTGCCTCTTCTCATTTGAGAAGAATTATCACCTTGTATCTTATGCTTCATATTACCTTCTATCCTTATGAACTGATTGTTTTAGCTAGACTGACCCGCGTATTTTATACTCGGGTCAGACCGAGTTGTTTCAGGTTAGCAATCAGTTACGGGACTTAGCTTTGATGCATCTGCTTGGATATCAGCCTAGCACTTTTATGTAGTTTATATTTCTTTCCGCTTGACTCTGATATGTATTTGATTAGATGTATATAGTGTGGTCTCTGTACCACTTTTGTATATTAGTTTGTATCATACTGGGATGTATCTGTGTATATGTATTTATATATATAATGATTACTGTTCTGTGATGTGATATGCATTCTGTTATTGTACTTTGTTCTGATAGATCCATTAGCCAACTATAGTTTTGTATTAAACATTTATTGGATATGTCGATCCACTTGAAATAGAAAAAAAAATATAGAGCATTTATCGACGTATGCAGTAGATATTTAAGACAAGATTATAGATGGTCGCTCCTAACCAGCCCTATTCTCCGCATTAACAGACAGAATTACTCAGTAATTCTCTTTGTTAATGTGGGTCTTTGGGTGGGGCGTCACAGCTTGGTATCAGAGCGAAGTTCAGAACAAAGTATGATAAACACAGAACAGAAACACATATGAAGGTACATCTAAGTGTAATACAAGTGTTACGAATTCCTTAATCATCGTGTCCTTTACCTTATCGTGCCTTTTGGAGTAGATAATTTGGGATATGTCTAGGAATATGTTTTATTCCGAAATATTCTCAAATTTAATTGATGACATCTTATCTTAGGAGTAATCTTAATCGTGATTGTTTTATTCAAGTCCTCTTCAATACGGGTGCTTGACACCCTTCCGTATTGAAGGAGTTTGTTGATGATCTTTGACGTTCTTATTTTGTGATTTCTTAGAGGATTGCGAATCCTATTGAGGGGATCTGCAATATTTGGTATGATGTTAAGGATTTTGGATTTTTCTTCCTTATAGCTTATCTTTTCAAGTGAATTAGCATGCTTTTTCCTCTTTAGAGTTTGGAATAATTTGAGTTGGGGTAGCTTGGGTATTTTCTAGTTGCATTCTATAATCCAAAGGAAGCTAAAATTAGGTATCCTAATTTTAACTGATTTGTTGTTTCTTTCTCTTCGGAATGTTATTGATGATTTTGATGTGTCTGTATTCACTCTTGAGTTTTGAGATGTTGATGATCTATCTCAAATTCCTGTCATTGTGACTCTGTTGGTTTTTGTGTGTCCGTTTTGGGTATGACACACAATCGGGCAATCGAATATTGTATTGACTTCATTCTCGGTTCTTGGCCTGTCGGTCGTCCTTCCATGAGGATGTCCACTAGGGAAATGAGGTGTTTTCAAAAAAAAAAAAAATCAAACTTAAGATATGTTTCTAAGAGAAATTAGTTTATATTTTGGGAAAAAAAAATATTTTAAGTATTATATATGAGGTATTTCTTTTTAAAGAAAATGAATTTTTGTGTTGGGTTGTCCGTCTAGTGCTTTAAGAATTCTGGTCGATGCGTTTGGCCAACGTTATCGATAGGGATTTCCTAAACGCTGTGATGAGACAGTCAGACACGGTAAATTTAGTTTTAATTAGAAAATTTTGATAATAATTAATAGGGTAGAGTATTAATTTTTTTAATTGTTTAATAAAACCATTGAACCATGGTGAGTGTTGGAGGAGTGGCGAGGCATTTTTGATCGTTTGATCAACTATGCAGCCAATCGATGGGGTCATTCACTATTAATCAATGGTGAGGCAACACCCTTATATTATTTGAAATTTGAGAAATTAAATATGGTAATTTGTGTAAGTAAAGTGAATAATTTTAATTAAGGGGATGTCTTAATTAGAAGAAAATATCATTTGATGTTTTGATTGATAAAATGATGTATTTAGGGTAAAAGAATACATTGGTTTGAAAATTAAATTATTAATTGAATATTTTAGTACAAGTTATTAATGATGACTATAAAAATTTATTTTGATGGATAATCAATAATCATCTCTTTATAATGCAAGAAATTAGTATATCTTCGAAAATGAGTTTTCATAGTTAATTGTTTTTAAAGCTAGATTTTGGAAAGTAATGAACATATTTCCACTTAATAAAATGTTTTGTGGTGATTATGTAAAGTTGATCATAATTTTATATGTCTTAGCTTTCCAGCAAAAAAAGATGGATCATTTAATAAATGATTTATCCAAAAGCTTGTTTGAAATTGTAGTTTGAAATTAAAATGGTTTGGGAGAATTTCAAATTTCAAATTGATTTTAAAAGCTGAAAATTTCATTTAGAAAAGTGATGTACTAAAACAGCGATAACTAGAGATTTATTACTCCAAATGAGCTCAATCTTTTTGCAGATGAAAGAGATGTCAGTAAGCTATAGAGTTTCTTTGTACCACTTTTAAATATTTTGCTATTTACTAAGTCTAAAATGGGTTTGAATGGAGATAGGCAATTCTGCCCTATTACAAAATTCTCTAAGATTAAGCTGAAAGTAAATTTAACATAACTATCAAACCGTAAATCTGATTTTGATGATCTTTATATTGCTGGAAAGCCCAAACTAATTAGAACAACTTTCATTCTATAAAATTCTTCAAATTTTGTTGTTTTCTCGGTAAAAATAGGTCTTCTTTACAGCAGGTCTGAACTGAAATTAATTTATTTCCCCTCAATAGTTAAGTGTAGCATTTCTTATTTATGATCATGAACTAATATCATCTATTTGAGTTAAGTACAGGTGAAAATATGATAGATGGAATATATTTTGATCAAAAAGATTATAGATGTAAGTTTGTGCAAAATCGCTTTAAAATGCTTAAAGGGAAAGGTATGTTTTCGGATTAATTTTAAGTGTTAAATAATGATATATATTGTGTTTCCGACCTAATGGTCGATGTATATTATATAATTTATTTTTGTAATATTGTATATGGCCCTCCGTTCAAAGGAGACTCCGTCAATTTTTTCGAAAATTGCAAACACTTAGAAAATTTGAGAAACAAATTGAAAAATAATATGTTGCAAACTAGAGTGTACCTGTGGAAGAATTAGAGAATAACAACTTAAACTTTATTTACACTAATGAAGAGTAATAAATTTAAAATCTAAGTAAGAAATTTTGAAAAGAAAAAATTTCAAGTGTTGAAAATTGTGGTTATAACTATAAAGTATCGATCTTTTGGAACACTAAGAATTTTTGATTGAGAGTATATACATATATTTTAGTTCCTTATGAGTATCTTACTCTTGTGCTATTTTCTAATGACGTGCATTTATGCGGTCATTCGAGTTTGAAACCACCTTTTGGTTGAACTATCTTGCCTCTATTATGTCTATCTTGTATTGGTGTTGTTCCTTCCGTAGTGTCATACGGAAAGATCATATCGATAATCATCTTGTTGATTAGAGTTTGGGTTGAAGTGTGCTAAATCCCGACTCTACTTGAGGAGCTTATGAGAAATCAATCTCATTTGATTGATCCTTTTTCTTGCATCTTGTTGTGCTCTTATTCGGAGGTGAGACGTCTTCGAAATCTTATGTGCTGATTGAAAAATTCAGCGGTTCGCTAATTCCATATTTGCACTTTAAAAACCACAGAATTAATCGAGCAATCTTATCTTGGTCTTCTTTCATCTTGAGTTGAAAGTGATGAATTGTGATCTTGTGCCTGTCTATCCTTCTACGATTGATGAAATACTTATGTTGAATACAAACTCTTCTTTAGAAATTGCGAGGACGCAATTTTGATAAGGGGGAGAGTCTGTAACAACCCTGCTTTTGGAGATTACCTGTTAATAGTTATAATTTAATATTGTAAATTTAATAAAATTGGAAGTTTTATATTGTTTATTTGGAACAAACAATGGATTTTGAAAATAAAATGAGAAAAATAAAGTTTGGAACTTCATTTTATTTATTTGGACTAATGGTGATGGAGAATGATCTTTTTTTAGAGAAAATGAAATAATTTTTATAAATTATTGTCAATTACTTCTTTTAATAATTTTTAAATGAAGTATTTGATTTTTTGAAGGGTGTTTAATTAAGTAAAAAGATGGAAATTGGTTTAAAAATGAGTGTTGGTTATAAATAAAGTTTGGATACCGTTTGTAATATTTTTCTAAGTAAGAAAATAATTTTTATGGAATTTTAAAAGTCAAAAGTGTATGCTTTTGCATTTAATTGTGGAAATAGTGCATTTTTGTGAAATAAAAGATTTTAATAATAAAAATGTTTTATAAATATAAATTTATCTTTTTATATGGTGGAAAATGATTTAGTTTATAAGTGTGTAAGTTTAGAATTTTATTTGTGTAAAAATTTGAAAGATAGTGGCATTTGCTAATTGCATATGTTTAAATATAAATATATGCATTTTAGTTTAAGCATGAATAAAAATTTGGACTTATTGTTTCTTTTGTTCATTTTGGGTCCAAGGCCCATTATAATCTTAACCAAGTTAGAAAAGAAGAAATTTAGTTCCTGTACGTTCATACTTCAGCTTCTCTTCTTCTTTCTTCCCTAAGACAAAAACAGTAAAAATAAAACCCTTCTTTCAAAATCAAATCTTAAACTAATTTTCTTCAATTCATGATGAAACTTCTTCAAATGATAGTAAATTGAAAGACTCTTGAAGACTAATTTCACCTTGAAGCTTCAATCATTCTTCAAAAATTTGGGTATTTGCTATCTAAATCAAAGGTGAGTTGAAAACTCACATTTTCTAGCATAATTGGAGATTTCAAGGTTAGAAATCTCAATTTGATTTTTATTGCATGTTCATTTGCAAAACCGCTATCAGTAAATTGGGCATAACTTTTTCGTTTTAAGTCGGAATTTGATTTTGTTTAATGTTCTGGAAAGAATGAAGAGAGGGTGATAACTTTTATGTTAAACACTTTCGAAAATTTTGATCATAGAAGGTCGAAAAACCCAATACAAACTCACTGGCCTGTAATTGTAAAACTGTGCATAATACAGTTAGTAAATTGAGCATATCTTCCATTTTTCTTATCGGATTTGGATGATTTTTGAAGTTCTGGAAAGCTTATTTTATGTGTGACAACTTTCCAGTTGAATACATTTGCATATTTTGAGCATAGTTTGACTAAAATTCTGTTGCAAACTCTCAGCTCTGCCACTTTAGTAATTACGTTATCCAAACTAAACATAGTTAGTAAATTAGACATATCTTCCTTGTCTCTTATCGGATTTGGGTGATATTTGAAGTTCTGGAAAGAATATTTTGTGTGTGACAACTTTTATGTTGAACACATTTGCATATTTTAAGCATAGGTTGATCGAAATCTTGTTACAAACTCTCAGCTCTGTCACTGTAAAATTGTGATTTTCTGTGCTAAGTGCTGTTGGAAATTTAAACATATCTTTTTCGTTTGATGTCGGAATTTGATGATTCTTGATGCTCCTGAAATCCTAGATTACATGCTACAATTTTCATGTTTTGAGTTTTGTCAAATTTTGATGTTTACATGATCGAAAGTTCATTCTAGTATCGCTGTCCCGAAACTAAAACAACAGCTGTAGCGAAATTCATATCTGAAATTTGTTTTGGCCATATCTTTCATGTTTCTTATCCAAATTTAATAATTCAAGATGTTCCAGAAAGCTTAGACTTTGTGCTAGAAGTTTTATATTTTGAGTTTTTTGAAATTTCGAAGTTAGCTTGGTCAAAATTATATTTGTTTGTTGCTGTCTCGAGAGCAAAACGACAGCAATAACAATCATTGAACTGAGAATTGTATTGGCTTATTTGTGCTCTCATTCTTGTTAGATTTTGATGTTGTTTTTGAGATGTTTTGTGAGCTATGATGTCTATCAATAGGCTAGCTATATTTAGAGAATTTGAAATGCAAATTTAAATAGAATTTGAATTGACTTTGGGTTAAATTTGAATTGAATTCGTATTGAATTCAAGTTATCGGTCTTGAGTAATCTCTCTTGGTTTTCATTATTTTCGAGCATGATTTTCACTAAACCATTTTGAAGTGATTTTTGAAATAAATGGACATTTTAAATTATTATTACATTTACTTTAAAATTATTTTTCTAATATAAAATATATTTATTTCCTATAATAAAGAAATTTTAAATATTGGTTTTATTAATATTTTCGGGAAAAAGTTTTAAAAGCTTGTTTTCTCAAATAAATTATTTTATATATAAAATACACACTTTTATACTATTCGAACGTATGAGAAAGAGAATTAAACGATTTAGTAAAACACGTGGTATGGGACATGTGCGTTTACTATTTCGGTTAATTCCGGACTTGTACGATCGAAGCTATTTGAGATTATTGATTTTCAGATGGTTGCCATTTTATGGCATATTTTGAGTTTTATAATTCCTATTTACCGGAATTATTTAAGATGGCCAATATTTGGCGAGTATTATGGTTTGGGATCTCCTAAGCAGGAGTATGGTCGATGAGAACCATCACGATGTTTTATTTACTTGCCAATGATATAAGGCAAGTCTTGAGTATATGATTTCATATTTTGAGATTTATGGTTTATGAGGAACCATTACGATGTTTCCACTTGTCGATGAAATGAGACAAGTTATGATGTTATTTAACACTTGTCGATGAGATGAGACGAGTATGGTGTCTCTTTATCACTCGCCAATGAGATGAGGCGAGATATGATTTTATGAGTTTTATGATGTTCCTAGTGTGGCACCGACTAGCGGCTAGTAAATCGCTAAGTGCGAACGAGTGGTATGGGACACCCGTTAACACTTTTCGGATTCCTATCCGTGAGTTTGTGACACATTCACGATGTTTACCTAACAGAATTGCTTTGAGAGGTGTCAACGACCTTGTCATGAGGACAAACTGCTTAGGGAGGTGTTAGCGACCTTGTTAGGGCTGACAAAATAGCTTGGAGAGGTGTCAGCGACCTTGTCATGAGGACAAACTGCTTAGGGAGGTGTTAGCGACCTTGTTAGGGCTGACAAAATGGCTTGAAGAGGTGTCAGCGACCTTGTCATGAGGACGAACTGCTTTGGGAGGTGTTAGCGACCTTGTCAGAGGTTTCGACCGTTCGAGAATGGCACGTGCAGCATCGCTTCGGCATGCAAATGGGATTTGGCCAATCCGGGGAATTTTTATGAGTTTTTGATTTTGATTTCACCAATTTTGAAATGATGATTTTACCTATAGCCTTGAGTTAGAGAAAGGCTTATATATATATATGTGTGTGTGTGTGTGTGTGTGTGTGTGTGTGTGTGTGTGTTGTTTTATGGTGATTTCGATATGGGGATTATAAACTCTTATTGAGTTTCATAAGTTTTTATTTGGAGATTATCATCGGCGATTGTTTATGTTATTTGAGTGTATTGTAGAGTTTACCTCTTTTGAGGCCTTTGTATACTTAAATGACATTGTTTCACTTAAGTCATGAGTATGTGTATTTTCTATTGCCTCTTCTCATTTGAGAAGAATTATCACCTTGTATCTTATGCTTCATATTACCTTCTATCCTTATGAACTGATTGTTTTAGCTAGACTGACCCGCGTATTTTATACTCGGGTCAGACCGAGTTGTTTCAGGTTAGCAATCAGTTACGGGACTTAGCTTTGATGCATCTGCTTGGATATCAGCCTAGCACTTTTGTGTAGTTTATATTTCTTTCCGCTTGACTCTGATATGTATTTGATTAGATGTATATAGTGTGGTCTCTGTACCACTTTTGTATATTAGTTTGTATCATACTGGGATGTATCTGTGTATATGTATTTATATATATAATGATTACTGTTCTGTGATGTGATATGCATTCTGTTATTGTACTTTGTTCTGATAGATCCATTAGCCAACTATAGTTTTGTATTAAACATTTATTGGATATGTCGATCCACTTGAAATAGAAAAAAAAATATAGAGCATTTATCGACGTATGCAGTAGATATTTAAGACAAGATTATAGATGGTCGCTCCTAACCAGCCCTATTCTCCGCATTAACAGACAGAATTACTCAGTAATTCTCTTTGTTAATGTGGGTCTTTGGGTGGGGCGTCACATTGACCTTAATAAGTAAAACATTGAGATTTTTGAATTAATGTATATAATTTTACTTTATAAAAATCATAAGTTAAAGGGTATTCAAATGAACATATTTGAAGTGGAAAAAAAAATGATTTTTATAAGTTAAAATGGTTAAAAATTGAAGTTTAATTGTTTCTGAAATTTTATTATAAATCTGGAAATTTATTTAGTAGCACTTCAGAAATGCTATCGTTTCTGAAAATAAACTAAAACTAAACTACTACAGCAGTTTTTAAATGTCTCTTCCGAATTGAATTGTTTTCAGTTATACTTACCGTAGCATTTTCTAAGTGCGGCGAAAAGCTGAAATTTCAATATTTGAAGTGTTTAACTGAATAATTGAACTCAGAAAAGGCTAAATTTTTGGGGATTGAATATTTGATTTGATGGAATAATGACTTCACTTTTAGTGGTTTAAATGAATGATTTTAATTCAGAATTATAAATCATTTTGAAATTTATAACCACGGGTACACTGCTTTGTGTGTCACGTGATTTCCTTGTGATTGTTTGATGCAAACCTTTGATTTTAAGAGTGTGGCTAGATGTGAGCGGTTACTGCAGCTCTACGCTACCCTAGTCACAATAACACTGTTATTTGCATTGTTTACTTTAATATGGATATTTCTAGGATATTGTTTATTACTACTTAATTGATGGTTTGACTGATCCTTAAAGGATGGGCAATCCTAAGCATCGTTTAAGTTATTGTGCATTGCTATTACAGTTCACTTGAGTTGGTTTACATTGTATAAGTATGTATGTCCTGACTCGAGTGTTTGTGTTTTACTTTACGCTCGGGTTAGCCTGAGAATCATAGCTTTGGATTCACCTTCTGGATCTATAGTTTTGCTAGAGCTTATCTGTCTATCTATTTGTCTACTTCTTCCAGTTAGTTCCTATTCGGTATCTGTCTCGGTATTATTGTTTATGTATTCTGACTTCTATTATATCTATTTTGCTATGAGATTTTGTATATAGTAGCTTCATGAACAACTATGGTATTTTATTTCCGCTGCGAGTATTCTGATATTTCTGTGTCTGTGATTCTGTGCATGGTTTTATTTGCTCCAAATTTCTTAACAATCCACTGTTTTGAAGTATTCAAGTCTGACATGTGTGGATTATTATCGATTTGAATGGTCCAAAATAGTGGGTTGTTACATTTGGTATCAGAGCTTTGGTTTTAGGCAAACCTTTGCCTGGGAGCAAAAACTCATTAGAGATAAGGTAGAAATACCCTAGAATGGGTGAAATCAATCTCAGAATCATTTCTTTGTGAGAGAACGTACTTTCGAAGTATAAAATGATTTTGAAGGATTTTTAAAGAATATTTTGGTATAAATTTTCTTATTTTGAAATCAAGATTTTCTAAACTTCATCCCTTCGGTATCCACCTTGTTAGTAATCACCTTGGTTAGGATTCTTATCGATTAGGATTCTTGAACTTTGGAACGCTCTCTCTTGTTCTGAAATCCATTCTTGTCTTCCCTATTTGTATTCCTTTGATTTTGGAGCATTCCATAACTCCACTTTGAATGACTTCTATAAAGATCGATGATTCCACAAATCTTTGAATGATTTGAAAAGGGGTGAAACTTCTTTACAATTGACATTGATTCACGGAAATTTCTGTATCCGCGGTTTACGATGCTATCTATCTCCTGCTCTACCTGGATTCTATCTCTGGCGATCGAATGTCGATTTGCCTTAGATTTCCGCATTGATTATATTCCTGAAGTCACGGTTGACCGGTTAAGGTCGTCCACGATTTTATAGGATTATCCATCTTCTATTTGATAATTTAATTATCTTAGCTTCGTTCGAGCTTATCTTCAAACCATAAATTCTACTTGATTAGAGTTCCTCTAAATTTGAATCTCAATTTGTTTTGAAATCCATCTTTGAATCATCCCTTGGAAATTTGTGTTTGGTTGTATTTTGAAATTGTGCATACATCGAAACTATTAGTTTGATAAGGATGATCATATTTTATATATAGGAGTGAAATGTTTCCGATAAGGATTATATACCTTTTAAAATGAAAACTTGACGCTTTGAAAGGATTTGAAAATTTGAAGATTTTATACGAAATTTGATTTGTATAAAAATGATTTATCACTGAAGGGTTTTGAATTTGAAATTTGAGATATTGAACTCCTGTATTTTGAAATTTGGTTTTGAGAATTCGAAAATAAATAATAATACGATTTGAAAATATTTTTTGGATAAGAAGTGTTTCAAATGAGTTCAAATCAATCCCAATGATTTCGAAGAAATTTCAAAGAAGTTTTCAAGAAAATAGAAGTCCAGAACCCACTTTTATCGCTGAAAAATAATTTCGGTGATGAGTGCATGCATCATCGACATTGATTTTCGAGTTTCAGAGTGGAGGAGAGGCCACTCTAATAGTTTTGCTATGCGAGTGATTTTGTGAAACCATTTTGATTTCAAATTCCGTAGTATGATCTGATATTCGAAAGATATTTGTGTGTATTTGAACTGTTTGAAATGAGCTGGTGTTCAGTCCTTGAGTTTTGGATTTGATTTGGTATAATCCTATCTTTTGGAATTGATTTACTGATTTGTTGGTGATTTCCAACTCATGGATTGAAAATATTATTTCTTCGACTATTTTGAAGGTTCGAGCACTTCCAAATCAAGGGTAACTTTTCAAAGCTAAGTAATTTTGAAAAATATAAAGTATTTGATAAAGTATTTGATAAAGTATATGAGTTTAGTTTGCATGTTTAAAGTATGAAGTAATATGATTTGTATAAGTTTGAAACTATTTTGTTGAGTAAAATAAATAAGACTATTTTGAATTATACTAATGTAGAATTTAGTTTTGAAATGTTTTGAATAAAATTTAGTTTTAAATGTTTTACCTAAACTATAGAATGATAATTTTCAAAGGGTAAATTGGATCTTTCTAATAGAAATAAATAGTTTAAGGGTTTTAAAAGGATGGGTTTAAACTTAGTAATCATCTTTGAGTATAATTGATTTTGAGAAAAATATTTGGTTTTGAAAATAGATTGGAAGTTAAAACCAGTAATTATATGATGATTTTGGAAAGGAATTTGTTTGACCTAAGTTATCTTAATTTGGAAACCAGGATTTTTTTTCTAAACCTATTATTTTGGAAACCTTGAGACTGAAGATTTTTAATTTGGAAGAAATAACGGGGTGAAATCGTATATGATTTTGAAACTGAATAGATATTGAAATGATTTGAAATTAAGGACCTTGTATTATTAAGCACTTGATTTGGGAGTTGTCGAACTTATATAAAATGGATTTGTATAAGTATGAAGTTGATTTGAAAACTATTGATTTGGAAGGTACTCAACTTGGAAAGAGAAATCTTATAAGTGTGATTTGATATACTATTGTTTTGGAAAGTATTTGATTTAAAAAGTGAAATTTGATATATAATGGACTTTATATAAGTATGGTATTTGAAAGTGGTTTGAAAAGGTACTGTATGATATATATATTCGAAGTAAAGATATGGAAAGTGCCTTCTGCTTGATATCCGCTTTGTGGCCACATTGTGGATTCATCCTGATATTATTATCTCTGATTTTTTGTTTTCCGGATGTGATACTCGAGTGTCCCACCATGGTGATCTCCATGGTTTTTCTTTTGAGCGCGACTGCATAGCGTAATTTGCCTGGCTGAGATGTCCTAGGGGTACAGATTGTTTCTCGAGGGATCTAGGCGTAATCATTGTGTATCCTGCGGTCTACTAATCATCATGGACTAACTCGCAGGGCTGAGAAAGCTTACGAATATGGATTGTTTCCTGGGGGATTCAGGCGTAACCATTGTGTATATGCGAACCATGGTTAGACAAAGGTTTTGGTTTAGTTGTTTTGTTTGGATTGTACTTTCCATATCTGTTTTTAAAAGTTTTTCCAGTATTTTCACTATATGTTGAAACAAGTCTACTAAGTACCTAGAGAATTCTAGCTTTGCGCCTGATCAACGCACTGCCAGAGGCTACATGAACGAGGATAAACTTGTTAAGACATCGAGTTATAAAAGTATTTTGATAAAGTATTATATAAAATTTATTTTGATCATTTATTTTACCTTTCTAAATAATTGAAATTATATAGTTTTAAATTAATGGTTCATCCTTGTCTTTCAACCTATTTTCCTTCCTAGATATTCCTAATCTCCTATTTTCCCTTTTAGCTATTCCTATTCTCCACCTTGTTAAACTTACCTATAACAACAGTTATCAGGTATAATTTTAATCTTTTTGTCATATTGTCTTAATCCTATTTCATTCTATATTTTTCTGTGTTTTCCATACCTCGTTCCTTTTCGAGGACGAAAAGCTTTGAGTGGGGGAGAGTATAACAACCCTGTATTTTGTGATTTTTTTATTTTTTGTTTTAATCATTTTAACTGAAATTCCTGATTTAAAAACTTTATTTTATTTATTTAAAATGGATAAATTTTGTTATTATAAATATAAATTTTTATTTTTTTGTGAATTATAGTTCCAAACCTGAATAAATGGAATACTTCCAAAAAAGTGTATTTTTGGTCAAAATAGTCAAATTTTGACTTTTAAATTTAAAATTTAAATATTTTGATTTTTATCCTTTATTATGAAAATAGATTTAATTTTAAGAATAATGCTTTTCTTTTCGTTGAAATCGGATTAATATTGTGAAAGTTATGCTTTTTACAATATTGTGTGTAAATGGTTTTATTTAACAAATTTGTTTATTTTAAATTTATATAAATAATATTTTTGTTTGTAAAATCATGTTCTAATTTGTGTAACATGATATGTTATGCATATATTTTATTTTTAAAAAACTTTTAAGTATAGTTATAATTTTCAAATGTTGATGGTATATTGTTTTCAATTTTTAATTCTAGTTCCATTAAATAAAGTATTTTCTTTATTTTATTCCTACTTTTCCTAAAACTATTTATTTATTCTTCATAATATCTATCTCTACCTTATTTTTCTTATTTATACATTCATTTAATAATTAAATGGATAAGTATTTAGATACCTATTTATTTCTTGGAAAGAAATTTCAAATACACACACACGTTATTGTTTTAAAAGGCATACCTTTAAATGTTTATTTTAATCAATATAAGTAATATTTTTGATATATCATGTTATAATTGTGTATATATATGTAACATTACATGTTATGTATATATTTATAACATTTTTCCGTTTTGTTTCATTTAATTTGGATATATACTTTGTAAATTAAGTAACGTACGAAGATGCAAATAGCAATTAATTTATACGTTTCTATAACCGTTTTCTTATTTATTTATATAGTGTTTATATAAAAGGTATGTATTTATTGAATTATTTCTTTGGCATATATTTTATTAAATAGATGGGAAACAAATCAAATTTAGATACGTTACCTATTTTTAATTAAAGGCATGCGTTACGTTTTGATTTATTACCTTTTTATCTTTCCATCCCTTAATTTTATACCATAACTTCTCCTTGATAGCCGTGACTTTTTCTTTATAAAATTCATGTGAAAACATCTCTTCTTATCTCACTTTTCACGTAAGGTTTCAGATCTAAAAGGAAGAAGGTAATGGTTTCTTAAAATTTTTCTACTCTTTTCCTCTTCTTCTTATTAATTTTCTATTGAAAATTACCTTGCTTCTTCATGCGCCATAGCCCCTCCACCATCTCCATGACCAGCACCACCACCACCCACGGCCACATCACCCTTCTCTCCACTTGGCTTGCCCAAGCCGTGACCCATGATGCAAATTCCATAAAATATTGAGGACTTCTCCGAAATTGCATAGCCTAGCCTAGTTTTCACCATCACCTTCATTTCTTTTCCACGACCACCACCTCTAGCCGCCACCACCAATAAGTACACACCCCTAGCCATCACACTACCCACTGTCCAGACCTGCAGCAGACCCTAGCCGAACCCATAGGACCATAAGCCGTGACCATGGTTGCACCAAAACTCCATTCAAGCCTAGCCTCTTTGCATTCTTCCTTTTGTAACTCCAAACCCTTTACATTTTTGACCTAGCTGTGACTATATGTTCCAAACCTGATCCATTTCCCACCTGAAAACATGCCAAAGCCGAGCCTAAGGCATGTATGGCCGGGAACATGATGTGTTAGGGTCAAGAAAAATTGATTAAAAGCTAGGTGATGCTCTCTCTCTCTCCACTCGAATCAAAAGTCGTATCGTGCTTTCTGGTATTCAATTGTGTGTTTTTATTTGTTAACTTCAGCATAAAAGGTGAGTTTTCACTCATGACATTTATACTAATATAATAAGTGAAGTGACAACAAGTGAATGTGTAGAATTGTTATATCATGTTATACCTGCATGTGATGTTAATTATATGATGTTAAACTCTGTTATAAACTTGTTCCGTCATCTGCTATGTTTTATTCTGTCATACTGTGTATTTATTTCTGTTTCTCACACTGCAAGTTCCCTATAGAATAGAATCACTATGGGTTGAAATGATACATACCCGAACGGACTTTAGAATAGGAAAAATCATTACGGGCTGAAATGATAGGCCTAGGTGGTTTTTATTTATTTGTATTTGTCTTGGGATTTCGGGTTCGAAATAATTAAAACTTGGAAATTTTACTGATTACGGATTTAAATGATAATTTCCGTATCACTTAATTTAGGTGTGAAATATTATCCGGACCCGTGGTTGATTTCAGAATATGATTTCTTATAAAAATTCATGTATTGTAAATGAAAATAATAATATGAAATTTGACTTATATTGGATTTAAAGTGGTTAAGCAGTGATTTTCTAAAAGGTTAAATGGTATAAGTTAATAGATGGTTTGAGCTGTAGTGTGAAAGTTTGATTTAACTTAATAATGGGAATTTAAGTAAAAATGGAATTATACTCTTAACTTGGTAATTAATATAATTGATGTATGAATTGGGTAAATATAATGTAAAATAAAATATCAAGTTATTTGAAAGATAAAGTCAAGCAACTTACAGTGTATTTTGAATTTATGTAATTAGTTTAAAATGTTAAATAAATGGATGGTTAAAAGTGTAATTTGAAATATAACTTGACTTGGAAATGTGAAGTTTGGGCTAAAAATAAAAGTTAAGAAAATAAAATGGAAATTTAATTTAATTTGTGAAATGGTAAATTAAATTAATGTGTAAAGTAAATGAAAGTTAGGAAAATTGTATATTGACCTTAATAAGTGAAACATTGAGATTTTTGAATTAATGTATAAAATTTTATTTTATAAAAATCATAAGTTAAAGGGTATTCAAACGAACATTTTTGAAGTGGAAAAAATATGATTTTTATAAGTTAAAATGGTTAAAAATTGAAGTTTAATTGTTTTTGAAATTTTATTATAAATCTGGAAATTTATTTAGTAGCACTTCAGAAATGCTATCGTTTCTGAAAATAAACTAAAACTGAACTATTACAGCAGTTTTTAAATGTTGTCTTTACTGAAGTGAATTGTTTTCAATTATACTTACCGTAGCATTTTCTAAGTGCGGCGAAAAGCTGAAATTTCAATATTTGAAGTGTTTAACTGAATTATTAAACTCAGAAAAGGCTAAATTTTTGGGAATTGAATATTTGATTTGAAGGAATAATGACTTCACTTTTAATGGTTTAGATGAATGATTTTAATTCGGAATTATAAATGATTTTGAAATTTATAACCATGGGTACACTGCTTTGTGTGTCATGTGATTTCCTTGTGATTGTTTGATGCACACCTTTGATTTTAAGAGTGTGGCTGAGAGGTTACTGCAGCTCTACGCTACCTTAGTCACAATATAACTGTTATTTGCATTGTTTACTTTAATATAGATATTTATAGGATATTGTTTATTACTACTTAATTGATGGTTTGACTGATCCTTAAAGGATGGGCGATCCCAAGCATCCTTTAAGTTATTGTGCATTGCTATTACAGTTCACTTGAGTTGGTTTACATTGTATAAGTATGTATGTCCTGAGTCGAGCGTTTGTGTTTTATTTACGCTCGGGTCAGCCTGAGAATCACAGCTTTGGATTCACCTTCTGGAGCTAGAGTTTTGCTGGAGCTTATCTGTCTATCTATTCGTCTACTTCTTCCAGTTAATTCCAATTCGGTATCTATCTTGGTATTGTTGTTTATGTATCCTTACTTCTATTGTATCTATTTTACTATGAGATTTTGTATATAGTAGCTTCATGAACTCCTATCGTATTTTATTTCCGCTGCGAGTATTCAGATATTTCTGTGTCTGTGATTCTGTGAATGATTTTATTTGCTCTAAATTTCTTAACAATCCACTGTTTTGATGTATTCAAGTCTAAAATATGTGGATTATTGTCGATTTGAATGGTCTAAAACAGTGGGTCGTTACACCTCCTCCTTAGGACCGTTGACCTCCACCAGTAGACACCGAAACCCAAAGAAAAAAAACCTTGCACCTCTATTAGACTCGTGAGCATCCGTCACCTTCTCGTTGTTAGCCACCTCCACATCATCACCGACTGGCCATCGCCTACCGACCTTACCCCTCCAGCTGCCAGTCGCCGCCAAACCCGAGACAACCTAGTGCCAGACCTGAGCCTATGCCTATCTATTGCCAGTGAATGCCTAAAATGCGTGTACATGTTTGGTTATATTTACTGATTTTTAAACAGTTTTCTACTTTGTTTTTTTTTAAAAAGAAATGTTTCACTGTTGCTTTCATAAAAACCCATATTACTGATGTTGCATATATATATATATATATATATATATATATATATATACACACACACACACACAACTGTGTATATATGTTTGTAGTATGCTGTAAAGGGTAGTAACAGTTTTGTTCTCCTCTGATTTTGTACAGCAACTATCTGAAGCTTTCACCTCGCAGCAGCACTCTCTTTTAGTTTCTTTTCTCTTTCTTTGTTGATTGTAAGTGTGTGTATATATACGATTATATTTACATATATATACGAATGTTATATTGGAAGTTGACGCGATATTATTTTTCTGTCAATGGTTGCAGCTTGTTTGATTGTTCGTGTTTGTGTTGCGTTCGAGTCAAGTCTATTCGTGCCTCTTCGTGCCTCGTCGACTAATTCTCTCTAACCACTAAAGGTGAATAAAATTCACGACTTATAATATTATACAATGATAATCAAGTTTGGTTAATGATGTTGATGATTGTGGATGTTAATATTGAATGTTAATTTGTTAATACATGAAGTGACAAGTAACGTACACTTGAACTAGACGCATGATAGCGAACATTTTAAAATTTAACATGTATATACTTGAATTTGATCAAATTAAAATCTGCATAGTATAACCTTTGAAATGCCTAATTTAGTCGACAAGTAGAAATATAGTTAGCGACACTTTGAAACTATATAAACCAATTTCATATCGTGTAAATTGTGATGAAGTATGGACTTGAATTAAGTAGATAACAAATGTAGAATCGCATGAAATAATAGCGTAATTTGCATGGAATAATCTTTAATCTACATGAAATGATAATATAGATTTTAGAAATAATTGTATTATTTTACATGAAATAATAATGTAAAATTAATACGATTTGTCGACATTATTTAAATTAATTATTGTATTGATATTGATTGTTATTATTGCTTGTTTATTTACTTTGACACCATCCTAGTTATCACACTGCAAGTTCCCTTTACTATGCCTTTGATTTTGAATTGAAATGGAATTGGGTTGAAATAATAATTACCCAAATAAAACACTTGACGTAGGATTGAGAATTAAACAAGAAACCCGATTGGTCAAACAATTTGATTTGAAAAAAATAAAATAAAGATTCGATTTAAAAGAAATAATGAAGGATTTTACTTAAACTTGAAATTTTAAATTCTAGTGAAATTTAAAATGTTAAGTATTTGATAAATTGAAACAAATATTAACAAATGTTTGATGAAAGTATATTGTTTAAATTTAATAAATTATTGAATTAAGTTTTGTAAATTTATTTAATAACTAAACAAATTTGAAACTTGTTCACTTAAGAAAATTAATTTGTGACTATTTAATTGGATGAGTAAATAAGTGGAATTGATTTTCTTTAATAAGAAACAAAATTTGATTTATTAAATGAATTGAATATAACTTTGATTTAAGAATTTAATTTGGTGAATTCAATTAAATTTAAATTATAAGTTTGGATAAATTTAGATCAACTTAAGTGAATGATTTAATTAAGTAGAATTAAATTGAATTTGTCTTAAATGTTAAATTAGCTCAATTTGAAAGATTAGTGACTGGAATGCGTATATGGAATTAAATCAATATTTGAATTGTTTTAAATTGAATTGAAATTGAATTGTGAAACCAAATAGAAATTTTAAATTGGAAATTAGAAACTTTGAAATTTCAATTATGGAAATTGATATTGAAAGTCAAATGGAATGTTGACTTTTGAAGTCTAAGTGAAATTGCTCTTGATTTTGAAAATTTATTAAATGACCAATCGGTGTAATAATTATGTAGTTATTAAAGAGTCCGGGATCAGTTAGGGACATACTCTCTGTCTAAACTGAATACCACTTTAATAACTATTATACACGGAGTGTGATCCAGAATGAAGTGGTTGGAATGATGTACGTTGATGATTGAAGAAAGAGAACGATAATGGATGACCTTGACACTTGTGTCAAATTGGAAATGACTTAAACAGCAGCTATGCCGGACCAATGAGGTTAGCTACCTCTAGCGAACACACTTCTTCATAAGCTACTCATTACTTGTTTTTGATTGGTGTGTACCCTTAAATTTGGAGTGTTGTGTCGCGGTGTTGTGATCGTTGCGGTGATGCGTTCTCACCAGTCCGGATCAGGCAAACGGTAGTTTCACTGCATTGGGTATTGCCTCATGTGCCTTGTCATACTTGTATCCCTATGCGCGACCACTATGATTTTTTTTGTATTATACCTATGGAGTACTCCCTGATAGCCCACTAGTTTACGACGGAGTTTACAGTGCTGTATAGACTATAATGCTATATAAATGTGTTAATGGGAATAATGGTAACGCCTTAACACTATTTTGATACTTTATATTACTGCTAGACATTATCTACTTAGCGTACACTACTATATATAGATGGTTTAACATATCCTGAATGATGTGCATTCCATTCATCTTTGAGTTATTATTATTTCAAATTTGTGCCATATTATCTTGCATAAGAATATATGTCCTGTTTGGGGTGTTTCCACCGAGCCATTACAAGGAGGGTACCACCGAACCAAACCTCACCACTTTACTGCCGAACCAAACCTCACCACTTCACTGCCGAACCAAATCTCTCCACTTCACTGCCGAACCAAAGCATCTCCAACACCTACCGAACCAAAGTCCCCTCTCCTCCATCACCGAACCAAACCCCAATTGACCACCACCGAATCAACCACCACCGGACCAAGCTACGTCCCCATCACCGAACCAACACATCTCCAACATACCACCGGACCAGTATACTACCGAACCAGAGTAAAGAAGGTGATACCGGACCAACATGCAATCAAACCAGAACCATCGCCGGACCATGGGATACCAAACCAACTTTGCCAGGCCAGATTGCATCAGCCCAGGCCCACCAGCAGCTATATACATCCAAGACCCCTACCCCCAGCCTCACTCTATAAATAGAGGGGTAGGGGTACAACAATGGAAGACAAGTTTGAGAGCTCAAGCATGGATAGAACTTTTAAACAACTTTCAGATTCTTGTAACCAAAGCTTTGTACTTGTAATCTGAACAGAAAAGGAGAATAACATATAAAGTGGACGTAGACACATTCTGGCCGAACCACTATAAAACTGTATGTCTTTTGCAGTTTAGTCCATCTATTTTATATATTTGCATAAATCACCCAAATCATTAAGAACAACATATAATAAACTAAATCATACGACTTGGAGTTGTTTGCCCATTTTTTGTGCAAACATTTTTGGTGCTTTCACTGAGAACAGGAGCTCGAAGCTTTAGCTTCTCCCACTTAACCCTTTTCATATCAGCATGGTTTATTGCTTGGAAAACATGCCTCCCGGATGGAAAAAAGATGCTAACAAAGGAAAGAACATCACAACTAGCAGTATCCCAGATCCAATGATCAGAGATCAAGACAATCGTCCGGTTCCAACAGCAAATGGAAATCAGGCAAATCCGACAGACCCTGCTACGGAACAAACAATTACAAGGACGGATCTGGACAGGGTTGTGGCTGAAGTAACTAACCGCTTCGCATCTCAACAAGAAGCCTTTGTGGACCAACTCATGTCACGCTTAAGGGATGCTGAAGAATCCAACCGCAACACTGAATCATGGGGTGAGTCCCGGTCTGGAGGATCTGGGAGACGACAAAGGTCTTTCTTCTTCGAAGAGGCTAACAACAGAAACAACAATGGTAGGAGCCGAGCCCGGACTCAGCCCGAATTCCGACCCGAGGAAACACTTGGAACCGAACCCAACAGGGGAGGTACCAGGCAGGGGTCGGATGTAGCTGAGCCTGCCATGCTACCTAACCATGGAAACACCAATAGACAGGGCCGAGCTGGAGTCCAGCCCGAAGTTGGACCTGAGGAAGTGATGAGAACAGAACCCGGCAGAGGAAGATCAAGGCAAGGGCCAACTGTGGCTGACCCCCAGCGTGCCCCCAGAAGACCAGAGGCAGTCATTGGAGAATGTTAGGAGTGGTAGACGATACCATCCCTACAGGTCATTTGGACGGAATCAATCCCGCAGGGAAGAACCAAACTCATTTCTATCCGCTCCAAGTTCTGATGAAAGGATGGCACAAATGTTCAGAGAGTGTGTCCAACGATACCAAAGGGATCGGGGATAGGCGCTAGGGTAACCAACCCCTTCACCCGCAATATCAAAACTGCCATCACCCCCCGGGAATGGAAAATGCAAACAATGGAACCTTACAAGGGAACCTCTGACCCCGTTGTACACTTGCAGAGAACACACAACATATGCTCATGAGCGGAGCAACAGAGGGAGTGTTGTGTAAATGCTTCCCACTATTCTTGGCAGATCTAGCTACCTCCTGGTTCTGCCATATACCCCAAGGATCCATCAGCTCATAGGAAATGTTGAAAGAAAAGTTCATCAGCCAGTTCCGCATTTATGTGGAACAACCCAAGGATGCTTATTCCCTATCTAATATCAAACAGAAGCCCGGAGAGACAGTGCAGCAATATTTAACCCGATTCAACGCCGCAGCGGCCGCAGTCCAAGATGCCGATGAGAAACTTATCCTAATGGCCCTCTGCAGTGGTGTGCATCCGGATACTAAATTTGCTAGGAGATTAACGAAAGAAAAACCAGTTACCTTACCTGATTTCTTCCATGAAGCCGGGAAGTATATGAGGCTTGAAGACGCTGCCACTAAGAGGCAGTCAGGGCAACAGACTATGGCAACTCCAGAAAGGGTTCCCGTTGCAGCAATGGACGTTCGAAGAAATGACTCTAAAGACAATGTTGGGGGCAGGAAGGGAGAAAAGCGTTTATATCGGCCAGGACCGAGGTTTGACTCTTACACTCCTTTGAATGAAACAATCGAAAACATCTTCCTGGCCACCCAAGATGAAGTTAGATACAAGCGCCCCCCACACAAGAAGGAATCGGATAACGCAGTTAAGTCTGGAAAGTTCTACCGCTTCCACATATCTCATGGGCATGACACAAATGAATGCCATCATCTCCGGGACTTAATTGAAGAACACATCAGAAGGAAGAGGCTAGAGCGCTATGTAAAAGGTCAGAACATGACTCAAACTCCTGCCAATGAGAACCCAGGGCTACCCCTCCCAGAAGTAGGCGGAGGAAATCGCGACACCAGCGGCTCTAGTGAAGAGAAGATAGTGGTCCATACCATATCAGGAGGACCACACATCGCCGACAGAAGCTGGGCAGAGATGGAAAGATACGGTAAGTCACTTAGGAACGATGAAGGCTACATTAATTATGTTATGGAAGAACGCCACCCGAAAAGAATAGAGAATGATGACATCACATTCAGTAGGCGTGATCTAGAGGGAAGGCAGTACCCTCACATGGATCCTATGGTCATCTCTGCCTGGTTCGGTCAAGCCAAAGTTTTCCGAATTCTAGTAGACACCGGCAGCTCAGTAAATATCCTATTTAAGCATGCTTTCGACAAAATGAAGCTGTCAATGAAAGATGTGTCTCCCTGCAACAAACCACTGCATGGTTTCATGGGGGATGCGAAAATGCCCCTCGGGCAACTAGACCTCTTTGTCTAAATAGGAAGTCATCCCCGCTTCGGTGTGCGGAAACAAACATTTGTGCTGATAGAAAACCACTCGGCCTATAACACCTTTTCAGGAAGACCAGCCCTGTCTGACTTCCAAATTGTCTTGGCCCCATGGTGCCTGAAGATGAAGTTTCCTACAGATAATGGAATAGGGGAGGTAGAGGGAGATCAAGACGCTACTCGAGACTGCTATGTAACTGAACTTTGCAATAACCGCAGAAAGGATAAAGGGAAGAATGCAGAGACTACTCTCTGCACAAAAAACCTGGAAGCATAGCAACTAAAGAAAGCCCCTCCTCTTCGGTATACCAGTGATCCTTTCAACGAATTAGACCCCAGGAACGGGGAGGAGGAGGCTACCGCCGAGCCTGCAGAGACTATGGAGTTTGTATCTATAGACAAACACGACTCGAGTAGACTATTGAAAATTGGATCTCAGCTAAAGACAGAATTGAAGAATCAACTCATTGATTTTCTCCGTCACAACTTGGATGTATTTGCATGGACGCACGCTGACATGACTGGAATCTCCCCAGATGTAGCATGCCACGTGCTGAACATCGATCCTACCGGGGTGCCGGTAAAACAGAAAAAGAGAAGCATGGGGGCAGAACGATCAGCAGCCCTCGATGAAGAAGTAAAGAACCTACTTGCCAATAACTTCATCCGAGAAGCCATCTACCCAGAGTGGACCGCCAACCCGGTACTAGTAAAGAAGGCTAATGGGAAGTGGCGAATGTGTATTGACTTCTCCAACTTAAATGACGCTTGCCTGAAGGATTACTTCCCGCTCCCCCGAATCGATCAGCTTGTAGACATCACAGCCGGGAATGAACTCTTACCTTTTATGGATGCATACTCAGGATATAACCAAATTCCTATGCACGCCCCCGATCAAGACCACACTAGTTTCATCACTGACCGGGGATTGTACTGCTATAGAGTAATGCCTTTTGGACTTAAAAACGCCGGAGCTACTTATCAGCGCCTCGTCAACAAGATGTTTGCGGAACTAATAGGACGAACCATGGAAGTTTATGTGGACGACATGCTAGTAAAGTCAAGAAAAACCAACGATCATGTAAGCCACCTGGACGAGATGTTTCAAGTACTTCGTCGATATGGAATGAAGCTGAATCCTCTAAAGTGCTCCTTCGGAGTATCATCAGGAAAGTTCTTAGGATTCATCATCCATGCCAGAGGAATTGAAGAGAACCCTAAACAAGTCCGGACTCTGAAAGAAATCAGGATACCATCCACTCGAAGAGAGATGCAAAACCTAAACGGGAAGGTGGCCGCCCTAAGCAGGTTCATCTCTAAAGCAACCGACAAATGCGTCCCCTTCTTCGAAGCTATAAAGATAGACAAGGGAAAGTTCGAATGGACTGACGAATGCGTAGCAGCCTTCCACAACCTAATCGAACACCTCCAGAGACCACCAGTACTCTCAACTCCAAATGAAGGCGAAGAGCTATACCTATACCTTGATGTGTCATCTCATGCTCTAAGCACCGCTTTGGTAAGAGAAGACAACCGCACGCAGCGGCCAGTATACTTTGTAAGCAAGAGGTTCACTGGGGCAGAAGCCAGATATCCTAAACTTGAGAAGTTAGCATATTGTTTACTGATCACATCACGGAAATTGCGACACTATTTCCAATCCCATTCCATTAGAGTTCTAACCGATCAACCACTAAGACAGGTACTCCATCGTCTTGACACCTCCGGACGACTGTTAAATGGTGCATTGAGCTAAGTCAATATGATATCACCTACCATCCTCGCACTGCCATCAAGGGGCAAGCCATGGCCGACTTCATTGCCGAATTCACTACCAACGAAGGTGAGGAGCCATCTGAAATAGCAGAAGACATCAAGTGGAATCTCTTTGTAGATGGAGCATCAAACGAACAAGGCTTGGGGGTAGGTATTGTAATAATCACTCCCAGGGGAAGGAAGCTACACTATGCTCTGAGGTTGGAATTCACTGCCACCAACAACGATGCAGAATACGAAGCAGTGATAGCCGGATTAGAGCTTGCCCTAGAGATTGGAGTCGGTTCTTTATGTCTCCATAGTGATTCTCAACTTATTGTAAATCAAATACTGGGAGAATTCCAAACTCGAGGAGAACAACTCACAGCATGTCTAAAGAAAACCAACCTGTTACTCGATCAATTGGACCACTATTTAATCAGACACATTCCTCGAGAGGAGAACCGAGAGGCTGACGAACTGGCAAAGCAAGCTTGCATGAAGACCAACGCCATTTCCGGAACAGTAGCCATCTCAAAACAACTAGCCCTAAGTTTCGAACAAGAGGATCTGATAGCTGCAATTGAAGAAGAAACTTGGATGACTCCTATCCGGAAATACTTACAAGATGGCACACTGCCCGACGGGCGTAACGAAGTTAAGAAAATCTTGAGGAAAGCTTCCCGCTACACAATACAAGAAGGCATCCTCTATCGGCGCGGCTTCTCTAACCCCTTATTAAGGTGTGTCGCTGGCAGGGAAGCCAAGGAAGTCTTATCCAACATCCATCAAGGAAGTTGCGGAGATCACACTGGGGGGCAGACTCTAGTAAAAAAATATACTCCGATATGGGTATTACTGGCCCACTTTAAACAAAGACGCCTTAGACTTCGTCAAAAGATGTGACAGATGTCAGAAATTTGCTAAGATTCCTTGACTACCAACAAATGAGATTACTTAAATGACCAGTCCTTGGCCCTTCGCGGTATGGGGAATTGACTTGATTGGCGAACTGCCGATGGGCCGAGGCGGAGCCAAATATGCTATAGTGGCAGTCGACTATTTCACCAAATGGGTGAAAGCGGAACCTTTAAATAAAATATCTTCGGCAAAAGTTATTAACTTCTTGATCAAAAATGTTCTATGCAGGTATGGGGTTCCGCTCAAAATCATATCGGATAATGGACTTCAGTTTGACAGCGAGGAGTTCGTCGACCGGTGCCGAGAGCACGGAATTCACAAAAGCTTCTCATCTGTGGCTTATCCCCAGGCAAATGGACAAGTCGAAGCTGTCAACAAAATTCTCAAAGCTCTGATCAAAAAGAAGCTTGAAAGTCAAAAGACGCTTGGGTGGATGAACTTCCTACGGCACTTTGGGCCTACCGCACGTCTTTCAGAACATCAACAGGGCATACTCCTTTCTCTTTGGCATACGGATCGGAGGCCATGCTCCCAGTTGAAACTGTAGTGCCTTCCCACCGTAGGATCCACTACAACCCAGAAGAGAATGAAGAACTCCTACACATGTCTTTGGACCTAATTGAAGAGAGAAGAAATGATGAAGCACTTAAAGCGGCAACTCACAAGAAAAAAGTGGCAGCACCATACAACTCCAAAGTCAAGCACCACAGCTTACGAGAAGGAGATCTTGTCCTCAAACGGATCTTCCCGCGCCCCGGAGCGCTAGATCCAATCTGGGACGGACCCTATGTAATTCATAAAGATCTCCACAACGGAGCTTATATTTTGTCAACAGTGGACGGAGAGGTGTTCCAGAGGGCATGGAACATCCAACACCTTCGTCGATACTTTTCTTAACTTGTACTGCCCATATGAAATGAATTAACAAATAGAATCAGTGGACGTAGGAATTTTCGTGCCGAACCACTTTAAAATTCTTGTCTCTTTTTAACTTGTTCCTTTATATGTTGGCTGCTTGTTAAGCTTTATCCTTTTCTGTTGAACAAAATCCTGTGTAACGGCATTTCCATTTTGGACACTTCACGGCACAACCTCACCTGGACAAGACCTAACAAGTACTATACGAATCTATGCCCT
Source organism: Allium cepa (assembly GCA_030765085.1). Classification (NCBI taxonomy): domain Eukaryota; kingdom Viridiplantae; phylum Streptophyta; class Magnoliopsida; order Asparagales; family Amaryllidaceae; genus Allium; species Allium cepa. The sequence goes on from CM060935.1 coordinate 468,117,136, forward strand.
CGTCAATGAGACACTTTTGCTCCAACATCCCTCTGCTGCGGGTTAACTCATTGCTCGCGACGGCCCTCAAAGCCAACCGTAATGAGCCGATTATAAGCCACCGAGAAGGCCGACTATAACCGAGGCAGCTCATTACGGCGTTCGGCTTGCCGGCAACCGTGAACCGATTATAAGCCCCAACATAAGGTGTGGCCTGCCAGAGGCAGTTCACAGTTGACGATCGGCACCCGCGCTAGCCGGCCACGGTAAATCGAATAATACCCACGATTACGGGCCATAATGGCCCGGGTAGTTACTGTGCACGATCTCGGCTCCGATGTGTCTTAAGTACGGCTGTGGTAAAAAAGAAAACTCCTCGCGGAGGCGTAAGATGGGTGACAAACGTCTCCAAGTCCCACAGCTAGGGGAAGTGACTACAAAACCCGTTTGCCACGAACTTAAGCACATCGAAGGCCTTCCATGATGGGAAGTTTTACTATTTCTTATATTTCCATTTTATTTATAAAAACTTTCCTCCTATCCTCTATAACGATCACTAAAGTACAGGACACAAAATAGGAGACACTCGCTAATGGGAATAAGAACTCCCAGCTGGATGGCAGGTCATCCAGCTGCGTTCCATATTCGATTACACAAGGTATTCAAAGCTACCGTCTACAGCAAAAACTTGAAGGGCGGTACTTTCTTCTCTTGTACATAAATATGTAAATATAATTTCTACGCACATCACACTAACATTGCAATACATGAAATTATATTTTAAGCAAAAACTTTAGCGTCAAACACAATTGACTCACTAGCACATGCAGGGCTATATTTCTTATGCAACACATCAAAATAACAACAGCATTTAAATATGACAGAATCAGCTTATGTTATAAAGTTACATGTTAAAAATAAAGTCGTTCATTACAAATGACATAATTACAGCCCAAAAGTACATTAATGTTTTGGGACTAGTATATACAGGAATGTCAAGTAGGACAAAAAAGAAAAATAGTCAGCTGCATCGGGACTCCGCCTCTATCCTGCTGGCCCTCCAAGATGTACTTAACCGCATGATCAAAACTCCCAGCATGTTGACCAGAAGTCCCACCTGTCCAATTCAGGAGAAGAATCCATCAGATAAACGATAAGCAACCAAGCTATGAAAATGCTAAAAGCGAAGACTTACCAGCATCTGTTCCCTGATCATCATCTCCCAACTGCACGCCTACCTCCTCGCCAGCAAGCAGCCGCATACCCTCCTTCACCGCCACTTTCTCCTCCTTAGTGAACTGGGCCGTAACCACATCCATCCTGAAGGCCATACCACCCTCCTTATCCGCATCAGCCTTGGCCTCCTCCAGAGCCCAGAGATAAATCCTGGCCATAATCTGGGGATAATCATCCATCCAGGATAAGTTGCCCTGCTTCCAAGTACAGAAATACATATCCTGGAGCATCTCATCCTTCATCCCCTCATTTTCCTCAAACTCCCTCATTCGGACCTCAGAAGCCAACAGCTTTGCAACGGCAGCATCCCTCTCTGATCGGTATCGCGAGCGGTCAAATGTCACGACCCAGAATTCCAACGTTTGAAAATCGACATTCGTACTCCACTTGTACTTAAATGCCGCAGATTCAACCGTTGAAATTCGAATCGCGCCGGAGCTTATAACACCATTAAGTAAAACAACATAGCGGAAGAAAGAAATGAATATCATTGATATACAGTATTTGATACAACAATGATACAATATGAATCAATATCAGAGATACAAGATAAAATGCTACAGCGGAATAACAAAATGATATAACAGCGGAAACAAAACTTCAATCAGCAACTGCAACTCCAATCCAATGCTCCAAAGCCAAACTCCAAATCACAAGCTCGAACCACCATCTCGTTTCACCAAGATAAGCAAGTCTGGTCCGAATCTAGAGACTCCAATGTCCAAGCCAATGCCAAAGTGAAAGCTGAAAGCTACTGAATCGATATCTATATCTACTATCTGAAAACCCCAACTCTAGACTGCCCGTGTGGGAAATAGTGGGCACCCGAATCTAGAGACTCCAATGTCCAAGCCAATGTCCAAGCCAATGCACACTCCTCCGGTGCACCACCTAACCATCTCCGGCCACATCTGCCATCATCTCTGACCATCTCCTCATCGATCAGTCAACCCACATCACAACTGAGCATTCAAAAGCCAAGAATTCAACTTGAATTTAAATTCATGTTTTAAATCCCAAAACCTGGAAATCTTTTCCCCTCTTCAATGTCTAAACTGTCAACACCCATTTCACCCAACTCCGGCCACCATTACCGACCAAACTCCGGCGACCACTCCATCAACCCACCATCTATCATTACCCAAAACAGTTTTGAACTCGATGCATTATTGAAGCCACAACAATAAATTTTCTTATGCCCAGGTAAAACTAGTTTAACTTCTGACATTTTCAATTCTCTTCACCAAAAATTCATTTGTATTTCAAATTGGCATTTTACCTATAACCTATGATAGATAAACTATCTCCAGAAGCAAATTCACTCAGATCAATTGCAAGCTTCAATTTATTTTGACCAAATTGTAAAACACAGTGTTGGGACTGCATTTTGTATTTAACACTGTAAATTTTAATTTTTGTTTTAAAATTCAAATATTAGTTTAAGTATTCAATTCATACTCTTGAATTAATGAAACTGGATGATCAATTTTCTATTTACAAAAATTTGTTCTGTAACACTTTGACTTCCAGAGTTAATTACAAAGTCTTTATATCCCTTTTTTTTCTTCTTATTAATACAGTTTTTAAACTCTAACCTATTTTGCATAACATACTATATTTATATCTTAAACTATAACAAGGATTTGAGTATGGTATCATGATTTTTGAACTGAATCCTGGACAACAAGATCACATACTCAACTGCATACATACATTCAGTATTAAAAATGAACTTAAATTATAACATGCAAACATACTTATTCCAGAGATAAACAAGCAACTAATTTCTACTTGAGTTTATTTAGTAAAAATTGTTACTCACAGGCATTTCAAAACAGAGAAGGAGAAATTTGCTCACCTTATTTGTTGAAGGCAGAGACCAGAGAATGTAAAGCCTGGAATTGCCTTTGTTGTTGAATTTAAGTCCTGCTTTTGGTTTTTAAAACTGCTCATTTGAAGCTTGGTGAAGTTGTTTGAATCTGAATTGCTTTCTAGTTGAATCTGCATTTAATTTTTTATTTCAACTGTTTTTAAATTTATACTTTAATACTGATTTAAAATATGAATTCAAGTTTTTAAGAAAAATTTACTTATCTTAATTTAATCCCAGAGGAAACTGCCCTGCTCCATCTTCTATTTGTTTTGTTTGAGATCATCTTGAACTAGAATATTTTGCTTAAATCTTGATCTGGACTGATCAAGTTGAGTTGCTGGCTTGCTGTAAACCTTAGTTGTTGGAGCTTTAAACTTATTTCTAAAAGAAATACATGCATGTTGGCTGGTGATATCTGCCTGGATATTTCCAGATTTGATCTTTACTTTCCATTTGCTTTCCAGTCTCAGGTTGTTTGTGGAATTTTAGATCTGAAGCTTGAATTCTCATTTGCTTAAACTTGCTCTTGAATCAGGTATGAACTTGATTTGAATGCAATTTTGTTTTTGTTCCCAGACTTTAGTCTGTTGATGTTTGACTCTTGTTGAATTGCTTGTGAATCAGGTTTCCAATTGAATCAAAAAAAAATTGATTTCCAGGCTTCTGTTTATTCCAGGGCTTTAAATTCTTGCTTTAGATTTAAGGTTGAAGCTTGTTAAACTGAAAGAGTTTGATCTTTTGAACATATCTTGTTTTCAGATTTTGTTGAATCCATGCTTAGCTTCCAGGTTGAACTCTTTCTTCAATCTTGTCTTACAGTTTTAAACAGAGCTTTGCAATTCTTTTTTCTCTCTCAGTTTTGAAAAAAAAACAGGAAATAGGCTGAGGTTTGAATACTGATTTTGATTTTAATTTGTTTAATCCATATTTTGTAATTTTAGATTAAAAGAGAAAAAGAAACTTGCTTGCCACTTGTATTGTTTAGGTTAACACTTGTATAATCCTTTTATTGAAATGCTTACAAATGTAATTCTTTGTATTTTTATTTTTAAGTCCTTAGTTCTCATTAATTTATTTTTTATAAATTTTGTTTTGGCCCTTTAGTTCATACATTTACAATTTTGTTTATATTTTCAAATTTATGTTTAAATCCTTAAGTTCAATTAATTTTTAATTTACACATTTTGTTTTTAAACCTTATTTGATTTTAATTTATAAAACATGCTTATCAATTTTATATTTACACATACATGTTATGTAGTTATACTTATACAAATTAAAGTAAAATAGTTTGAAATTAAAATATATATTACTAGCAAATACTTATAAGTTAGTAAATACAACTTTTTATTTTCAATACATTTATATTTATAAACTTAAGATGTTAAACTTATTAACAAACACTTATCTTAAAACTTTCATTTTAAACTTAAGTAATCATACTTATTATATTTTTGTGTTTTCAAATATAAATTTCTTTATAAAATTTAGAAAAATCTCAAATTAACTCACCATTTATTCACAATTTAATCTTCAAAATTAAATAAATTATCAAATTAACTCGTTCAAAATTCAGGAATGTTACAGACTTCCCTCCTTAAGAAAATTTCGTCCTCGAAATTTGAAAGTAGGAAACGACAATGGATACAAAAAGATAGAGATACAGTTTGCAAATCAAACTGGGTATTTATTCTGCATTTGGCTTACCAAATCAGAATATCAATAATGGATACAAGAACGAATCAAGATACTCGAGTCACCAGATCTACGAATATATAGGGATATTGATTAGTTTCAATGATAACTAACCACTCGTAGAATTTATCTGGACCCAACTGATATATGGATACTATTCTAACATTTTTAGTTTAAACAGCCAAAATATACTTAACAACCATAGCAACCAAAGCAAACAATTCATCCAAACAAACAATTCTGACCCATCTGGAGTTTATGTCCCATGCAAAGATATCAAAGCTTCTTCCTGGAGCTTCCAGGAATCATCAAAGAATTGAGAAGACGAATCGAAGGAAATTGATAGAGAAAGTTGTTTCCGCTATTGCAGGATATCGACCATTTATAGTCATATTCCCTTGTCCCCAATCTCATCCTCTTCTCGAATGTCACGACCCAGAATTCCAACGTTTGAAAATCGACATTCGTACTCCACTTGTACTTAAATGCCGCAGATTCAACCGTTGAAATTCGAATCGCGTGACATTTGGTATCAGAGCTTTGCAATTCTTTTTTTTTCTCAATGTCACGACCCAGAATTCCAACGTTTGAAAATCGACATTCGTACTCCACTTGTACTTAAATGCCGCAGATTCAACCGTTGAAATTCGAATCGCGCCGGAGCTTATAACACCATTAAGTAAAACAACATAGCGGAAGAAAGAAATGAATATCATTGATATACAGTATTTGATACAACAATGATACAATATGAATCAATATCAGAGATACAAGGTAAAATGCTACAGCGGAATAACAAAATGATATAACAGCGGAAACAAAACTTCAATCAGCAACTGCAACTCCAATCCAATGCTCCAAAGCCAAACTCCAAATCACAAGCTCGAACCACCATCTCGTTTCACCAAGATAAGCAAGTCTGGTCCGAGTCTAGAGTTGGGGTTTTCAGATAGTAGATATAGATATCGATTCAGTAGCTTTCAGCTTTCACTTTGGCATTGGCTTGGACTTCGAATGCTTCAGTGAATTCCCTTACTATTCACCGATAGTAAGTATGAGTGCGAGAAGAGGATGAGATTGGGGACAAGGGAATATGACTATAAATGGTCGATATCCTGCAATAGCGGAAACAACTTTCTCTATCAATTTCCTTCGATTCGTCTTCTCAATTCTTTGATGATTCCTGGAAGCTCCAGGAAGAAGCTTTGATATCTTTGCATGGGACATAAACTCCAGATGGGTCAGAATTGTTTGTTTGGATGAATTGTTTGCTTTGGTTGCTATGGTTGCTAAGTATATTTTGGCTGTTTAAACTAAAAATGTTAGAATAGTATCCATATATCAGTTGGGTCCAGATAAATTCTACGAGTGGTTAGTTATCATTGAAACTAATCAATATCCCTATATATTCGTAGATCTGGTGACTCGAGTATCTTGATTCGTTCTTGTATCCATTATTGATATTCTGATTTGGTAAGCCAAATGCAGAATAAATACCCAGTTTGATTTGCAAACTGTATCTCTATCTTTTTGTATCCATTGTCGTTTCCTACTTTCAAATTTCGAGGACGAAATTTTCTTAAGGAGGGAAGTCTGTAACATTCCTGAATTTTGAACGAGTTAATTTGATAATTTATTTAATTTTGAAGATTAAATTGTGAATAAATGGTGAGTTAATTTGAGATTTTTCTAAATTTTATAAAGAAATTTATATTTGAAAACACAAAAATATAATAAGTATGATTACTTAAGTTTAAAATGAAAGTTTTAAGATAAGTGTTTGTTAATAAGTTTAACATCTTAAGTTTATAAATATAAATGTATTGAAAATAAAAAGTTGTATTTACTAACTTATAAGTATTTGCTAGTAATATATATTTTAATTTCAAACTATTTTACTTTAATTTGTATAAGTATAACTACATAACATGTATGTGTAAATATAAAATTGATAAGCATGTTTTATAAATTAAAATCAAATAAGGTTTAAAAACAAAATGTGTAAATTAAAAATTAATTGAACTTAAGGATTTAAACATAAATTTGAAAATATAAACAAAATTGTAAATGTATGAACTAAAGGGCCAAAACAAAATTTATAAAAAATAAATTAATGAGAACTAAGGACTTAAAAATAAAAATACAAAGAATTACATTTGTAAGCATTTCAATAAAAGGATTATACAAGTGTTAACCTAAACAATACAAGTGGCAAGCAAGTTTCTTTTTCTCTTTTAATCTAAAATTACAAAATATGGATTAAACAAATTAAAATCAAAATCAGTATTCAAACCTCAGCCTATTTCCTGTTTTTTTTTCAAAACTGAGAGAAAAAAAAGAATTGCAAAGCTCTGTTTAAAACTGTAAGACAAGATTGAAGAAAGAGTTCAACCTGGAAGCTAAGCATGGATTCAACAAAATCTGAAAACAAGATATGTTCAAAAGATCAAACTCTTTCAGTTTAACAAGCTTCAACCTTAAATCTAAAGCAAGAATTTAAAGCCCTGGAATAAACAGAAGCCTGGAAATCAATTTTTTTTTGATTCAATTGGAAACCTGATTCACAAGCAATTCAACAAGAGTCAAACATCAACAGACTAAAGTCTGGGAACAAAAACAAAATTGCATTCAAATCAAGTTCATACCTGATTCAAGAGCAAGTTTAAGCAAATGAGAATTCAAGCTTCAGATCTAAAATTCCACAAACAACCTGAGACTGGAAAGCAAATGGAAAGTAAAGATCAAATCTGGAAATATCCAGGCAGATATCACCAGCCAACATGCATGTATTTCTTTTAGAAATAAGTTTAAAGCTCCAACAACTAAGGTTTACAGCAAGCCAGCAACTCAACTTGATCAGTCCAGATCAAGATTTAAGCAAAATATTCTAGTTCAAGATGATCTCAAACAAAACAAATAGAAGATGGAGCAGGGCAGTTTCCTCTGGGATTAAATTAAGATAAGTAAATTTTTCTTAAAAACTTGAATTCATATTTTAAATCAGTATTAAAGTATAAATTTAAAAACAGTTGAAATAAAAAAATTAAATGCAGATTCAACTAGAAAGCAATTCAGATTCAAACAACTTCACCAAGCTTCAAATGAGCAGTTTTAAAAACCAAAAGCAGGACTTAAATTCAACAACAAAGGCAATTCCAGGCTTTACATTCTCTGGTCTCTGCCTTCAACAAATAAGGTGAGCAAATTTCTCCTTCTCTGTTTTGAAATGCCTGTGAGTAACAATTTTTACTAAATAAACTCAAGTAGAAATTAGTTGCTTGTTTATCTCTGGAATAAGTATGTTTGCATGTTATAATTTAAGTTCATTTTTAATACTGAATGTATGTATGCAGTTGAGTATGTGATCTTGTTGTCCAGGATTCAGTTCAAAAATCATGATACCATACTCAAATCCTTGTTATAGTTTAAGATATAAATATAGTATGTTATGCAAAATAGGTTAGAGTTTAAAAACTGTATTAATAAGAAGAAAAAAAAGGGATATAAAGACTTTGTAATTAACTCTGGAAGTCAAAGTGTTACAGAACAAATTTTTGTAAATAGAAAATTGATCATCCAGTTTCATTAATTCAAGAGTATGAATTGAATACTTAAACTAATATTTGAATTTTAAAACAAAAATTAAAATTTACAGTGTTAAATACAAAATGCAGTCCCAACACTGTGTTTTACAATTTGGTCAAAATAAATTGAAGCTTGCAATTGATCTGAGTGAATTTGCTTCTGGAGATAGTTTATCTATCATAGATTATAGGTAAAATGCCAATTTGAAATACAAATGAATTTTTGGTGAAGAGAATTGAAAATGTCAGAAGTTAAACTAGTTTTACCTGGGCATAAGAAAATTTATTGCTGTGGCTTCAATAATGCATCGAGTTCAAAACTGTTTTGGGTAATGATAGATGGTGGGTTGATGGAGTGGTCGCCGGAGTTTGGTCGGTAATGGTGGCCGGAGTTGGGTGAAATGGGTGTTGACAGGTTAGACATTGAAGAGGGGAAAAGATTTCCAGGTTTTGGGATTTAAAACATGAATTTAAATTCAAGTTGAATTCTTGGCTTTTGAATGCTCAGTTGTGATGTGGGTTGACTGATCGATGAGGAGATGGTCAGAGATGATGGCAGATGTGGCCGGAGATGGTTAGGTGGTGCACCGGAGGAGTGTGCATATGTGTGAAGAGCTGATGGTTACAGGGTTTTGTCTCGGGATTTTTGAAGGAAAACTCGAAGTATACTGGGATTTGCTCGAAGCAAATATAGTTTTGACTCGAAGTGAATACAAGGTTGGCTCGGGTAGCAAATTCTTACAGGTTTAAAATAAAACAGAGGATCTGTTGCAGTTTAAAAAAAAAAAAAAAAAAAAAATTTAGAAGCAAAGTTTATATGTAAACTAAAATTTGAAACCAAGTTTAAATCATGAATTCAAATGAATTTGAATTCCAGGTTTTGAATAAATTTGCATAAATAAAATAAAGTGTTTAATAGATAATAAACCTGGGCAGTATTTTATGCATTGATCTGAAAACAGGATTTTAAAATATGATTTAAATTTAAGTTGAAATTTGGATTTGGAACCCTGGATCAAAAATTTAAGTTTGAATTTTGAAAGTTTTAAAAAAGGGGAATAAGTTGATAAATTCAATGTTATAGTCAAGTTTAAATATTTCAGTGTTTATAGCATATGTTTTATAAACCTGAAGTGGAATTTAAAAACATGATTTTAAATTTAATTTTTGAATCTTAAACTGAAACACAATTTAAATTTTAGTTGTAATATAAATAAGATTTTGAAAATTTAATGTTTCAAAATCACTTGAATGTTTAAAAGTATAATATAATTTTGTGGATTTTGGGTTAAACCATTGTTTAAAATTTACCTTAGACAATTCTTTTAACTGAAATTTAAAAGGGCTTTGGAGTACTTAAACCTTGTTTAAGTTTAAACTTGTTTTCATTTTATTTTAAATGGAATTTAGATGAAAGCAAATTGTTTTTTTTTTAATTACTTTGATAATAATAATTTAATCATTGATGAGATTAATGATTTTCATAAAAATTATTTGAACTTAATAATCCATTATTTGATCAAGGTAATTAAGTTTGTAATTAATTAATTTAATTAATTAATAATTAGGTCAATAAATCAAATAATTAAGAGCTTTTAAATTAACTTAGTAATGATTGAGATTGATGAATTAAGGTTAATTAATGGGTAATGAAGAATTATTAATTTGATTTTAATGAATGACTAAAGATTGATTAATTTGAGGGATTAAGGATTAATTAAGATTTTAATTAACACTTAATTAAATTGATAATTAGGGAATTAAGTAATTAGTAATTAAATATTAATTAATGGAATTAATTAAGAGTTGATTATTAATTAAAAATTAATTAGTTATTGTAGTTAATTAAGAATAATTAATTAAGATGGTTTGTAATTAATCAACATTAATTAACTAAGATTAGTGGCTAATCTGATTTAAATTTATCAGATAATTAATTGATATTGTTTATAGATGTTTGGATTCTATTGAATGATTGAATTGTTTGATATCCCTAATTGTGATGCTTTGTTTGATTTGAGCTATGTTTACTGTAATTTATTTTCTGTGATACACGTACCTGTGATCTATGAATGAAAAATAAGCGTTGCAATTGGTTTGTACCGCTTATCAAATATAAGCGTTATAATTTGTATCGCTTATCAGATATATTGCTGTATTTGAATCTGTGCTGATTGATGTTGTGCACTATTGTGTTAAGCCCCTGGACCACACTATACACACACAAATATGGATTGCACATGGAAATCGGTTAAGTCACAGATTTTTGAATTTAAACGGTTTTGAAAGGGAAGTATGTTAAAAGTGAAAAGCTTTGAAAAGGGAATTTTAATAAATGGTTTAAGTTTTGAAATTTTAAATAGTTTGATTTGAATTTAAATTCAAGATTTGAAATTGAATCCTATTGGTTTAGGAATTTGAATGTAATCCAAATTTATATTTGAAAGGCTCTAACTCGTGAAATTGAAATCGGGTTTTTCGAAATAAAACTGTTGTTTCAAAATGCAAATAGCTTTCTCATAAGAAATGAATTTCAAATTCATAGGAAATTTCAAGTTTGAATTGAAATATAAGTTTTCCAAGTTATGAATGAATCTTTGGAAATTATTTTGAAAGCTATGAAATAACTCTTTTATTTAAAGGCTAATGAGTTAATCCAATTAAAAATGGAATTGTTTTGAAAGGCTAGAAATAAATCTTTGTTAGTGATCTTTGTTATAAGATTAAAAGGGGATCTTTAGGATAATCTTTTCTTTAAAAGATTTAAATGTGGAAATTGTTTAAACCGTTAAAGGTTTTGAAATAAATCTTTTTATTTAAAAAGATTTGTAAATGGTAATTTGTTTTAACCATTTGATGAAAGGTTTTGAGTTTTAAGTTGTGACTTAACTGAGATCCCATATCCATATGTTTTTAAATATTGCGCTCACTATTCGGTTTAGCCGGGAGAGGACCTTTGTGTCATATAGCCCATTCCGAATATGTGATACGTCGTTATGGATAGCATTGAGGACCGGTGGTGAAGACCGGGTGTTTGCAAGAACGATAGGATGACCTATCGATTGTCTCTGCACTGGGTAGCTCCTGGTATAGAGATTCCCTAAGTGATGGGAAGTCCGATCGGGATTGTGGATACCCGGATTTGCAAGGGCTTCTTCGGAAGTGCCTTCGGTTCTGTTCGAACCCGGGACAGACTTGTATGGTTGTATGTCCGACATTACACTTTGAGATATTAACCGATCTCTATCAAATACATTTCTGCTTGGTGGCGGAGAATTTATTCTCTTAGCTTAACACCCTTCTCTGAGACGTACGAGCTCAGAGGTTATGTAGTTGATATTTATCAGTGATATATTCCCAATTTGGTAATGTGACATGCTGAGTGCTGCTGTGTGATGATCATTGGTTGATCGTTTGTGATATGATCATTTGTTTGATCATTTATCTTTGTGATCATTGCTTTGGTCATCTGTGGACCCAAAGCATGGCTTTGTTGCACAAAGCGTAGCTTTGTGGACGAGACTTCGTCAGGACCTCACTCCCCGGAAATGGTCGAAACAGGAAAGATGCGGCAAGGTTATGAGGGTCGCGCCCTTTAGGGTGTGTCATTCCCTTCTGGTAAAGGGTGGTATCATGGTATGGAGCCCAGATATTTGCTCATGTGGACACACTTCATTATTACTGTGTGGTGTTGTTGTTGGAGAGCTCTCGGATAAAGGTCCCAAAGGACCGGGGGATGGCATATTCGTGTAGTAGTTACCTAGTTACAGAGGTAACCCGGCCTTGTGTTGGCAGAGATCTAACCGTAACGTTAGTTTCTCGGGACGTCCCGCCAGAGGCGATCCCATGTGGCAGTAGGAAGTTCCTTAGCCTGACCATTTGTTGGAAATCCATTCTTCAATTACGTGCCTTGTACGGTTTTAGTTGTAGAACCTGCCATTTAACATGGCAGCTATAGTAGGCATAGTATCATGGTACCTATGCTGGCTAGGATTTATATTATACTTTCGAAAGGTTTTCCACTTTGCACTTATAGTAATAATATCAAATGGCTTTCGCGTATGAAGCATATTTGACTATCATAAGGAGAAATCTCCTCCAATTCTGTGTTTGCATTGTGTGTGTGGCGGGAGGCCTTATGGTAGTTTCATTTTCCAAAAAACATTGCGGATTTCAAATTTAAATTCTTTTGTTTGTTTTAAAGACCAAATGTTTTTGTTTGCTCATACCAGTCCCATGACTGACCCGGAGTTTATTGTTCCTTTCCTAAACTCTGGGTGCCCACTATTTCCCACACGGGCAGTCTAGAGTTGGGGTTTTCAGATAGTAGATATAGATATCGATTCAGTAGCTTTCAGCTTTCACTTTGGCATTGGCTTGGACATTGGAGTCTCTAGATTCGGACCAGACTTGCTTATCTTGGTGAAATGAGATGGTGGTTCGAGCTTGTGATTTGGAGTTTGGCTTTGGAGCATTGGATTGGAGTTGCAGTTGCTGATTGAAGTTTTGTTTCCGCTGTTATATCATTTTGTTATTCCGCTGTAGCATTTTATCTTGTATCTCTGATATTGATTCATATTGTATCATTGTTGTATCAAATACTGTATATCAATGATATTCATTTCTTTCTTCCGCTATGTTGTTTTACTTAATGGTGTTATAAGCTCCGGCGCGATTCGAATTTCAACGGTTGAATCTGCGGCATTTAAGTACAAGTGGAGTACGAATGTCGATTTTCAAACGTTGGAATTCTGGGTCGTGACATTTGGTATCAGCCTATAGGGATTTCCTCATCGCCTCCATCTCCTCCTTCAGCTTAGCTTGAGCAAGCTCCGCGGCTTCAAGCTTCCCAGATAACTCCTCTACCCACTCGAGATCTGCTTTCCAAACCTCGTCCACTGTTGCAATGGCCATATCGATCCGTTCCTTGCAGACGACCTCCATTTTCCGCAGCTCGGCTCTGCTAGCCTCTTCCATGGTTTTCTTTAGCCGTCTGGAGGCAGCCTCGTGCTCAGAGATCTGGATGGCCTGATCGGCGAGTTGCTTGGCCTGGTCGGCAACCACTAACCGCAATCTTATGTTGGCACTCCCAATTTCCTCCCCGGCCTTGACCAATCGGGCATGATGCCCCCATCAAATTCCTAGTCTCCTCAGCAACCCGATCGATATTTTCCTTAGCTTCATCCCCCATGGTTACAATCCGAGTAGTAAGCAAATCAAGGTCCAGAGACTTGGCCTCATCAAGCACCCTTACTATGGGATTGCGAGGGAGAAGGTGTTCACCAGTAACCTCGTCAAAGGAAATATCATGAGAACCCGGATCCAGATCTGGATGACCCACAAATGGATTACGAGCCAAGCCGGGACGGTCAATATGAGTAACGGTAGGGTTCTCTGATGGATGCGGAGAGGGTATGAACTCAGTATCCTCCCCCGTGATATCATGAATAGGCTGGGTTGGGGGATGAGGTACAGGTGAAGGTTCGAATAAGGAGCGCCTCCTCCTTTTCTTTTGAATATCCTCTTCGATAACTCCGAGAAGAGGACGGTAGACGACTACATCCCCAGAACGGTTGGTCGGAGGCTTTGGTTTAGCGGAAGCTTTGAGAAGTTTGAATTGTTTGAGGCGGTGTCGAATGTCTGATGCCTTGGCCGCCTTACCCGTTCCTGGAATAAAAACCAAGTGTTACAAGCATGCATGTGACTATAATCCAAGAAACATGTGAAGTTAGAAGAAGAGTAAAAAATTCACCTTGAACCGCCGAAGTTGCCCTAGCTGAAATGCTCTCAGAAGATGGACCGGCACCAGTCCCGGCCTTATCAGTTTTGTTCGGCTTCTCCACCAAGGCCGATCCCTCCTCCAACCCCTCAAAAGCCTGGCGGAAAGCATCATCTGTCTACTCTTGGATCTCCCCCGCTTGCCCAGAAGACAAAGCCCCGGCGCCGTCACCGCTCTGTCCTTCGCCACCATCACCTTCTCCATCACCTTCGCTTTCCTCCTCTACATTTTCCTCCTCCGGAACATCTGGACATGTGCTAGGGGAGGGTCCATCGGATTTCTTGAGCTTCTTCCCCCCGGCGACTGGAGGTATTGAGAAGGGTCTCCTCTTGCTGAATCTTAGTCGTGGCCCCGCCTTTAGCTTTGGCAGCCCTCTCCTCGGTTGTATCTCTCTGCTTAACCACAGACTGACGTGGTAGAATCAAGTTGTGATGTAGAAGAGTAGCATTCCTGATCAGATAAGAAGCCGACCGATCCCTTCCCGAAATGGCTTCTATCTCCGCAGCCATCTGAACCAGGCGATCGTTCTCCACAACCGCAAAGCCACCTGTCGCTAGCAAGAAATAAAAACACATAAGAAGAAGCATTGCAGTCAGAACGGAAATTATGAGTGAGATTCAACTTATAGCCAGAAATGAAGCGACGGATAGAAACAGAGTCATCCTTGACAAAAAACCATTCTTTCTTGAACATGCTGAACTTCGAATATAAGTCCAGGACCGGCTTGAAGGACACGGCCGATTTCAAGCTGATGTATGGAGACCCCTTCTTGTAGCCTCTCAAGTTGTACAAATACCGGATCTCCCGGTTGGAAGGGGGACGCTCGTATTTTCTCTGGAAAATGATGAATAGACTCACCAAGATAGCATAGGAATTGGGCTGAAGCTGGAAAGGGGCCACCTTCAAGTAGGTAATGAAGCTGACTATCCAAGCATTGATCGGGGGAATGGCCCCGCACATGCAATGGTACCTACTATGAGCAAAATATCCTTCAGAAGGGTTGTACGGCATCACTCCTTCCCCCGGCAACAGCATACACGCTCTATCAATCCCAAAAGAGCGAGAAATAACATCAAGCTGCTCCTCTTTGAAGGAGCTAGGAAAGCAGTCAGGAAGAGAGTTCACGAGCTCCTGAGGGCCATATCCATCCACTAGTGATCTCGGGGTGGGTCCCTGTCGTCCCGGTCCTGGCTGAACTGGGGGCACAACGTGGGACTCCCTTCTGTCCATAGATTTGTTTTTATCTGATCGAGTTTCCACTTTATGGGACATTTATCTGCAACACCGGAAAAACATATTGTTAGAACAAGGAGCATGGAAACATAAACAAACAAGTACATGCAGCCTGGAATCTCATTCGCAATTCAAAACATAAAAGACCGATCAGTAGTTTGGGACTAAAAGGCCATTCGGCCTAGTACTTCTCAAACTCATCCGGTAGTTTAAGGCACGAAGGTGCATTCGGCACACGAACCCCCGGGTTCATTCGGCAAGACAAGCATTTCAGTTCATTTGGCAAGACAAGCATTTCAGTTCATTCGGCACACGAACCCCAAGGTTCATTCGGCAAGACAAGCATTTCAGTTCATTCGGCACTCGTTTCATTCGGTAGTCCAAAATATAAAAGCCGTTCGGCGAAAGGAGGCTAAATCACCTGATTCGGCAGTCTAACGTGGTTCAGCAGTGAGTTCGATCTGGCAGAAGAGAATCTGATTCGGCTATCAAACTTGGTAGGGAATAACGAAGGCGTAACACCCCTACTTATAGGCAAACGCAGGATGACCAGACTGGATGGTTTGGCACATAGGACCGGATGAAAACACCTAAGCTAGAACAAAGCGCGACATATGCAGGCATATGCCCCACTTTGGGGGGCAAGTGTTGGGGGGTGTTTCCACCGAGCCATTATAAGGAGGGTACCACCGAACCAAACCTCACCACTTTACTGCCGAACCAAACCTCACCACTTCACTGCCGAACCAAACCTCTCCACTTCACTGCCGAACCAAAGCATCTCCAACACCTACTGAACCAAAGTCCCCTCTCCTCCATCACCGAACCAAATCCCAATTGACCACCACCGAATCAACCACCACCGGACCAAGCTACGTCCCCATCACCGAACCAACACATCTCCAACAGACCACCGGACCAGCCTACTACCGAACCAGAGTAAAGAAAGTGATACCGGACCAACATGCAATCAAATCAGAACCATCGCCGGACCAAGGGATACCGAACCAACTTTGCCAGGCCAGATTGCATCAGCCCAGGCCCACCAGAAGCTATATACATCCAAGACTCCTACCCCCAGCCTCACTCTATAATAGAGGGGCAAAGGTACAACAATAGCAGACAAGTTTGAGAGCTCAAGCATGGATAGAACTTTCAAACAACTTTCAGAATCTTGTAATCAAAGCTTTGTACTTGTAATCTGAACAGAAAAGGAGAATAACATATAAAGTGGACGTAGGCACATTCTGGCCGAACCACTATAAATTTATGTGTCTTTTGCAGTTTAGTCCATCTATTTTATATATTTGCATAATCACCCAAATCATTAAGAACAACATATAATCAACTAAATAATACGACTTGCAGATGTTTTCCCATTTTTTGTGCAAACATGTCCTGACTCGAGTGTTTGTTTGTGCTTATGCTCGGGTCAGTCTGAGGATTTCTATTGCCATGCTACTTGGGAGTTGAAGACTTTGAAGGCTATCATTTATCTTTATCAGTATTGTTCTATTCTATTATGATATTTGTATCGGACATCTATTTCTATTTCACCATTTGCTTAAGACATTATCGTATTTATTTAGTAGCTTCGTGAACTACTAGTATGACATTGTTGTAATTCCGCTGCATTATTCTGTTATATTGTATCTGCCTGTGATTCTTTGATGATTCTCATTTATATACATATACTTCATTAATGATTCGTGTTTTGTACTATTTAAGTTGACATGTGTGGATTATTGTCAATTTAAATGGTCCAAATATACGGGTTGTTACAGTTGGTATCAGAGCTTTGGTTCCTGAAAACCTTAGCCTATGGAGTTGTAAAGCTCATTAGAGATAGGGTAACAATACCCTAGAACGAGGAGAATCATTTCAGAATCTATATCGATTTGATTCATCCTCCTTATTGAATTCGTTTAGTTAGAATTTCCTTAAGTTCTATAAATTTCTATCTTTGATTCTAAATTGCTTTTGGTATTCCATGATGAGTACCAGAAGGAACGCCCGAGGTGGGGGTAGAGGAAATGCTCCTCCACCACGTGCCCCAGATCCATCAGTCAAGTTCTCTTAGCGAAGAGTACACCCATCTTGGCGGCATCAAATTCTCTAGATCCGAAAGCATCATTGGAGCGCAACAGTGGCTGAAGAGTCTGAAAAGGATTTTCACCGGTCTTGAGATTACTGACGCGTAGAAGCGTCAATTAGCCGCTTGGCAACTTCACGATGCGGCACAGGATTGGTGGGAGTCAGTAACCTCCCGTACTGACGAGGAAACTATCACCTGGTCCCAGTTTAGGTAAAATCCAACTGAAATTTCATCCAAATAATTCCTTCTATCTCTTCGAATCTTGACTCATCTTTATCTCGCTCATGAATATGGATTCTTTTTCGGCTCAGTGGATGCCAATGGCTGGAAAGGCTTAGCTTTACCGATCATTTATGGACCTCAAGTAGGGTAACATGACTTTCTTCGAGTATGAAATGATGTTTAACGAACTCTCCAAGTTCGGACCTGGCTTGACTGATACACCACTTTTGAAAAAGGAGAAATTTATTCATGGAGCACGTCCAGAGTATTATGATCTCCTCACAGCTCATGTCCATGGCACTTTCACCGAGCTGATGGATTATGCCCTTAGATATGAGGGAAAGCCGACGGGTGCATTAGTCACCAAGAAAACAGTTTCTCAGCCATCCTCTAGTCAGATTGGAAAGAGGAAGCCGAATTTTTTGCAGCAAAGGAAGAACTGGCAGAAGACAACCGGGCTTGGCCATTCTCAGAAGAAGCCCATCGACTTATCCTCTATCACCTGCTTCAACTGCAACCAGAATGGTCATTATGCCAGCAGTTGCCCATCCCCAAAGGGAGCCACTATCACGCGACTAGCTCAGATGGCCAAGAGAGATGTATGTCACATTTGCCTACAGCCGGGACATTTCAAGAAGGATTGCCCTACCTAGAAGAAGGGTACCCCATTTGGAGTTTTTGCTGTTACCACCCCTACCCCTAAAGTTCAGGATGACCAAGGTACATTACAAAGTACTTTTATGTTGCATACTTTATCCGTTAAAGTTCTATTCGATACTGGAGCAACACATAGTTTCATATCTATTGATTTGTGTAATAAACTTGAATTGGAACCCATTTTTGCATCAACTTTCTTATGTGTATCAAATCCCATCAGAGGACCCGCTAACCTCAAAAGGGTATGCAAATATGTCATGCTTATGTATGGTATGCATCGTTTCACTTGGGATTTCTATGTCCTTGGTTTCGAGGCATTCGTTATCCTATTAGGTGTTGATTGGCTACGGAATTTCGAAGCTGCTATCTCTTGCAAAGCTTGAACTGTCTCTCTAATTGACAATAGGAGTAAACCTTTAGTTATTAAAGGTAAATCGCCTCAGGATTGTGCTGGAAGTTTTATATTATCTCTTGACTCTCATCCAAATGATTTAAGATCCACCCTGATTGTTCAGCTTTTTCCTGATGTGTTTGGAGAAGTCAATTCTCTACCACCTCCGTGGGAAATCGAATTCTACATTGATCTTATCCCAGGTGCTCGACCAGTAGTTCTCCCTCATAGGAGAATGGCTTCTAAAGAGAAGGTAGAATTTAATGCTCAGATTAAAGGTTTATTTGCTGAAAGCTTGATTAGGCAAAGTCGTTCAGAATGGGGAGCTGCAGTTGTATTCGTCACAAAGTCAGATGGTTCACTCAGAATGTGTGTGGACTATAGAGAGCTAAACAAGCTCACGCATAAAAACAGATATCCAATGCCCCGCATTAATGATTTATTCGACCAGCTTCATGGAGCTAAAGTTCTCTCTCAACTCGATCTGGATACCGGCTTCCACCAACTTAGAATTGCTGAGGAGAGTATTTCTAAAACAACATTCCACACTGATAATGGTTTCTTTGAATGGCTGGTTATGCCGTTCGGCCTAACTAACGCTCCAGCTTATTTCGTCGATTTGATGAACAGAGTTTTCCGTGATGTTCTTAACAAGTTTGTTCTTGTTTTCATCAATGATATTCTTGTCTTCTCTAAATATGAGAAAGAACATAAGTCACATTTTCTTTTGTTCTTGAAACTCTTCGTAGTCATCAACTTAAAGGCAAATTGTCAAAATGCCACTTTTGGAGAGATGAAGTTCGATTTCTTAGCCATATTGTTTCGGAGAATGGAATTTCAGTCGATCCAACTAAGATCACCATCATCAATCTAAGTTCTATCCTTATTCGTCATTTCTATACGAACATCTTTTCTCTTTCTAAACTCAAATCCTTTGAATTTGCAGCATTGGGAGACTCTTAAAACTCCTACAGATATTCGTAGCTTCTTGGGCATGGCGGCTATTATCGTAGGTTTATAGAAAATTTTGCTCGGATCGTCGCACCTCTCATCGCACTGACAAGAAAGGATGTCAAGTTTAATTGGAATTAAAAGTGAGAATCAGCTTTCAACGGGATGAAGTGAAAGTTGACCTCTGCCCCAGTCCTTACAGTTATTGACGGAAGCGAAGGTTTGACTGTCTATACTGATGCTTGTCGTGAAGGATTAGGTGCAGTTTTAATGCAGAATGGAAAGGTCACTGCCTATGCTGGTCGTCAGTTAAAGACACATGAAACAAATTACGCAAGTCATCATTTAAAGCTTCTTGCAGTTGTATTTGCTTTGAAGCTATGGAGGCATTATCTTTTGAGGACCAAATTCGAATTATTTACAGACCATAAGTCATTGAGATATATTTTCTCGTAGAAGGATTTGAATCAGAGACAAGTCTGATGGCTCAAATTCTTAGGTGCATATGATCTCGACATTAACTAAACCCTAGGGAAAGTAAATGTCGTAGCCGACGCATTGAGAAAAAATGAAGCAATGACATGTTGTAATCTTATGAAAGGAATGTTATTTCAGCTCGTTGTCTCCCCAGCTCTTATGGATCACATCATAGCTAAGCAGTACAAGGACACTTTGCTCTATCATGTCAAGGAAATAGTTCTCGATAGAGTTGGAAATGTTGACAGTAAAATGGGTGCACAAGTAGATAGTAATGGAGTTTTAAGGATCGACTACCGAATTTGTGTTCTAAATGTTGACGGTTTAAGACAGGAAGTGCTTAGAGAAAACCATCAATCCTCACTTTCATTTCATCCAAGAGTCACGAAAATGTTTCAGAATATGAAGAGGTTATATTGGTGGAGTGGGATGAAACGCGATATCTCTACCTATGTTAGTAGATGCACAACATGTCAACAAGTTAAGGCCGATCAAAGAAAGACGACATGATTACTTCAACCTCTAGAGATTCCAAGTTGGAAGTGGGAGAAGATTTCCATGGACTTTGTTGATGAGCTACCAAGGACCAGAAGTGGTAATGAGAGCATTTGGGTGATTGTCAATAAGCTGACAAAATCCGCTCATTTTATTCCAGTTAAGACCACTCGTACTGCTTTGAATTTGGCCGAGATTTATATGAGGGAAGTTGTTAGACTTCATGGTGTACCATCTAGTATCGTATGCGATAGAGATCCTATTTTCACCAGTAAATTCTATAAGGCATTTCAAGATACCTTGGGTATCAAACTGAATTTGAGCATAGTTTATCATCCTTAGACAGATGGTCAAACTAAGAGGGTGAATCAGATTTTGGAAGATCTTCTCCAAGCTTGTACTATAGACTTTGGTGGATTCTAGGAAGACTATCTCCATTTGGTTGAATTCACGTAAAATAATAGTTATCAGGTGAAACCGAATTTCAATTTGAATAGTATATTTGAATCAAAATTTAATTATCTTTAATAAATCAGGCGAATATCGATATGGCATCGTTCGAAGCTTTATATGGACGGCTGTGCAAATCGCCAGCTTGTTGGATTGAGTCTGGGGACCGATTAGTGCTTGGCCCAGAAATAATTATGGAAGCTTCCGAGAAGGTTGAAGAAATCAGGAGAAAGATAAAGACGGCACAAGATAGACAGAAGAGCTACGCTAACAGAAGAAGGAGAGATATCGAATTCAGTGTAGGGGACGAAGTATTACTCAAAGTGTCGCCTCTGAAGAATGTTATTCGATTTGGCAGGAAAGGAAAGCTTGCTCCCAAATTTGTTGGCCCATTTGAGATTACGGAAGGATCAGAACGTTGGCCTATAGAATCGCATTACGAGTGAAGTTTACCGGTGTGCACGATGTGTTCCATGTCTCATATCTTTGCAAAGTAGTGCGTGATCCATCTATGACCACTCCCACTGCTCAGTTGGAAGAGTGAGTCATCGAGCCCGACTTGACCATTGAGAGGAAGCCACTTCGGATAGTCGACCGTGAGAAGAAACAACTTAGAAGGAAGTCGGTCAATCTCATCAAAGTTCAGTGGAGTTCGAAAGATCGAGATTGCACATGGGAAACTGAGGATAGTATTCGGGATTCAAATCCCGAATTGCTGATTCCAGATATAGTCCATTTGTCTCAAAATCTATTTTGATTTTCTGCTTATTTCTTTCCTACTTCTTCCGCCTTGTTCCTTTTCGAAGACGAAAAGTTTTGGGTGAGGGAGATTGTAATGACCCTGAATTTCTAACCAAATTTAAAATTGTGAATCAATTATTTTAGTACAAAATTTAGAATTTATGTACGTTCTCAGTTAACATCCAAACTTCGAATATAAAATGCGTCTAGCTAGTTATGAGTATAGGAAAAGTTACGTCGCAAAATATCAAAGTAAAATTCGTTCACATTTTATTACATATCAGTTCATTTTAAAGTGCGTATTTTTCATCTTTCGAATCTAGATATTTTTACACAGTAAGGTTGTAGAAAATATCTGACTGAGATGTCGCATTCTGTTTCGTCTAATTTCGTCGCCGTCCTCTTCAATTAAATCGTTCTGTCAAACGAACAATTTAATCGGCGTAAAATCTTGAGTTTTGATAGAACTATCGTATCGTCAATATCTGTGTACCGTTGTAAGCGCCTCATCGCGCCAATCAGAATGGTATATTCATTTGTACAAATCGGAGTTCGGCGTAATCGTCGCACTAATCTAATCGTTCCAAACGGACCGGTTAAATGAATATTCAGCCCATAATTGACAACCCATTTGCATTCAAAATTTTGAAAAAAAATCTTTGGCTGAAGTGAATTGATTAATGTGGTTAGCAGCTGGTTGATAGCATGGAAAATATGCAACATATCTCGTAACTCACAAAAAAATTAATATTCTCTGTCTATTGGTCCCTGTCCATTGGTATATCCCTCTGCATTATAAAACTTCATTGTTTTCTATGCTAGCTTCGTTTACAACATTTTGCTTGCTACAGGTAAACATAAATGCTCTGAAATCTCTCCTTTCTTTCCTCTTTTATATTACTTCGCTCTGTCCTTGTTTCAAAAAAGTATATAAAGGAATCGTCCTCTTCACCCAACCAGCGCCAGCCACTTCCGCCTTCGCCGCCTTCCCCCTCAACAGCTTCGCAGCCCACCCCATCACGCGCCACCGCCTAACCCTGACGTCATCGCCGACTCCAGTTCCAAACCTGATGTAATGACCCACTATTTTGGACCATTCAAATCGACAATAATCCACACATGTCAGACTTGAATAATTCAAAATAACAGATTATAATAAAATTTAGTGCAAATAAAACCAATCACAGACACAGAATCATAGACATTGAAATATCAAAATAACTTGCAGCGGAAATTAAAATACCATAGTAGTTTGTGAAGCTACTATAACAAAGTCTCAAAACAAAATACATAATATCAGTATGAAAACAAACACAATAGAAATCTCAAATACATGGAAGTCCACTAATACAAGAGCTGAAATAGGTAGATAACCAGATAAGCATAATCTCCAGCGATTTCTAGCTCCATAAAGAGAAATCCAAAGCTGTAAATACTCTTGTTGACCCGAGCGTAAAGCAAAACACAAAACACTCGAGTCAGGACATACATACTTATACAATGTAAACCAACTCAAGTAAACTACAGTAAATACAAGTAACTTAAAGGATGCTTGGGACCGCCCATCCTCTAAGGATACGTTAAACTATTTACTATGTAGTAATATTTCGCTATTATAATAATGTATAATTGTAAAATAAGCATACTTTAAAATAGCGTTAAGGAGTGACCCAATATTCCCCTTAACACGTAATGGTGCCAGTAGTCTATACAGTACCTTATCTCCTGATCGGGTGACTATGAGAAGATACTCCATAGGTACGACACAAATCAAACTTGTAATAAGGCTCGCTGTGTCGGTGACATGGCACACAAGGCAATGCCAGGGTAGATATACCAATTACGCACACGGGCTGGCGGTAATGTAGCAACCACTACGCCTACCTCGGAACACACTCCCAAATCAAAGGGCGGCCACCAAACAATCACAAAGTAATAGAATGGTATCGAAGAAATGTGTCCGACCAGAGGTGCTACCCCTTTTGGTCTGAGATCACTCCTGTTTTAGCCACCTTAAGCCAACTCATGGGAGTCGGGTCCACGTTCATACCACAATAGGATCGTCGCCACCATCCTACTTCATTTTGGAAACTCCACCACATACACAGTTGTTAAAGTGGTTTTCGGTATCGACAGAGAGTATGACCATATCCGATCTCGATCTCTTTAACAACCAATCGTTATTATAACCCATGGTTATAAATTTAAAAAATAGTTTATATTCCAAATCAAAATACTCTATTTAAACTATTTAAAAGTGAAGTTATTATACTTACAAATCAAATATTCAATTTCCAAAAATTTAGTCCTTTCAGAGTTCATTTATTCTCTTAAATACATTAAAACAGTGAAATTTCAGCTTTCGTAGCACTTAGAAAATGCTACGGTAAGTTACATTTGAAAAAAATTCAGCTCGGCAAAGATGGTATTTGAAAACTGCTGTAATAGTTCAGTTTTAGTTGAAAAATAGTTCAATTATATTCAAAAATCTCATTTTTGCCAACTGCAGCACTTAACAAGTGTTACTATAGCCCTTTTATAAATTTCAGATTTTAGTTTCATTCTGCACCCACAACACTTACAAAGTGCTGTAATATCACTTAGTTAAATTTTAGCTAAAGTTCATTTGCATCAACCACAACACTTACAAAGTGCTGCAATATCCTTTACTTCAGATTTCAAGTTAACTTTAGAAATGATAGCATTTTTGAAGTGCTATAAATTAAATTTCCAGATTTCAATACAATTTCAGAAGCAATTGAACTTTGATTTTAACCCTTTTAACTTATAAAAATCATATTTTCTCCACTCAAAAATGTTCATTTAAATACCCTTCAATTATGATTTTTATAAAGAAAATTTTATACATAAAATTAAGTTTTTCCAATAATTCACTTATTAAATTCAAGCATACAAATTTCTATTCTTTGCATTTTTAAAAATTAACTTAACACTAAGTTTTAATTACCATTTCAAAATATAAACTTAATTTCCAATTTATTTACTTACTTTAACTTTAGTTTTTAAACAAAATCTCACATTTCAAATTTCAACTTAACCGTTCATTTATTTCACATTTTAACTTGTAGAAAAATCATTAACACGTTACAAAATCATCTTAAATTCAAATTAAATCAAAATATCATATTTTTACATTTTTAAAATATTTTAAAAAGTTCACAAATATATATATATATATATATATGTAATAACCACGGGTCTGTATATAATTTTCTAACCTAAGTAAAGTGATACAGATAATATATAATTTCAATCCGTAATTTACAAAGAAAAATCCAGGTTCTATCATTTCAAACCCGCAATCCCAAGTTAAATAAAATAAATAAAAATCGCTTAGGCCTATCATTTCATCCCATAACGATTTTTCCCTATTCTAAAGTCCGTTCGGGTATGTATCATTTCAACCCATAGTGATTCTATTCTATAAGAAACTTGCAGCGTGAGAACAGAATAAAATAAACAATATAGCAACATATAGCAGTATCAAATGATATGACAGGTTTATAAACAAGGTTAACATCATATGATTAATATCACAGGTAGGTATAACATGATATAATATACTACACATTCAGTTGTTGTCACCTCATAAACTATATAAGCATAAATATCATGAGTGAATACTCACCTCTTTACGCTGGAGTTAGCAAATCAAACACGTAGACAAAAATCCAGAAAGCACAACAGCACGACTTTGATTCAAGTGAGTGGAGAGCAAGATGATGATCTTGTAAACAATAAACAAAACAAGACATTGCAAACATAAATCTACAACACAAAATATCATTGAAACAACTTGAAATAAAAAGCAACAAAGAACTAAATAACATGATCTTACCTTAACCACTCAAGTGCTTGGCCATAAGGGTTCATATGCTCGGCCATAGTGGTGTTTTGGCTTGGGTATGGGTCAATATGGAACAGCTACAAGGAGATGTGGAGGGTAGGAGTTATAACATGAGGAATACAAAAGGACAATGCAAAATAGGTGAAGTTTGGTCAACATTTTGACTCGGCCAAAGGATAAGTGGGCTCGGCCGAGGTCAGGTACAGGTCTGGTGATGCATCATGTTATGGCCAGAGGTGATGTCATCAGCTGGTGGTGGTTCTAGGTGGTGGCCGAAGTGAAATAGGAAGGGGATGGTGGAATTTTGTGGTCGGCTAGGAATTTTTGGTGGAGTTCTTTGCAAAATTGAGGTGTATGCATCATAGAGAGGCCACAGCTAGATCTAGACAAGGTAAGTGACGGTGGTTGTGGCTGCGTATGGTGGTGGTGGTCGATGGTGATGAAGGGGTTATGGCCGAGCAACACAAGAGGAAACAAGGCAAAAATCAATGAAAACTAGGAAGAAATGATAGAGAAAGAAGCCATGAAACTTACCAAAATTTTCAAAAATTGAAATGGCTGAAAATTTGAAGCGAAGAGAAGTTTTTCTCATGTGAATAAAGAAGGAAATATACGGCTATGCAAAGAAATGCACGGCTAAACTCAATGAAAACCAAATGAAAATGAAAAGACAAGGTTAAATGAAAAGTCACAAGAATTGAAAAGGTTTTGTCTCTTTGTATTTTTAATTTCTTTTATTCAAAACAAACAAATAAAACTTAAGTAAATAAAATAAAAATGAAAAAAAATAAAGTAGAAAAGAAAATAAATAAATAATTTAAGTAAAAATGGAAAATAAATAAGAAAATAGTTATTTTAATTGAAACTAGAATTAAAATTTGTAAACAATATACAATAAGCATTGGAAAATTACCATTACACTTTTAAAAATGTTTTAAAATAAAATCTTGAAATAAAATCAATTTTAAAAATATTTTCAAAATGAAATAAAATTTAATTTAAAAATATTTCAAAAATCTAGGGTTGTTACACTCTCCCCCACTCAAATCTTTTCGTCCTCGAAAAGAACGAACAAGGAAAATAAGGAAATAAGATAGAAAAGCTAATAGTACCTGAAACAAACAATTCCAGATTCGAAGCATGAATGCTCTTCTCCATCTCCCAAGTACAATCTCGATCATCAATACTCCACTGTACTTTGACCAGACTAATAGATTTCCTTCTTAGCTGCTTCGTGCCTCTATCGACAATACGAAGTGGCTTCCTTTTGACAGTCAGATTAGGCTCAATATCCAAACTATCAAGAGAAGAAGGCTGAACAATAAGAGATGGGTCATGAAGATACCGACGAAGATGAGAGACATGGAATACATCATGCACTCCAGAAAGCTTCTCGGGTAAATCCAGACGATAAGCCAAAGAACTAACTCTTTCCACAATGCGGAAAGGACCAATGCACCTAGGAGAAAGCTTCCCTCTACGACCAAAGTGAATGACATTCCTTAAGGAAGAGACCTTAAGGAAAACCTAATCACCAACAGCAAACTTTAAACTCCGCCTACGCCTATCAGCGTACTTCTTCTGCCTATCCCGCGCAACTCTCAACTTCCACTTAATCTCCTCAAATCTCTCAGATGCCTCCAAAATCAAATCAGGACCAAGAACCAAACAATTACCGGATTCAATCCAGCAAGATGGAGATCTACAAGGTCGTCCGTAAAGAGCAGCAAATGGAGACATTTTAATACTGGCCTGAATTCAAAGATGGAATGAGATAGATAAAGGATTAAGATAAGCTTAAAATAGAAGATTAGATTATACCTGCTAACTATTATTGTAGGTGAATTTGACAAGATGGAGATGATCTTCCCAAGATCCTCCATAATCAAGTACACAAGCACGAAGAAGATCTTCAAGAATCTGATCCACTCTTTCCGTTTGACCGTCGGTCTGTGGACGTAAGCAGTGCTCAGATTCAGATGAGTACCTAAAGATTCCTTAAAAGCTTTCCAAAACTGACTGGTAAAGATAGGATCATGATCACAAACAATACTGAGAGGAATACCATGGAGACGAACAATCTCTCTCATGTAGATCTCAGACAAGCTAGAAGCAGAACGAGTAGACTTGACCGGAATGAAATGAGAAGACTTGGTCAGTATATCCACAATAACCCAGATACTCTCATTACCCCTCCTAGTCCTCGTTAATCCATCAATGAAATCCACAAATACCTGTTCCCACTTCCAATTGGGAATCTCAAGGGGCTGCAACAAACCAGGGGTCTTCCGATGATCGGCCTTGACTTGTTGACAAGTCGCACACCGACTAAACAAAATAGAGATATCTAGCTTCATCCCTCTCTACCAATAAAACCGCTTCATATCCTGATACATCTTCGACACACCAGGACGAATAGAAAGTCTGGATCGATGATTCTTCCGAAGTAACTCTTGACTCAATCCATCAACATTCGGGACACAAATCCTGCCATTAATCCTCAAAATCCCACTATCATCGATCTGAGCTCCACTACTACCACTATTACTACCACCAACTCTACTACGAACACTCTCCTTCATCAATCTAAGCATCTCATCTCATCTTACTTAGCCTTGATACGATCCAAAAGAGGAGAAGAAGAAACAACAAGCTGACACAACAGAGCCTTTTTCGACTCAGAGCATCGACCACACATTAGCTTTACCGGGAGTATAGCTAATATCGAGGTCGTAAGAAGCCAGAAACTCAAGCCAACGAACTTACCTCTGATTCAAATCCTTGTGGGTGAAGATATATCTCAGAGATTGATGATCGGTGAAAAGCTCAAACTTAGCTCCTAGAAGATGATGCCTCCAGAGCTTCAAAGCAAAGACGACAACAAGCAACTTTAAATCATGAGTAGCATTATTTGCCTCATGGTTTTCAACTGACGGCTGGCTAGGCAATGACCTTACCATCCTGCATGAGAACAACATCCAATCCCTCACGACTAGCATCAGTGCATACCGTCAATCCCTCACTTTCATTTAGGACGGTAAGAACTGGTGCAGAAGCTTGCTCTTTAACTCATCGAATGCAGCTTCACACTTCTTATCCCAGATAAATTTAGCATTCTTACAAGTCAAAGCAGTGAGAAGTGCATCAATCCGAGCAAAATTCTCAATGAATCTCCATTAATAACCGGCAAGGCCCAGAAAACTATGAATCTCAAAAGGAGTCTTGGGAATTTCCCAATCCTGTAACATAATAGGGAGAAATAAGAACAACAGAATAAAATAGAATAATTAAATGATGAATTAGAAAGAGGAAGAAAGAAAGACATACACTGATCGCAGCGATCTTGACTGGGTCAACAGAAACTCCATTACTAGAAACAATATGTCCAAGGAATCGGACTTCATCCTTCTAGAAATGGCATTTATAAAATTAAGCCTTCAATTGATGATTTCTAAGAATTTCCAGAACAGATTTCAAATGCGACTCATGCTCTTGCTTGGTATTAGAAAAAACAAGGATATCATCAACAAAGACTAGAACAAATTTGTTAAGCACATCACCAAAAACACGATTCATCAAATCAACAAAGAAAGCCGGAGCATTAGTCAAACCAAAAGGCATGACTAACCATTCATAAAACCCATTCTCAGTACGACAAGCAGTCTTGAGAATGCTTTCCTCAGCAACTCTGAGCTGGTGAAAACCTGTGGCAAGATCAAGCTGAGAGAAAGCAGTGGCACCATAAAGCTGATCAAACATATCATTTATACGAGGCATTGGATATCTGTTTTTCATAGTGAGCTTGTTCAACTCGCTATAATCAACACACATCCTCAAGGATCCATCAAACTTAGTGACGAAAACCATTGCTGCCCCCATTCTTAATGGCTAGGTCTGATCAGACCTTTGGACAACAAGTCCTCAATTTTCTTTCCCAACTCAACCTTCTCGCGAGGTGCCATTCTTTTAGGAGGAAGAACTACAGGTTGAGCTCCAGGAATAAGATCAATACCGAAATCAATTTCCCGCTTAGGAGGTAAAGCAGTGACTTCACCAAATACATCGGGATAGAATCTGACCATATGGGTCGAATGAAGATCGCCGGGAGAAGAATCCAGAGAATAAATAAATCTGCCAGCAAAATCCTGAGGCATGCGGCATTGAATAATCAAGTAATTTCCTTGATCATCAACAAGATAAACAGACTAGGCTTTACAAGAGATATGGGCATCATGCCTACCAAGACAATCACTTTCAAGCAATAAATCAAAAGCATCGAAGCCCCGAACATAGAAATCACCACTAAAGCAATGATCATAATAGAGAAGTTTCACTTGCTTACAAATCTGATTAAGGTTTGCGGGACCTCCAGCTGGATTTGAAACACGTAAAGGTACAGAAGCATACTCAGGAGAAAGGAGATGCTCGTACTTATCACACAAATCAACAGAAATAAAACTATGGGAAGCTTCAGTATCAAATAAAACACTAACAGGATACTGAAATAAAGAAAAGGTTCCCTGCAGAGTACCTTGGCCATCACTAGGAGCATAAGCTGGGGAACATGCAGAGGTGACAACAAAAATACCGAAAGGCTTACCCTTCTGCTAGGTAGGGAAATCCTTTCTGAAATGGCTATGCTGAAGACAGGTATGACAGAGATCACACGTCATCAACTGAGATGGAGGAGGAACAGCAGCACCAGCTAAAGTAGGAAAACTATTTGCATAGTGTCCCTTCTAATCACATTTGAAGCATGTGATGGTAGAAAGATCAACAGGCTGCCTTTGAGAAGGAGAAGATGAAGAAGATCCCAAACCCGGATTCTTGAGCCAATTCTTCTTTTGCTGGTGGAAATTAAGCTTTCTCTTTTTAGAGTTAGCAGAGGAAGACTGAGATAAAGGAGTATCAACAACAATAGGACCCTTAGAAGTAGGGTTCTCATATCAGATAGCCATATCCATAAGCTGGGTAAAAGTGCCATGAACATGAGAAATGAGACGATCATAATACTCGGGACAAGCACTAGCTATAAACTTCTCATTCTTCTTAAGAGGAGTGTCTATTAGGCTAGGACCGAACTTGGAAAGTTCATTGAACTTCCTCTCATACTCTGAAAAGGACATACTTCCCTGCTTGAGATCCATGAACTCACAATAAAGCTGGATTTCCCGGCCTTGGGCATCCACTTAGCAACAAAAGCATCCCTGAAAAGATGGTAGATAAACTTAGAAAAGGCTCGAAAGAGATATAAAAACAGAATTCAAAGAAACACAAGAAGATACCTAAACTACTCCCAAGTAAGATCAGCCTTGACGGTGTAAGCCGTAACAGACTCCCACCAACCTAGGGCAGCCTCCTGCAACTGTCATGCTGCTAACTGACGCTTCTGAGAATCAGTAATCTCAAGACCAGTAAATATCCTCTCCAAATTCTGTAACCATTGTTGGGCTTCAATAATGCTCTCCGAACCAGTAAACTTGGTTCCACCAAGTTGAGAGAATTCCTTACAGAGAACAATAAACCTAACAGGTGCAACAGGTTGAGAAGCTGGGGCAATACCACGACCACTACCTCTGGAATTTCCACGATTCATCCTAAAAAGTCAAGAATGAATTTAGGACAAAGATAAAGAGAAAACAAAGATACATTAAAGACAAGACAAGATAAACTCACTTTGATGAATATCCTAAAGAAAGAAAATACTAACAAGGTAGATACGAAAGGAAGGAAGTTTAGAAAAAATTTCCTTTAAAACAAGAAATTATTATATCAAAATAATCTTTGAAAAATCTTTTGAATAAATCATTTTAAAAACCAATTTATACTTTGAAAATACGTTCTGTCACAAAGAATGATTCTGAGGTTGATTTCACCCATTCTAGGGTATTTCTACCCTATCTCTAATGAGTTTTTGCTCCGCGAGCTATGGTTTGCCTAACACCAAAGCTCTGATACCAACTGTAACGACCTACTATTTTGAACTGTTCAAATCGACAATAATCCACACATGTCAGACTTGCATAATTCAAAATAACAGATTGTAATAAAATTTGGAGCAAATAAAACCAATCACAGACACAGAATCATAGACACAGAAATATCAGAATAACTTGCAGCAGAAATTAAAATACCATAGTAGTTCATGAAGCTACTATAACAAAGTCTCAAAACAAAATACATAATATCAGTCTGAAAAAAAACACAATTGAAATATCAAATACATAGAAGTCCACTAATAAAAGAACTGAAATAGAACAACTGAAACTGAAATAGATAGATAACTAGATAAGCAAAATCTCAGGTGATTCGAAGCTCCAGAAAGAGAAATCCAAAGCTGTGAATACTCAGGCTGACCTGAGCCTAAAGCAAAACACAAAACACTCGAGTAAGGACATACATACTTGTACAATGTAAACCAACTCAAGTGAACTGCAGTAAATACAAGTAACTTAAAGGATGCTTGGGACCGCCCATCCTCTAAGGATCCGTTAAATTATTTACTATGCAGTAATATTTCACTATTATAATAATGTCTAATAGTAAAATAAACATACTTTAAAATAGCGTTAAGGAGTGACCCAATATTCCCCTTAACACGTAATAGTGCCAGCAGTCTATACAGTACCTGCATATCTCCTGATCGGGAGACTATGAGAAGATACTCCATAGGTACGACACAAATCAAACTTATTGTAAGGCTCGCTATAGTAGGTGACATGGCACACAAGGCAATGCCAGGGTAGATATACCAATTACGCACACGGGGTGGTGGTAACGTAGCAGCCACTACGCCCACCTCGGAACATACTCCCAAATCAAAGGGTGGCCACCAAACAATCACAAAGTAATAGAATGGTATCGAAAAAATGTATCCGACCAGAGGTGCTACCCCTTTTGGCCCGAGATAGCTCCTGTTTTAGCCACCTTAAGCCAACTCACGAGAGTCAGGCCCACGTTCATACCACAATAGGATCGTCACACCATCCTACTTCATTTTGGGAACTCCACCGCGTACACAGTTGTTAAAGTGGTTTTCGGTATCGACAGAGAGGATGTCCATATCCGATCCGAGTCTCTTTAACAACCAATCGTTATTATAGCCCGTGGTTATAAATTTCAAATATAATTTATATTCCAAATCAAAATACTCCATTTAAACTATTTAAATGTGAAGTCATTATACTTACAAATCAAATATTCAATTCCTAAAAATTTAGTCCTTTCAGAGTTCATTTATTCACTTAAATACGTTAAAACAGTGAAACTTCAGCTTTCGCAGCACTTAGAAAATGCTATGGTAAGTTACATTTGAAAACAATTAATTCAGCAAAGACAACATTTAAAAACTGCTGTAATAGTTCAGTTTTAGTTGAAAAATTGTTCAATTATATTCAAAAATCTCATTTCGGCCAACTGCAGCACTTAACAAGTGCTATTGTATCCCTTTTACATATTTCAGATTTTAGTTTCATTCTGCAACCACAGCACTTACAAAGTGCTATAATATCATTTAGTTAAATTTTAGCCAAAGTTCATTTGCATCAACCACAACACTTACAAAGTGCTGTAATACCCTTTACTTTAGATTTTAAGTTAACTTCAGAAATGATAGCATTTTCGAAGTGTTATAAATTAAATTTCCATATTTCAATACGATTTCAGAAACAAATAAACTTTGATTTTAACCCTTTGAACTTATAAAAATCATATTTTTTCCACTCAAAAATGTTCATTTAAATACCCTTTAACTTATGAATTTTATAAAGAATATTTTATACATAAAATCAAGTTTTTCCAATAATTCACTTATTAAATTTAAGGATACAAATTTCTATTCTTTGCATTTTTAAAATTAACTTAATGCTTAAGTTTTAATTACCATTTTAAAATATAAACTTAATTTCCATTTTATTTACTTACTTTAATTTCAATTTTTAAACAAAATCTCACATTTCAAAATTAAGTTATATTTCAAATTTCAACTTAACCATTCATTTATTTCACATTTTAACTTGTAGACAAATCATTAACACTTTATAAAATCATTTTAAATTCAAATTAAATCAAAATATCACATTTTTTACATTTTGAAAACATTTTAAAAATTTCAGAAAAAATATATATAATAACCACGGGTCTGTATATAATTTTCTAACCTAAGTCAAGTAATACAGATAATATATCATTTCAATCCGTAATTTACAAAGAAAAATCCGGTTCTATCATTTCAAACCCATAATCCCAAGTTAAATAGAATAAATAAAAATCGCTCAAGCCTATCATTTCAGTCCATAACGATTTTTCCCTATTCTAAAGTCCGTTCGGGTACGTATCATTTCAACCCATAGTGATTCTATTCTACAGGAAAATTGCAGTGTGAGAACAGAATAAAATAAACAACATTGCAATATAACAGTATCAGATGATATGACAGGTTTATAAACAAGTTAACATCATATGATTCATATCACAGGCAGGTATAACATGATATAATATTCTACACATTCACTTATTGTCACTTCACAAACTATATAAGTATAAATGTCATGAGTGAATACTCACCTCTTTACGCTGGAGTTAGCAAATCAAACACACAGACAAAACTCCAGAAAGCATGATAGCACGACTTTGATTCAAGTGAGTGGAGAGCCAAGGTGATGATATTGTAAACAATAAACAAAACAAGACATTGCAGACATAAATTTACAACACAAAATACCATTGAAACAACTTGAAATAAAAAGCAACAAAGAACTAAATAACTTGACCTTGCCTTAACCACTCAAGTGCTCAACCATAGGGGTTCATATGCTCCGCCATAGTAGTGTTTTGGCTTGGGTATGGGTCAATATGGCATAGCTACAAGGAGATGTGGAGGGTAGGAGTTACAGCACGAGGAATACAAAAGGGCAATGCAAAATAGGTGAAGTTTGGTCAACATTTTGGCTCAGCCAAAGGGAAAGTGGAGTCGGCGTAGGTCAGGTATAGGTCTGGTGATGGATCATGTTGTGGCCAGAGGTGATGTCATCAGGTGGTGGCGGTTCTAGGTGGTGGCCGAAGTGAAATAGGAAGGGGATAGTGGAATTTTGTGGTTGGCTAGGCATTTTTGGTGGAATTCTTTGCAAATTTGAGGTGCTTGCATCATAGGGAGGCCACGGCCAGATCTAGACAAGGTAAGTGAAGGTGGTTGCTGCCGTGTATGGTGGTGGTGGTGGTCGGTGGTGATGAAGGGGGTTATGGCGGAGCAACACAAGAGGAAACAAGGCAAAAATCAATGAAAAGTAAGAGAAAGAAGCCATGAAACTTACTAAAAAATTTCAAAAATTGAAATGGCCGAAAATTTCAAACGAAGAGAAGTTTTTCTCACCTGAATGAAGAAGGAAATATACAGCTATGCAAAGAAATTGACGGCTAAACTCAATGAAAAGCCAAAAGAAAATGAAAAGACAAGGTTAAATGAAAAGTCACAAGAATTAAAAAGTTTTGTCTCTTTGTATTTCTAACTTCTTTTATTCAAAATAAACAAATAAAACTTAAGTAAATAAAATAAAAATGAAAGCAAAATAAAGTAGAAAAGAAAATAAATAAGACAATAGTTATTTTAATTGAAACTAGAATTAAAATTTGTAAACGATATACAATAAGCATTGGAAAATTACCACTACACTTTTAAAAATGTTTTAAAATAAAATATTCAAATAAAATCAATTTTAAATATATTTTCAAAATGAAATAAAATCTAATTTAAAAATATTTCAAAAATCTAGGGTTGTTACACCCGACACGGTCCTGTCCACCGCTGCAGCCGACTTCCCTGACCATGCTGCTTACCTAACCCCTAATGCCGCCGACCACCTCGGCCTCGACCCGCCGCCACCTCCTCCTTAGAACCGTCGACTCCACCAGTAGACACCGAAACCCAAAGAAAAAAACCTCACACCGCCTTAGACTCGTGAGCATCCATCGCCTTCCCGTTGTTAACCACCTCTACATCATCACTGACTGGCCATTGCCGACCGACCTTACCCCTCCAGCTGCCAGTCGCCGCCAAACCCGAGACAACCCAGTGCCAGACTCGAGCCTATGCCTATCCATTTCCAGTGAATGCCTAAAATGCGTGTACATGTTTAGTTATATTTACTGATTTTGAAACAGTTTTCTACTTTGTTTTTTTTAAAAAGAAATGTTTTACTATTGCTTTCATAAAAACCCATATTACTGATGTTGTATATATAAACAATTGTATATATATGTTTGTGGTATGCTGTAAAGGGTAGTGATAGTTTTGTTCTTCTCTAATTTTGTACAGCAACTATCTGAAGCTTTCACCTTGCAGCAGCACTCACTTTTAGCTTCTTTTCTCTTTCTTTTTCGATTGGTAAGTGTGTGTATATATACGATTATATTTATATATATATACTAATTTTATATTGGAAGTTGAAGCGATATTATTTTTCTGTCAATGGTTGCAGCTTGTTTGATTGTTCGTGTTTGTGTTGCGTTCGAGTCAAGTCTATTCGTGCCTCTTCATGCCTCCTCAATCAATTCTCTCTAACCACTAAAGGTGAATAAAATTCATGACTTATATTATTATATAATGATTATAATCAAGTTTGGATGATGATGTTGATGATTGTTGATGTTAATATTGAATGTTAATTTGTTAATACATGAAGTGACAAGTAATGTACACTTGAACTAGATGTATGGCATTGAACATTTTAAAATTTAACATGTATATACTTGAATTTGATCGAATTAAAATCGGCATAGTATAACCTTTGCAATGCCTAATTTAGTCGACAAGTAGTAATATAGTTAGCGACACTTTGAAACAATATAAACCAATTTCATATCGTGTAAATTTTGATGAAGTATGGACTTGAATTAAGTAGATAACAAGTGTAGAATGGCATGAAATAATAGCGTAATTTACATGGAATAATCTTTAATCTGCATGAAATGATAGTGTAGATTCAAGAAATAATTATATCATTTTACATGAAATAATAATATAAAATTAATGCGATTGTTTTGGGATTATTTAAATTAATTATTGTATTGTTATTGATAGTTGTTATTGCTTGTCTATTTACTTTGACACTATCCCAGTTATCACACTGTAGGTTTTCTTTACCATGCCTCTGATTTTGAATTGAAATGGAATCGAGTTGAAATGATAAATACCTAAATAAAAGACTTGACCAAGGATTGAGAATTAAATAAGAAACCCGAATGGTCAAATAATTTGATTTGAAAAAAATAAAATAAAGAATTGATTTAAAAGAAATAATGAAGGGTTTTAATTAAACTTGAAATTTTAAATTATAGTGAATTTAAATGTTAAATATTTGATAAATTGGAACAAATATTAACAAATGTTTGATGAAAGTATATTGTTTAAATTTAATAAATTGTTGAATTAAGTTTTGTAAATTTATTCAATAACTAAACAAATTTGAAACTTGTTCACTTAAGAAATTTAATTTGTGACTATTTAATTGGATGAGTAAATAAGTGAAACTGAATTTCTTTAAGAAGAAAAAAAATTTGATTTATTAAATGAAATTGAATATAACTTTGATTTAAGAATTTAGTCTGGTGAATTCAATTAAATTCAACTTATGAGTTTGGATAAAATTTAGATCAACTTAAGTGAATGATTTAATCAAGTAGAAATTAAATTATATTTGTTTAAATGTTAAAATAACTTAATTTGAAAGATTAGTGAATGGAATGCATAAATGGAATTAAATCAATATTTGAATTGTTTTAAATTGAATTGAAATTGAATTGGGAAACCAAATAGAAATTTTAAATTGGAAATTAGAAACTTTGAAATTTCAATTATGGAAATTGATATTGAAAGTCAAATGGAATGTTGACTTTCGAAGTCTAAGTGAAATTGATCTTGATTTTGAAAATATATTACACGACCAATAGATGTAATAATTACGTAGTTATTAAAAAGTCGAGGATCGATTAGGGACATACTCTCTGTCGAAATCAAATACCACTTTAATAACTATTATACACGGAGTGTGATCCAGAATGAAGTGGTTGGAATGATGTACGTTGATGATTGAAGAAAGAGAATGATAATGGATGATCTTGACACTTGTGTCAAATTGGAAATGACTTAAACAGGAGCCGTGCCGGACCAATGAGGTTAGCTACCTCTATCGAACACACTTCTTCGTAAACTATTCATTACTTTTTTTTGATTGGTGTGCACCCTTAATTTGGAATACTGTATCGCGATGTTGCGATCGTTGCGGTGATGCGTTCTCACCAGTCCGGATCAAACAAATGGTAGTTTCACTACCTTGGGTATTGCCACACGTGCCTTGTCGTACTTGTATCCCTATGCGCGACCACTACGATTTGTTTTGTATTATACCTATGGAGTACTCCCTGATAGACTACTAGTTTACGGTCGAGTTTACAGTGCTGTATAGACTATAATGCTATATAAATGTGTTAAGGGGAATAATGGTAATGCCTTAACACTATTTTGAAACTTTATATTACTGTTAGACATTATCTACCTAGCGTACACTACTATATATAGACAGTTTAATGGATCCTGAAAGATGTTCATTCCATTCATCTTTGAGTTATTATTATTTTAAATTTATGCCATATTATCTTGTATAAAAATATATGTCTTGACTCGAGTGTTTGTTTATGCTTATGCTCGGGTCAGTATGAGGATTTCTGTTGCCATGCTGCTTGGGAGTTGAAGACTTTGAAGACTATCATTTATCTTTATCAAGTATTGTTCTATTCAGTTATGATATTTGTATCGGACATCTATGTATTTCTATTTCACCATTTGCTTGAGATATTTTCGTATTTAGTAGCTTCATGAACTACTAGTATGACATTGTTGTAATTCCGCTGCATTACTCTGTTATATTGTATCTATCTGTAATTCTGTAATGATTCTCATTTATATACATATACTCCATTAATGATTCGTGTTTTTTACTCTTTAAGTTGACATGTGTGGATTATTGTCAATTTAAATGGTCCAAATATACGGGTTATTATAGATTTCAACTTCTTTCCCATATTTTCCAGAAATATTATTTAAAAATTCATTTTCAAAAATCCTTTTATATGAATTATTTTAAAATCTTGAATTTAAACCATTTTACGAATAGTTAAGTTCAACCCAAAATCAAAATTTTTGTTTTATCCAAACAATTTCCCTTAAATAATCAAAATCCCAATATAAATATTTTTGTATCCAAAATCCCTATTTTATTCCTTCAAATTTAAAAATAATATTTATGGTACTTAAAATACCTAAATTTAGGCTACTGCTACTATCCAATAGTTCAATCATACACAATCTCTATCAGATTATTCACACACATCATATATCACTATATATGAAATTAAAATCAACATTTTTGAGCAATTCAGTTGGATCCCTCCAACCTTCTTCCTTGCAACCACAGATGTTATATAACATAAAAATACCAATCCGGCTTTGAGGTGGGATATCGCGGTAATATAGGATCATCCGCTATTATGCGGGGCGCATAGTGTCTTATCTGCTCCAATAAATGGTAAATATACCTAACTACTAATATATATAATATAATATCCAAACTGATAATAATAAATTCAACCAAGCATCCAATTATCAAAAAATTAATTTTAATTATTATAATTAAATCCAGTAATAAAAATGAGTGAGATTTATCACCTTGATTTTCCCGAATTTGTTAATCGTTCCAATTTAACTCTTTTGCATAGATTCCACACCTCCGAACCCCACACGGCTGATTTCGTTTGATTAAACATGATATAAGCAAATTTCGAATAATATAAATTACGATTACAATTTTAATTAAAATTAATCAACTAATTATTAAATTCAAACTAACTACTTATTAAAATAAATTAACCTTAAATTTCAAAATCTTAATTACCTTAATTCGTGACAGAGCTTCCAAATATCGCTCTCACATGGACTTCACCTTAGCAAAATGTGACGCTGCCCTAACTCAAAATCACTCATGCTACTCAGTTCAACATTTTCGCGAGCACCTTTTATGCACCATAACAAATCTCCACTTATAACCATCTAAATCACTACAAAGCCCAACCGAGATCTGCTATCATGAATAAATAGTTCACGCTGCACGTACGCCCCATCTCCGGCCATCTAATGTCACATCAGACCCCCTCCAATGAGTTCAACACACTGCCTCCAATCCACGAATTGCACCACTGCAAGCACATCACAAAAACCTAACCACCTACTCCAATCACTACCACACTCCTCCACTTCGTTGTCCACCCCTCACCTGAACACGCATGCGCCCTCCTTCCAGTTTCGCATGCGACGTCATTCCTGGTTAGACCGTCCTCTATAGCGTCGAGCTCCGCCCACGCCTTCGTTCACTCAGTCACGACATTTCTCTAGTCATGTGCCCACCACCCTCTAATTCGAGCAACCCTTAAATCGATCGCAACCTAAACCCTAGTCCAATTTCGATCTCACGACTCCATCCTGCTCATGTTTGTACTTACTTACGATAACTCCTCTTTTTTATATTTTCTTTCTTTTTTTATAAATCTCTAACTGATTTCGATTTTAAGAGGAAGGGAGGAGGATAAAATGCATGATTTTAATTGGGTCGGCTTGGTTAGGCGTAGGGTAGAGTTTACAGAGTAGGGTGCAGCAATAGGGTTGACTTTGAGATTTTAAATATTAATAAATTTCCAACATACATCGATTGGTAATTTAAAATCTTCAACCCCTATCAAGGTGTGCCGCCTGGTGTTTCAAATGTTATATCCCTATTCCGAGCGCAATGGAATAAGTTCCGAGTCCTAACCCGGTGGTACATGGAAGATAGCATTTTTGTACCCAATTATAATATTAAATTTTTAATATCAATTTCAACGCGTTGCTATGCTGTATGCCCGATTGGTAACTTTGAACACTACAAAATTTGAAATTCGACAATAATACACTACTACGGATCCAATAGAACATGTTTCGTCGAATTCCAAGGCTATGTGCCAGATCGCTATTTTAGCGCGTCGCTTAAATCGACGATGTCAAAAGTTAACAAAATCACTTGAAATTTCCATTTTAAAAACTTACTAACTATATTCTAATTCAAATAGATTCTATATCAACATTAGAAATCGTTTTGATTCATATACACTCCAATTTCAATTATTCACCATCTCCGTATTCAATAAATAGTTATATTTAAGATTTAAATTCGTTCTATAGTTCCAACCAAAATCTTCATATTCAAAATTAGCTTATATTACAAAATCCAATATTTAAAACCATTTAAATAATCAAATTCAAATGACAGAAAGTCTGGGTCGTTACATTCTTCGAGGAAGAGCTTACATGGGCAGATTTTTTGAGAAGGTTTACGCATAGGTTCTTGTCTGAGGTTGCCAATTCGGCATTAATGAGGAAGTTTATGGATCTTGTCCAAGGATAGATGTCTGTGATCGAATATGCTGCTAAGTATGATGAGCTATCTCGATATGGTTATGCTTTGGTTGACACTGATGTCAGAAGAAATGAGAGATTCATTAGAGGTTTGAGACCAGAGCTAGGTAGAATGGCTATGACTCATATTAGAGAACCTTATCATGTAATGGTGGAGATGTTCGCTCGTCATGAGGAGATGCTTGCGGTTTCAGCTAGGGAGAAGCCAGTTGAGTCCCAGGATCCTCAAGGAAGGAAAAGGAATTTCTTTAAGAAGAAAGGAGCCCAAAAGGGGGAGGCCGGTAAGAAGGCAAAGACTGATTTGGTGTGTTATAAGTGTGATAAGAAGGTCCATTATGCCCACAAGTGCAGAACTGGTAAAGGAAAGAAGCCTGCAGAGAGAAGAATGTGAAATGCTTCAACTGTGACCAAGTTGGGCATTATAAGAATGAGTGTCCAGAGCCAGTCAGGGAGGATATAGGGAAGGTGTTTGCTATTAGACCACCATCTTCTTCTTGACCTATTGTAGTAGAGAAAGGGAAAACTATGATGGAAGGCATGCGTTTGATTCAAAGTATACCAGTTAGGGTACTTTTTGATACTGGTGCATCACATTCATTTATAACTCAGTATTTGGTTGATATGTTATGTACAAAACCCATATACCTTGTTACTTCCTTAAGGGTTGCGAATCCAATAGCAGGGTATGCAACTCTTGGGTTGAGATGTGACTAGTTAGAACTTGATTTGTTAGGTCATAAGTTTGCATGCAATTTGTATGTCTTTGATTTCATAGATTTCGGAATCATTTTGGGTATGGATTGGTTGGGTAAGTATGAGGCTAGGATATTTTGCTAAGATCAGGAAATATCATTAAGGCACTCAAATAGTCATAACCGAATCATTTTTTCAATAGAGAATTCCAATAAGAGTGTTTGTACTTTGTTGGGTAGCATGGAGAATGGAGAAGACCTTAGTCAGGTTCATGTGGCTAGAGAATTTGCAGATGTTTTGAGCCGGTTACTGGATTACTCCCGAAATGAGCTATTGAGTTTCAGATAGATCTTGTACGAGGAGCTGAACTTATTAATAGACCACCCAGCAGAATGACACCGATAGAGATGAAGGAATTGAAGGTGCAACTAGTGGATCTTGAGGGAAGGAATTTTATCAGACCAAGCAGTTCGTCTTGGGGAGCAGCTATAGTGTTTGTGAAGAAACCAGATAGGTCATTAAGGATATGCATCGACTATCGTAAGTTAAACGAAAGGACGATCAAGACTAGGTACCCTCTGCCAAGGATAGATGATCTTTTTGATTAGTTGAGTGGAGCCAGAGTATTTTCCCAATTGGATTTGGCAACGCGGTTCCTTCAGTTGAGAGTGGTGGAGGATAGCATTCCTTTAAGGGCATTATGGACTAGATATGGTTCGTATGAGTGGTTGGTGATGCCATTTGGATTGACTAATGCGCCTGCTTTCTTTGTCGATTTGATGAACCGGGTTTTCTGAGAGCACTTGGATAGGTTCATATTGGTATTTAGAGATGAGATTTTGGTGTCTCTAAAGATGAAAGAGAACATGAGATTCATCTTAGAGTGGTGCTAGAGATACTGAGGCAGAATCAGCTAAGGTGAAATTTCCCAAGTGTCATTTTTGGAAGGAAGAGGTTAAGTTTCTTAGTCATGTGGTTTCAGAGAAGGAATTGTCAGTCATTCTAGTTAAGATCGAAGCCGTCAATAATTGGAAGAGTTCAGAGACGGTAACTGAGATCAAGAGTTTTCTTGGACTTGCTGGCTGTTATCAAAGATTCATCAAGGATGTCCCACGGATAGCAGCGCCTTTGACTAAGTTGACCGGGAAGGACGTGAAGTTTGTTTGGTTCGAAAAATGTGAGGAAGGGTTCCTTAAGTTAAAGCATTTATTAACTGATGCACTAGTGTTAGTAGTTCCCGATGGTAGCCAAGGGTTGATAGTATACAGTGATGCATTTGGGACTGGATTGGGAGTAGTTTTGACGCAAAGGGGCAAGGTTATTGCTTTTGAATTTAGGCAACTTAGACTGCACGAAGTAAGATATCCTACTCACGACATAGAGTTGATTGTGGTGATCTTTGCCTTAAAGATTTGAAGGCATTGTCTTTTGGGAGAGAGATTTGAGTTGTATATTGCTCATAAGTCATTGAAGTATTTATTCCCTCAGAAGGAGTTGAATATGAGGCAACAGAGATGGTTGGAGTTTTTAGCTGCTTATGATCGATATATAGTATACTCCAGGGAAAGGAAATATGGTAGCAGATGCTGTTAATAGAAAACATCAGAATATGATGTTAGCGATGTTGGCAGAATAGAAGGATCTAGAAGCTTTAGCCAGTTGTGGTGTGTAGTTGGGATCTACTGCTAGTTCTAGTCAGGATACCGCTATTTATCTTGTTTGGAAGTTCGACCAGTGCTGATCGATAGGATAGCTTCTAAGCAAAGAGAAGATCCAGTTTTAGCTGAGAGGATTAGAAGGCTTGAGGTCAGATCAGAAATTGATGACTTAGAGGATTTTAGTCATGACCAAAGAGGATGGTCGAGAAAGAAGGGATAATTATGCGTTTCGAATGTAGAGAACCTAATGAGGGAAGTTCTAGAGGAATGCCATCGATCGAACTTTACGATTCATACTGGAGGAACTAAGATGTATCAGGATATGAAGAGGAGCTTCTATTGGGAAGGCATGAGGGATGTTGGC
The DNA here is from genome assembly GCA_030765085.1 of Allium cepa. Taxonomy (NCBI): domain Eukaryota; kingdom Viridiplantae; phylum Streptophyta; class Magnoliopsida; order Asparagales; family Amaryllidaceae; genus Allium; species Allium cepa. Next base: position 468,161,076 of record CM060935.1, read on the forward strand.
TTATGGGTTAGGCAGTATGTTAACTGTCAACAAGTTAAGACTGAACATCAGAAGCCAAGTTGGTTACTTCAGACTTTAGATATTCTACTTTGGAAATGGGATTCAATATTGATGGATTTTATAGATGAGTTGCCAAGGTCAAACAGAGGAAATGAAAGCATGTGGGTTATTATGGACGAATTGACAAAGAGTGTCCATTTCATTCCAATAAAATCAACTAGAACAACACTTGTTTTGGCTAAGTTGTTCATGAAGAACATAGTTAGACTGCATGGGATTCCTAGTAGCATAGTTAGCGACATAGATGCATTATTCACTAGCGAATTTTAGGGGAGTCTACAAGAGGTATTAGGTACCAAGCTCAAGATGAGTACAACATATCAGCCACAGACGGATGGGTAGACAGAGAGAGTCAATAAGGTACTTGAAGATTTATTGAGAGCTTGTATATTGGATTTTAGTGGATCTTAGGAAGTCGGGATAGTCGTCCCCATGATATGTTAGACCATTTCACCGATGAAGGGTGTGGTACGATTTGGAAATTCAGGAAAATTGGCCCTGTGATATGTTGGACCATTTCAGATCATAGAAAGGATTGGGAAGCTCGCATATAGAATAGATTTGTCGAGCAGTTTGGCAGGCATTCATAATATATTCCATGTGTCTCATCTTCACAAGTATGCACCCGATCCAGAGGCTACTAATCCTTAGACAAAGTAGGAGAATTTGGTAGTGGAGCCTGATTTGACTTTTTTTAAACATCTAGTTCAAATTATAGCAAGAGATGAGAAGAGATTGAGGACCAAAGACAGTAAAGTTGGTGAAAGTTCAGTGGAGCGACAATGAGAAAGACTATACTTGGGAGACAGAGGACAGGATTCGAGAGGTTTATCCTTATCTGCTTTGATGGTATGTCTATATTAGATATATATAGATTGTTACTAGTCAGGTAGGCTAGTATGGTTGTTAGAAGATGTTACAGATGATTGTTATATTTGCTAGTTAGTCATAACTAAATTTCGAGGACGAAGTTCTTTAAGGAGGGGAGCCTGTAACAATCCTAATTTTATTGACATTATTCAGAAGATTTAATTAGAATAAATTAAATAGTATGGAGATTGAGGCTGATCAATAAATTAAGTGGTCATGCTATATAAACTAATGAACTTATAAATGGTTAAATATTTAGCAATTGAATATAAGGGCATTAGGGTAAATTGCCACCACATTCCCCCTTATATCGTTTTCATAGGCCAGACACGTTCATTTTATCTCAAACAAAATCTATAACCGTAAGAAAGCAAGGCTGACCATTAGGAAGAGAAGAGAAGTTCAAAGTAAAGATTAGGATTCAAGTTAGAAGGAATCAATTTCAATTAAACTTCGATTTCCTTATCTAGTCTAAGGTTAATAGTAGCTTCTACATCTCTATTTTGATTTTATTATCACATGTTTCCAGATTTAATCATAAATCTGTTTTATGATATATATATATATATATATATTGATGATATGCTTGATTTATGATCTATATGATTTAAACACGGTTATTTAAAGAAGATATATACAGTTTTAGGAAAAAATGAGATTTATTGGTTTTGAAATGCCATGTGAAAATTTTATGTTATAGAAGACATGATTTTAGAGTTGGGGTTCAAGTTTTATAATTTACCAAGCCATGGAGAATTAGTTATGAATTTTCAAAAAATATATGGTTATTTGGGTTTATAAATTTATTTTGGAAAATATATTAAGAATTTGGGTCTGAAATTTTAATATATAAGATAACATGTTTAAAGTGAATTTCTGGAATTTTTCGAGACTTTTAATAAGTGATTTTGTATAGAAATTAAATTATTTCAAAAGAAGGACTGAAATGATTTATTTGTTTTTACATGAGGAAGGGCTTATTTGCTAAATGTTAATTTTATTATAAATCTGAGAAATTGCGGAAAATATTATCCAAATTATTTAAAATTTGTGAAAGCCAATCAAATGTTTACACGTAGGCAAGTTTGTTACTAAATGTTTACATATTTTGGCAAAATCAGCTTTTACCCAAAAAAGGTGGTTCCGCCTCCTTTGGCAAACCTTTCGACCCACACCTCTCGACCAAGACATTTCGACTTCATTGACCAACAAGGCTGAAAACAACACACATGATATCATTCAGGTGGTATGTAGTGAATCGGACGAAGTCGAAAGGTAAGGCATTGAAGGGTTGCTTTCGAAGGAGACAGTCCTTTAGTTTATTTTTGATTTGAAAAGAAAAAAAATCAATTGCCTGTTTTCTAAAGACCTTTCGACAAGGTCGAAAGTTACGATTTCTAAAGATCTTTCAACAAGGTCGAAAGGTTTGGTTTCAAAAGGTTGTTTTTAAAAGTCCTTTCGACAAGGTCGAAAGGTTTGGTTTTGAAAGGATTGAAGAGAACTTTTGACAAGGTCGAAAGGTTGAGTTTCGAAAGGTTGTTTCAAAGAGATTTTGAAAGAGAGCCGCCGCCTTTATTTTTGTTTAAACCTTTCGAAAGGGTCGAAAGCAAGAGCTTTCGATGTTGTTGAAAGGTTCAACTATTTTTATAAATAAAAGCCGCTTCCCAAACCTTTTCGACGGGGTCAAAAGCTGAAGCTTCTGACATTGTCGAAAGGTTCAATTGTCTTTCCCAATATTTTATAAAGTAAAGAGTGGTTTTGAAAGAGATACTTTCACTTATGACCCAAAGTTATATTTTTAAGTTTAAACCTAATGGTTTCGAAAGTTTTGATGTTCAATGGTTTCGAAAGGTTTGAGTTTCAATTCTTTTGAAAGGTTTGATGTTCAATGGTTTCGAAAGGTTTGAGTTTCAATGGTTTCGAAAGGTTTTATTTTCGAAGGTTTTAAGGGCAACCTTCAATGCTTTCGAAAGGGATACTTTCAAGTGTTTTTGAAGCTTTGCTTCTACCCTTATACAATAATACTTTAACATGGTCGAAAGGTTTCGAAAGAGGGTTTTAAAGTGTTATAAAGGCAGAAGCCTATTGTTTTAAAAATTTATAGTTTGCACTTTCGAAGGGGTCTAAAGAAAACCTTTTGAAGGGGTCGAAAGGTTGCTTTCGAAAGGGTCGAAAGCAAAGATTTCGAAGAGGATACTTTCAAAGGGGTTGAAAAGTTGTTTTCTTTTAACCTTATATTATAAATGTTGTTTAACCATAGGGATATCAGGGTAGGTTTGATGAGTTCGATACAATAGTTGGGGATATCAATACTTACATGTTTTGACTCAATCATTGGGGGATACTAATGTAAATTATATGTGAATATAACCAAAGTTAGGGATACTAATGGAAATAGGTTAACCATATGGATAGCATGGAATAATTAGATTCATGTGGATAACATCAGTTAATGGCTAAATGATGGGTTCATAGTCATCCTTAGAAAACTATGGGATGTTTGATGGATAGTTAACATTAAGCTAGAGATGGATAGTCTCTACATGATTAAAATGATAGGTTCATATTCATCTTAGGAAAATATGCGATGTTTGATGGATAGTCAACATCATGTTGGGGATAGATAGTCTCCGTACGTTTAATGAAGGGTTTATAGTCATCCTAGGAAAACTATGGGATGTGAGATGGATAGTCCACTCCAACTTAATTAAATGAATGTGGGATGAATAGTCCATTTTTATGCAGATGAAGTCTAAAATGGTATGGATAGACCTTGAAAAGATAAGACGGATAGTTGGATAACGTTTAGGTGGTTAGTCTAATTAATATGGGATGTAAAATCCTGAATGCTTTGAAGTGTGCATATCACCATAATATTTTGAAAATGTATGTTTTAACCATTGTGGATGCAGGAGCATAGAATATGGTTTTAAAAAGGTTTTAGTATACTAGCAAGGGGAAAACCCATTCTGCTAAGCCGTGTGGTCTCACTAGATATCTAAAAGGATTGAGATGTTAGATTATTATTCATACTAGGGTTTACATCTGACTTGAAGCTTTTGTTTTCCCCTTAAACTCTCGAGTGCTTAATTGATTTTGAGCAGTTTGAGGTTTATGGTTTTCAGGTTTTGTTCTTAGACGAATAAAGCTTCCGGAGGCATGCAGGACGTAGTAGTTATTTACAATTATCTTTTCCGCTGTGTATTTGTTTATAAAGGCAGATCTATTAGCCTTACTATATACTCTGATCAACCAATTGGCTTCTTCATATGTCACTCTTAGCGTAATTATAATAATTATATTTTGCTGAACATGGTTACATTTTGGGATTATGTAATGAACATCAAATTTTTTATTTTGAATGTGGAAATGTGTTCTTGAATTGTTAATTTTTTTCCATATTCCTGTGATCTTTGTATTAATGTATCTAGCGCCGTCGTATTTGGTCGTGGAGAATTAATAATTATGGATGACTGCAGCATCCACAGCCATTAGTTTTGCGCCTCCAAGTAGGGTGATGTTACATGTTTTAATGTAGGAACACAACACTAGCACAAGTTTTTTTTGAAAGTTAGTCTGTTGTACGACCACCACTATTTAACGGGTTGAACTATAACTATTGGTCTACTAGAATGAGAATTTATATGGAAGCCAATGGTTATAAAACCTGGAATATTATTCAAGCATAAATCACATATCTACTACTGAATATTCACAATGGTCTAATATAAGAAAACTTGATGCTACTGCAAATGCCAAAGCTATGAATATGTTATTTTATGCATTAGACAAAAATGAGTTTAATAGAGTTAGTATGTATACTATTGCATATGAAATTTGGCGTACACTGAAAGTTAGACATGAAGGTACTAGCAAAGTAAAGCAGAGTAAGATTTTTATGCTCAAGAATCAGTTTCAGAATTTCAAAATGAAGCAAGATGAAACAATAAACGAAATGTACTCTAGATATTCATGATATATCATTCTCTCTTAGCATTAGGAGAAAAATATTCAGATTTTGATATTGTTTCAAAAATCCTCAACTCTTTAACGGATGAATGAGAATGAAAAGTCTTAGTAATCGAAGAATCTAACGACATTTCAACCATTAAACCAAAAGAGTTGATAGGAAATCTAATATCTTATGAATTTAACCTCCAAGCAAAACGAGTACAAGTGCAAGATAAGATGAATATAACATTCCAAGCAGAAAAGGATGAATCAGATTCAGATGAGGAAGATATGACATTTATTGCTAAGAATTTCAAAAAGTTTTTGAAATTTAGAAAGAGCAACAAATTTAGAAACAACAAGAATAGATTAACAGTAATAATAACAATAACAAGCCATTGTCTTCTGCTCTTAAATGTTATAAATGCCACAAGTAAGGGAACATCAAGGAAGACTGTCCTGATCGAAAGGGAGAAAAATTTAAGAATAAGAAAGACAGATTCAAAAAGAAAGCCTTCTCTGTTATATGGGATGATTTGGAATCATCCTTATCATCAAACAGTGACACAGATAGCGATTCTGAACAAGCTAACGCCTGTTTTATGGCTACAAATGATGAGGTGAGTGATTTACTATTGATGATTTAATGGATATAAATTTAGAATTACTTGATAAGCTAAGAAATATCAAAAGAAAATATAAAGACACTCTTGAAAAATTGAATAGGGCCGAAATTGAGGAAGATATGTTAAGAAATGAAAGGAAATTTTTTAGAAGAAGAACTTGAAACTTCTCAAGAATCTTGTTCTAATACAAACTTCTCAATTGTCTATGTTAAGTTAAGAAATTGAAACTCAAAAAGAAAAGATTGATGCTCTTTTAGTTGAAAATCATGATTTGAAAGCTAATATTAAAGTATTGGAATTAGATATTTCGTGTATTAAAACAAAATAAGATGATATTACTAAAAATTTCTCTAATTTTAACAAAGGAAGAGAGAATCTTTCCAAAATATAGAAAATTCTCAAACAGTTTTAAATAAAAAGGGACTACGATATAAGAAAGTATCAAAAGTATTCCTACGAAAAAGAACTCTTTATATAATAATTTTAAATGGAACAATGATATTATTGCAAAATCATTTTCAAAATTTCCAAATCATTCTAAATCGATTAAGATTTAGGTTCCGAAAACCAATAATTTTTTGATTAAAAACAAATTCATAAAATCTTTTATGAAAACTGTTCACAAAAATAAACATTTTATTTCCAAAAAGAATTCTGAATCCTCTTGGGTTTGGTTTCCAAAGACTTAACTCTTAGGACCCCAATTAAAAGTGGGTACCAATATTATTTCTTCATTTTTTCAGGTACCACCTAAAAAAAAAGGAAAATGGATATTGGACAGTGGTTGCTCAAAACACATGACAGAAACAAAGGCATGTTAACAAACATTATTTACTCAAATGGAGGTTCTTCACTTTTGGAGACAATTCCAAAGGATACATCATCGGCAAAGGCGATGTGAGCAATAACGTTACATCTAATTTACCTCTTATTACAAATGTTTTGTTAGTTAAGAATTTAAAACACAATTTGCTTAGCATCAGCCAACTATGTGATAAAGGATTCAATTTATCTTTTTCTGAAGATAAGTGTAGTATTTTTGATCAAAATAAAAATCTTATTTTTGAGCATATTAGAGATAAAAATATATATGTGTTAAATACGAATATAAATCATAACACAAATATGTGTCTAATAACCAAAGAAAATGATCCTTGGTCATGGCACAAAAGGTTTTGTCATATAATTTTAAAGCTATAAACAAATTATCTATGAATAAATTAGTTACCAAAAATGAATTTTAAAGTAAACAATATTTGTGATGCGTATCAACAAGGTAAATTATCAAAGTCATTTTTTAAATCAAAGAAAAATATTGCTACATTACAACCACTTGAACTATTGCAGTTGGACCTTTTTGGCCCAACTCAAGTTTAATCTATAAATCATAGCAGATATGTGTTTGTAATAATATATGACTTTTCAAGATATACATGGACTATTTTTATAAAAAATAAAAGTGGCACATCTGAAATTTTTTAAATTTTTTGCTAAAAGAATTCAAATTCTCAAAAATTTAAAGAATAAAAACATTAGAAGTGATCATGGAAGTGAATTTGAAAATGAAGCTTTTGAGCATTTTTCTAATAAAAAGGGAATTTACCATATTTTTCTTTTCCTGGAACACCATAACAAAACGAAGTTGTAGAAAGGAAAACTAGAATTTTACAAGAATGTGCAAGAACTTTATTAAATGGAAGCACTCTACCAAAACATTTTTAGACAGAAACTGTAGCTACTGCTTGCTATGTTTTAAATCATGTTTGCATCTAACCACTAACAAAACACACTCCATATGAACTTTTTAATGAAAGAAAACCAAGTATTTCATATTTTAAAGTTTTTGGTTCAAAATATTTTATTTTAAACACAAAAGATCATTTTGGAAAATTCAATCCAAAGTCCGATGAAGTAATTTTCATAGGATATTTGGAACGAAGAAAAGCTTATCGAATTTTCAATAAAAGAACTAAAACAATCAAAGAAACATTTCATTTTCTCCTTTGACGAGAAATTTATCGTTAATAAAAGTCTTGAGGATGATGAGATATTGACTAAGACAACCACAAATACTGTTACCTAAAATAATTTTGAAGAAGATGAAAACATAGTTCATAATTTTGAAGAATATGAAAACATTGTTCATAATGAAAATGGATTATGATCTCCTTCTAGGATTTTACGAGATCACCCTGTAGAAATTGTTATTGGAGAAATCAATTCAATTGTCGGAACGAGAAATCAACTCAATCAAATGGGCCTGTAGAATTCCATTCTAACATTGAACCTAAAATGCCAAAGAAGCCACTACTGATGACTATTGGATTATAGCTATGCAAGAAGAACTAAACCAATTCGAATGAAATGAAGTTTAGGACTTAGTTCCTAGACCAAGTGATCAAATAGTCATTAGTACTAAATGGGTTTTCAAAAATAAAGCTATAAACAAGGAAATATTATTAGGAATTAAACTAGATTAGTTGCAAAAGGATATAATCAAGAGGAAGGAATGACTTCGAAGAAACGTTTGGTCAAGTCGCTCAACTAGAAGCAGTACGTATCTTACCGGCCTTCGCATGTTTTCATAATTTTAAACTTTGTCAAATGGACGTTGAAAGTGTTTTTCTAAATGGATATCAGAATTAAATTTTTTTGCTGAACAACCTCCACTATTTTTACATGAAAATTTTTCAGACCACATGTATAAACTTAAGAAAGCTTTATATGGTTTAAAACAAGCACCTCGTGCTTGGTACGAACGTCTTAAAAGCTATCTTATAGATTCTGGTTTTGAAATTGCGAAGGTTGACCAAACTCTTATTATTAAACGTAATAAAAGGGGTATTTTAATACGTCAAATCTGTATTGATCATATTATTTTTGGTTCCACAAATGATAAGTTATGTCAGGAATTTTCTAATATAATGACCAATGAATTTGAAATGTCACATATAGGAGAATTATCATATTTTCTTGGATTACAGATTAAACAATTAGATAATGGAATTTTCATCAATCAAGAAAAATACTGTAAAAATATAATTAAACGCTTTGGTATGGAAAATACTTCTACCAAACCAACTCCAATTAGTGCAACCATCCATCTCGATCGAGATGAAGATGGCAAAGTGTTGACCAAAAATTATATCGAAGTATAATTGGATTGTTACTTTATCTAACAGCTAATACCTGATATAATGATGAGTGTTTGTATATGTGCTCGATTTCAAGCAAATCCTAAAGAATCACATGTGCGAGCGGTGCAACATATATTATGCTATCTAAGCAAAACCAAAAATTTCGGACTTTTTTATTTAAAAGAACGTCCTTTCGAGTTAGTATCATACAGTGATGCTGACTTTGGAGGATGTCGAACAGATCGAAAAACTACGAGTGAGACTTGTCACTTTATTGGACAATCCTAGTGTCTCGGTTTAGCAAGAAACACAATTATGTCTCACTCTCGACATGTGAAGCAGAATATGTTTCAACTGATTTAGCATGTATTCAAGTCATCTACATGCAACAAACAGTTCAAGATTTTGGAATTAATTTGTCTAATTCAACTATTTTTTATGACAACACAAGTGCTATAAAATTATCTAAAAACCGTGGGTCATTCATTCACAAACAAAACTTACTAACATTCGTCATCATTTTCTTCGTGATAATATTGAAAAGAGTATTGGCAAGTAGAATTTATGTGTTCTGAAAACCAGCTGGCTGATATTTTTACAAAACCTTTAAATGAAAACAGTTTTATAAAATTAAGAATAGAATTATGAATTTTTTCTTTAAAAGATTTGTAAGTTTTATTTATATATATATGTATATTAAATTTTCTTTTCAAAAAAGGGGCTACTAGGACTTGATCTCTAGTCTCATGGCTATGAATTTGATACTTTTCAAATTTTTCTGTATGATCAATTTATAATAATCTAAATTTAACTTGTCTTTATAATTTTTTTAACTATATTTTTTTACCCATACAATTATTTTAGCAAATTGTTTAGTTCCATCAGTTTTTCTCTAGTTTTTAAACTTCCTTGCCATGAAACCTTCCATCTATTTTCGACCATTCATTTCAACTATACAAACCTTGGCATTTACATTCTTTTATATCAGTATCAAATAAGTTTATTTTATAACTACCAAATCATCATGTCTTTTCAAGAAAGCTCCCAATACTCATCCATTGACTATAGCTCTCTATCCACCAATACTTCAAATCTTTCAACCCTTACTCCAGTATATAAACCTGTTCCCATCGTACCGCCCTCAAATTATCATATCGGATATACACCGAAAGCTAAGCGTGGATGAAAACAAAATTTTAGTTCACCTTCTGTCAACGACAAGATCGATGCCATTCACCATTATCAATGGGAAACGCTAAGCTTGCAATGAGATACGTACTATGAACAAAAGGTTCATGCTCGGAGACTCGGCTTTCTGGAAAAATGTGCATTAAAGTTCTGTAGTGCTTCACCACCAAACAATAGTGTTCATGTTCCATCACCGAGAGGCCTCCTTACTCTCCAAATTCTTGGGAGCACTCAACAATTCAACTAGCTCAAGAACATACTGTTTCCCAAGGAATTGACCAGGCAACCTAGTACTCGGCATAGCAAGGACGCTCGGTCAGAGAGGAGCGCTCGGCATCAAGTATAGCTCGGCATCAGAAGAACGTTCGGCATTGAATGCCATCCGGCCAAGACTAACGTTCGGGCTCCAAGGTGTACTCGGTGTAAAGTGTGTTCAGCAGTCAAAGGACACTCGGCATCCAGAGCATGTTCGGCCAAAGGAGCGTTCGGCCGAAGTAAACATTCAGCATAAGACCGTTCGACATAAGGATATCGTTCGGCATCTAGAGGTCGTCTGGCATCGAGAGATAGTTAGGCATTGAATGCCGCTCGGCCACATAATATCGTTCGGCCACCAAAGTTTTTTCGGCTTTCTACGAACGTTCGACGTAAGAACGCTCGGCATCCCCGAACGTTCGGCCAGCAAGATGTTTCAGCATCCTCCTCAACACAACTATTCCAACTGTTGCTTGGCCTACTCGTTCGGCACGAAGGTTTCTGTTTGGCATTCCATCGTTGGGCCTCCCTGGTCGGCGCGCCGTGCCTACACTCTTTGGACCGAGTTATTCGACTACCAGGCCCACTAGGGAAGTCCAACCCACTGTCGTCTATAAATAGAGGGGCAGGGGCACAGAAAAGAGGGATGAGATTTCAGAGAACACAGGGGAGACTGTGCCTCATCCAAACCTCATCCAAGACTTCTACTTTTATTTCACAATTGTATTCGAATGCTTAAAAGCGGATTGTATCTGTAATCAAGTTGAAAGCGAAGAAATAAAGGATCAACTTCAAAGTGGACGTAGGCTACAACGCCGAACCACTATAAATTCTGTGTTCTCGTCTCCCGCATTTTAATTTATATTATCTTCTCCATTTTAATTATCTTCTTCATTAATCTCTCTACACAAACTCTCTAAGGGTGTTATAACCCATTTTGGCGCTAACATTTTGGTGCTTTCACTGAGAACCGAATTCTCAGGTTGTGAGGATCTACTTTGTAGCTACTGGATTGCATAAATCCCCCGAAGAAGATCCGTAATTATTCATAAGGCATCTGTTGATTCTACTCAGAGTTACAACCAACGACTCTACCATGGGAAGACCGCGAACAAGATCGACTTCCCAAAATGTAGATGCCATCGAAACCGCTAGTGTTCAACAACTTGGACCTAACGATCAACAAGCAATTCGAGGCATGGGGCCCTCCAGCCAAAACCAAGCGGAAGCTGTTTCACGAGCAGAATTGAATGACTTGATAAAAGAGCTTACAGAAAGCAGAAGGCAACTCGCTGAGCAAATGCAAGTTAATGCTGACCTCATGGCCCAACTTGCTCAACGACAGCATCAGAATGCTGGAGGTAGCCCTGTCCCCTACTTCGAAGATGATAGCTCAACTTCAGCTGATGAACCTCCCAGGCGTAGACGCCGCAAGGATGAAGATGACCAAGCAGGTGCCACTGATCACTCTACTAGAAATCAAGCCCGTGGAGCGGAACCCAACCTTCCTCCTACCATACAAACCCCGGATTTGACGGCTATGGTCAGGCAGTTGATGAGAGAGAATCAAGGTCTGACTAATGAAGATTGGGGAATGTCTAAGAGTCATACTCCCTTCACAGATACCATTCTACAGGCTGAATACCCAAGGAAGTTTAACATGCCCACCATACTCGCCTATGAAGGAAAAACTGACCCTAGACAACATGTAATGAGGTATGGATGGATGATGGATTCAGCAAGGGCCAACGACGCAACTAAGTGCAGGTGCTTTCCAATAACTCTTTCCGGAATTGCCACCATGTGGTTCACTCGACTTCCTCCACGGTCAATCTCAAACTTTGACGAATTAGCAAGGAAATTCATAGAACAATTCAGGATACACGCCACTCAACCCAAGGATGTAATGTCCTTATCAAGTGTGACCCAAGCTCCTGGAGAATCACTGAAAGCATACTTGCAGAGATTTCATGTTGCCGCTACTGAAGTGAGCAATCCAAACGACCACACGATTTTGATGGCAGTAATGCATGGAGTGGATCCAGACTCTGAATTTGGGGGTTGGTTGGCGGGAAAGCCACCAGCTACGTTGGAACGTTTCTATTCGAAAGCCCACCAGTTCATAAGGAGGGAAGAGGCTCGATGGATAAGGAAAGACAAGGCACCAGGGTCCGTTTAGGAGTCTGTAAAGGGAAGCATCGCCATGAAAGCAACCGACGATAACCCTGGAAAGACTCAGGCCAGCGTCCAAAATAAGCCCGGGCAGTCTAAGGGAACTGGAAGTGGAAATCCTGGAAAGAAGAAGGAAACGGGGAGATGGAAGTCAAGGATACCAACCTACAACGAATACACTCCACTGAATGCGTCTCTTGAAAACATCTACTTATCAACCTGCAACACTTTTCAATACAGAAAACCACGCCCTAAGGAATCAACAGAGGAGCAAAAGCGGACTGGAAAATATTGCCGCTTTCACGAGTCTTATGGGCACAACACCGACGAATGCAGGCATCTCCATGACGCTATTGAGAAATTGATTAGGCAGAAGAAGCTGTAGGAATTCGTCAAAGATACGCCAGAAGGAAGACAAGAGACTTCAGACCCCGGACGTGGCCCAGCTCTACACCAACCAGAGCAACCTACTCGAACTGTGGGAAGATTGATTATTAACACAATTGCTGGTGGACCTCATCCTGCGGATGAAAATTGGCAGGTAATGGAGCGATATGCTAATTCGTTGAGACTACAGAGCATGAGTGCTGTTCAAATGTGGAGGATGGAACTCCCGCAAAGCAGCAGCGCACGATGCACGACGATATTGTATTCAGGAATAGAGACGCGGATAAGGTGGAAGCTCCCACCATCGATCCATTGGTCATATCCGCAACCATCGGACCGGCATTCGTAAGGAGAATCCTAATTGATTGCGGAAGTTCCGTTAACATCATCTTCAAGAAAGCGTATGACCAAATGAAGCTGGAGACTAAGGATTTGAAGCCATCCAAAGCCCGAATCCATTGCTTTAACGGCGCAGCCACAGACGCAGTAGGATATGTGGAGTTACCAGTTGAAATGGGACAAGGTGAATGCAGGAGAGAGCGAATCCTACCATTCATAGTGCTGGATGTTGATTCACCATACAACGTGTTTTTGGGATGACCAGCCCTCGCAGATTTCAGGGCAGCCTTGGCCCCGTGGTGTCTCACACTGAAATTCCCGACGGACAAAGGAGTTGGCGTAGTGCATGGCGACCAAGCAACCAGACGTGCATGTTACATGGCTGAGCTGAGAGAGGCCCAGCGTAGAGAAAAGGGGAAGACTGCGGACAATATCGTCCGCATCCCGAATTCTGATGATTGACAATTAGCGCCCGAGCCCTGGCTCGGGCGACATTCTCGGATCGTTGGAGACATAGATCCGAGTGACGACAAAGGGGAACCCAGAGAACCAGACGCAGCACCGGCCGAACTAACAATTGATATTCCAGTTAGCCACAGCGACCCGACACGAGTTCTTAAAATTGGGTCACAGCTCGATCCCCTAATGGCAGAGAATTTATCTGATTTCCTCCGAGCGAATCTTGATGTCTTCGCCTGGACACACTCTGATATGCGTGGGATTTCCCCTGCAATTGCGAGCCATATGTTGAATATAGACCCGAAACACGTACCTGTGAAGCAAAAAAGGAGAGGCATGGACCCGGAGAGGTCTACAGCTCTCAAAGAGGAGGTGGATAAACTCAAAGCCAATGGGTTTGTCCGCGACGCCCTCTACCCGGAATGGGTGTCCAACCCTGTATTGGTAAAGAAAGCAAACGAAAAATGGAGAACCTGCATTGACTATTCTGATTCAAACAAAGCATGCCCAAAGGATAGCTTCCCGCTACCACGAATTGATCAACTGGTCGATTCAACTGCAGGGCATGAGTTATTGTCATTTATGGATGCATACTCTGGATACAGCCAAATTCCGATGCACATCCCAGACCAAGAACACACCAGCTTTGTCACAAATGTTGGGTTATACTGCTATGTAGTGATGCCCTTCGGACTGAAGAACGCCGGAGCAACTTACCAGCGTCTGGTAAATCGAATGTTCAAAGATCAGATTGGGAAAACAATGGAGGTCTATGTGGATGACATGCTTGTGAAGTCACGGCAGTCAAACGACCACATTCGAGACTTGGCGGAAATGTTCGATATACTAAGGCACTATGGGATGAAGATCAATCCTTCAAAGTGTTCATTCGGCGTGGCATCAGGGAAGTTCTTGGGATTCATTGTGAATGCACGAGGAATTGAAACTAACCCGGTGAAGATCCAGGCCATCCGAGATATACAGGCACCTAGAACCATAAAGCAGGTACAGAGCTTGAACGGAAAAGTAGCCGCGCTCAGTCGATTCATATCCAGAGCCACGGATAAGTGCGTTCCTTTCTTCGATGTCATAAAGAAAGGAAAGAGAAACTTTGAATGGACGACTGACTGCGAGGAAGCATTCCGCGCCCTGGTAAGACACTTGGAAAGTCCTCCAGTGTTGTCAAAACCAGTAGACCACGAGACGTTGTACGTATATTTGGCTGTGTCTCAACACGCTATCAGTACAGCCCTAGTTCGCGAAGAAGACAAGGTTCAAAGGCCGGTGTACTATGTTAGTAAACGACTGACGGGGGCAGAAAAGAATTATCCAACGATCGAGAAACTTGCCTATTGCCTGGTGATTGCATCACGCAAGCTTCGTCCCTACTTTCAGGCGCACTCGATCAGTTTTTACACTGACGAACCCTTGCGACAGGTACTCCAACGACCGAAAACTTTCGGTAGGATGCTAAAGTGGAACATCGAGTTAAGCCATTTTGATATCACTTACCTGCCGCGAAGGACCATCCAAGGGCAAGCATTAGCTGACTTCGTTGCCGAGTTCACCATTCCGGATGAACCGAGTGAAAATCACAAAGTAACCCCTCCTGTCCGATGGAAGATGTTCACTGACGGGGCATCTAACGACCGTTGGTCGGGAGCTGGGATAGTTCTGGTAACTCCCGAAAACCGATCGATTTGCTACGCTTTGAAGCTCGAATTTACAGCGACAAATAACGAAGCCGAATACGAAGCACTGATTGCTGGCTTAAGACTTGCCAATGAACTGAGGGTAAAGTCCATCGAAATTTTCTGCGACTCACAGCTGGTGGTATATCAGGTACGGGGAGACTACCAAGCGAAAGGACAGAGACCAGCTCCTTACCTTGCTCGGGTCCGGGAGCTACTAGTAAACCTGGAATATTATGGCATTTCACATGTCCCGCGCGAACAGAACAGGGAGGCCGACTCGTTGGCTAAATTCGCGAGTACTGGCGATGCACAGCAGATGGGATTGTTCCCTGTCGAGACTCTGCTTGCTCCAAGTATAGACATGATGGAGATAGATCTCGTCTTGGAGACCAAACTCGAAAGGGGATCATGGCTGAGCCCGATCAAACAATACTTGCTACACGGGGACTTACCTGAGAAAAGAAGCGAAAGACGCCAAGTCCTTCGTAAGGCTTCGCGTTATGTAATGCAAGACGGGATAATGTATCGGAGGGGATTCTCGACCCCCTTACTCCGGTGCGTGGCCCATGACGAGGTAAAACGGGTGTTGGAAGAAGTCCATGAGGGAGAATGTGGTGATCATACCGGGAGGCAAACTTTGGCGAGGAAAATCCTCCGCTATGGATATTATTGGCCGATTGTAAATCGGGATGCTGCAGACTATGCGAGAAGATGCGACAAATGCCAGATATATGCAAAGATTCCAAGAGCTCGGCCAACGGAACTCACACAAATGGTTAGTCCATGGCCATTTGCAATGTAGGGAATCAACCTAATTGGATCTCTGCCCAAAGCCAAAGGAGGCGCAAAATATGCAATAGTGGCAGTCGATTATTTCACCAAGTGGGCAGAAGCAGAGCCAATGGCCACAATCACCACCAAGAAAGTCATTAATTTCGTTGTACGAAATATCATATGTCGTTTTGGCCTCCCACGGACCATCATAACGGACAACGGAACTCAATTCAAAAGCAAGGAATTCAAAGAGTTCTGTCAGAGGTATGGCATTGAGAAAAGGTTCGCAGCAGTTGCTCACCCGAAGGCGAATGGGCAGGTAGAAGCCGTCAATAAAATCATCAAGTCCATATTGAAGAAGCGTTTGGAAAACGCTAGAGGCAAGTGGGTGGATGAACTCCCAACAACGCTTTGGGCCTATAGAACTACCCACAAGACCGCGACTGGCCACACACCATTCGCACTGGCGTACGGCACGGAAGCCGTCATACCCGTAGAACTTGAAGTTCCGTCACACCGGGTAACCTATTACGATCCTGCGTCAAACCAGGATCTCCTATTGGAATCATTAGACTTCATTGATGATAAACGCGAAGAAGCTGATTTGAGAGCAGCCTCATACAGACACCGGGTCGCTAAATATTATAATGGAAAAGTCCAGCCAAGAACCTTTAGTGTGGGAGATCTCGTTTTGAAACGAGTCTTTCCAACCCCTTCGCACATGAATCCCGCATGGGAAGGTCCATACGTCATCGAACGGAGGCTTGGAGAAGGAACTTTCAAGCTAACGACCGTCGATGGTGCGACACTCCCCCGAGCATGGAACAGCGAGCATTTGCGGCGTTATTACACTTAGTCTATTTCCTTTATGCGGTAGTTGCATTTGTTTCCAGTATGCTTTCTTCTTGGCATGTAATAAGATAATCTAGCTTGTTTTCATCAATAAAGGCTTGAAGCCATCTTTTCCATGAATGACCAATGTCTCTTCGTATGATATTCCTATGACGCGCAATTAAAAATTACGATATCCTGGCTAGCGTACAAACGCTTATAATAAACGATTCAAAATCTCAAAGTCCCCGGAGTGCGGACTGGAGTACTCTAAGTCCCTGGAGTGCAGACTCGAGTATAAATGACAAAAAATCTCCAAGTCCCCGGAGTGCGGACTGGAGTACTCTAAGTCCCCGGAGTGCGGACTCGAGTATAAACGACAAAAAATCTCCAAGTCCCCGGAGTGCGGACTGGAGTACTCTAAGTCCCCGGAGTGCGGACTCGAGTATAAACGACAAAAAATCTCCAAGTCCCCGGAGTGCGGACTGGAGTACTCTAAGTCCCCGGAGTGCGGACTCGAGTATAAACGACAAAAAATCTCCAAGTCCCCGGAGTGCGGACTGGAGTACTCTAAGTCCCCGGAGTGCGGACTCGAGTATAAACGACAAAAAATCTCCAAGTCCCCGGAGTGCGGACTGGAGTACTCTAAGTCCCCGGAGTGCGGACTCGAGTATAAACGACAAAAAATCTCCAAGTCCCCGGAGTGCGGACTGGAGTACTCTAAGTCCCCGGAGTGCGGACTCGAGTATAAACGATTCAAAATCTCCAAGTCCCCGGAGCGCGGACTGGAGTACTCTAAGTCCCCGGAGTGCGGACTCGAGTATAAATGATTCAAAATCTCCAAGTCCCCGGAGTGCGGACTGGAGTACTCTAAGTCCCCGGAGTGCGGACTTGAGTATAAACGACAAAAATCTCCAAATCCCCGGAGTGCGGACTTGAGTATAAACGACAAAAATCTCCAAGTCCCCGGAGTGCGGACTGGAGTACTCTAAGTTCCCGGAGTGCGGATTCGAGTATAAACGATTCTAAATCTCCAAGTCCCCGGAGCGCGGACTGGAGTACTCTAAGTCCCCGGAGTGCGGACTCGAGTATAAACGATTCAAAATCTCCAAGTCCGTTGAGCGCGGACTGGAGTACTCTAAGTCCCCGTAGTGCGGACTCGAGTATAAACGATTCAAAATCTCCAAGTCCCCGAAGTGCAGACTGGAGTACTCTAAGTCCCTGGAGTGCGGACTCGAGTATAAACGACAAAAAATCTCCAAGTCCCCGGAGTGCGGACTGGAGTACTCTAAGTCCCCGGAGTGCGGAGTCGAGTATAAACGATTAAAAATCTCCAAGTCCCCGGAGTGCGGACTGGAGTACTCTAAGTCCCCGGAGTGCGGACTCGAGTATAAACGACAAAAATCTCCAAGTCCCCGGAGTGCGGACTGGAGTACTCTAAGTCCCCGGAGTGCGGATTCGAGTATAAACGATTCTAAATCTCCAAGTCCACGGAGCGCGGACTGGAGTACTCTAAGTCCCCAGAGTGCGGACTCGAGTATAAACGATTCTAAATCTCCAAGTCCCCGGAGCGCGGACTGGATCTAAGTCCTCAGAGTGCGGACTCGAGTATAAACGATTTGAAACCTCCAAATCCCCAGAGAGCGGACTGGAGTACTCGAAGTCCGGTGTATAGACTTAATTACAAGCAGTTCAGACCTCCGAGTTCCTTGAATAGGAACTACGACGCAAATGACTTGGATATGTCAAGTCCCCAACATACGGGCTATGAAATATTCTAAGTGCTTGAAGCACCAAGTGGAGACTGATCAAATCCAGGGAAGCTCCCAAGCCATGTAAAGACGAACCAAGAAGTCTAGGTTACCCATAACAATTCAGATTTCAATCACAACCATAAAAGAAACTGAATAATAAAAGTCTTTTGAGAAGACAAAAGTGAAGATCAAATTTTATTCACAAAAAGCTTCCCGTTACAAAAACGTCCGAAGTCCGGAGCCAACAGCCTATTTACACAGCCTACAAAAATTAGTACATGACTTAAACTAGTTCTCGTTGAACGGGGACGACGGTCATTTCTTGTGTGTCTTTGACTTCTTCCCGGATGGTTCCTTCCCAGAGCGCTTACTCTTGGAATCCTTCCCTGACGGAGGGGTGACGACCAAAGATGTAGGGGGAACATCCATGGGCTGGGACTTGCCAGGAAGAATGACCTTCAATGGTTTGTGCAAGGGATCATCCAGGTCCACCTCACGTGGCTCAACCTTGACTGAGGCCGTATCTCTCTTCTCCTTCTTTTGCCGCTCCTTCATGCTCAACTCGGATGTGTGCTCAGAGGCGCCTGTGATTTCTATTTCAAAACTCTCCGAGGAAGATTTGGATTTGCCTTCATCAAGCGCCCCGATTAACTGAGCATCTGGACCAGGATCCCCGCCAGCTTGAGTAGCGTCACTCGCCTTTTTCTCCACCTCCTTCGCGGCATCGCTCCTCGGAGTGGGCTCGGGGTCAGAACAGCCTGCGCAGAAATCACGAAAAAATAAATAAACAAGTGTTAGAACACAACAACTTCTGAGGGAATGAGAAAGATCTTAGTGAAGCACAGAGGTTACTCACCAGATGCGGGTGGGTTCTCAGTCATCAGGGGGGTCTCACCCTCCGGGATGGGAGATAAAACATGAATGCCAAGCCCGGGGGCTTCCGGGTCATAGCCAACGTGCTGCTCGAAGAGGTCAAGTATTGGCCGACTGGCCGATTGAGTAGGCATGCGAACTGGGGGCACGACGCCAAAAGAGTCGGTAGCCACCTCTTTCCCTTTCCTGGAGAGAGAGCCTTTGTTGTAGATGGCTTTAGCCGCTGATAAATCTGAAGGCTCCTTCCCCCTCAGGAATTCTTTTATCAATGCTTCTTCGTCGACCTCATCGGCGCCGCTCTCAACCTTCCTAATCTGAATCAGGGTCTCCCATGCCTCGGCCAATGACTCAAGGTAGCCGTCGCCCAGAAAAGTTAGATCTCGATGCATGAGAACTCGAGCATTGAACTCAGCGATGAGCGGGTCAAATTCGGTCTTTATCTCCTCCCTGCCTTCTTCCCTGGCCGCCTCGAGGCGAGAGTCGATGTCGACAGTTGCTGCCCTTTTACCTTCCTCACGGGCCTCATTCCTCAGTGCCTCGATTTTGGAGAGATCGTCTTCAAGTTTCCCCTTTAGGAGTCGGGTGGCGACAATCTCATCACAATAATGTTGTGCCTCAACCTGGGCAGCCACTTTCTCTTTCCTCTCCTCGAAAAGTTGCTCTTCGAGTTCCTTAACCCGATAACTAAGTGTGTCCCGCTCCTTCTGAACGAAGTCTTTCTCCAAAGCTAATGCCCCACACCGTTGAACCGCTTCATCAAGCTCTTTCTTATGAGTCAATTCAAGGCGGGAAACAGCCTCGGCGGTGTCCTTAGCGCTCTGACGAGTAGCTTCAAGCTCGGACTTATAGGCGGCAATTTCTTCATCCTGGGCCTTAATTATATCCCTGTCATGAATAGCTTCAAGCCTTAGGCGGTCAATTTCGTGCTGGCGCTCCATAGAGACTTCAGAAAGTTTCTCAGCCAGATGGACGAACCCATCATGTTGCACGTAGACGTCATTGATACAGGCGATAGCATTTTGTTTGACATCTCCGGGAATAGGATGAATCGCCGGGAGGAACTTTAACCCATCAAAACAAATCTTCGGAAACTTAGCCTTAAGTTCGTTCAATCTCTCCGACACTGTCGGGTCTGTTACGGGAGCGGGAGGAGACGGCTTTGAAAGTTTGCCCTTCCTATGAGAATCTCGGGAGTGCCAGGTAGAAGAAGAGTCAGAGTGTTGGTCCCGGGGAGCATCAGAATGCGACCTCTTATGGCCACGTTTGTCTTTGCTTCGCTCCTGATGAGAAGAGGTCTCCTGGCGGTGTTCGGGCTGATAATAAGTTTTCTTCCAGGATGACGAGTCCCGGGCATGATAATCTCGTTCGCTGTCGCTGTCTCTGTCTCGGCGCTTCCCGAGGCCCGAGTCCCGACCAGACTGGCGTAAAGTCGACGAACCGCGAAGGCGGTCGTATCCGTGAGAGCACCCCATGTCACCTGCAATCAAACAATAGCGAATTAGCGAGAGAGCAGAATGGTGAAAGAAAAGTAGGTGCAAAGTGAAATGCATGTGTCTGTGTATGTCCTAGTGCTACCCCCCGACGGACCAGTGGCTTTGCTAACGGGAGTTCTTTCCCCTTGGATCGGGGCCGGGATGCCCGCATCACCCCTGACGGGTGAGCGAAACTTAAACAGCTCCGGGTCATCGAAATCATAGTCGAGCAAGTCGTCGGGAATGGAGAGGTTCGATAAGCCTTTCAGAGAACTTCCGACGCGCTGTGAAGAAGCCTCTTTCTCTGGCTGAACAGGCGTAGCTTTGGAAGTCCCACCAACCTTCTCTTTCCTCAACTTGCGCGCCAGCTCCTTTCTCCCCTTCGAAGGGGAAGATGACGTTTCGATATCATGAGCTTCAGCTGCAGGACCTAAATCCTCACCTCGCTTTTTAGGTGGCTCGCCTAGAATTTCCCCTTCTTCCGGTACTTCAAGAGAAGGGCGAACGGATGATTCAGGCAATTTTTTCCCTCTGACGGGCACGGACTTGGGAAGCGATACGCCCTTTGGGAGGCTAACCCGGCAGCCAGGGGCTAGCAAGCCGAACTTCGATAGTGACTCATTGGAAATGAGGGCTCGAATATTTCGCTCTTCAGCAGGAAGAGCTCTAATGGCGTCGACAACATTGGAGTACCCCCGGCCCTCGGGACGGGGGACGGGATCTGAAAAAATAGAACAGTGAGTTAGGAGAAGTTCAACCTCAATCGGGAACGGACATCAACTCAGAGAAAGGACTTACTTCCTTCAACCCACCGCCTCGCAAAGCGTTGGGGGCAGCGCACGTAAAACCACTCCTGTTTGTACAGGGCGAATTTGCTACTCCACGCGCTAGTGAAAAGTTGGCACTTCCGGTGTGGCTCAAGAAACATGTAAGAGGGGCTTTCTCCCCGTTTCTTGGTCATATAGATGTACCTTATGTCGCCGGGAGTTGGAGGCCTGGAGAAGACGGCCATGAAAAGCATGTACGTGCCATAAATGAAAGCGTGACCATTTGGATGAAGCTGAGACGGGGAGACGTCCAGATACTACAGCACGTCGCAAAGGAATAGATTGAAAGGTGGCACGCTACCAACCCAGCACATGAACTTGCTACACGCCGTATATCCCACTAGGGGCAGATGTGGGCGGTCATGCCCCGACGGAACGAGCACGTCAGCAAATGGAATGCCATGAATAGAACATATCTGCTTAAGAGCGGCCTCAGTGACTCTCGAAGCCTGTGAGTCAACTGGGTCATCCAGTAAAATCGACGATTCCAAAGTATCGGGAGCCCAGTCATGAGCGGGAGAAACTGACGGGTCAGTTGTGTCGGGGGCCGTTCGCTTAGAAGACGGCCCAGGTTTGTGGGAAAGTGTAGCAGAACTGGATCTTTTGGACATCCTAAATAAATAGCAGACCCAACCAAGCACCTGTGTGAACAATACTCGAAAAATAATCGACGTTAGAATTAACAACGCAGATAACCCCCCCGTGTGGTGTGTGAACTAGTGCAATCAATCGTGCATAAGCATTTAATATAACGTCAACCCTAAAAACATCGCTTCCGAAAACCGTCATCGCTGACCGTCTCTGAAAGCCTTCTGAATAACGACTGCAGTAAGAAAGTAGAGGTAATTATCCGATTATGCCAAGTAAAGACCAGTTATGAAATTGGGCAAGGAGAGTATGTTCAGCATTTGTACTGAGTTCGGCCGACAACCATCGTTCGGCTGAACCTCAGTTCGTACTGAGTTAGTGTTGTTCGGCCAAAACATGATTCGGCCGAAACAACGCCCGGCCTACCTACTGGCTCACACTTCCTCCCTAACCTTCTGACCCATCGTTCGGTCGACAATATGCCATGCCGAACCAAAGTTGAATCGTGTCCTAACATTCAACACGGCCTCCATACTTTCCACTCTTCCACCCAACTCTTTCCCGCGGCCTCATCTAATACATAGAGGCCGTGCCGAACCACAGCATCCCTCTCAAACAACGGAACGAACCCTATGAGGTGATCAACCCTCACCACACCTCCCTGCCTTAAGTCGCTCGGCCGTTGGGACGTCCAAATCAGGGTTTGGATCATCCACCCGCATAGCTCATTCGGCCATCGTTCTAACCTATCCCAACCGATCGAAACTTATCAAGGAAAGGAATCAGATGAAGGGATTTTACCTAGTTCGTGGATCGAGTGTTAGGAAGGGTTGAGAAGTCTGAAAAGTCTGATGGCTGGGGTAGATCGAGAGTGCAGAAGTGAAAGTAGAGAAAAAGGGGAAGGAAGAAGAAGTTGGGGTTTTATAAGGGAGAAGAGGAAGTCGAAGGGGTTCTGACCGGCTCTACCGGTCAAAACGGTCATGTTCGGACACCTCGGTTCGTCTAGCTTGGGCCCACTTGGATCTACCGGCACTTGTATTGTTCGGCCCGAATACTCGGCATACAAACTCACTCGGGTTAACATATGTCGTTCGGCTTTTCCTGCTAACGTCTGGCCTTCCCTACTGCGTTCGGCCAAGAGAGCCTTAAGACAACGGTGGTGACCAAGGATCAAAGCGCATCACGTTCGGCCACGTAATGCACTTTGGGGGGAAGTGTTTCCTAAGGAATTGACCAGGAAACCTAGTACTCGGCATAGCAAGGACGCTCGGTCAGAGAGGAGCACTCGGCATCAAGTATCGCTCGGCATCAGAAGAACGTTCGGCATTGAATGCCGTCCGGCCAAGACTAACGTTCGGCCTCCACGGTGTACTCGGTGTAAAGTGTGTTCAACAGTCAAAGGACACTCGACATCCAGAGCATGTTCGGCCAAAGGTGCGTTCGGCCGAAGTAAACATTCAGCATAAGACCGTTCGGCATAAGGATATCGTTCGGCATCTAGAGGTCGTCAGGCATCGAGAGATAGTTAGGCATTGAATGCCGCTCGGCCAAATAATATCGTTCGGCCACCAAAGTTTGTTCGGCTTTCTACGAACGTTCGACGTAAGAACGCTCGGCATCCCCGAACGTTCGGCCAGCAAGATGTTTCAGCATCCTCCTCAACACAACTGTTCCAACTGTTGCTCGGCCTACTCGTTCGGCACGAAGGTTTCTGTTCGGCATGCCATCGTTCGGCCTCCCTGGTCGGCGCGCCGTGCCTACACTCTTTGGACCGAGTTATTCGACTACCAGGCCCACTAGGGAAGTCCAACCCACTATCGTCTATAAATAGAGGGGCAGGGGCACAGAAAAGAGGGATGAGATTTCAGAGAACACAAGGGAGACTGTGCCTCATCCAAACCTCATCCAAGACTTCTACTTTTATTTCACAATTGTATTCGAATGCTTAAAAGCGGATTGTATCTGTAATCAAGTTGAAAGCGAAGAAATAAAGGATCAACTTCAAAGTGTACGTAGGCTACAACGCCGAACCACTATAAATTCTGTGTTCTCGTCTCCCGCATTTTAATTTATATTATCTTCTCCATTTTAATTTATCTTCTTCATTAATCTATCTACACAAACTCTCTAAGGGTGTTAGTGACCCATTTTGGCGCTAACACATACTAAAATTGAGCCGGAAGAATTTGAGACTCTGAAGAAATCTACTTTCTCCTCTTAGATATTTTTTGTTTTTATGTATGTTTTAATATATTTAATATATTATATGAATTTACAATTATTTCTATCAACAAAATTATCATATTTTTTTCACAGCTTCAGTCGACTGAATTAGAACATTCAGTCGACTTCATTCTTTTTACTACAATTTTTTTTCATGCAATTCAGTCGACTTAATCATAACCAAAATAAACTAAAAAGTTTATGGATACCGCCAGTCGATTGAATCAATATGCTTAGTCAACTAAACCCATGTTCTGAGAAATTTTTGGCCTCGAGTCATTATATAATCAACTGAATTACCACTTTTAGTTGACTGAATTACCTCGAGTCATTCCATCTATTCATTTTTAATCTCAAATTTTCACCAAACCTCTATTACCATTCACTCCTCATAAATTTTTCTTCAGTCTAATCCAAATCTCTACAAATTTCCATTTCTCATACTCTCTAAAACCCTAAACCATAGTGCCACCCAGAAGATCTAGACCTTCCTCCTCCTCAGTCGGTCCTTCCGAATCTCAAATCCGAAGTTGGCTTTACAACGATAGGGTTGTTCAAAGGTTTAATAGGATGGAGAACTCCAGAACCTTTGATGGTTCATTTGTGACATTCCTTAATTTTTCTTATTATGGGTTTCAAGATCTTGCAATTGAAGTGGTTTAGAATCATTGCTTGACTTTAATGCCAATAACTTGAAGATAAATCATCTCTTGATCAAGCTATTCTTTGCCAATCTCAACTTCGATCATCATACAATCCATAATCTCGATGATTGTGTATGGACACTTGTATGTGGTGTAAAAATGTTCTTACCCATCTTTCGAATTGAAATAATTTTACAATGTCCTTCAGAAGGCAAGAATTTAGACGAGATTGAAGTCGACATGGATCATCATGATAGAGCAAGTCATCCTTTTCTTTCTAATGATTTATAGGAACTCAAGGTAATAGGGCTCCGCCCAAAATAAAGATTTATACGTCGTGCCCTCAAACGCTCCATTATTCCTCGTACCAGAAGTTATGAGAAAATTATAAGAGAGATTTCCAATCGCTCTATGCGGTATGGGGTCAACGGCCAATGAATTAGGAAAAAATCATTTTCGACGAATTTCAAACCTTCAACCAAGGCCGCATGAAGACCATGCACCATGGAGCTTATATAATGAGGCTTATTCTTCATTTTGAAATCCCTTTGCTCGATTCAGACTTTACGGCAGTTAGCTCTTTCAACACAAGGACCTTAAGCCTTATGGGTCTTCCCAAAAACTTCCAAAAGTCATACAATCATCACTTTTGAACGTTGGAAAGAATTTGAAGCCTCGGGACAACCTCAACCTTCCACCCATCAACATACTACTACCGAAACTAGTTCTTCTTCTCAAGCTCCACGACAAGTAAATGAAACTGAAGAAATTGGACATTGGAAAGAATTTGAAGCCTTGGGACAACTTCAACCTTTCACCCATCAACATACTACTACAGAAACTAGTTCTTCTTCTCAACCCCATGCCAAGCTTATACAATTATCTCTAGAAACCAAAATACAATAGATATGCGACTATCTCGAGTTAAAAGTACCGTCACCAAGATGGATTCCAAACTCGATCATATTAAACAAACAAGATATGGGATGTGTTAACTTGTGGTTCATCCTCCTCTACTTCAGTGCATCTTCCTAAAGATTCGGGGAAACGACCGCAACCACGTTTCACATGGTCATCCTCTGGAGAAGAAGAAGGCGATGAAGAAGAAGAATAAGAGGTGATGACGAGGAAGGAGATGAAAGCTCAAGTGGTGATGGGGAAGAGTAAGCTGTTCTCTATCTTTTATTTTAACATTAATTAATAATGTCGTTGTCTTAACGTATGTTCTATTTTTGTTGGCTGTGCTACTTTGTGTTCATGTCTGTACTACTTTATGTTAAGTACTTCATTATGTTGTTGGTCCAAATGTTTTATGCTTGTTATAATTATTATTGTTGTTCGTATTGTGTGTTTGTTATTGTTGTATATGTTGTGTAGTTTGTCTTTGTTGATGTTATAAGTTATCATATGTTGTGTATATATGTTCCCATATATATCTCTCGTTTTTTTGTCGATGACAAAGGGGGAGAAGAAGTATTGCACTGCATTAACAAAATTTGCAGGATTACAAGATATCAACACAAATTCAAGGGGAGTTATAGATTATAGATTTTTTTTCTCTCGAAATTTATCTCATATGAAGTTGTCATCAATCAAAAAGGGGGAGAATGTTAGACTTCATGAATTTGATTCATGACAAGGAGCTCAAGATGAAAAGCTGACTATCAAATATTTGACAAATTTGAGTTTAAATTTGGTATGGTTTAAATATCTATTGTCTAAATCTTTCCTCAAGTTAAAACCTACACATTTTGTAAACACACAGTTTAGTCGGCTAGACCCTTATGGTCAATCGACAAAACAGTGTTATAAATTTTACTTAATTTTCATGACTTAGTCGACTAATATTCATGTTTAGTCGACTAAACTCTGCTATATTCAAAGTAATGTTTTTCTATTTCAACTCAGTCGACTAGATGATTATATTTAGTCGACTAAACATGTTCAAACTGCCCGATTTTCAAATTTCCCGAAGAGACACTTCTTCTTCCTGAAGTGGAATCTCCTCCAGGAAGAGTTGCAACGATTTTCTTTCATCAAAACTCTTTGCCAACTATTGTAATTCTTCATTCATTATAAATATACGTTTCATTCAAGATCAAAGACTTAATTTTCTACCCTCTACTCTCTTGAATATTAAGTTGTATAGAATTTGTGAAATCAAGTTTATAATTCTTAATTTCTAAAGAAATATATACTTCCTTTATCTTCACGGGCACATAATTTATACTTAAGGAAAAGATTATAGGAAGGGTATACTTCATTCGATAAATCTGTGTTGTAACAAAACACACAGATTCAAGAAAATATTTCATTTGTACCAAAGTCCTGTTCGGTTGCTTAGGCGGGAAATCTTGTTCAGTTGCTCAAGTGGTCAAAGTCCTGTTCGGTTGCACATGCGGTGTAAACCTATTCCTTTGGGTTAAGTGAGGGTTGCTAGTTTAAATCCAGAAGGAATATGGGACTGGATATAGAACGGGAATTCGAACCAGTATAAAAATCTCTGGTGTCATTTTATTTTATTGCTATATTTACTTACTTTATATTCCGCACTAGTAGTTTGTATAATATTCATATTACACGATCCTATAGTCTCTTTCATTTGGTATCAAAGCATAGGAACTTTCATAAATTGTGTTATTTTAATTAATAACGCCGTTTGAATTTATATACCTAAATTATTGATGTTTATTTGACCAAATATTTTTGATTTAAATTGAACTGAATATAGTAATTGGACACTCGTTTAGCGGGATAAAACACCGTTCTGCTAATTAAATTTATTGGACATTTGTTTAGCAGAATAAATAACCGTTCTGCTATTATTAACTAGATAATTTAAATTTGGACATTTATTTAGAAGAAATAAATCTCATTCTACTATTACCTTAGTATAGACATTTTTGTACCTTCCAATTGATTAATATTGGTTATATTGACAATGCATGTTAACTATGGATTAATTTACATATCTTATTTTGTGTAAATACCTGAATTATAACTTGGATAGTTTAATGGAATAAATGGTGACTTGATTAAGTACCATTGGAGTTGCTGGGCTCTTTCAAAAATTTGAAAGCAAAATTTTGAATCAAAGTTATTTTAAAGGAAATTTATTATTTATTAATAAGGTTTTAAAGATAATTCAGAATTGTTTAATAATGATTTAAAATAAATTATTTCGTTAGTTTGATAATTTAAGTTTTTAATTATAATTTAAGTTATTTAATTATATTAATTAAGTTATTTAATTTTACTGGTTTAAGTTATTTTGAATTGTTTAAAAAAAGTTAAATAATTAATATATTAATAATATCGAAATTAACTAATAATTATAGTAATAATGTTTTAAGGATAATTAATTATATATTTATTAACATTGAATTAGAGTTAAATATTTAGTTAATTTAATTTATTATTAAGTGTATTCTGAAGTTATTATTCTGAATAAGGTTTAAAAATAACTAAAAGGAGAATGCTAAATAATAATATGGTTGTTAAAGGTGTTTCAACTTATCAATTGTATCAAAGGAACTTTATTGATGGAAGTTTATGTAGGGAGTTTGTTAAAACCAGGGAAGTTTAAAAAAAGGGTTTTATAAATTAAAAGAGATCTTGGAAAAGGGTTTGTACATGATGTGGATATTTATAAAAGGGAAGTCTAATTAGACACAAAATATAGACACAATTGGTGACACAGTGGATCTTCACAATTGTATTGCCCCCTGATTTCCGCCTCCCGTATAAGGACAAAAATATTTAATGGCTGAGATCGTTTGTGTCCCATTTTGTGTCTAAATAGCCGCCTACTTTATAAAATGATTATAAATGGTTTGGTATTTATAAAAGAGATTGAGAAATTAACTTGGTGATTTTTGAAGAGTTTTATAAATAAATTTAGAAATCTATAAATGATATATTTATAAAGTAAAAGAGATTTTTGCATAGAAATGGGTTGTGGATAATTTATATATCCATTTTAAATTGATTTTTAATAGGAGTTGGTAAATATATTTATATCATTTTATAAGTATGTAAAAGTAGTTTTCCTAGGTTTTTTTTGAAAGTGAATTGGGTTTGTGAATATACTTATTCTGTTGAGATAAGTATATGGTTCTATTTTCTAATTATAAAAAATATAGTGGTTTGTGAATATATTTATCCTGTTAAGATAAGTATATAGAACCAATTTCCAAGTTCTTGGAAAGTGATGTTAAATCAAGTGAACTTAAGAGGCTTAGTGATTCCAATGGAAATGTAATCTCAGTTTGAATGTTTGTTTATTGATAGTTAAATAATGGACTATCAAAATCTGGACCAAAAAGTAACTTTAGAAATATCTAGGAGAAACACTTGAGTTATATGGAACAATCATCTCCGACGATGTTGTATTGTGCGTATAAATTTTGTTTCATTCTCCTAAGACAAATGATAAGGAAATCCATCCATTGAGGTTAGTTGATCTCTGTTCTTTTCTTTGTCTATTTATTTCCTAAAGAACCAGGGTTGAGTTTACCAAAATTATCGGGAGTTGTTACTAAGAGACCGGGATTAGATATATTATCCGAAACCACTTCGATCCAACTCAAGTGTTTTGAATTGAAGACATATCGAAGAATATGGAATCAAAGACAGAGCTTTGAAGTGCAAGAGCTATTTGCTATTAATCTAGAGGGATTTCCCAAAAAGGGTGTGATAGACATAGTGCCTTCAGTTTTGTACAGTCCCAAAACGAACTCGAATGAATGAATGCTAGCATTGCATTAATGCCTAGAGGGCAGTGTAGCATTCTAAGTGGAAAGTGCTATTTAAAGGTAAAACATAGCCTTAAATCATCAATTGAAAAATGATAAAAATTAGGCATGCAGCAGGGCTAAGTGGGTCACTCTCATCAGAGTATGATCATCCTAAATTTAGATCGATTACTATCTACTCATGTATGCTTCCACGCCCAAAGTGGGGTGATCATATTCGATACTACTAGTCAAGTGGTAGGTCTTGTGTGGCAGGGGTAGAAGATGTTTTTATCAGATCTCGATGCATTTATCTAGAGATGTACCATCGGAAGGTAGTTCATCATCTTGTCATAGTATGGAATCCATACTCCAATATGTGCCTTTACGGTTTTAGATGTGCCCAGCTATATTGGATCATGAGATGCAAGCATTCCAACTATTTTAATATCTTATTTTCACCCTTACATATTATTATAATATCAATGGATTTTTTTATAGAAAATGTTTTGGTTATCATAAGGTAAAAATCCATCCGTGTTTACGTGCGGTGTGGTCTTACGAGATACCTTTGATTAAAAAGATTTTACAATTTATAACAAATAAAATTCCTTGTGATATGAGTTTCTCATGCTGTTTTATTAGACTAACCTGGGCGTTGTTTTTCCTAAATGCTCGAGTCAGACCCAGTATGTTACAGATTAATTTGGATGCTTTGGAGCTTCAGGAGACGAGCTGGAGGCCCAGAGACATATTCACATATGTGGTTATTTTTCTGCTGCATTCATTTTTGTAATTATCAACAAGTGTAAAGATATGATGTTATAACTGTCCTGGCTAAAATATGTCAGTACACGCTGATTGATGTCTGTATATACATATATTACAGTTTTTATTGTGTGTAAGGATTTATTGTATATTATTCGTTCCGCTGTGAGATTCCATTTAGTTTCTTCTTATCTTCTTTCTTATTTCATTCCCTAACTATCCCCATTTCCGTTCAGTTTGAGTGGATCATGTGTGGTTGATTGCCCTCTTAAATTGTACAGAAAATTGGGTCGTTACAGTGTGGTATCAAAACGTGAGGTTAAGTGAGAACCTTGGCTTTGGTGGGGTAATTCATTAAGAGATAAGGTAATGGAATACCTTATTCTGAGTTTGAGTGCATATATAAGAGCGCTTATTTATTAGTACTATAAAACTATTTTATATTGTGTTTTTTGATCTATTGAGTGGCTTAAGAATGTTGGTCGATGCGTTTGGCTAACGTTATCGATAGGGGTTTCCTAAATACTCAAACAAGTGTATTCTCTAAAATATTGTTTTAAAATCGGTAAATGAAATAATTGTACCCATTTTATACATAAATAATAATTTCTAAAAAATATAGTTATTCTTGATTGTGTTTGTTTGTTAGGAAATGATAATATTCCATCATTATCATCTAGAATTTGATTAGTCGCACTCGCTCAGTTCTGAGCATTGACTATTGTTATTGATATATCTGGAATATTTTTTTTGAAATCCGGATTAAGTAGATAGGAAATTTTAAGAACATTGAAACGAACACTTTTGAATTTAGTTTCACAATTTGACTATAAGATGTTCATTGATAAAGGGGGTTAAAATTTGGTTTTGATAAGAATTGGTTATTAAAAGAAATTTAGAATATTTTGGAATATATATTTTAGAAATGATTTTATAAAAAATTCTATTGTATAAAATTGGATTTTTATTAAAAGGAGTTTATTAAAATAAAACAGGGATATTTCTGAGACAAATACTTGAAACATGACTTGTATAAGAAGCTGATTTTATAAGATTTTATTTATAAAAATGTCTTTTATTAATAAAAGGAATTTGAGAATTTAAATCCTGATGGTGTTGGAAAATGGTTTACTAGATCAGAAGATAATAACAATATTTGAAAATATTTTCGGGATAAAAATATTTCTAAGAATTTGCAAGGAGATATGAGCACTGAACTCACTTCGGTCGTTGGAAAA
Organism: Allium cepa; assembly: GCA_030765085.1. Taxonomy (NCBI): domain Eukaryota; kingdom Viridiplantae; phylum Streptophyta; class Magnoliopsida; order Asparagales; family Amaryllidaceae; genus Allium; species Allium cepa. The sequence continues at coordinate 468,192,939 of CM060935.1, forward strand.
TAATCTCGATAACATCGTCAGTGTTCATGTGACGACCCAATTTTTCGACTTCCGATGGTCGACATTAATACGTCCACTGTATCAAATGCCGCATAATCGAATGCCAAAAAATCCAATCGTTAGGGTTTAAGAAGAAGAAGATAGAAGAAGAAAACAAAAATCAACAATAGAATCTCACATTTCGCAGAGGAACAAATATAATAGATAAAAGAATAATCTTTAAAAAAAAGAATCATCTCTGTTAATACAAAACAACATCAGAGTTTACAATGACATCATCCAACACTAGGCATTTACAATAACTAATCCATCTTAAAAATAAACTTACAGCAATCCCAACGCAGCAGATAATACATAGTATAATGATACGTCTCGCCTTCCAGTTTTGCCTCCAGATCTCCGCAGCATATCTTTTATGACTTCGTTTCATAATAATGATAACCTGACTCTAGGCTGCCCGTGTGGAAAATTATGAACATCCAGAGTTTAGAAAGGGAACAATAAACTCTAGGTCAGTCATGGGACTGGTGTGAGATCTTAAAAACAGTTATCTTTAACAAAAAGAAAACGAAGGGGAATTAAAGAAATTCGCAATGCTTTTTGGAAAATGAAATTACCATAAGGCCTCCTGGCACACACACAATGCAATCGCACACTTGGGGGAGATTTATCCTTATGACAGCCAAAAATGCTTACTACGCAAAAATCCTTTTTAATATTATCATTAGTGCATAGTGCAGAAAACCTTTCGAAAATATAATATTGATCTTAGCCAGCATACGTACCATTATAGTATGCCTACTATAGCTACCACATTAGATGGCAGGTTATACAACTAAAACCGTACAAGACGTGTATTGGTGATTGGATTTCCAACAAATGGTCAGGCTAAGGAACTTCCTGGGCCATAGGGGTACGCCTCTGGAGGGACACCCCGAGAACCTAACCGGATCTCTGCCAATACAAGGATGGGTTACCTCTGTAACTAGGTAACCAATGACACGCGTATGCCATCCCTCGGTCGTTTGCCACCATTATCCGAGGATCCTCAACCACAAAGCAACAAACCATAGTATAATAAATTTGCAGCAACAACATAGGTAAAATATCTGGACCCCATACCATGATACTACCCTTTTCCAGAAGGAAATGACATACCCTCAGGGGGCGCTATCCCCAAAAAACCTTGCTGCATCTTTCCTGTTTCGACCATTCTGGGTTGTGAGGTCCGACGAAGTCTCGTCCACAAAGCTACGCTTTTCACAAAAGCTATGCTTCGATCAATAAATGATCAGCAACACTTCGTATGCCACATTAGCAAATTGGGAATGTATCACTTGTAACCATCAACTACATAACCTCTGAGCTCATACGCCTCAAAGGAGGGTGTTAAGCTAAGAGAATATAGTCTCTGCCACCAATAGAATTGTGTTTGATAGATACCAGCTTTACATCTCAAAGTGTAACGTCAGACACACATCCATACAAGTCCGTTCCGGGATCGAACGGAACCGAAGGCAATTCCAAAGAAGCCCTTGCAAATCCAGATATTCACTAATCACGTCCGGAGTCCCCATTACAAAGGATGATAAAATCGCTATACCGAAGCAACTCAGTGAAGAGACATTCGACAAGTAATCCTTTCGCTTTCAAAAATACCCGGTCTTCCACACCATCTTCAAATGCAATCCCATTTCGACGTATCATTATTCGGAATGGGTTTTATGACACAAGGTCCTCTCCCGGCTAATCCGAATAATGAGCGCTTTTTTTAAAAAGAAGTGTTCATTCAGATTAAAACAAATCACAACAAATTTGCACTTTGATCTTTTAAATAAAAGATCCACCATAATCACAAAGGTTCGATGTGGTTTTCGAATATCCATTTGGAATTCGACTCCCAGTCGCATCGAAAGTCAAATGCCATAAAAAGGCCAATATTGATAGTCGGTTATTTAACTATCAATCAACATTCGCAACAATCACCAAGATTTAAATAATTTTCCCCCAATTGTTTATTTACAAAATACCTTCGCAAGATAATAATTTTAACACTTCAACCATTTGAAAACAAATTTCAAATCACTTTCCACATTTCAATTCTATTGAAAACTAATTTCAAATCATTTTCTTTACGCGGAATATATTTTCAAATATTTATTTATTTCCACTAAAAATCCGATGAGTTCAAATACTTTAAAATAATTCAAATTACTTATCCAAACATATATACTTAGAAATATTTAAAATAAAAACTATTTTTAAACACTTATTTTAAAATATTAGTTATGAAAATATTATACTAATATTTCATATAAAAATTCAAGTCCAAACTAATTTTAAAATAAAACTAGTAGATGGTATATAACTATTTAAATATCCATTTTCTAGAACAAATATCAACTAAAACTTTAAAAAATCACTTCTACAATAAACTAAAATAAATCTTTACTTTGAAGATTTTCAAAACAACCTAAATAAATAATCTTCAAAATATTCTTTCCTTCAAACCATCTTAACAACTTCAATTTATATTTATAAACTATGTTGAAAACATACTCGGCTTTCTAGGGAAAGTACACCTTCCATTCCAAAATGGTTTATTCAAATCAATTTATAAATCTTTCTGGGTTTATTTAAATTTACGTTCCAAATCCGTAAATTCCTTTCCACACTTTTAAAAATAAAACAATATTTTTTTTAAAACAAATTTCCCTTTCATTTATAAATTCCCCATTTTGGATTTAAATTTTTAAATATCCACTGACTTACGATTTTCAAATCAATTCCCAAGTATTCACTTTCAACACCAAATCAATTTTCAAATTTATTTCCAATTTATTTCAATTACCAAGTCCAATTCCAAATTGATTTCTAAATTTATTTCAAACAACAAATAAATTTTCATATCAATTTCCCAAAGGTTTTTTTTAGCAAAGCTAAGCGGGGTTGGCTGGCCCCTACCAGTTTATTGCAAACACAATAAAAGTAATTTGCACCGTAACAAAACTACGGCACAAAGAAAAAAGTAACAAAGAAGAAAAGACCATAAAATGACAAAGGAAGCAAAACTGAGACAACAAAATCACAGCTAGTTCCACATTCCATAGGTAATATTCCCAAAGTCATACGTGCTGTTTCTCACACCGTCTCTGATTGAGTTAATAAGCTGGTTCCATATTTCAAATTCACTTTTGTTCTTACCATTGAAGACTCTTTCGTTCCTTTCTCTCCAAATAACCCGGATGAACTTTTTTAGGGTAAGCAGCAATATCATACTTGACTTGTTTTTCCATCTCGTGGCTCTGTATATATTGCACCACTCAAAGTTACTATTTCTGAATCTGCTACCACCCAAAGGTTTATTTTTAACACCAAATTAATTTCAAATCGATTTCCCAATTTATTTCCAAAACACCAAATCAAATTTCCAAATCGATTCCTAAAATTTATTTTAACCCCAAACTAAATCCCAAATTAAATTTCTTAAATTTATTTCAACTCCAAATTAAATCCCAAATTAAATTTCTAAAATTTATTTCCTTTTGAACTAAATTCCTTTATCTTTTTCAAATATTTAAAATCCACATTTTAAATAAATTCTTCAACCATTAAATAATATTATTCGAAATCCATCTATTAAACTTTTCCCATATTTTGGAATTTATTTAATAAGCTTTCGAATAAAATTTTATCTATTTAAATTTCTTCTTTTAAAATTCACCCAATTCTTTTTAATGAATTTGTTATAATTTTTCTACCCAAATTTGAAAATCAAATTTTTATTCATTTCTGGTATCCTACGATACCAAAAATATATTCGTCTAAATTATAGCCTTCGATGGTTTCAATCACGAATAATCACACAGATTATAAATAATCAACACACAACATACGAAACAAATTAAATATTTGAGGAATCCAGTTGGATCCCTCCAACCTGTTTCCCTGCATCCAAAAACGTTAGCACAACAATTAATACAAATTCCACTTCGAGGTGAAATATCACGGTATATGGGATTTATATAATATCATCCGCTATTATGCGGCGCATAGGGTCTCATCCGCTATATAATGCGGGAAATCAATCACTCCAAATACATATATAATACTAATTCCGCTTCGAGGTGGAATATCGTGGTATATGGGTTTATAATAATATCATCCGCTATTATGCGGCGTATATGATCTAAACTAATATATCTGATAATAAATTAATCATCCAAGCACACAATCAATAATTTGAAATTCAACTATTTAAAATTTAAATCAGAAAAATCTAATTGAGTGAGGAGATCTCACCTTTTATTATGCATGCATCCCATTTTCCTTTCCAACTTGATTTCACGATTTTTAAACCTTATATAAACATTTATACATTTCATTAATATTTGAATTAACCATTCAATTTATTACCATTTAATAAATTTAATTTACTAGTAATTAAATTTTAATTTAAACTAATAATTCCCCTAAAAAATCTTTTAGTAACTAATATATATATATATATATATATATATATTTGTAAAAAATAAAATAAACTAAAAACTCGTTTAAAGTTCCTATATATTTTCACTTCAAAGCCTTATCTGTAAATACTTTCTGATAACCTCTATATATATTATTTTTTTAATTTTGCATATACACATTTTTTTTCTTTTAAAAACAAGCTAAATAGAAAAAGAATATCTTACTGCTTGGTTCGAACAGAGCTGCCCCAAACTCTAAATCTCGAGCTTGCGACCATCGACGAACTTCCCATCCTCTTGACTACTCGAGTGCTGACCAATCAACACGAAACCCATCCGATTCGATTGCAAATCGCTGCCACCCATTCGACTATGCCTAAATCACCGAGCTCGAATGCGACCTCCCCTTTTCCAAATCATGCTCCTCTCCTTGAACGCGACGTTGCCGCCTCCATCTACTAGCCGCTGCCGCACGGTGCCCTTCCTCTTTGCGAACCATCTCGCTGCCTCGATTCGAACTTGCAGACGCGATTTGCCACGACCTCGGCTCGATAATTCGATAAGCGACGTTGATTATCTCAAGCCCTAATTATCGAAAGAAGAAAGAGCAAGTAAGGAATGAGGCCGCCTTTAATATTTTTTTGAGTTTAATTTTTCGTTCGTTTTTGAATAACTGAAGGGGAGAGGGATTTAATATCGAAGTTTCGGCCATTGATTTTTTGTTTGTTTTTGAAACGAAGAAGGATTTCGTTATTTTATTTTTCGTTTTGTTTTATTTCTTTTGAATGAACACGTGAGTAATTTTTCAGAGGCAACGAAACAAGTGTTATTCAAGAGGACACGTGTTTGAAGAAACGTGAAATTTGCCTTGTAATAATTATATTAAAATAAACATATATTTTAAATTTAAATTCAAAATCAAACCTCTTCGATAAACGCAACTCAAAATATCGATCTCCAATCGAGGCATGCTGCCAGGCGTTTATAATGTTAAACCCCTGTTACGAACGCAATGAAAAAGGTTTCAAGTCCAAATTCGATCGTTTGGAGAAGATAGCTTTTTTAATTCAGTTATTAAATTAAATTTTGATATAATTTTCAGCGCGTTTTTATGTCGTGCGATCACACGACAACTCCGAATGCTATGGAAATTGAAATCCGATTATACTACACTATTACAAATCCATGGAACTGGTTTCGTCGAAATCCGAAACTATGCTTCGGAAGGCTATTTTTAAATATCGATTTAAATGAATTTTTTTTTCAAAACTGAGTAAATCATTTTCAAATTCAATTCTGAAGCTTCTATTATCTTCAGTATTATCAATATGAATTTTCTAAGCCTTGAAAATATTTTTAACAAGCTTAAAACTGAAGATTCAAAATTTTACCCAACTTCAATAAATTAAATTCAAAAATTTAATTGCCAATTCCAATACTTCCAATACTTCGTTCGTCTTGGTCTAACTTGACAAATTTTCCATTTACTTACATATTTGGAATGAACTTCAACACTTTGTTTTTCAATTTCATTTTGAATCCATATCACCATTTTATTTGACTCAAATTTTCAATCTCAGTATTATTTTTATTCAGTTTTCATTCTTTAATTCTACTTGAATTAAATTTTTCCTTCCAACTTATTTTGTTTCCACATTTACCTTTTTATAACTTCTCTTTAAGTTAGATTTTACTTTAACAACTTTAAACTTTACAAGTTATCAACTTAATGATATTGCATAAATATTTTATATAACATTTCAGAGTCTTTTCAACCTTTCAAAATTCATTTTTGAAATAAATTCAAATTTTCTTTTGAATTCCAAAACCCCAACCAGTTCTCCAAACAACTTCCTTTCTAAAATAATTTGGTAGCAATTCCTGTCTTGGAAACTCAAAAATGAACATCGATGATGTCACGATCATCATCGGAATTATTTTCCAGCGACCGAAAAGAGTTTAGAGCTTATATCCCTTCAAAACCTTTTTCGAAACCTTTGAAAACCGTTTCCAACTCGAAAGAATTTAAATTTTTTCCAAATCTCCAATCTTTTCCAAACTTCAAAACTTTTTCAAATATTCCCCTGGAATTCGATTTCAAATTATAAATCACTTTTACAATTTATATTTGCAAATCCCATTTGTATATGGATTTTATTTCTCAACTTTTGATTATGATTTCAATTTCTTATTCAATTTCAATGATAATAATTTAATATTATCACTTCCTAACAAACAAGAAACCATATACTATATAATCTATGGAAATCATTCCTTTTATATACAAAAATAATTTGGCTAAAATTATTTCATTTACCCGACTTTAAAATAATATCGTGGCGAATTGTTCTGTACAAGTGTTTATAGATTTCTATCGATAGAGTTGTATAGACTATACCGACCAGAATCCATATACCACTCAGCAAACCAATCATCACAATACAAAATAATTTTATATTCACTAACAAATACGCGCTTATATCTATTATTACACTCAAACTCATTCTAGAGTACTACTGACTCTATCTCTAATGAGTAATCCCCACCAGAGCCAAGGTTGTTGCTTAACCAAATGCTCTGATACCAAAATTGTGACGTCCTAATTTTTCGACATTCGAAAGTCGACATTAATACGTCCACTTTATCAAATGCCGCACAATCGAATGCCAGAAAATCGAACCGTTAGTGCTTAAGAAGAAGAAGAAAACAGAAATCAACAACAGAATCTTACATTTCGCAGCGTAACAAATTTAATAGATAAAAGAATAATCTTTAAAACAAAGAATCATCTCTGTTAATACAACACAATATCAGAGTTTACAATGACATCATCCAACACTAGGCATTTACAATATCTAATCCATATTAAAACTAAACTTACAGCAATCCCAACGCAGCGGATAATACATAGTATATATATACGTCTCGCCTTCCAGTTTTGCCTCCAGATCTCCACAGTATATCTTTTCTAATTTCATTTTAGAATAATGATAACCTGACTCTAGGCTGCCCGTGTGGAAAATTATGGGCACCCAGAGTTTAGAAAGGGAACAATAAACTCCAGGTCAGTCATGAGACTGGTGTGATATCTTAAAAACAGTTACCTTTAACAAAAAGAAAACAAAGGGGAACAAAAGAAATTCGCAATGCTTCTTGGAAAATGAAACTACCATAAGGCCTCCCGACACACACACAATGTAATCGCACACTTGGGAGAGATTTCTCCTTATGACAGTCAAAAATGCTTACTACGCAAAAATCCTTTTTAATATTATCATTAGTGCATAGTACAGAAAACCTTTCGAAAATATAATATTAATCTTAGCCAGCATACGTACCATTATAGTGTGCCTACTATAGCTACATATTAGATGGCAGGTTATACAACTAAAACTGTACAAGGCGCGTATTGGTGATTGGATTTCCAACAAATGGTCAGGCTAAGGAACTTCTTGGGCCACATGGGTACGCCTCTGGAGGGACGCCCTGAGAACCTAACCGGATCTCTGCCAACACAAGGCTGGGTTACCTCTGTAACTAGGTAACTACTGACACGAGTATGCCATCCCCCGGTCGTTTGCGACCATCATATGAGGATCCTCAACCACAAAACAACAAACCATAAAGTATAATAAATTTACAGCAACAACATAGGTAAAATTATGGGCTCCATACCATGATACTACCCTTTTCCAAAAGGAAATGACATACCCTCAGGGGAGGCTACCCCCAAATAACCTTGCTGCATCTTTCCTGTTTCAACCATTCTGGGTTGTGAGGTCCGACGAAGTCTCGTCCACACAGCTACGCTTTTTACAAAAGCCATGCTTCGATCAAAAAATGATCACCTGCACTTCGTATGCCACATTACCAAATAGGGAATGTATCGCTAGTGACCAACAACTACATAACCTCTGAGCTCGTACGTCTCAAAGAAGGGTGTTAATCTAAGAGAGTAAATTCTCTACCACCAATAGAAATGTATTTGATAGAAACTAGCTTTACATCTTAAAGTGTAACGTCAGACACACATCCGTACCAGTCCATTCCGGGATCGAACGAAACCGAAGACACTTCCAAAGAAGCCCTTGCAAATCCGAATATTCACTAATCACGTTCGGAATCCCCATCACAAAGGGTGATAAAATCTCTATATCGAAGCAACTCGATGTAGAGACATTCGACAGGTAATCCTTTCGCTTTCGAAAATACCCGGCCTTCAACACCATCTTCCATTGCAATCCCATTTCGTCGTATCATTATTCAGAATGGATTTTATGACACAAGGTCCTCTCCCGGATAATCCGAATAATGAGCACTTATTTTTAAAAATAAGTGTTCATTCAGATTCACACAAATCACAAAAAAATTCCACTTTGATCTTTTAAATAAAAGAGCCATCACAATCACAAAGGTTCGATGTGTTTTTCGAATATTCATTTGGAATTCGACTCCCGGTCACATGAAATTCAAATGCCATAAAAAGGCCAATATTGATAGTCGGTTATTTAACTACCAATCAACATTCACAACAATCAAGATTTAAATAATTTTCCCCCATTTGTTTATTTACAAAATACCTTCGCAAGATAATAATTTTAACACTTCAACAATTTGAAAACAAATTTCAAATCAATTTCCACATTTCAATTCTTTTGAAAACAAATTTCAAATCATTTTCCTTACGCGGAATATATTTCCAAATATTTATTTATTTCCACTAAAAATCTATCGAGTTCAAATACTTTAAAATAATTCAAATTACTTATCCAAACATATATACTTGGAAATATTTAAAATAAAAGCTATTTTTAAACACTTGTTTTAAAATATTAGTTATGAAAATATTATACTAATATTTCATATAAAAATTCAAGTCCAAACTAATTTTAAAATAAAATTAGTATATAGGATATAACTATTTAAATATCCATTTTCTAGAACAAATATCAACTAAAACTTTAAAAAATCACTTCTACAATAAATTAAAATAAATATTTACGTTAAAGATTTTCAAAATAACCTAAATAAATAATTTCTCCAAAATATTCTTTCCTTAAAACCATCTTTACAACTTTAATTTATATTTATAAACTATATTGAAAACATACTTGGCTTTCCAGGGAAAGTACACCTTCCATTCTAAAATGGTTTATTCAAATCAATTTATAAATCTTTCTGGATTTATTTTAAATTTACGTTCCAAATCCGTAAATTCCTTTCCCCACTTTTAAAAATAAAACAATATTTATTTTTAAAACAAATTTCCCTTACTTTTATAAAATCCCCATTTTGGATTTAAATTTTTAAATATCCACTGACTTACGATTTTCAAATCGATTCCCAAATATTCACTTTCAACACCAAATCTATTTTCAAATTGATTTCCAATTTATTTCAATTACCAAGTACAATTCCAAATTGATTTCTAAATTTATTTCAAACAACAAATAAATTTTCATATCAATTTCCCAAAGGTTTATTTTTAACACCAAATTAATTTCAAATCGATTTCCCAATTTATTTCCAAAACACCAAATCAAATTTTCAAATCGGTTCCTAAAATTTGTTTTAACCTAAATTAAATCCCAAATTAAATTTCTAAAATTTATTTTTACTCCAAAATAAATCCCAAATTAAATTTCTAAAATTTGTTTCCTTTTGAAATAAATTCCTTTATCTATTTAAAATATTTAAAATCCATATTTTAAATAAATTCTTCAACTATTAAATAATATTATTCGAAATCCATCTATTAAAATTTTCCCATATTTTGGAATTTATTTAATAAGTTTTCAAAATAAAACTTTATCTATTTAAATTTCTTCTTTTAAAATTCACCCAATTCTTTTGAATGAATTTATTATAAATTTTCTACCCAAATTTCAAAATCGAATTTTTGTTCATTTCCGGTATCCGACGATACCAAAAATATATTCGGCTAAATTATAGCCTTCAACGGTTTCAATCATAAATAATCACACACAGATTATAAATAACCAACACACAACATACGAAATAAATTAAATATGTGAGGAATCCAGTTGGATCCCTCCAACCTGTTTCCCTGCATCCACAGACGTTAGCACAACAATTAATACCAATTCCACTTCGAAGTGAAATGTCGTGGTATATGGGATTCATATAATATCATCCGCTATTATGCGGTGCATAGGGTCTCATCCGCTATATAATGCGGGAAATCAATTACTCCAAATACAAATATGGTACCATTTCCACTTCGAGGTGGAATATCGTGGTATATGGGTTTAATATAATATCATCCGCTATTATGCGGCGCATAGGGTCTAAACTAATATAACTGATAATAAATTAATCATCCAAGCACACAATCAACAATTTTAAATTTAACTGTTTAAAATTTAAATCAGAAAAATCTGATTGAGTGAGCAGATCTCACATTTTATTATGCATGCAACCCATTTTCCTTTCCAGCCTGATTTCACGATTTTTAAACCTTGTATAAACATTTTATACATTTCGTTAATATTTAAATTAACCATTCAATTTATTACCATTTAATAAATATAATTTACTAGTAATTAAATTTAATTTAAACAAATAATTCCCCATAAAAACTTTAGCAACTAAATAATTAAACAATATATATATATTTGAATAAAATAAAATAAACTAAAAACTGGTTTAAAGTTCCTATATATTTTCACTTCAAAACCTTATTTGTAAATACTTCATGATAATTTCCATATTTTTTTTAAAATCTGCATATACACATTTTTTTTCTTTTAAAAACAAACTAAATCGAAAAAGAATATCTTATTGCTTGGTTCGAACAGAGATTCCCAAACTCCAAATCTCGAGCTTGCGACCATCGACGAACTTCCCATCCTCTTGGCTGCTCGAATGCTGACCAATCAACATGAAACCCATCCAGATTCGATCGTAAATCGCTGCCACCTATTCGACTATGCCCAAATCGCTGAGCTCGAATGCGACTTCCCCTTTTCCAAATCGTGCTCCTCTCGTTGAACGCGACGGTGCCACCTCCATCTATTAGGCTCTGCCGCATAGTGCCCTTCCTCTTCGCGAACCATCTCGCCGCTTCGATTCGAAATTGCAGACGCGATTAGCCGCGACCTCGGCTCGATAATTCGATAGGCGACGTCAATTATCTCAAGCCCTAATTATCGAAAGAAGAACGAGCAAGTAAGGAACGAGGCCGCCATTAATATATTTTTTTGAATTCAACTTTTGTTAGTTTTTGAATAACTAAAGGGGAGAGGGATTTAATATCGAAGTTTTGGCCATTGATTTTTTTGTTTTTGAAACGAAGAAGGATTTCGTTACTTTATTTTTCTTTTTGTTTTATTTCTTTTGAACGAACGAGTGTGTAATTTTTCAGAGACAACGAAACAAGTGTTTTTCAAGAGGACACATGTTTGAAGAAACATCAAATTTTCCTTGTAATAATAATATTAAATAAACATACATATTTTAAATTGAAATTCAAAATCAAATCGCTTCGATAAATGCAACTCAAAATCTCGATCTCCAATTGAGGCGGGCTGCCAGGCGTTTATAATGTTAAACCCCTGTTTCGAATGCAATGAAAAAGGTTTCAAGTCCAAATTCGATCGTATGGAGAAGATAGCTTTTTGAATTCAGTTACTAAATTAAATTTCAATATAATTTTCAGCGCGTTTTTATATCATACGATCATACGACAACTCCGAATGCTACGGAAATTAAAATGCGATAATAATACACTATTGGGGATCAAATGGAACTGGTTCGTCGAAATCCGAGACTGTGCCTCTGAAAGGTTATTTTTAAATATTGATTTAAACGAAAAAAATTTCAAAACTGAATAAATCATTTTCAAATTCAATTCTGAAGCTTCTATTATCTTCAGTATTATCAGTATGAATTTTCTAAGCCTTGAAAATATTTTTAACAAGCTTGAAACTGAAGATTCAAATTTTTACCCAACTTCAATAAATTAAATTCAAACATTTAATTGCCAATTCCATATTTATATTTTAACTTCAAGCTAAACCATCCTTCAAATGTTTAAAATCCATTAAATATTTAAATTTCAATTGTCCAAAATTCAGGGTCATCATAGTTCATTTTCGAGCTTCTAAGTGAGGGATTTCTACAATAGGAATTTGCTACGAAATTGTTTCAATAAAAACAAGATATTGATTTGATCCTAAAAGCATATTTTGATTTATAAAAGGAAATAATGTATATTAATATTTCAAATGATTTATAGGAAAAAGAAATAATATTTTACTTGAGGAACTTTAGGTATAAATAATATCTTGGAAAGGGTAATAATAGTTTAATTAAAATGTGTTCTTAAGTATAAATATTTTTGGAAGGAATTTTTTAAGAGAAGTGTGTTTTTTGATTTGTCTTGTGAATGAGTCCCAATTTGCTTTGTGATGATTGGAATAATCTTCTAAGCGACGATCAGCTGTTTTCTTCGACGACCAATATATTGCACTTTGTAAATTATTCTGTTTGTCATTGTACGATGGAAACTAGTTCAACCCAAACGAACCCAATGAGAGTTGGTGATAAATGGTTATTGGAGATATGATGTTTCAAAATGAAGTTTTGAAATAAAAAGTAGTAGTTTTAAATTAACTAGTTTGATTAGCTCGAAAATAATTAAAAATGGGTAAGAGGTGCATTAGAATGGTAAACGTTTCTCCTGAGTATTACCCTTCTAGGTAAAGGAATATATAATACAGTTTGATAGTACCTGGTTCCTTAGTTTCATTTTGGGGTTACTCAGGCTATATATATATATATATATATATATTCCGTAATAAAATATATGATATCATTTCAAAAAAGTGTTTTGAATAAAAATCCAGGTCTTAAAAATTCTTTGGTGAATTTAAAAGTAAAGTTGGAATTTTGATGGTTATGTATACCCTTAGGGTATGATACAATATTTTACAAGTTTTACAACCTAAGTTGTGTGGTATAAAATGTTTTCCAAAACAATAAATTTTAGTAGGAATAGAATTGGTTTTAGTAAAACCAATTAAGTGAGTGTGTAGGGTGGATATAGGTCATTTCTCTTCCATATAGTTTTGATCTAAAATTCAAGTACATGGTTATAGGTGTTTTACATCATTCCAAATAAAGATCTATTACTCGATTTTTTGACGGTGAGCATTTGATGAGGATTTTTTGTATAAGACTAAAGTTTTCTATCATAGCTACAACTATGTAAGGGGAGTAGAGTTTCCTAAGCATCGAGCCCGGTCGGAGTCCGCACTAGAAAATCGAGTTAGCGATGCTATTCGAAAATAAAGTAATGTAATCGAGTAGTGATCTATTAGATTTTGTATATGGATGATCTATGACCATCATGCAGACATGAATAGTATTGGGTGTTTGAATGGTGAAATTTCGGGAACGAAATTTTTCCGAGGGGGGAAGAGTGTAACGACCCGTATTTTTTGAATCTTTAAATTTGAATATTTAATTTCTCATTTGAAGTAAATTATTATCTATTTCAAATTAAGACCTGATTTTTAATGAAGTGTTTTTAATTTAATTTATAGAATTTTTCCATAATTTTTAATTTTAGAAAATAATAAACCTTTGTTTGATGCTTTTTATGTCAAACATCGACATTTTCGAAATTTAACATAATAAGTTAACTTGTCTATTTTATTGTTATTTTATGATCACATCATAATTATGTACGTGGCCGTATTTTATTTTTTCATTAGTGGCACAGACGTGAACGTGATATGGCATGTCGGGATATCGAAAACAAACACACACATACATATGCACATCTAATACACACCTTTTTTCCCCATAGCCACCATATTTTCTCAGCACACATTCCCTTGTCCCAACTAATTCACTTCATGATGATGATGGCAACCATTTTGCCACCTTGTCCAAGATGATCAAGTGTGCATGCGTGTGTGTACGTATGTGTGTGTATATTCATACATAAGAGCTCCACCTTCTCTCTTCTCCATTTTTTTTCCTTTTCTTTGTTTCCCATTAACAAAAAATTGATTTTTCCCCATTTAAAAACCACCATCTCCCAATCCACTCATAATTAGTCTTAGCAACTAAAATGAAAGTTGTTTGTATCGGTCTGTAAAATTTTTAGGAATCGACAGCACCTGATTTCACCGAGAATTAATTGAGTTATCATCGAAAATCAAAAAGGGAAAATACTGTTCATAGATTTCAAAAATTAAATTCTCTCGTTTCGCTTCTAATGGATCGACACCATATGCTTCGTTAGGATCGTATGATGATGTAGTATATTTAGGGGAGTTTCGACGAATGGTCATGGACGTTGATCGAAGACTAGGTTTGATGAAGGATGTTGATTTGGTTGTCGATAGGCGGAATGGAGTATGGCGTTGGGTTCATGGAGGAGATAGGCACCTTGCGGTCAAGTTTAGAGAAGTTCGATGACAAAAGTTATCATGTACAGTAGGGGCCTGGACGCAATTTTTGATTTTGGATGTCCTATCGGAATTGGTTCTAGGGGATCGGAGTGGGTATCGTGGTGGTCTTTGCGAAGAGCATGCGAGGAGGGGCTTAGAGATAGCCTCCGTTGGTCGAATAATGACATGAGTTGATGGTACACGAGCATGCATGAACTTGTTTCATGTATAAGGATGTTTGGAGGATTGGTGAAGATGAAGTCTTATGCATGTGGGTTTGGGTGTGGAGCATGTGGGCTTAGCCCGTTAACATTGGATGAGGATTTTAAATTGGTTATTTAATTATATAATTTAATTTTTCAAAATTTTGAAGTCCTATATCTTGCTAGTATGTGATTCGTTTGGCACATGGATTTTTGTGTTGTACTCGTGTAGACGAGTATAACGTGGTAGTATAACTTATTAATAGCTTTGGACAAGTATAAATTTATGATATAAAAACGAACAAGATTTAAATTACATTATTTTAGTTAACAACGTCATTTAAATTCATCTACCATTATTGATGTTTATTTGGCCAAATAAAATATCATTGAGTTAAATTGAATTGAATATGGTAATTGGATATTTGTTTAGCGAAATAAATCACTATTTCGCTAATTAAATTAATTGGACATCTGTTTAGCAGAATAAATCATGGTTCTGCTATTATTAACTGGATAGTTTAAGTTTGGACATTTATTTAGTAGAAATAAATCCCATTTTACGATTACATTAGTATAGAAACTTTTGTTCCTTCCAGTTGATTAATATTGGTTAAGTGTTATATTAATAACTTCTTGTTAATTGTGGATTAATTACATATCTGATGTTATATAAATCACTGGATTATAAATTGGATAGTTTAATGGAATAAATGATGACTTGATTAAGTACCATTGGAGTTGCTGGCCTCTTTCTAAAATTTGAAAGCTAATTTTTGAATCAATGTTATTTTAAATGATATTTGTTATTTATTAGTAAGATTTTAAAGATAACTAATAATTGTTTAATAATGATTTAAAGTAAACTATTTCGTTAATTTGATAGTTTAAGTTTTTTAATTTTAATTTTAATTTTAATTTAAGCTATATAATTATATTAATTTAATTAATTTAATTACACTAATTTAAGCTATTTAATTTTACCGTTTAAGTTATTTAAATTACTTTAAAAAAGTAAATTAATCAATATGTTAATAAAACTGAAAGTAACTAATAATTATGGTAATGATGTTTTGAAGATAATTAATTAATTATTTTATTAATATTGAATCAGAGTTATTTGTTAGTTAGTTTAATTTATTATTAAGTATATTCTAAAGTTATTATTTCGAATAAGGTTTAAAAATTATTAAATGAAGAATGTTAAATAATAACCTGGTTATTAATAGCATTTTAAATTATCAATTGCATCAAAGGAACTTTATTGATGGGAGTTCGTATATGAAGTTTGTTAAAACTAGGAAAGTTTAAAAAAGGGTTTTATAAATTAAAAGAGATATTGGAATTGGAAAAGAGTTTGTAAACGATGTGGATATTTTCAAAAGGATTATAAATGGTTTGGTATTTATAAAAGAGATTAGAAATTAACTTGGTGATTTGTAAAGAGTTTTATAAATAAATTTAGAAATCTATAAATGAGAGATTTATAAAATAAAAGAGATTTATGCAAAGAGATGAATTGTGAATCATTTATATCTCCATTTTAATATGATTTTTAATAGGAAATATCTCTAAGTGTTGTTGAATATATTTATACCATTTTATAAGTATGTAGAAGTAGTTTTCCCAGTTTTTTTGAAAGTGAAATAAGTTTGTGATTATATTTATTCCGTTGAGATAAGTGTATGATTATATTTTCTCAGTATAAAAAATATAGTGGTTTGTGAATAAATTTATCCTATTAAGATAAGTATATAGAGGTGATTTCCAAGTTCTCGGAAAGTGATGTTAAATCAACAAAAGGTAAACTTTAGAGGTTTAGTGATTCAATGGGAAATGTAATCTCTGTTTGAATGTTTTTTATTTGATAGTTAAATAATGGACTATCAAAATATGGACCAAAATGTAGGTTTGGAAAAATCTGAAACACGTGAGTTATATGGCACAGCCATCTCCGACGATGTAATACTATGGATATAAATCTCGTTTCGTTCTCCTAGGACAAACGATAAGGAAATCCATCCATTAATGGTTAGGAGGTGATCTCTGCTCTTATCTTTGTTTGTTTATTTTCTAAAGAACCGGAGTTGAGTTTATCGAAAATTATCAAAAGTCATCTCGAAGAGACAGGGATCAGATATGTTGTCCGAAAACCACTTTGATACAACTTAAGAATTTTGAATTGAAGACATCTTGAAGAATATGGAATCAAAGACAGAGCTTTGAAGTGCAAGGGCTATTTGTTATTAATCCTGGAGGAATTTCTGAAAAAGAATGCAATAGGAATAGTGCCTTCAGTTCCGTTCAGTTTCAGAACGAACTCGTATGGCTGAATGCTAGCATTGCGTTGATGCTTGGAGGGCAGTGTAGCATTCGAAGTGGAAAGTGCTATATAAAGGTAAAACGTAGCCTCAGGCTTCATCAACTGGAAAATGACAAAAGTCGAGCATGCATTAGGGCCAAGTAGATCGCCCCCATCAGGTTATGATCATTCTAAATCTTCATTGATTATTATCTACTCTTGTAAGCTTCGATGCCCAAAGTGGGGTGATTATATTCGGTACTACTAGTCAAGTGGTAGGCCAATCCTATATGGCAAGGGTACAAGATGTTCTTGTCAGACCCTGATATATTTTATCTAGAGATGTACCATCAAAAAGTAGTTCCTTACCTTGTCATAGTATAGAATCCATTCTCCAATATGTGCCTTTACGGTTCTAGATGTACCCAACTATGTTGGAACTTGAGGTGCAAGCATTTCAGCTATTTTAATATCTTATTTTCACCCCTAGAAATTATTATAATATCACTGTATTTTTTATAGAAAATGTTTTGGTTATTGTAAGGTAAAATCCTGCTTGTACGGCGTGGTATTACGAGATACCTTTGATTTTAAAAGATTTTATAAGTTATAATAAATAAAATTCCTTGTGATCCAAGTTTCTCACATTGGTTTTACTTGACTGACTTGGGCGTTGTTTTTCCTAAATGCCTGGGATAGACTGAATATGTTACATATTTAGTTTGGATGATTTGGAGCTTTAGGAGATGAGCTGGAGGCGGCTGAAATAGGTTTTGTATACTCTGATTGATGTCTATATATATACATATATTACAGTTTGTTTTATGTAAAGATTTGTTGTATATTATAGATTGTTCATTCCGCTGTGAGATTCTGTTTAGTTTCTTCTAGTCTTCTTTCTTTCCCTAACTATCCTTCTTTCCATTCAATTTTAGTGGATCGTGTATAGTTGATTGCCTACTTAAATTGTATGGAAAAGTAGATCGTTACGGGTAAGCACATGGGAAACCGAACAAAAATAAATGTTTCTCATTTTGAGCTTTCCTTGGGTAAACTTTTCTCCCAAAAATATAGGTTTTTGGTTGCATCGTGGTTGTTAGATTGGATCGTAGGAGATGCTTGCTACACTTTTTACCATTATTTTTGCACTCATATAGAGATTTATGTATATTTAGGATGCTTGCATACATGCCTATATGTCACAACCTTGCATTCATGCTAGGATTGAGCTCACCTATAGTATGGTTGCATACATAATCACATTGAATTTTTGATTGAGTGGATGGTTGTGTAGATTATTTTAAATAAACCGGTCGTATGACATAGTTGTTGAATGTACATTACACCATCCTTCATTGGTGATTTTGGAGGAATAATCCTTTTTAAGGGGGAGAATGTAACACCTCGTAAAATTTAATAGGAAAACAAGTAATTAAAATAAGGCCAAAATGGAAATTTTGTAAATGATGGAATTTGACAATGGGAATTCCATCATTGCGTCCACGATGATTTTCTGATCAATTTCCATATATAATATATAGAAATCGAAGTTAAAATAAAACTGTTATAAGTGTTTGAAGTCTTGAATTTAAAATTTAGATAATTGAATTTGAATTTAAAATATGAAGTTTGAATTTGAAAAGTTAACATTAAGCGAGGCATAACGTATAAGCAAGGGTTTAAGTTAACGTGTGATTGATTGGATTAATTAGAGTAATAAATAATTAATTAACAAATTTAAATAGAAGAAAATAAAACATACTGTCATAGCTAGGGAACCGGTCAATCGCTAGATTATAACCAGTCCACCACGATCGACCGGTGGGTCGAGGCAATTGACTGGTAGGAGGCAATAAAGTCGGTGGTGGCTAGGGTTTTTTATTATTTTAAACATTCCAATTTTTTTATTTTTAATCCAACGGTTCTCACTTCTTCTTACCTCTATAATAAATCCCTAGACCTTCTCACTTCTCTACACAAATTTTATAGCAATAGTGAAGCTCCCTCAAAATCTCTCCCCTTAGGGTTTCAGAAACAACAAACTTTTCTGGTAAGTAATCCAAGTTTCTAACCTCTAGTTTAAATTAATTCTTCTTCTTGCTATTTTCTAGTTTCTAAAATCTAATACACACACATACAATCTATTTGTCGTATATGCAAAAATGGGAAGATTTAATAGAAGATTAGAAATGGTATAAATCAGATCTCTTCTTATTCTTCTTCATTAGATTTCAAAATCAGTTAGGATTTTCGGGTAAAAGGTTTAGATGTTAATTCTTCTGCTTTCGGACGTCATTCCTCTAGTTTTTGATTATTAATCAGTTTCTATATACAGTTCACTTTATTGTATAAACAGGGAGATCTGAAAGAGAGTTAGGCAAGGTTGAATAAAATTTAGTTAGGAAACAAATAATTCTCCGTGAGTGGAAATATCAAGTTTTTCACATTTTTGTAATCGAATAGTATTTAATTGGATTTGATGCATGCCTTGGGAAATTTTGGTAAACGTAAACATAACACCTAGAATTTCCCTTAGTAAATATAAATTTTTGTATATGTTAGAATTATAATTGTTTTTGGTATTGGTATATTAGAATCTAATTGTTAGAATTAAATAGTCTATAGTCAATTTAACCCATTTTCCCTCTTTTGAATTGAAGTATTAAAGGGTTCAAAAAGAAAATAAATTAGAAATTGTGTGTAAAATATGAATTGAATTGTTTATAGTTTTCATTGCTTATTTATACCACTTAAATAAATAAGGAATTCCTTTCTCACTTCAAAATGTTGTATACGAAGGTTGAATTGAACATAGGCGATCTAATTTTTAATGATCTGTTCTTTAAAATAGACAAGGGATTATAATGTATTAATATGGGATAAGTGTAGATATTCCATGTTTTTACAAATTTATTTAATTTGGCTATAGTAGTAGCAGTTCTTATAACGATCCCACTTTTAAGTCAAATTAATTTAGTACTTGATATAAATTTTTGGATTAAATTGTATATTTATTTGAATTTTTTCCAAAATAAATATCTTATAAATAAATTGGAAAAACTCTATATTTTATAAATTAGTAAAAATTTGTTTCCTAATATTATAAAATATATATGTGTATATACACTATGATTTAAAGTTATAATTTGAATTTAATATAATAAATTTTCAAAAGGGCTATTTAAAGGGTAAATTCTAATATATATATATATATATTAATATATATATTTATTAGTATATAATTTAGTTTTAAATCATTTTCTTTAATATTTTAGAAATATTTATAAAAGGAAAAGTATTTATTAAAATTGAAAATGGAATATAAATATATATAACTAAATATAAACTAATATATACTATATAAAATTATTATTAATATATGTAATTTACAAGAGTAAACCCTTTATAATGTAAAATGACATTTGTAAGATAAAAATATTTGGATTTAAATATTTGTAGCTCATGTGTGCTACGAATTAACAAGTGTTAGTTTGAAAATAACAAGTGTCATGTTGATTTATTTTCTTTTTTATTTTTGAAAATTAATGAATAAAGAGGAAACAAAGCTATATATATTCCACTTCTCCTCTTTTCCTCATTTATTTTGATCTATTCAAAACTAAAACAAGTTCAAGCCTGAGAAGGAAAAAAATTAAAACCACAGAAAAGAAAACAAAATCAAAACCTGAAAAACAGTAAACAATTTTTCAAAAATCAAAACCTAGAAGCAAACCAGTGAAGTACAAAACTAAATCATACAATCTCAAGCTTGAAGTAAAGTTCAGATTCAACTACAACTTCAATCTGAGCAATAACTTTAAATGTAACAAGAACTAGATTCAACTCAACAATCAAGCAAACAACATATATCAAAGTTTTCAAACTCAAAAATAACTTCGAACTCCTCTGTTTATATTTCTAGGTGAATAAACTCCCTTTTTAAATCTCAAACATGTTTACATGTGACAAATATTTTAAGATATGTTGTTATAATGTTTGTATGGATTTGAAATATGCCCGTGTGTTATATATATATATATATATATATATATACATAAATATGTGTGTGCATGTCTGGGTATATGTACATATATATGTGCGCTGTTGATTTATAGGTTCCAACCATTAAATAAAAAGTTCAACTGCTCTTCATCTAATCATTTTTAGGTTATGATTTCTAAATGAAAAAGGATTATAACAATGTAATTTCATTTCTAAAAGTAATTGCAAATGGAAATACTCAGTAGATATTCCAAAAATAATACATTATTGTGAAACCTTTGAAAAACAGAAAAATGAAACGTTTTAATTTCATGATTTGATTAGATAACTAGACTCGAATTAGAAAATAAGGATTTTAGAGAATCATTTCAAGATTTTTAGTTTAGTAAATCGTGAGAAATTATGAGTTGAACGGGATTTGCATTTTTGTCAATTTTTAGTGATCGACGATGAATTGTGAGTTGTGTTTGATGTCGAAGATAGCTGGAAGGAAGAAGATCATAGGAAAAATAATGATTGAATTTATAGTTCGTCATGGTGACGGAATGTAACGTTTCGGATTTTGCCCGCTCGAAAATCGACATCCATACTTCTTTTATATTCGAATGCCATAGATTCGACCGTTCAAATCCGATTCGCCGGAGCTTATAACAATCATTAAGTAAATAACACAGCGGAATAAAAGAATAATACATTGATATACAGCTTTGATACAATATCTGATACAACAGATAATCCAGTAGATATCAATATACATCAGAGATGATACAATAAAATAGCAGCGGAACAAATAACTCTAAGATAGTCTTCAAGGAAGAACTCCAAAAATAACTGTAACTCCATTTCCAAGAATCAATCCAGAAATAGCAAGAACTCCCAATAACAATGCACCAAGATAACCAAGACTGGTGCGATCCAAAGACTGAACTAACTCTAGATAATCTGTTAAATCTAGCTATCTGAAAAACCCAACTCTAGACTGCTCGTGTAGAGAATAATGAGCACCCAGAGTTTAGGAAAGAAAACAATAAACTCCGAGTCAGTCGTGGGACTGGTGTGAGCAACAAAAACAGTTTATCTTTAAACAATCAACAAAAGATTTTAAAGTCAATTCGAAATGCTTTTGAAAAATGAGACTACCATAAGGCCTCCCGCACACACACACAATGCAAACGCAGAATCGGAGGAGATTTCTCCTTATGATAGTCAAAGATGCTTGATACGCATTTAAAATAACATTTGATATTATTATTAGTGTATAGTGTAGAAAAATTCATTTCGAAAGTAGAATATAAATCTTAGCCAACATACGACCATTATCGTATGCCTACTATAGCTACTATCCAAACAGTGGTGACCACCATAAGTGAATAGCAGGTTCTACAACTAATACCGTACAAGTCACGTATTGTTTCATTGGATTTCCAACGAATGATCAGGCCAAGGAACTTCCCATTGCCACATGAGAATGCCTCTGGATGGACATCCCCGAGAACCAAACCGGATCTCTACCAACACAAGGCCGGGTTACTCCTAACTGAGTAACAACTGACCGAATATGCCATCCCCCGGTCCTTTGGGACCTTTATCAACCGAGCGCTCGTAATCAATTCACACAATCATAAAGTGTTTTCAACATGAGTAAGTATCTGGGCTCCATACCATGATACCACCCTTTTCCAGAAGGAAATGGACACATCCTAAAGGGTGCTACCCCTCATAACCTTGCTGCTTCTTTCCTGTTTTGACCATTCACGGGGTGTGAGGCTCGACGAATTCACGTCCACAAAAACATACTTTATACAAAAGCCATGCTTTGGGTCAACAAATGATCAACACAATGATCACTAAGATAGACGATCAAATAAATGATCCTATCACAAATAATCAACACAATGATCATTTCAGCATCACTCAGCATGTCACATTACCAAACTGGGAATATATCGCTGATAACTTCAACTATATAACCTTTGAGCTCGTACGTCTCAAAGAAGGGTGTTAAGCAAAGAATAAATTCTCCGCCACCAACAGAAATATATTTGAAAGAAATCGGCTTTATATCTCAACTTGTAATGTCAGGCATACAATCCATACAAGTCTGTTCTGGGTTCGAACAGAACCGAAGGCACTTCCAAAGAAGTCCTTGAAATCCAGATATTCACAATCCCGATCGGATTTCCCATCACTTAGGGAGTTTCTATACCGGCGCGACTCGGTGCAGAAACAATCGATAGGTCATCCTATCGCTTTCGCAAATACCCGGTCTTCATCACCGGTCTTCAAATGCTATCCATAACGTCGAATCACATATTCGGAATGGGTTATACGACACAAAGGTCCTCTCCCGGCTAAACCGAATAGTGAGCGAAAATATTTCAAAAACAATGGATAATGGGATTTCAATTAAGTCACAACTTAATAATTCAAAACTTTCTTTCAAATGGTTTTAATCCAATTACCATTTCGATCTTTAAACAAAAAGATTCATTTTCACAACCTTTAACGGTTTAAGCAATTTTCACATTTTTATCTTTTACACAAAAGATTCATTCACCGATTTTTCAAATAAATTTTCATTTCAATTTGATTAACTCGTTAAATCTTTAAATCAAAGATTTAACTTATAGCCTTCAAAACAATTCCATTTCAATTTGATTTAAACAAATCATCATTTAAATCTGTTAAAAATAAACAGATTTAATTCATAGCTTTGAAAAAGAATCATCTATAACTTAGGAAAATCCTTCTCTATTCAATCTTGAAATTCCCCTAATTAACTGGAATCTCAGTTCTTATCTAAAAGTGTTTATCATTTGAAAACAACAGTTTTCATTTTGGAAATCTGATTTATTTATACGAGTTGAAATCCTTGGGTTAAATTCAAATTCCCAAAACAATACTTTAAAAATGGTTTAACTCATATATAACTAGTATAATATCGTTAATCCCTAGTTTCAAATTTACAGAATTCAATTTCAATATTGAATTTAAATTTAAATCAAATTATTTAAATCCCAAAACTTAATCAAGTAATTTAAAAATAATAAATTTTATCTTGAAATTTCATTCTAAAAGCTTTTCACATTTATTTCGATTCCATTTCCAAAACATTTGAATTTAAAAATTCAAGTTTAACTATTTCAAAAATCTGCGACTTAATCGATTTCCTCGTGAAATCCATAATTGTGTGTGTATGAGTGTGGTTCAGGGTTATACACAGTAGTGCAACATCATACAATTATCACAGATCAAAACACAGAAATATGATTGATAAGCGATATAAACTATAACGCTTATCATACATTCACAGATTCACAGATATAAAATATGAATGCATCATAAATAATTACATTCATCATAGATCACGCTAAATCAATTCATAGCACAAAACATAGCATATCAGAGATATCGAACAGTTCAACTATCAATAGAATTCAGATCTCTATAAGTGAACTCAATTATATAATGATCTGATAAACTTAAATCAGATGGGTAATCAGATGGGTCATCAATGTGGTTAATTAACACCAATCAATTCCAAATCATTTGATAAATTGTCCTTTAATCATTTATTTATTCAAATTAATCAACCTTAAAATTTTTTAAATAATTAACCCTCAATAAATTAATTATTCTTAATTAATTGCAATAATTAATTTATTACGCTATCCTTAAATTAATTATTGCTTAATCACTTGATTAATCAGTTTTTTTATCATTAATTTATATTTGATTAGTAACCCTTAATTTACAAATTAATTATTCCTTACTTAATTTAAACTTTTAATTACTTATTCAAATTAATAAACTATCCATTTTATTTTATTTTATTTTTTTTAAAAATTTTCATTAACTTACAGTAGCATTCATAATTTTTTTTTTATCACTTACAAATATTTTTGAAACCATTTATTTTAAATTTACTTTTGAACTTCATTCTAAATATTCAAGTTTTAAAATAAAAACTAACTTTTAAAACCTTTAAATTTACAAGTTAAAGTAATAATTTATTTACTTCAAAATCTGGGAATTTATTTTAGGTTTAAACTTTAAAGTTTATCTTGCTATAAATTCTTCATCTACAAATTTCAAATCTATTTTTAAATTCAATTTTCTTCAAACATTTAATTGCTTTTGAGTTATTTAAACCAATTTAAACTTTTAAACTTTATTTATGTTCAAACTAAATTTTAATTCAAACTTGAATTATATTTATATTTTGGTTTACAACTCAATTCAAAACCTGGATTTATAAGTTTAAAATTAAATTTAAAAACCTGACCCAGAAAACAAGTTCA
Source organism: Allium cepa (assembly GCA_030765085.1). Lineage (NCBI taxonomy): Eukaryota > Viridiplantae > Streptophyta > Magnoliopsida > Asparagales > Amaryllidaceae > Allium > Allium cepa. Next base: position 468,218,637 of record CM060935.1, read on the forward strand.
GGTTTAAAGACCTGATAACAAAATTTCACGCGTACTTGTTTAAATTTTTGCTCCGAGTAAACTACTCAAATCTCCCGAGTATGCTTCGAGTCAACATACGCGAATCACCCAGCTTCTTCTCTGTTATACCCATTTCCAGAATCTCCAACTCGTGCACTAGTGCACGGTGCACGTGCTCCTCCACCAGAGCCACCTTCGGCCAACGCTGTCCATCCTCCCCCATCAGCTATCTCCCCTCATAGCCATTTCGATCATCAGATCGATGATTACCTCATCTAAACGAAATCGAGCATTCAAGCTCGATTTAGGTTCCAGGAACAAAACCTGGAAACGAAAACCACACCACCATTCCAAAACCTGTCAACAGCCACCGCTTCCTCCACCGACCACCAGAAACGCTCCGCTTCCGGCCATAGCTTCGTCAACCTCTTCTTTACCACCTCCCGAAGTCGCGTGCCACTCGATGCATCGTGGTGTCGAACGAAACCAAGATTTTGCCCCACCTAAAAACTAGGGTTAAAAACTTTGCCTCGCTACCGCCAACGCCACCATCACTTCCACCAACTCCGGCCAATTTTCCTAGCCACTCCGTAGGTTCGTCTACCACCCCGAGCAACCCCACAAAACACGAATCACCCAATCACGAGGAATTGATTTAAATGCAAATTTTGTCCTACTGTTAATTTCTCATGATCCCCACAACTAAAAATCACCATACTTCTTTTAAAAATCTTATCTTGGGCTGTTACTTCAAGCTATATGATTTAATCCATAATTCATGATATTCGAAATTTCCAGAGACTTAAGTTTTTTTACTGTAAAATTCGTTCTTTCACTCCACATACCTTTATCTTTCACACAATCATTTTTAGATGATAAATCGTACCATAACCAACGAAATTTGTTTTGATCTCGAGTTCAAATGTTTAATAGATCAAGTAGAAATGGATTTTAAATCAAAGTTTTGTTTTGAAAACTCCAAACAAAGAGCAGAGAAAATAACAGCCTGTACATATAAGCTTTCAATATTCACAGGCATTTATATGTATATAAATTTAAACATACTCATCCACATACATACTTGCAACAAAATTTTACTTTTAAATTTGTTTTTAGAGTGATATTACTCACTTGGAAAGGAGAACAGAGGCTTCTTCATGTTGACACAGTTTTGAAATTGCTTGCTGAAATCTTCTAGATTTCTGATTTGATTCATTGTTTTGATAATTTTGTTTTTGAAATAACATTCATTTCAGTTTTGCATAGCTTATGGACGAACTGAAGATGCTTGATATAAATGAGAAAAGAAGTTAACTGATGGTGATGTATATGTGAAGCTATAGGTGTAGTTAGTACAACAGGGTGATATATATTTGTAAAATAAGCATGCTGAAGATTCTTGCATTCAATGCTAGAGGTGTATTGCATTTAATGCCAAGATATGTGTCTCCATACCTACCTCATTCTATCCTTTTTCTTGCTTCAGCTGAAGTGATCTTGTGTTGGAGGTGATACTATATACATAGATATTATTATTTGTACAAGTTAATGTTATCTTGTTTGTTATGTTATGTACAGTTCTCACTTACTTGTTCATGCATATTTGTACTTTGTTTTGATTCATACTTTGTTTTAATTTTATTTGTTTTAAATCCTTATTGATTATATTTTTATATATCAATGTTCTTATTTTTATTCATAGCTTAAGTATGAATTATTTTACTTTACAAATAAACTTCTATTTTAAAATTCTTGTTTACATTTGGCAAATGTTCTACTTTCTATTTTTAGAAGAAATAATAATAATTATTATTTTATTTCAAATTTATTATCTTATGTTATTTTATAAACTCAAATCATTATTAACCATCAATTCAAATATTTATTATTACTTATTTATTTATTTTATACTCATGTCAAATATCTGTATTTTATGATTATTTTTAAACCATTTACTTGAGATTTTAACTCAAGTTCAATATATACATATATATATTATATAAAATTTGCTCATATATACCCAAATATATATACATTCAATATATACTCATATTTACAGTATTTTAAATGTAAATGATTTATACAGAATATACTTGGATCCGGGGAAACTCGCATCACTTAATCAATTAATTTCACAAATTTTATTCAAAATGAAATTACTTAACAATTTTAAATTCAAAAATTCAATTAATTATCAATTTAAATATTTATAAAATCCGGGGTCGTTACAGACTTCACCCCTTAAAAGAATTTCGTCCCCGAAATTCGCAGGCACGAAAACAACACAGATGGATGAAAGATAAAGAAATATCTTTTCAGATCAAACTGGATATCAGTTCTGCAATTGGCTCACCAAATCAGAATATCAATAATAGATACAGGAAATTATAATTAAAATTTCAAATTTTGGTTTTAAACAAAATCATTTTATCGATACAATTCTAATCATTCTTCATATTCTATTAATCAATTTAATTCAATTAAAATTTTCAATTTCTAATTCATTTATTAGAGTTTAAATCGAAAAGCCGATAAGAAATCGATGAAGTACGAAGTAATAATTTTCTGCAACGATTCGTAAGGCCACCATCACATCGAAACTTCTTTCTGGAGCTGTCGCGAAGAATTCAAAAGAATTTAGAAACGAATCAAAGAAAAATTGATAAGAAAGATGTTTCCACTATTGTTACAGAGTATCGACCAATTATAGTCGTATTTCCCTGCCCTCTATCTCGTTCTCTTCTTGCACTCATACTCACTATCAGTAGATAGTAAGAGAACTTACTGAGGCATTCAAACGGATATCTTAAGGATTACTCATTCTAGGATTTACTTTACCCTATCTCTAATGAGCTACTTAATGTGTTACACTCCTGAGCTAAAGTTTCACCTTAGCTCTGATACCAAATGTAACGTTTCGGATTTTGCCCGCTCGAAAATCGACATCCATACTTCTTTTATATTCGAATGCCATAGATTCGACCGTTCAAATCCGATTCGCCGGAGCTTATAACAATCATTAAGTAAATAACACAGCGGAATAAAAGAATAATACATTGATATACAGCTTTGATACAATATCTGATACAACAGATAATCCAGTAGATATCAATATACATCAGAGATGATACAATAAAATAGCAGCGGAACAAATAACTCTAAGATAGTCTTCAAGGAAGAACTCCAAAAATAACTGTAACTCCATTTCCAAGAATCAATCCAGAAATAGCAAGAACTCCCAATAACAATGCACCAAGATAACCAAGACTGGTGCGATCCAAAGACTGAACTAACTCTAGATAATCTGTTAAATCTAGCTATCTGAAAAACCCAACTCTAGACTGCTCGTGTAGAGAATAATTAGCACCCAGAGTTTAGGAAAGAAAACAATAAACTCCGAGTCAGTCGTGGGACTGGTGTGAGCAACAAAAACAGTTTATCTTTAAACAATCAACAAAAGATTTTAAAGTCAATTCGAAATGCTTTTGAAAAATGAGACTACCATAAGGCCTCCCGCACACACACACAATGCAAACGCAGAATCGGAGGAGATTTCTCCTTATGATAGTCAAAGATGCTTGATACGCATTTAAAATAACATTTGATATTATTATTAGTGTATAGTGTAGAAAAATTCATTTCGAAAGTAGAATATAAATCTTAGCCAACATACGACCATTATCGTATGCCTACTATAGCTACTATCCAAACAGTGGTGACCACCATAAGTGAATAGCAGGTTCTACAACTAATACCGTACAAGTCACGTATTGTTTCTTTGGATTTCCAACGAATGATCAGGCCAAGGAACTTCCCATTGCCACATGAGAATGCCTCTGGATGGACATCCCCGAGAACCAAACCGGATCTCTACCAACACAAGGCCGGGTTACTCCTAACTGAGTAACAACTGACCGAATATGCCATCCCCCGGTCCTTTGGGACCTTTATCAACCGAGCGCTCGTAATCAATTCACACAATCATAAAGTGTTTTCAACATGAGTAAGTATCTGGGCTCCATACCATGATACCACCCTTTTCCAGAAGGAAATGGACACATCCTAAAGGGTGCTACCCCTCATAACCTTGCTGCTTCTTTCCTGTTTTGACCATTCACGGGGTGTGAGGCTCGACGAATTCACGTCCACAAAAACATACTTTATACAAAAGCCATGCTTTGGGTCAACAAATGATCAACACAATGATCACTAAGATAGACGATCAAATAAATGATCCTATCACAAATAATCAACACAATGATCATTTCAGCATCACTCAGCATGTCACATTACCAAACGGGAATATATCGCTGATAACTTCAACTATATAACCTTTGAGCTCGTACGTCTCAAAGAAGGGTGTTAAGCAAAGAATAAATTCTCCGCCACCAACAGAAATATATTTGAAAGAAATCGGCTTTATATCTCAACTTGTAATGTCAGGCATACAATCCATACAAGTCTGTTCTGGGTTCGAACAGAACCGAAGGCACTTCCAAAGAAGTCCTTGAAATCCGGATATTCACAATCCCGATCGGATTTCCCATCACTTAGGGAGTTTCTATACCGGCGCGACTCGGTGCAGAAACAATCGATAGGTCATCCTATCGCTTTCGCAAATACCCGGTCTTCATCACCGGTCTTCAAATGCTATCCATAACGTCGAATCACATATTCGAAATGGGTTATACGACACAAAGGTCCTCTCCCGGCTAAACCGAATAGTGAGCGAAAATATTTCAAAAACAATGGATAATGGGATTTCAATTAAGTCACAACTTAATAATTCAAAACTTTCTTTCAAATGGTTTTAATCCAATTACCATTTCGATCTTTAAACAAAAAGATTCATTTTCACAACCTTTAACGGTTTAAGCAATTTTCACATTTTTATCTTTTACACAAAAGATTCATTCACCGATTTTTCAAATAAATTTTCATTTCAATTTGATTAACTCGTTAAATCTTTAAATCAAAGATTTAACTTATAGCCTTCAAAACAATTCCATTTCAATTTGATTTAAACAAATCATCATTTAAATCTGTTAAAAATAAGCAGATTTAATTCATAGCTTTGAAAAAGAATCATCTATAACTTAGGAAAATCCTTCTCTATTCAATCTTGAAATTCCCCTAATTAACTGGAATCTCAGTTCTTATCTAAAAGTGTTTATCATTTGAAAACAACAGTTTTCATTTTGGAAATCTGATTTATTTATACGAGTTGAAATCCTTGGGTTAAATTCAAATTCCCAAAACAATACTTTAAAAATGGTTTAACTCATATATAACTAGTATAATATCGTTAATCCCTAGTTTCAAATTTACAGAATTCAATATTGAATTTAAATTTAAATCAAATTATTTAAATCCCAAAACTTAATCAAGTAATTTAAAAATAATAAATTTTATCTTGAAATTTCATTCTAAAAGCTTTTCACATTTATTTCGATTCCATTTCCAAAACATTTGAATTTAAAAATTCAAGTTTAACTATTTCAAAAATCTGCGACTTAATCGATTTCCTCGTGAAATCCATAATTGTGTGTGTATGAGTGTGGTTCAGGGTTATACACAGTAGTGCAACATCATACAATTATCACAGATCAAAACACAGAAATATGATTGATAAGCGATATAAACTATAACGCTTATCATACATTCACAGATTCACAGATATAAAATATGAATGCATCATAAATAATTACATTCATCATAGATCACGCTAAATCAATTCATAGCACAAAACATAGCATATCAGAGATATCGAACAGTTCAACTATCAATAGAATTCAGATCTCTATAAGTGAACTCAATTATATAATGATCTGATAAACTTAAATCAGATGGGTAATCAGATGGGTCATCAATGTGGTTAATTAACACCAATCAATTCCAAATCATTTGATAAATTGTCCTTTAATCATTTATTTATTCAAATTAATCAACCTTAAAATTTTTTAAATAATTAACCCTCAATAAATTAATTATTCTTAATTAATTGCAATAATTAATTTATTACACTATCCTTAAATTAATTATTGCTTAATCACTTGATTAATCAGTTTTTTTATCATTAATTTATATTTGATTAGTAACCCTTAATTTACAAATTAATTATTCCTTACTTAATTTAAACTTTTAATTACTTATTCAAATTAATAAACTATCCATTTTAATTTTTTTATTTTTTTTAAAATTTTCATTAACTTACAGTAGCATTCATAATTTTTTTTTTATCACTTACAAATATTTTTGAAACCATTTATTTTAAATTTACTTTTGAACTTCATTCTAAATATTCAAGTTTTAAAATAAAAACTAACTTTTAAAACCTTTAAATTTACAAGTTAAAGTAATAATTTATTTACTTCAAAATCTGGGAATTTATTTTAGGTTTAAACTTTAAAGTTTATCTTGCTATAAATTCTTCATCTACAAATTTCAAATCTATTTTTAAATTCAATTTTCTTCAAACATTTAATTGCTTTTGAGTTATTTAAACCAATTTAAACTTTTAAACTTTATTTATGTTCAAACTAAATTTTAATTCAAACTTGAATTATATTTATATTTTGGTTTACAACTCAATTCAAAACCTGGATTTATAAGTTTAAAATTAAATTTAAAAACCTGACCCAGAAAACAAGTTCAGGTTTAAAGACCTGATAACAAAATTTCACGCGTACTTGTTTAAATTTTTGCTCCGAGTAAACTACTCAAATCTCCCGAGTATGCTTCGAGTCAACATACGCGAATCACCCAGCTTCTTCTCTGTTATACCCATTTCCAGAATCTCCAACTCGTGCACTAGTGCACGGTGCACGTGCTCCTCCACCAGAGCCACCTTCGGCCAACGCTGTCCATCCTCCCCCATCAGCTATCTCCCCTCATAGCCATTTCGATCATCAGATCGATGATTACCTCATCTAAACGAAATCGAGCATTCAAGCTCGATTTAGGTTCCAGGAACAAAACCTGGAAACGAAAACCACACCACCATTCCAAAACCTGTCAACAGCCACCGCTTCCTCCACCGACCACCAGAAACGCTCCGCTTCCGGCCATAGCTTCGTCAACCTCTTCTTTACCACCTCCCGAAGTCGCGTGCCACTCGATGCATCGTGGTGTCGAACGAAACCAAGATTTTGCCCCACCTAAAAACTAGGGTTAAAAACTTTGCCTCGCTACCGCCAACGCCACCATCACTTCCACCAACTCCGGCCAATTTTCCTAGCCACTCCGTAGGTTCGTCTACCACCCCGAGCAACCCCACAAAACACGAATCACCCAATCACGAGGAATTGATTTAAATGCAAATTTTGTCCTACTGTTAATTTCTCATGATCCCCACAACTAAAAATCACCATACTTCTTTTAAAAATCTTATCTTGGGCTGTTACTTCAAGCTATATGATTTAATCCATAATTCATGATATTCGAAATTTCCAGAGACTTAAGTTTTTTTACTGTAAAACTCGTTCTTTCACTCCACATACCTTTATCTTTCACACAATCATTTTTAGATGATAAATCGTACCATAACAAACGAAATTTGTTTTGATCTCGAGTTCAAATGTTTAATAGATCAAGTAGAAATGGATTTTAAATCAAAGTTTTGTTTTGAAAACTCCAAACAAAGAGCAGAGAAAATAACAGCCTGTACATATAAGCTTTCAATATTCACAGGCATTTATATGTATATAAATTTAAACATACTCATCCACATACATACTTGCAACAAAATTTTACTTTTAAATTTGTTTTTAGAGTGATATTACTCACTTGGAAAGGAGAACAGAGGCTTCTTCATGTTGACACAGTTTTGAAATTGCTTGCTGAAATCTTCTAGATTTCTGATTTGATTCATTGTTTTGATAATTTTGTTTTTGAAATAACATTCATTTCAGTTTTGCATAGCTTATGGACGAACTGAAGATGCTTGATATAAATGAGAAAAGAAGTTTACTGATGGTGATGTATATGTGAAGCTATAGGTGTAGTTAGTACAACAGGGTGATATATATTTGTAAAATAAGCATGCTGAAGATTCTTGCATTCAATGCTAGAGGTGTATTGCATTTAATGCCAAGATATGTGTCTCCATACCTACCTCATTCTATCCTTTTTCTTGCTTCAGCTGAAGTGATCTTGTGTTGGAGGTGATACTATATACATAGATATTATTATTTGTACAAGTTAATGTTATCTTGTTTGTTATGTTATGTACAGTTCTCACTTACTTGTTCATGCATATTTGTACTTTGTTTTGATTCATACTTTGTTTTAATTTTATTTGTTTTAAATCCTTATTGATTATATTTTTATATATCAATGTTCTTATTTTTATTCATAGCTTAAGTATGAATTATTTTACTTTACAAATAAACTTCTATTTTAAAATTCTTGTTTACATTTGGCAAATGTTCTACTTTCTATTTTTAGAAGAAATAATAATAATTATTATTTTATTTCAAATTTATTATCTTATGTTATTTTATAAACTCAAATCATTATTAACCATCAATTCAAATATTTATTATTACTTATTTATTTATTTTATACTCATGTCAAATATCTGTATTTTATGATTATTTTTAAACCATTTACTTGAGATTTTAACTCAAGTTCAATATATACATATATATATTATATAAAATTTGCTCATATATACCCAAATATATATACATTCAATATATACTCATATTTACAGTATTTTAAATGTAAATGATTTATACAGAATATACTTGGATCCGGGGAAACTCGCATCACTTAATCAATTAATTTCACAAATTTTATTCAAAATGAAATTACTTAACAATTTTAAATTCAAAAATTCAATTAATTATCAATTTAAATATTTATAAAATCCGGGGTCGTTACACGGAAGAATGATGAATTAGGATTTTCTTATGAAGTTTCAGCAACGTTGTTCATTGGGCCCGTGCATCGTCGATGGTGGATCAGGGTCAATCGAACCCGGGGGGGTCGATGCATCGTATTGTGAGGTTACTCTGAACGAGGTGGCGAAGCTGCAGATCATCGGAGGCGATGGCAAGAGGTGTTTTTTGGTGACTGGGTTTTGTTACAGATGGTGTTTGGTATACTCAATTTTGATTTCAGGCGAGTTCGACGTTTCTGGGTGCTCGAGTTGATCGTCGAGGTCATCGGTGATATGTAGAGGGCCTCGACGATGGTCAGAAGGCGTTGGATTGTCCATGCACGTGCATGAAGATGTAATGGTGTCAGTGGTTGCTGTAGGAAGAAGAGGATAGGATTGAAATCTTGCTGGCAAATTTGAGTCTTGGCTCGAGTTTGCATGTGGGTTTGTTCGCGTTACAGGTTTAACAGTATAAAATGATAACATAACAAAGTTTTAAAAATAAAACGAATGGTTGACTCGGGGACATACTCGGGTAAAATTGGATCTGGCTCGAGTTAACACTCAAGTTATCTCGGGAACAAGCAGTAACAGGTTTAGATTTTCAAATAAATAAAGTTTTTAAATTTTAAATAAATCAAGTTTTGAATTATCTTTTTAAAAAAATTTTCTTTTAAATGATAAATGTTTTATTTTAAGTTTGGAATTAGCTAAAGGTTTTAAAATAAATTATTTTAATAAATCAAGTTTAAAGTGTTTTAATATGTATATACTTCCACTAATTAATTCTTTAGATTATTTTAAATAAAATTTAATAGCTTAATTAAGAAGTTAATTAAGAAGATAAAATGTTTTTAATTATTAAGTGACTTAAGAATATAAGTAAATTTATGTGTTGATAATAAATTTATCTAAAGGTTAAATTTCTTAAGTTAATTATTTTTAAGATTAAAATTGATTTGGTTTTAAAACAATTTTGTATTAGGTTAATTATTTGATTTAATCCTTTAGTGTTTTCAAATTAAATTAAATTAATTAAGAGTTAAGTAATTAGTTAAGATGAATGTGTTATCTTTTGATTAATTAAGGTTTTGATTAATTTCTTAATATAACTAATTTAAAAGATAATGATAATTACTTAATTTAATTAAGGGATAATTACTTAGTGTGGTTTATTTATGGATAATTAATTACTTAAAAGGTAATTACTTAGTGAAAATAATTAAAAATTAATTACTTTATTAATCAAAGGTTAATTAATTATTTAAGGGTAATTAGTTTATGTAAGTAATCGGATAATTAATTACTTAAAGTTTAATTACTTAATGTAAGTAATTAAAAAATAATTAGTGATTAAAGGTTAATTGATTGATAATTAAAGAGTAATTAATCAAGTGATTAAGGATAATTAATTCCTTAAAAGGTTAATTACTTGATTAATTAAAGGTTAATTAATTATTAATGGTTAATTACTTAATGTAAGTAATTTAAAAGATAATTAGTAATTAAAGGTTAATTAATTAAAGGTTAATTAATTAATAATTTAAGGTTAAGTAATTTATGTGATTAATTAGGGGATAATTAATAAATTTAACTAATTAAGGATAATTAATTAAAGAAAAATTAATAAATAAAGGTTAATTATTTAATGATTTAAGATTCATTGATTTATTAATTAAGGTTGATTAATTAATAATTAAAGGTTATTTAATTTATTATTAAAGTTTAATTAATAAATGATTAAAGGATAATTAATTAAAATGGTTTGTAATTAATTAATGTTAATTGATTAGAGTAAGGTAATTGATTCATAAATAATTAATTTATTACATTAATTATAATTAGGTGACTAATTTAATCTTGCTTATGGATGATTAGGTTATATTGAATACCTTGAATTGTTTGATATCTCTAATGTGTGACATTCTGTGATGGAAATTACTTTCAATTGAGCTGTGAACTGTGATTTATTTATTTGTGATAAATTTGCTCGTTTATTTGTGAATGAAAGATAAGCGTTATAGGATTATACCGCTTATCGATATTGTTATGCTTGAATTGATGATGATTGTGATATTTTATTATTGTTTGTGAAACCCTAGACTACACACAACACACATACAAATATGGATTTCATGGGAAATTGGTTAAGTCACGGGGACTTTGAATTTAATATTATTTTATTCAAAATAATGAAAAGATTTTAAAAGTTGAATTTTGAGTCTAAAATGGTTTGGGAATGGAATTGGGTTGAATATGAAAAGCTTTTGAAAAAGAAGTTTTGAAATTAAAATTTAGTTTAAATATAGTATGTCTTTGAAATTATTTTGGAAACTATGGTTTGAAAAGGTTATACAAGTTATACAATATATATATGGATTTTAAACCATTTTTGAAGTATATTAAATAAATTATTTTGGGATTTTAAATAGAACTTGCCGAGGATACGACAATTCGCTGATTTTTTGGTTTATACTTTAAAAGGTTATAACTTGAGAAAATTTAATCGGATTTTCCCAAAACAAAAAACCTTTGTTTTCAAATGATAACAGATTTTATATAAATAAAGATCCAGTTTTTGTTGAAAGGATTTCAAGTTATGGGTGAATTGAATTGAAAATTGTTTAGAAAGCCATGAATGAACCTTTGTAAAGATTGGTGAACCTTGTTTTCAAATTGAAAAGGATCTTAAAGGGTGAACCTTTTGTTTAAAAGATTAATAGTGGAAATTTGTTTTAAACATTCAAAAGGAAAGGTTTTAGGCTAAAAGTTGTGACTTAGTTAAGATCACAATATATCTATATGCTTTTTAAAATAAGCGCTCAGTATTCGGTTTAGCCGGAGAGGACTTTATGTCATAAAACCCAGTCCGAATAAATGATACGACGAAATAGATAGCAATCGAAGACGGTGGTTAAAGACCGAGTATTTTCGAGAATGAAAGGATTACCTGTCGAATGTCTCTGCACTGAATTGCTCCGGTATAAAGATCTCCATATGTGATGGGGAGTCCGGTCGGGATTGTGGATACCCGGATTTGCAAGGGCATCTTTTGAAGTGCCTTCGGTTCCATTCAGACCTAGGATGGACTTCTATGGATGTATGTCTGACGTTACACTTTGAGATGTAAAGCTGGTTTCTACCAAATACATTTCTGTTTGGTGGCAGAGAATTTATTCTCTTAGCTTAACACCCCTCTCTAAAACGTACAAGCTCAGAGGTTATGTAGTTAATATTTACTAGTGATATATTCCCAGTTTGGTAATGTGGCATGCTAAGTGTTGATCATTTGTTGATCGAAGCATGGCTTTTGTGTAAAGCGTAGCTTTGCGGGACGAGACTTCATCGTACCTCACGCCTCGGAAATGGTCGAAACAGAAAGGATGCAGCAAGGTTACGGAGGTCGTACTCCTTAGGGTATGTGCATTTCCTTCTGGATAAAAAGTGGTATCATGGTATGAAGCCCAGATATTTAACTTATGTGGTTGTTAGAATTTGTTGGTGAATCCTGGGATAAAGGTCGGTGACGACCGAGGGATGGCATACTCGTTACAGTTAGTTACCTAGTTGCAGAGGTAACCCAGCCTTGTGTTGGCAGAGAGCTGGTTAAGTTCTCGGGACGTCCCTCCAGAGGCGTATGCATTTGGAAAGGAAGTTCCTTAGCCTTAGCCATTTGTTGGAAATCCAATCACCAAATACGAGCCCTTTATGATTGCGGTTCTATAACCTACCGTTCTTAAATGGTAGCTATAACAGGCATAATATAATGGTACCTATGCTGGCTAAGATTAATATTATACTTTCGAAATATTTTTGCACTATGCACTAATTATAATATCAAAAGGATTTTGCGTATCAAGCATGTTTGACAATCATAAGGAGAAATCTCCTCCAAATGTGCGATTGCATTGTGTGTGTGGCGGGATGCCTTATGGTAGTTTCATTTTTCAAAAAGCATCACGAATTTCTTTTTATTTCTTTTTGTTCAAATAAACTGTTTTGGTTTGCTCACACCAGTCCCATGACAGACCTGGAGTTTATTGTTTTCTTTCCAAACTCTGGGCGCCCACAATTTTCCATACGGGCAGCCTAAAGTCAGGTTATCAGATAGTCAGCTAGTAGATGTAGCTTTTAGAAATCTTTGGAATCTTTGGTTTGGCAATCGCATTGTGCACCGAGTCAGCTTAACTTCAGCATGATGGTGGTTCTCGCTTCTGGTTTTGAATCTTTGGAGCTTGGCATTGAAGATATTATCTTTCCGCTGCTGTGTTTTTCCGCTGTTGTATCTATCTCTGATATAGTTGATCAATTCATATTGTATCATGTTGTATCAATTGTTGTATACCAATAAGATTATTTTTCGGTTTTCGTTGTGTTGTTATCACCTAATGTTGTTATAAACTCCAACAAATCGGATTTCAACGTTTGAATTTGCGACATTCGAATACGGGTGAAGTATGGATGTCGATTTTCAAGCGTTGGATTCCGGGTCGTCACATCTGATATCATAGCTAAAGGTCGAGTAAGAACTTTAGCTTTGGAGTATAACATATTAGGTAACTCATTAGAGATAGGGTTATAAACACCCTAGAATGAGTATCCCTAAGTTATCTTGTCCGTATGCCACAGTAAGTTCTCTTACTATTCACTGATAGTAAGAATGAGTGCAAGAAGAGGTCGAGATAGGGGACATAGGAGTACCACTACAAATGGTCAATGCCCTGTAACAACAAGGAACAACTTTTTTCCATCAATCTCTTTTGATCATTATCCAATTTCAATTCTTTAGTGGTTTCCTGGCAGCTACAAGAGGAAGATTTAGTGTGGTGGTGGCCCTGCGAATCTTTATTTACGTTATAAAAAGGTTCCTATTTCGTATTCTTTCCATCATTTCTTATCAATCTTTTCGTTTTTAACTTTAATGAATTTGAAATTTACTTTGAAATAAATTGATTAACACAATATGAAGCTAAAATTAGATTGTATCCATTTGTCTGTTTTGTTTTTAAGGTCTCAACATATTCTACGAACGGGTAGTTATCCTTTCGGACTAACCAATGCCCCTGCATATTTCGTAGACCTGATGAACCGAATATTCCATAAAGTATTGAATAAGTTCATTCTCGTATTTATTGATGATATTATGATTTGGTAAGCCAAATATAGAATAGATATTTCAGCTTGATCTAGAAAGCTATTTCTCTATCTTTATGCGTTCATCTGTTCTTTGGTTGTCTCCCTGTCTAGCAAATTTCAAGGATGAAATTTTCTTAAGGGGGGAATCTGTAACGATCCCCTTTTTAAGTCAAATTAAATTTAGTAATTGATATAAATTTTTGGATTAAATTGTGAATTTATTTGAATTTTTTCCGAAATAAATATCTTATAAACAAATTGGATTTATAAACTCTATATTTTGTAAATTAATAAAAATTTGTTTCCTAATATTATAATATATATATATATATATGTATATACACTTTGATTTAAAGTTATGATTTAAATTTAATATAATAAATTCTCAAAAGGGCTATTTAAAGGGTAAATTCTAATATATATATATATATATATATATATTAGTATATTTATTTATTAGCATATAATTTAGTTTTAAATCACTTTCTTTAAGATTTTATAAAATTTATAAAAGGAAAAGTATTTATTAAAATTGAATATAAATATATATAAATAAATATAAACTAATATATATCATATAAAATTATTATTAATACTTGTAATTTACAAGTGTAAACCCTTTATAATGCAAAATGACATTTGTAAGATAAAAATATATGCATTTAAACATTTGTAGCTCATGTGTGCTACGAATTAACAAGTGTTGGTTTGAAACTAACAAGTGTCATGTTGATTTATTTTCTTTTTTATTTTTGAAAATTAATGAATAAAGAGGAAACAAAGCTATATATACCACTTCTCCTCTTCTCCTCATTTCTTTTGATCTATTCAAAACTAAAACAAGTTCAAGCTTGAGAAGAAAAGAAAATAAAACCATAGAAAAGTAAAAAAAATCAAAACCTGAAAAACAGTAAACAATTTTCAAAAATCAAAACCTGGAAGCAAACCAGAGAAGTACAAAACTAAATCATACAATCTCAAACCTGAAGTAAATTTCAGATTCAACAACAACTTCAAACTGAGCAGTAGCTTTAAATGCAACAAGACCTAGATTCAACTCAACAATCAAGCAAACAACAAACATCAAAGATCAAAGTTTTCGGACTCAAAAATAACATCCGGCTCCTCGTTTTATATTTCTAAGTGAGTAAACTCCCTTTTTAAATCTCGAACCTATTTGCATATGACAAATATTTGAAGATATGTTGTGATAATGTTTGTTTGGATTTGAAATATGCCTACGTTATATATATATATATATATATATATATATATATATATATAAGTATTTGTATGCATGTCTGGGTATATGTACATATATATTTGCTCTGTTGATTTACAGCTTCCAACCATCAAATAAAAAATTGCTCTTCATATAATCATTTTTAGGTTATGATTTCTAAATGAAAAAGGATTACAACAATGTAATTTCATTTCTAAAAATAATCGCTAACGGAAATACTCAGTAGATATTCCAAAAATAATACATTACAGTGAACCTTTGAAAAATAGAAAACACGAACGTTTTAATTTCATGATTTGATTACATAACTAGATTCAAATTAGAAAATAAGGATTTTAGAGAATCATTTCAATATTTTTAGTTTAGTAAATTGTGAGAAATTGTGAGTTGAACGGGATTTGCATTTTTGTTAATTTCTGGTGATCGATGATGAATTGTGGGTTGTGTTTGATGTCGAAGATAGCTAGAAGGAAGAAGATCACAAGAAAAATAATGATTGAATTTATAGTTCATCGTGGTGGCGTTAGGACGATGAATTAGGGTTTTATGGTGAAGTTTCAGCAACGTTGTTTATTGGGCCCATGCGTCGTCGTTGGTGGATCAGGGTCAATCGGACCTAAGGGGATCGATGTGTCGTATTGTGACGTTGCTCTGAACGAGGTGGCAAAACTTCAGATCATCGGAGGCGACGACACGAGGTGGCAAAACTTCAGATCATCGGAGGCGACGACACGAGGTGTTTTCTAGTGACTGGATTTTGTTACAGGTGGTTTTAGGTATACTCGATTTTGATTTCAGGCGAGTTCAACGTTTCTGGGTGCTCGACTTGATCATCGAGGTCATCGGTGATAGGCGGAGGGTCTCGGTGATGGTCGGAAGGCGTTGGATCATCGGTACACGTGCACGATGATGTTATGGTGTCAGTGGTTGCTGTAGGAAGAAGAAGAGGATGGGCTCGGAGTCCTGCTCGGGAAAATTGGGTCTTGGCTTGAGTTTGCATGCGGGTTTGTTCGCGTTACATGTTTAACAGTTTAAAATGTTAAAATAACAAAGTTTTAAAAATAAAAAGGAGGGTTGACTCGGGGACTTACTTGGGTAAAATCGGATCTAGCTCGGGTTAACACTCGAGTTATCTTGGGTACAAGAAGTAACAGGTTTAAATTTTTAAATAAATCAAATTTCTAAATTTTAAATCGATCAAGTTTTGAATCATCATTTTAAACGAATTTTCTTTTAAATGATAAATGTTTTATTTTAAGTTTGGAATTAGCTAAAGGTTTTAAAGTAAATTATTTTAATAAGTCAAGTTAAAAGTGTTTTAATGTGTATATACTTCCATTAATTAATTCTTTATATTATTTTAAATAAAATTTAATAGCTTAGTTAAGAGGTTAATTAAGAAAATAAAATGTTTTTAATTATTAAGTGACTTAAGAATATAAGTAAATTTATGGGTTAATAATAAATTTATATAAAGGTTAAAATTTTAAAGTTAATTGTTTTTAATATTAAAATTGATTTGGTTTTAAAATAATTTTGTATTAGGTTAATTATTTGATTTACTCCTTGAGTGTTTTCAAATAAAATTAAATCAATTAGGAGTTAAGTAATTAGTTAAGATAATTGGGTTATCTTTTGATTAATTAAGGTTTTGAGTAATTTCTTAATATGATTAATTTAAAAGACAATGATAATTACTTAATGTAATTAAGGGATAATTACTTAGTGTGATTTATTTATAGATAATTAATTACTAAAGGTAATTACTGAATGAAAATAATTAAAGATTAATTACTTGATTAATCAAAGGTTAATTAGTTATTTAAGGTTAATTAATTTATGTAAGTAATAAAGGGATAATTAATTACTTAAAGATTAATTACTTAATGTAAGTGATTAAAAGATAATTAGCGATTAAAGGTTAAATTATTGATAATTAAAGAGTAATTAATCAAGTGATCAAGGATAATTAATTTCTTAAATGGTTATTTGCTTGATTAATTAAAGGTTAATTACTTGATTAATTAAATGTTAATTACTTGATTAATTAAGGGTTGATTACTTGATTAATTAAAGGTTAATTACTTGATTAATTAAAGGTTAATTACTTGATAATTAAAGGTTAATTAATTATTAATGTTTAATTACTCAATGTAAGTACTTTGAAAGATAATTAGTAACTAAAGGTTAATTATTTATGTGATTAATTAAGGGATAATTAATTAGTGTAATTAATTAAGGATAATTAATTAAAGAAAAATTAATAATTAAAGGTTAATTATTTAATGATTTAAGGTTGATTGATTTAGTAATTAAGGTTGATTAATTAATAATTAAAGGTTAATTAATTTATTATTAAAGGTTAATTATTAAATGATTAAAGGATAAACAATTAAAATAGTTTGTAATTAATTAATGTTAATTAATCAGAGTACGGTAATTGGTTCATAAGTAACTAATTTATTAAATTAATTATATTTAGGTGATTAATTTATTATTGCTTATGGAAGATTGGATTATATTGAATACCTTGAATTGTTTGATATCTCTGACGTGTGACATTCTGTAATAGGAATTACTTTGAATTGAGCTGTGAACTGTGATTTATTTATCTGTGATAAATTTACTTGTTTATCTGTGAATGTAAGATAAGCGTTAGAGGATTATACCGCTTATTGATATTGTTATGCTTGAATTGATGATGGTTGTGATATTTTATTTTTGCCTGTGAAACCCGCGGACTACACACAACACACACACAAATATAGATTTCACGGGAAATTGGCTAAGTCACGAGGATTTTGAATTTAATATTATTTTATTCAAAATGAAGAAAAGATTTTAAAAGTTGAATTTTGAATCTAAAATGGTTTGGAAATGGAATTGGGTTGAATATGAAAAGCTTTTGAAAAGGATGTTTTGAAATTAAATTTTAGTTTGAATATAGTATGTCTTTGAAATTATTTTGGAAACTATGGTTTGAAAAGTTTATACAAATTATACAATATATACATGGATTTTAAACCATTTTTGAAGCATAATAAGTAAATTATTTTAGGATTTTAAATAGAACTTTCCGAGGATACGGCAGTTCACTGATTTTTTGGTTCATACTTTAAAAGGTTATAACTTGAGAAAATTTAACCAGATTTTCCCGAAACAAAAGACCTTTGTTTTCAAATGATAAAAGCTTCATATAAAGAAAGAATTTCCAGTTTTTGTTGAAAGGATTTCAAGTTATGGGTGAATCAAATTGAATTTTTTTTGAAGGCCATGAATGAATCTTTGTAAAGACTGGTGAACCTTGTTTTCAAATTGAAGAGGATCTTAAAGGGTGAATCTTTTGTTTAAAAGATTAAAAGTGGATTTTTTTTAAACATTCAAAAGGAAAGGTTTTAGGCTAAAAGTTGTGCCTTAACTAAGATCCCAATATATCCATATGCTTTTTAAAATAAGCGCTCATTATTCGGTGTAGCCGGGAGAGGACTTTATGTCACAAAACCCATTCCAAATAAATGATACGATGAAATGGATAGCAATTATAGACGGTGGTTGAAGACTGGATATTTTCGAGAACGAAAGGATTACCTATCGATTGTCTATGCACTGAGTTTCTCCGGTATAGAGATCTCCATATGTGATGGGGAGTCCGGTCGGGATTGTGGATACCCGGATTTGCAAGGGTTTCTTTTGTAGTGCCTTCGGTTGCATTCAGACCAAGGATAGACTTGTATGGACGTATGTATGACGTTACACTTTGAGATGTAAAGCTGGTTTCAATCAAATACATTTCTATTTGGTGGCAGAGAATTTATTCTCTTAGCTTAACACCCTATAAATGGTCGAAACACGAAGGATGCAGCAAGGTTACGGGGGTCGCGCCCCTTAAGGTATGTACATTTCCTTCTAAATAAAAAGTGGTATCATGGTATGGAGCCCAGATATTTAACTTATGTGGTTGTTGGAATTTGTTGGTGAATCTCGAGATAAAGGTCGGTGATGACTTGGGCATGGCATACTTGTGATAGTTAGTTACCTAGTTACAAAGGTAACTCGGCCTTATGTTGGCAGAGAGCTGGTTAAGTTCTCAGGGCATCCCTCTAGGGGCGTACCCATTCGGAAAGGAAATTCCTCAGCCTTGACCATTTGTTGGAAATCTAATCAGCCCTTTACGATAGCAGTTGTATAACCTGCCATTCTTAAATGGTAGCTATAGCAGACATAATATAATGGTACCTATGCTGGCTAAGATTAATATTATACTTTCGAAATGTTTTCTACACTATGCACTAATAATAATATCAAAAGGATTTTGTGTATCAAGTATGTTTGACTATCATAAGGAGAAATCTCCTCCAAGTGTGCGATTGCACTTTGTATGTGGCGGGGGGGCCTTATGGTAGTTTCATTTTCCAAAAAGCATAATGAATTTATTTTCGTTCAAAATAAACTGTTTTTGTTAGCTCACACCAGTCCTATGGCTGACTTGGAGTTTATTGTTCCCTTTCAAAACTCTAGGTGCCCACAATTTTCCACACGGGCAGCCTAGAGTCAGGTTAACAGATAGTCAACTAGTAGCTGTAGCTTCTGGCAATCTTTGGAATCTTTGATTTGGCAATCGCATTGTGCACCAAATTTTCTTAACTTCAGCATGATGGTGGTTCTCGCTTCTGGTTTGGGATCATTGGAGCTTGGCATTGAAGATATTATCTTTCCATTGCTGTGTTTTTCCGCTGTTGTATTGATCTCTGATATAGTTGATCACTTCATATTGTATCATGTTGTATCAATTGTTGTGTATCAATAAAATTATTCTTCTGTTTCCACTTTGTTGTTATCACCTAATGTTGTTATAAGCTCCGGCGAATCAGATTTCAATGTTTGAATCTGTGGCATTCGAATACGGGTGAAGTATGGATGTCGATTTTCGAGCGCTGGATTCCGAGTCATCACAGTTCTTGTTGGAACTATAGATTTGTATGAGATTGATATTTCAAAATACCTTATAAGCGAATTATTATCGAATTATTGTAACGTAATGATTAGATCTTAAATTCCATGCATATATTGTATTGATTATAAAGCATTGATTATAGCGTATTGAATGTAATAATTAGTATTATTAGAATAGTTAAGTAATATTAATTTGTAGGAAGGTAGTTAGAGTAAATAGGGAATTAATCCCTAATTAGGGGCATAATAAAGGGATTCCTTATATGGCCTTAGTTAGTGTTCATGTAGGATGATATATGTACATAGTGGATATATATATATATATATATATATATATATATATAACTTATGACTAAGTTATAGGGATGTAAGGTCAGTCCAAAGTTACATGGAAGTCTTCCAATTTAAATCCAGATACCAGTGGTTTATATTTGTGGACTAATGTGGGACATCGTCTATAATAAAATAACCATAGTGAACTTGAGGTTAGTCCCAATTCCGTAGGGTAAACCTGCCCAGTTAATCTAGATACCAGTATCTACGAATGGTCAGACTAATGTGAGACGTCACGAGTGGGTTATGGGTTATAAATTGCACTTTGGATGCGGTAAGTGAAATCCTTCGGAGGTGTCTAATTTAGGTGTGAGGTATTAAATGGTTGTGGTAGGGTCCGCCTCTTTTTAGGAAGAAGTATTAAGTGACCTGATGGGATTTCGTATGATGTCAACTGGTGAGAACCATGTACGGACTCGCTTGGGTTAGGTCTTAAATGATGGGGACCTGCCTATTTTATTGGTCTTAAATGGTCAAAGTTTTCCTAAGTCCCATGAAAGAGGTATTAAGTGGTTCGGAGGTTCTCTCACTTGCATCGTTAACGGTAGTTACGTTAGAATTTGAAAATGGATTAGGTATCAAAGGATAAGGACCTGCATATTTTATAGGTATTAAATGGTTAGCATCTACCTAATCACTAATAGAGGGCATTTATTGGTTTGGATGCTTTCTCTTGCATCATTGATGTTAGTGTCGTTAGAATTTTGAAATTAGATAGGAAAGGTTTTTGGGCTTACAATTAAAGTTATTACTATTTATTACACGACCATTTAGGGTGACTATTACACTTGGTATAGTCTTAATTACGTAAGACATATTTCTTATATAAATAATACTGCCTAAGTACAATTATGCTAAAGCTTGAGATTTCCATTTCACCAGACATTTGTTGTTCTGACCCACTCTTCATTACAACACACAGGTTATAGGAGGCGGTGCTGATTTTAGGAGGCGAAGGTAGAGATGGAAATTTGTGGTAGTTACACATATATATCTATTTATGTTTTTAATTATTTTTATTGTACCCAATTCAGACAGTAATATTACTCTAAGATATTACATTATGGAGACTTTATGTAAACATGTTGTAATATTTAGCATGTTATGTTTTTGAAATAGTTTTCATTATGAAATGGACACTTGTTTTTGATATTATATTTTATCCATTCCGCTGTGAGATTCTGAAAGTATAGATAGATACTTTTGCACTGTATTGTTATGATTTTATCAACTTAACAGCTCACTTTGATATAGGCCTAAGGTTCGATGGGCTTTTATTGGGTCAATGTTAGGTCCATTTTAAGGTAGATCGTTGCACTACCTTTATCGTGTGGAACAATTCAGAGTATGTTTCTCGACTTTCAGTGAGCTCTAAGTTCTTTTAGAACTATATTGTGACATTGTTATCATATTACAATGTTATGAGGTTCTCAACATTTTGATACACTCTCAGCTCAGTTATAAATTTGTGCATTTATATTTATATACATTGCTTTTATTACGACACTATTTAAGTTGATGTAATTATCCCTTTTCATTGAATCTGCCTTAGTTTTCATTTAGAACATTTCCAAATTAAAGATTCTTAACTTGAATTTATTATTGATCTACAAAACTCAATATCACTTGTGAAAATTTGAGTCCGAACACTCCTTCATAAGAAGTTTGTTGTTCTGTAAATAAGTTTCTAGTATTTCCTAAATACACAATAAAACCCCAAACAACCATTTAGTGGTATCAATTTGGATTTGATATTTGCTTCATGTATCAAATACGTAAACGAATCATGATATCGTAGGCAACATAACATGTGTGATAATTTCTATTATCAATACATAAGGAATTCTTCTTACATATTTTGTGTTAAACATTTTAATAAGGCGTCCTTGCATATTTTTTGGGACATTCCTAATATCTTTTTTACTTGCTATAGAAAACATCATTTACAAATCCAATGTCAAGTATCGAAACAATTAAGGCTGAATTTAACATAAATACATCGTTTAAAATAGACAACGCGTTGTTTATTTATAGTTTAGAAATATCAATGTACCTTTTATTGCTCTTTCTTATGAACGTATGCTTCCTTTGCATTTTGATTGATAATCAAACTATTTGATATTTCTATCAAACATTTGTTCAATTTTGATGCTTTTTTGAATGATACTTTCGTATATGTCCTTAGAACATATCCGAAAAATCACAAACTCAGTATCACTTCCACCGACTTCGAGACACTTTGGTAATTATGTGTAAATAGTTTATTCTAAGTCATTATTTATAATTTTCTGTTACAACACATACATACCAAAACATAAAGTCGTACTATGTGATAATTTTATGAGTAAAATCCGAACCTACTTGAGCACATCAAATGGTGAACCTGTTAAGTTAATTTCAATAATTAAAATTTACAATATTATTCTTATCAATGTAGATCACTATATTCCAATGCATTTGTCTTTCTCTTAAAGACATATTTTCCACCAATGTATCATATCATTTGGGTACAACTTTCAAAATCATATTTTGATAATATACTTGGATTCTATTTCAGATTTATACATCATACCATATCGTAGAATCAATACTCTTAATGGTTTAATTGACTATTGAGGATTATTTATTCTCAACAATGATAAGGAACTCGTAGTTTCTCTTCAATGTACATGAATACTTATTAGACATTCTAATGTGTTGTGTTCATTTAGGTTTCGTTAATTTTATCTTGTCCCCTGCAATTGGTTTTATCCTTGTACCATATCCAAATCCATTTTATGACCAATAATTTCGTTAAGAAATTCATTAAAAACAAAGTTGGAATTTCTTGAAACAATAGTGGGTTCTAAGTGCAATGGAATAGGTATTCATACACATCTCCTGAATTTCCTTATATACAACATGTTTGGTTTTAGTTTACAAAACTTATATTGAAAACATGCACATGTCATTCAATAACAATCCTTCCCATACACCTTTTAGGGAGATTCATACAAGACCCTTCATGAACCATTATTACGTGTAGTTTTTCGACTCGCACAACCTGGAAACTACTTGGCCTTAGATATGTTGAGGTTTCTTATAAACCCTTATCTTGTGTAATTTTGTAAACCATTCTTTAGATGAAATTAATTTAACCTTGTGTACTACTCTTGAATGCACAACCTTATAGAAATAAGTTAACCTCAACTTCGCTTATAATTAATCATACTTAGCTCAACAAAGTTCAATTACTCCTTATTGATACATTATTATGTATTATAGGGAGGAGTGATGCAATGACAAGTCTTTTCGACCCTCGAACATCGACACTAATACATCCACGGTATTCTTGTGCCGAGCATCTAGGTGCAGGAAGGAAGAATTGTTAGGGTGAAATAAAGAAGAAAAATAAATAGAACAAGGAAGAAGAGAACACAATATCAGCATCTCATAATGGAATGATAATATGTAATATCAAAGGAATAGTACAAAGGGTTACCCCGATATAGAAATCTCGGAGTTACAAACCTAAGTACCATCATCATTCTAGACAATTATAACAACATGTCCTCACAAATGCTGATATGTACAATATAGTAATGAAGTGGAAATAAGAATACTACAGTAGGTGAAACATCATGCTCGCCTTCTCGAGCTCTAGTGAACAACAATAAAAACATGCCTTTCTCAAGCTACTCGAAAGAGCACGTGAGGAATTTAGGGAAAACAAAAACTAAGCGTCAAACATAAGTCTAGTATGAGAAGCTCGATAAATACATGTACAAAAATAACAATACTTTTGAGACCGCATGTCATGCCATAACGATTATCCCTGCAAAAGAACCACCATCTAATAGGTTCATAAGGTGACATAATAGATAATGTATAGGGTGCAGAATATAAATATTATAACATAGCTGGAATGGATACATTGGTTAAATTCAACAACATATTAGAAGTACAATCAAATCCAATAAAGAAGTTCACATAATGGATTTTACATGAAGATCCCTTCGGTCAAGCCAAAATCCAATCTCCTGCATAAGGGTTAGAAACTACATCCGAGCATCGTATATCTCTAGATAGAATATACCATAAGGCAAACATAACCAATCCATGTTAAAATATGCAATCCTGAATACTATCCCTCCCACGCACAACATCGATAAGGATACTCTAGACTGGAGTGATAATAACCTATCATGGGTTAGCAAAACCCCATGCTATGCTCCTACTCTGTTTTTAGCCATTTTCGATATCGAGG
Source organism: Allium cepa (assembly GCA_030765085.1). Classification (NCBI taxonomy): domain Eukaryota; kingdom Viridiplantae; phylum Streptophyta; class Magnoliopsida; order Asparagales; family Amaryllidaceae; genus Allium; species Allium cepa. The sequence continues at coordinate 468,243,429 of CM060935.1, forward strand.
TCACATTCGACACCTTTAAGACCAGTCTTCATTACTCGAATAGAACACGAATCCTAAATTGGATCCTCACATCTCGAACAGATCTCGAAACCACACATGGATTCCCATATCTCAAAGATCTTGGAATCACACATGGATTTCCACATGCTGAATAAATCACAAACAACTACATGTGTTTGAGTATCTTAAACAGATCTCGAATCTCCAAACAGATTCTCGCATTTAAAGCCAATCCACTTCCAAGAGATAGAACACGTATCTCAGCCTTAAAGTGGTTGCGGTAAGTAAAACACTTACCGATCCCGGTCTCTCTGAATCGACAAATTTGATCATTCAATGATAATGAGAAAGATCACATATGGAAACCAAGTCTCATATAATTATTACATTTCCGATATTTTCTTCTCACACCATCCTTCGATCAAGAGTGAAGCCGGTAGGTTAGAGCTCTATTGCTCATATCCGTACTCGGACATCAGTCTTAATTCCAACAGATAGACAAGCCTACTTCATCAGCTTTAACGCTAAATACATGAATAAATGTTTTCCTTAAACGAGGATACAAACAAAGCACGATCAAGTCACACAAAGCACGATCAAGTCACATAAGCGACTTCTAATCCTCTTTTTGTTGAATTAACCTTTTATTTAAAACCTCTTTTATTAGTAAAACTTCTTTAACCTAGTAAAACATTGTTTACGAATTTTTACTACTCATTTATACTCTTTTAAAACTTCAAATTTTTTTGGTATACTTATCTCAAATGGTATAAGTATATTCAGCAATCATTAGCAAGATTTCTTACTTTAAACCATTGCTCCTTTTCATACTTCAAAACGTATTCATATACTTATCACAAATGGTATAAGTATAATCACATCATTAACAAGATTCTTACTCTAAACCTTTACTTTTCCTATAATTCAAAATATCCATTTTAAGGATCTAAGTACTTTCACAAATCCATTCAGAAAGGTTTAAGATTAATGTTATTTAAACATTGTCACAACAAACCAAAACCATTTCACTTATGCTTATCTTTAAAACAATCTTTTAAAAATTTATTTACATTCACAAGTATAATTAAAAAAGGGTTAAGGTCGAATGTAATTAACACATTATCACAACAAATCCAAATCATTTTGCTTATGTTTGTCATTAAAACGTTATTTTAAAGATCTGTTTACATCCCTAAGTATAATTGAAAAGGGTTACAGATGAATGCGATTAACACATTGTCATAACAAACCCAATACCATTTCACTAATGCTTATCTTTAAAACATTCTTTTAAAGATCTATTTACATTCATAAGTATAATAAAAATAGGGTTAAAGATGAATGTAATTAACACATTATCACAACAAACCCAAATCATTTTGCTTTTTCTTGTCTTTAAAACTTTCTTTTAAAGATCTATTTACATCCCTAAGTACAATTAAAAAGGGTTAAAGACGAATGCGATTAACACATTGTCACAACAAACCCAAATCATTTCCCTACTTTTTACTATCTTTAAAACATCCTTTTAAAGATCTAAGTTTAATAATAAGTTCGATAGTCAATTAATCGATTATCTAGTTAAAATAGTTGCTTATACAAATCAATGTTAGTATACTTAACTTATTTATGACATTCCCAACTTAACTATTCCTTCTTTAAGAGGGAACCCCGGTAGGTTAGAGCTCTATTGCTCCATCCCTACTCGACGTCAATCTTTAACTCTCAGAAATAGATAAACCTACTTTGTCGGCTTTTAGCTTTAAGCAAAGTTAATTATCCTTTTAAACAAGTAAACAACAAGAGTAACACATTTTAAATATTTCAACTTACACTGTTCCTCGTTCAAGAGTGAAGCCAGGTAAGTTTGGGCATTGGTTGCTCCAAGCCTTGCCTATACTTCATTCTTGAATCTCATAAAACAGACAAGTTTACTCGTCGGCTTATTAGTATCAAGCATAGTCAATCACCTTTGTCAATAATAATTTAGAAATACTTGTAAATAGGTTTTAAATATTTATGTAAAATATTACTTGAAAATAACTAAATTAGAAGTTTGAGTACAAACATTTTTTACATTTACCAGCACTTTACTTCAAAATTCATAAATAATCACTAAGACTATGTTTAAACTTCTATTCTTTTTTTCATACTCAAATACATTTTATAAGAACTTCCATAAAAAAATTTGATAAATAAAAGAATTTAGAAACCATTTAAATCACGAAAAACTTGTCAAAACGTCGCATTTTAAACACTTAAAACAATAAGTGATATAAAAATCCTATTAAAACAACATTGAAAAGCAAAATCTTTGCGACTAGTTTTAACCACCTAAACAAATGATTTAAAACTTAAATTTTTATAGTAAGTACTACCATTAGTGTACCTAAAATCCGTCGAGAGAAATACTTAAGAATATCTTTCCATTTATTTATAGAAATTCTTGAAAACAAGGGATTCAGAAGTGCACTTATAACGAATATTCTCGTTTCAAACACTTTTAAACTTACTTTAGTTTAACACACGAGTTAAACAACCATTTAAGAATTAAGTCAAGGCCATGCTACATGTTTAAGAGGGTAAAAGAAGTGAGTATATATAATATAAAGTTATCATTTGCTTTCAAAAGTAAGAGGGGTCTAAAGTTTATAACTTTACTTAGTTAATATCAGTTTGACTTTATAATTTGGATACAACATATATATATACAATATAAATAAATAAGATAGTGAGACAACTTACTTGGATACACGCCTAACCCAAGCATAAATCCACAAGAACCAAAGAACCACCTCCTTTCATCAACACAAGCCTAAGATTTCAACCTTTAGCGCTTCCTAACCAAAGCCACCAACTTCTTCTTCCTCCTCCATGCTCATGACCCATCATGAATCGCCCTTTTCCTCTTACCTCCTCCTATTTATTTCTTACTAATCATGCTTCCTATGATGTCTTAGGCCCCCAAAGTTTAAAAGAGATTAGAGAAAATTTGGTTAACTTTTGAAAAGGTTAGAGAGTAATTAGTGGATTAGTGCTTAAGCACTTCCACCATTTTCAACCCTCTTACTTCATCTCAAGCTTAGGAATTTATTTGTGATTATTAAGTGAACATACCCCTTTATTTTTATGTTTCAAATGGCGAAGCATAAGCTTACGCTCACCCTTGGAAGGCTTACCTTCCATCACATCTACTTTATTATTTTCTTAACACTTAATCATTCCCATTTATGCTTACTTTACTTTATGTCACTTCTCCTTTTAGGCTAATTACTATTATACCCTTAATACCTCTTATCCTTTAGGAAGCTTCTAGAATCTTCCAAGCTTGTATAAAGAGGAGAGTGTTTAATTAGTGGCTAATGTGTTCATTAGATGTTAGCCTAAGGGTTAATTATTTCCATTTTTGCTCATTTTCTTTATTGGCTCATTTTCCTATTTAGCTAGTCATAAACATGAAAATATTTTTAGTTGCTAGTTAACTCCTTAGCGATTAATTAGACATGTGTAAAAAGTTGGAACAACTTCCGTTGAGAAAATAGTCATCTATCGATAAAATGATTTTCAGTCACATTATCGATATTTTTTCAACGTATTTATTTTTAAACATTTTCTAAAACAAGTTTACCATCATTAGTTGTGATATAAAAGGGGGTTAAGAAGCATATTAAATCATTTTAATATCATTTAATCCAAGATTCAAACATTTAAATAATTCGGATATTTAAATACAAAGTGTCCTTAATTCCAGGTCGTTACAAGTGACATTTGAGATTGAATTTTTATTCGTTTTAGGCACGTTGGAACTTTTTCCAACATACTCACCTATTCAATAAATCAATCATTTATTTTATTGCATGTTATCTGATTTACTTTTGTTTCATATTCTATAATCTTATCATAGATATACTATCATTAATGAATATAACCAAGTACGTGGAACGGATTTAGCAATAATAGACATGTAATTGCATATATCAATATCCATCAATCCGAAGAGTTCATCAACTCTTATGATGCTCCCACTAAATGGGTGCATAGTCCTTAATTGTTTGAGATATAATCAACCAGTATCATATAATTCATAATCATATAATAAAAATAATTTCTCAAAACTACAAATTAGTCCATAATTGCAAAATAATAATAAATAATTTTAGATACTTCTATGTTTTCCATTGCACACTTTGTTACGAAAATAAATACCACATTATAGTTTTATTTTGTAATGAATATTCATAATATTCTCAATGAATTATAACTATGTCTATTTTCAGTTAACACTGAAAAATAGTCATTATTTCATAAATAATGTTCAGTATGTTTTACGATTTTTTTTTCGTAACTTGACATAATCAATAAGTGTTATATGACATATTCCTGCTATTTTCTTCATTATTATAATAGTGTATAAAATATGGAGGTCTATCATCCACTTAATATAGCCTATTTATTTCATATATACTGCAACAAGTTCACACTGGAATGTTTTTTGATCAAATCTCTTGAATACATAGAAATAAATCTCATAGAAAACAATTTTCTATACAAAATTACATTTCGAAATAAAAATCATATTTCTTATTCCAATATTATTATATCATTATTATTACAATTCTCTTTTTCGATGTTTCTTTATAAAGCAGAAGTGACCATTTACTCTTTTCATCCCAATTGTACCTTAAATCACATTTACTCTGTGTGCATTCATTTTCCTTTCTAAACGGAAAAACCATTCAAAAGAAAACCCTAACTACAATATCATAATGAACTCTTTGCAAAAGTGCATTTGATTATCCTTAACATTTAAGGAATGTAATCCGATCAAATCAACATTTCAATGATCGAGTTCTTAGATTTATATTGTAGTTTTGGTCTTACGTTACATTTAACATAATACGATCTTTATTGTAATCAATCAAATAGAATACTTGATCTCATATTATGGTTTACGTGTTTTCCTCGAATGAAGTAATTTCATCAAAGTATTGTGCATTACGAACAGTGGTCGTTCACCATATAACACTTATGTATGATCGTAAATGGATCAAATATCCATAGTCTCGTATTGCTTTTGAGTTCGAAACTCATTAAATGCAATACACTATCTTGACCAAATAAACATGTAAGTGACCAAATTACGAACATATTAAGTAGTTGTAAATCAAGGCGTTCATATGGGTGTCAAAACATTAACGTGCAATAAGCATTTGTCAGCTAGTATATTTATATTTCTTTTTATTAATCTTTAGTTCGGTTCATTTGTATATCTTAGTCGATAAACATTTTACCAGTCATATTAAATGCAAAAATTTATCATTTTAGATTATTATAACATTATATAGTGTACGTTCTTATAATATTATAAAGGTTAAATGTTTCAATTACATTTTTCTAATAAGGCTCCCACTAGTCTTTTATGTTTCACCAAACCCTAAGTGAAACAAAGTAGTTTTTTGACTTCACTGGTGGGTGTTAGAACTTGTATGCTTTGGGAATCTGACCTTGAGAAAAGCTCAACAAATCATAGGCCCATATATGATGGATAACTCCTTATCAGTTGTATCACATTCAACTCCTAACCTATGGTTCCTTATCTTAATCCTGGCTTTACCTTAAAGAAAGCTTAATAAGTAAAGTGGGGATATTCACTCTTACCTATCATTTCCATACTTTGAGCAAAGCTCCACAAATGCATGCAATTATCTTATCTTGTCTATTCAGTACATTAATAATACTACACATAACATCTCTAGCTTGAGAAAAGCTCAACAACTAAGGGTATGCAAATAATCTACTAATATATAAATGATAGGGGACAACTTTATGTTAAAGGTTCATAATCTTCAGTACATTAAATCGAGTGATATCGACTTATGGAATAATATATTTTTTATGAAACACTCTTGTGCTTCAAGTGTCGGACATATTTGAAATCATGGTATATGTACTATACGTGTGTATTTATTCCTCAAGTTTATTTAGGGTTTCTTAATGTTCCACCATTAATTTATATACTCATATTATATCAGTTTCATTATTATATAACTTATATATTTTAATCAACTTATGTAATAATCTTATGTATAACATTGTACTAACTAAATCTTATTTAATTAATTTTAATTAATTAACTCTTTAATTAATTTTATATTAGTATTCCAGTATAACTTTTATGTTGGACATACCTACTATAACCTTTATAGTGTATGCTATAACCTTTATAGTATAACACATATATCTTGTATATGTGTATTTTTATTTAATCAATTAACCTTTAATTAATTTATTCAATTAATTAATATTTAATTTATTATTTAATTAAACAATTTTAATTAAATTATATTAATTTCAAAGTTTATCTTATATACATACATGTATACTTATGTTATCTTAAACACTTTAAAATAACATAATATATATCAACATATATAATACATGCATACAAGTACTAATTAAATAACTCATTTAATCAATTTATTTTGCAAATCTTTTTAATAAATTTTTAATTTCAAAATTAATATTTAAATAGTCTCAAACATTTTGAAATTTTTTGTCATATTTTAACCTTTTGTAATAAACATGCTTTTATTTTAAATTTACTTTTAAATTTAAAATCTTATCTTAATTTTCAAAACCATTTTGAAAAGTAGCCCAAGGGCCAATTGTAACATCCCATATCTAGAGGCCCAAAACTAAGCGCTGCAGTTGCTGCAGTTATCTATAGCATTAGCTTTCGATGACTAAATACGGTTACGTTAATGGTATCTATAATATCAGAAGCACTTGAGTATGAAAAAACACAGATTTCAAACTTTTACTTCGTTACATTTAAAATAGATGTTCCATATTCAACTTACATAATCCTAATACGTTCTCGGACACAGATAAAATACAATTATTACAAATTACGCCAAGAGCGGTGTGTGAAGATATGCCCTTGGATGATCAGAGTCATAGAGTCATAATAGACTTAATACAAAACATAACGGAAATACATCAAAACATATAACAAGAACCGCAACTCCTAAATAGCTATCCGTTTGCCTCCTTCATGCCTTCGGTAGCCTTATTCATCATCCTACCAAACCTGAAAAGACCTTAACCCCTCAGCCTACTCAAATTAATTTTTACCCCCCGAGAGTTTAAGGGAAAAACATAAACTTCGTGTCAGACACAGAGTCTGGTATGAATAATACTATACATCTCGGTTTAGTATATTAAGTGAGACCATGCCATTTAGCAGAACGGGTTTCCCATTACTAACATCCTTTTAAAACATATCTTTGCAAAACCTTTTTCCTGCATCAAAACTGATTAGACACTATAAAGCATCATTATGCAAACATTCATAAATATCAGGAAATAATGAACTATTTGTTGAAGCATATAGGTTTTGTTTGGATAACTTTTAACCTTTGGCTGACTAGGGCCTACCAGAAAATATAATCAGAATTAATCTAACACCTATTAGATGTTCTTCTTCTGGACTATCTATCCTTAACTATCTGTTAAATGCTTCACTTCTGGATGGTTTGTCCTTAACTATCTATTAAATACTTCGCTTTTGAACGGTATGTCCCTAACTTACTCATCTCCCAGGTTTCCTGATCATAATGGTTTTTCAGGCTCACTAATAACATATATATATATATATATACACACACACAAACATATATTCTTTTCGATGTGTAATCATAATTTTAGTCTATCTATGACAAAGCCCTACACAATGAAATTTTGGACAACAATTAGATGAGGCTAATAACTAATGTATAGGGCACGACCCTATACCAGTCTCATACGGTATTTTAATAACTGAGTCATTTCCACTTAAGCATCCCCTCCCATAATTTACCTTAAAAGCATGTTCAAAATGATTTAAAAACTTTAAATCAAAATTACACAAGGAAATTACATATTCTTTATGCTTTACTCAAAATCATATTGTTATGTTATATATATATCGAGATCGTTGAACTCTAACCTTATGAAATCATTGGTCTCACACCCTTCAAAACCATTGAATTAAAACCTTTCGAAAGCATTCAACTCTTAAAACATAAATCTTTTGAAGACTTACTGGGTTCAATTTAAAACATGTGGAAAGTGTTCTTTTAAAACCTTTCGACTTCATTGGAAATAACCTTTCGACTTTGTCGAAAGTTCTACTTAGAAAGCTTTAAAACTTAACTTTTAAACAATAGGCTTTAGCTTTAAAACAACTCCTTCGGAAGCTAGGGTTATACTTCAATTAAAAAAATAGGGATAAGTCACCATAATTCGAAAGCTTCCTCTTGAAATCATGGAGAAGCGGCTGTTTTAAAACAAGTAAACCTTTCAACTTTGTTGGAAGGTTCAAAACAAAACAATAACAAGGCTGCATTAACCTTTCGACTTTGTTGAAATGTTTTAAAAACCTTTATTTAAAATACTTGACCTTGTCAAAAGCAACCGAGTTGAATGCTCTTTTTCGAAAACAAGCAGATGAAAGCTTTTGGTTTATAAAAAAACATATCCCAACCTCTTTAGCCATCCACCTTTCGACTAAGAACCCTTCGACTTTATCCAATTCATTACGTATGATGCCATATGCATTGATTTGACCTTTTCAAAAGCTATGAACCTCTCGACCTTGTCGAAAGGTCTGGACCGGAAGGTTTAATGCCGCAAAAATCTGAAACGTGCTAAATGTATGATTCCTTTGTTTTTAACTCAAAAAGGTTAACTTCTCAACTAACCTGCCTATGTTTTTCATACTCTCATTGGTTAACAAATACTTTTCAAAAAGTGCTGCCACTATTTTCAAAATAAAATAATAATTTTGTTTTATAAAATGCCTCTTCTCCTTAATTGAATATATAAAACAATTAAGTCATGTTACCCGGTTGTTTGGCCCGGCTACGAGAGGCTAATTATTGAGTTTCTTGGTTGGATCTAAGTGAAACATGACATAGTGAGAGATTGACTTGAATTGAGAGGCTCGACATGCAAGTACCGTTCGGCGTGGATGCAGCGTTCGGCATGTAAGCACCGTTCGGCTTGGATGCATCGTTCGACATGCGACTGTGGTTCGACCTGTATACCATTTGGCTTGGATATGCGGTTCGACCAACATTACTTAGCAACTACCGTTTGGCCAACCTCGCTCGGCAACATCGCTCAGCAATCAGCACTCGGTAATAAAGATAAAGGTAGGACGGTTTGGTCTGGATGCTTGGGGAAAGATGGCTCGGCATGAGTGGTTCGGTCGAGAAAGCACGAACACAAGTTGCTCGGCTTAGATGGTTGACGCACGTCACTCGGTCTGGAAGGTTCGGCATACATCGCTCGATACATATCAGGAGAGTTGGTTATGGCTAATTCCATTCCAAAACGAGCCGACTGCTATATCATCACTTCGAGTCACACCGCTGTACGTTTCGAGCTCCTTGCGTGTTTGCTTCATGTCCTTTACCAAGACACCTCGGTTCGACATTTGCCATTTGGTATGTCTCGTTCGGCATGCATGGCTCGGTGCGCAGAGGTCACCTACTACAGGCTGAAGTACCTTGTTCTTGGTCCCATAAAGGAAGTCCGGCCATCTTCATCTATAAATAGAGGGGCAGGGGCGCAGTGAAGAGGGACCATTTTTCGAGAACTCCGGGGAGACTCTGCCGTTTCCAAGACTCATTTATTTTTTGTTAAAACTTGTATTCAAGTTATTGGTGTACAGATTGTATCTATATTTAATTATTTGTAAAATCAATAAAGATTAAACTCAAAGTGGACATAGGAAGTTATGCCGAACCACTACAAATATGATGTTCTAGTTTTTGCAATTAATTTTGCATACATCCCTCTATTATAATGTTCTATCTTCATTAATCTCTCTACACGAATGTTTCTTTGGTGTTAGTGACCAATTTTGGTGCTTTCACAGAGAACCTGCATTCTCATGTTATTAGGATATACTTTTTCGCTACTGGACTGAAGAAATCCCACGAAGGAGATCCAATTCATTTATAAAAAGTCCATTGATTCTACTCAGAGTTCCTACCAATAAATCTACAATGGGAAGACCTCGTACCAGATTCTCATAATGCGGACGTCAATGAGACTGCTAACATCCAATAAGTAGGACCTAGCAATCAATAAGTTAATCCGGGCGTAGTGACTGTCACCGCCCAAAACCAAATGGAAGTTGTCACTAGAACAGAGTTCAATGAGCAGATAAGAGAACTCATGGAAAGCAGAAGATGACTTAACGAATAGATTCAAGCTAACGCCAACCTCATGACTCGTCTTACTCAACAACAGCGTCAGAATGCTGGATGAAGCCCCGCTACTTACTCCTCATCGACTGCTCTGCTTCGTCCGATGAACCTCCCAGGCGTAGACACCATAGAACTGAACAATGCAAACAGCTGTTGCTGATCGATCAACCAAGGATGGTCCAAGTTCCCTACCTAGAGCTATGGCCCCTCACTTACACCAAGGAAATCACACCCAAGCTAGAACAGGAAACTTAGGAAATGGAGCTCGAGTGGAAGCTGGACGGCTGACTCACCAAGGTCCTAATGAAGGTGTCCCTAGGATACACTTTTGGTAGATCACCAACAAAGGACAGACCAACCAGAATAGTCTCGTAGGACAAATTCCACCCTGCCATCTTCCATACATACCCCAGACCTATCGGCTATGGTCAGACAGCTGATGAGAGAAAATCAATGCTTGACTAATGATAATTGGGATATCCAGGAGTCATACTCCATTCACAGATACTATTCTATAGGCCAAGTACCCCAGGAAGTTCAACATGCCAACTATTCCGGCCTACGAAGGGAAGACTGATCTCCGGTAGCATGTGATGAGATATGTGTGGTTGATGGATTTAGCTAGAGAAAACGATGCAATTAAGTGTAGATGCTTCCCAATAACTTTATTTGGAATCGCTACCATATGGTTCACCCGACTTTCTCCACGGTCTATCTCCAACTTTGATGAGTTAGCGACGAAATTTATGGAACAGTTCAGGATTCACGTCACTCGTCCCAATGACGTGATGTCCTTGTCCAGTGTGATTCAGGCTACAGGGGAGTCATTAAAGGAGTACTTACAAAGATTTCACGTTGCGGCTATTGAAGTTAGCAACCCAAATGACCATGCCATTCTTATAGCCGTGATGTGAGGAGTAGATCCAGATTCGAAGTTTGGCGATTGGCTAGCGGGAAAGCCTCCTACTACAATAGAATTTTTTTATTCAAAGGCGCATCAATTCATAAGAAGAGAGGTAGCCAGGTGGATGAGGCGAGACAATGCACCAGGGCCTGCCAAGGAGACCGTTAAGAGCAACACTGCTGTAAAACAATCTGGTGATAACTCAGGGAAGGTCCAGGTCAATGTCCAGAACAAGCCAGAGCAATCTAAAGGATCCGAAGGAGGAAATCTTGGAAAGAAAAGGGAAGCAGGAAAACGAAAACCAAGGATCCCAACTTACAACGAATACACTTTTCTAAATGCATCTCTGGAAAATATTTAGCTATCGAGATGTAATACTTTTCAATATCAAAAGCCACGCCCAAAAGAGTCCACGAAGGAAAAAACGAACTGGGAAGTGTTGCAGCGTCCATGAGATTTACAGGCATAATACCGAGGATTGTAGGCACCTCCATGATGCTATAGAAAAGCTGATTCGACAGAAGAAGTTATAGGAGTTTGTTAAGAATCCGCAGAAGGGTGGATAAGGAGCATCAGACCCCTATCGCGGGCAAGCTCCACGCCATCCTAAGGAACCTGCTCGGACTGTAGAAAGACTAATCATAAACACGATAGTTGGTGGGCCTCACCCGGCAGATATTAATTAGCAGGAGATGGAGTGTTATGCCAGTTCCTTAAAACATGCAGATTTTGAATGTTGTTCAAACATGGAAGATGGGTCCCCGGCTAAACAACAACAAACTTTGACGGATGATATAGCGTTTAGGAGCAGAGATGCTGATCAGGTGGAGGCTCCTACCCATGACCTGATGGTCATCTCAGCAACGATCGGGCTAGCATTTGTGAGAATGATATTGATTGATTGTGGAAGTTCTGTTAACATCATCTTCAAAAAAGCATATGACCAGATGAAGATGGAGACAAAGGATCTAACACCATCTAAAGCCTGTATTCATGGCTTTAATGGTGCAACCACTAATACAGTGGGTTTTGTTGAATTTCCAGTTGAATTTGGACAAGGTGAACGTAGGAGGGTACGAATCCTGCCATTCATCGTCTTGAATGTCGATTCTACATATAATGGGTTTCTAGTTCGACCGGCCCTGGCAGAGTTTATGGCCGCTTTGGCCCTTTGGTGTTCTAACCTTGAAATTTTCAACAAATAAGGAGTTGGTATTGTGTATTGTGATCAAGCGACTAGTCGTGCGTGTTATGTGGCTAAGATGAGAGAGGCCCAACGAAGAGAGAAAGGAAAGGTTGCAGACACCTCCATCCGCAGCCGAGTCACTGAAGATTGACAAGTAACGCCCGAGACTTGGCTCGGGCAACATGATCGGATCCATAGAAAGATAGATCCGAGGGATGATGATGAGGAAACCAAGGAGGCAAAAGCAGCACCAGTTGAACTGACGATTGATATCCCAGTCAACCGTAACGACCCATCGTGGGTACTTAAGATTGGATCACAACTCAACCTCTCGATGATCGAGGATCTTACCGATTTCATCCGGGCAAATCTGGATGTTTTCGCCTGGACACATTAGACACGTGCGGAGTTTCTCCTGCCATTGTGAGTCACATGTTGAAAATAGACCCGAAATACGTGCCGATGAAGCAAAAAAGAAGAGGCATGGACACAGAGAGGTCCACTGCTCTCAGAGAGGAGGTGGACAAACTTAAAGACAACGTATTCGTTCGCAACGCCCTCTACCCAGAATGGGTCTCTAACCCCATACTACTGCAAAAAGAAAATGGGAAATGGGGGACATGCATAGATTACTCAGATCTGAACAAAGCATGTCCCAAGGATAGTTTCCCTTTGCCAAGAATTGATCAGCTGGTCGATTCAACAGTAAGACATGAGTTATTATCATTTATGGATGCGTACTCGGGATATAATCAAATCCCGATGCACATTCAAGATCAAGAACACACTAGTTTTCTCACAGATGTTAGACAATATTGTTATGTACTGATAAACATAGGAGCTAGTTATCGGTGTCTGGTGAATAGGATATTTAAAGACCAGATTGCTAGGACAATGGAAATCTATATGGATGACATGCTCGTGAAGTCACGACAGTCAAATGACCACATTCGAGACTTAGCAGAAACGTTTGATATGCTCAGGTACTACGGAATAAAAATCATTGCTCTAAAGTGTTCCTTTGGCATTGCGTCGGGAAATTTTTTTGGGTTTCATTGTTAATGCAAGAGGAATTGAAACTAACCCAGAAAAGATTCAGGCTATTCGAGACATACAAGTGTCCAGAATTATAAAGCAATTACAAAGCCTGAATGGAAAAGTGGCCGCGCTGAGTCGATTAATATCCAGAGCGACAAACAAGTGTATTCTTTTCTTCGATGTAATAAAGAAGGGAAAGAGAAATTTAAGTGGATGCCCAACTGCGAGGATGCATTCCGAGCTCTGGTAAGGCACTTGGAAAGTCCCTCGGTGCTGTCGAAGCCTATAGACCATGAAATGTTGTATGTATACTTGGCCGTATCTCAACATGCCATTAGTATGGCTTTGGTCCACGAGGAGGACCGAGTTCAAAAGTCGGTAAACTATGTCAGTAAACATTTAACGGGGGCAGAAAGAAATTATCCTAAAATTGAGAAGCTAGCCTACTACTTGGTGATTGCATCATGCAAACTTCATCCGTACTTTTAGACATACTCGATCAGTGTTTATACTGATCAACCCTCGCGACAGGTACTCCAATGGCTTAAAACTTCTGAAAGGCTATTAAAATGGAATATTGAGTTGAGTCAGTTCGATATCACCTACCTACCATGGAGGGAAATACAAAGGAAAGCGCTGGCAGACTTCATCGTTGAATTTTCTACATCAAGCGAACCAAACAACGATGATGTTATTCCATCCGTTCGATGGAAACTATACACCGATGGGGCATCCAACGACCGATGTTTTGGAGCTGGTGTAATTCTTGTGACTCCTGAAAACCGATCAATTTTTTATGCTTTGAAGCTCGATTTCCCAGCTATAAATAACAAAGCCGAGTATGAAGCATTAATTGCTGGCTTGAAACTTATCAGGGAACTTGGAGTGAAATCGGTCGAAATCTTTTGCAACTCACAATTGGTGGTGTTCCAGGTGCGGGGAGACTATCAAGCAAAGTGTCAAAGACTTGCCCCATGCCTGGTGTGAGTTCATGAACTATTGGCAGACCTTGAACATTACGATATTTCGCATGTCCCATGTGAACAAAACAGAGAAGCCGATTCATTTGCGAAATTTGCAAGTACTGGCGATGCACAACAAATGGGATTGGTTCCCGTTGAAACCTTACATGCTTCGAGTATAAATGAGATGGAGGTAGATTTTGTGTTAGAAACAGAAATCGATAAGGAGTCATGGATAATCCCTTTCAAGCAATACTTGCTATGGGGATCTGCCCAAAAAAAGAACGAAGGACGATAAGTCATTTGCAAAGCTTCACGATATATAATGCATGATGGAATAATGTATCGAAAAGGATTCTCGGTCCCCTTCCATTGGTGTGTTGCCCACGGTGAGATAAAACGAGTCCCGAAGGAAGTTCATGAAGGAGAATGTGGTGACCATACTAGAGGGCAGACACTAGCAAAAAGTATCTTCTGCTATGGATACTATTGGCCAATTATAAATTGTGATGCTACGAACTACGTAAGGAGATGTGACAAATATCAAAAGTATGTGAAAATCCCGAGAGCTCCGCCAATGAAACTCACACAAATGGTTAGTCTCTGGCCGTTTGCAATATGGGGGATCAATATAATCGGTTCCTTACCAATCTCCAAAGGTGGTGCAAAATAAGCAATTGTTGCGGTCGATTACTTTACCAAGTGGGCGGAAGTAGAGCCCTTAGCTACAATCACCACCAAAAAGGTCATTAATTTCGTTGTGCGAAACATCATATGACATTTTAGACTCCCTTGAACTATCATTACGGACAATGGAACTCAGTTTGAAAGTAGGGAGTTCAAAGAATTTTGCCAAGGTATGGCATTTGAGAAAAGGTTTGCAGTTGCTCATCCAAAAGCCAATGGACAAGTAGAAGCCGTGAAAAAAATAATCAAATCCATATTGAAAAAACGTTTGGAAAAGGCTAGAGGCAAGTGGATGGATGAGCTTCCAACATCACTTTAGGCTTACAAAACCACCCACAGGTCCACGACTGGCCACACTCCGTTCATATTGGCATATGGCACAGAAGCCGTTATACACATGGAACTTGAAGTTCCTTCACATCGGGTAACTCATTATGACCCTAAGACTTATCAGGATCTCTTGCTGGTATCACTGAATTTGTTGATGAAAATCATGAAGAAGCAGATTTAAGGGCGACTGCATGTAGATACCGAGTCGCTCGATATTATAATGGGAAAGTCCAACCGAGAATCTTTGATGTGGGTGATCTCGTTTTGAAGCGAGTTTTTCCGATCCCATCGCATATGAATCCCACCTGGGAAGGTCTATACGTCATTGAACGGAGGCTTAGAGAGGGTAGCTAGCGACCGTTGATGGCGCGATGCTCCCCCGAGCATGGAATAGCGAGCATCTACGACATTATTATACTTAGTCTATTTCTCTCGCATTTTAGTTGAAATTATTTCCAGTGTATGTTTATTTTGTTGATTCTTATTTTTTGGCATGTAATAAGACAATTCAGTTGTTTTCATCACTAAAAACTTGAAGCCATCTTTTCCATCAACTATTTTTGTTTATGTATGTTGTAATTCTATGGAAAAAATTAAAGTTATATTATCCTGTCTAGCGTATGAGCGCACACAAAGACTCAAAAATCTCCAAGTCCCCAGAGTGCAGATTGGAGTGCTCTGAGTCCCGAGAGTGCGGATTAGAGTATAAACGACTTAAAAATATCCCCGTCCCAACAGTACGGACTGGAGTACTCTGAGTCCCCAGAGTGTAGACTAGAGTATAAATGACTTAAAATGTCCAAGTCCCCGAAGTGCGGACTAGAATACACTGAGTCCCCAAAGTGCAGACTAGAGTATAAATGACTTGAAAATCTCCAAGTCCCTAGAGTGTGGATTGGAGTACTCTTAGTCCCCAGAGTGCGGACTAGAGTATAAATGACTTAAAAATCTCAAATTCCCTAGAGTGTGGACTGGAGTACTCTGAGTCCTCGGAGTGCGGACTAGAGTATAACGAATTAAAATCTCCAAGTCCCCAGAGTATGGATTGGAGTACTTTTAGTCCCCAGAGTGCGGACTAGAGTATAAACGACTTAAAATCTCTAAGTCCCCAGAGTGCGGAATGGAGTACTCTGAGTCCCTAGAGTGCGAACTAAAGTATAAATGGCTTAAAAATCTCTAAGTCCCCAAAGTGCAGACTGGAGTACTCCGAGTCCCCGGAGTGTGGACTAGAGTATAAACGACTTAAAATCTTTAAGTCCCCATAGTGTGGACTGAAATACTCCGACTCCCTAGAGTGCGGACTAGAATATAAATGACTTAAAATCTCTAAGTATCCAGAGTTCGGACTGGAGTACTCTGAGTCCCCGAATTGCGAACTATAGTATAAAGGACTTAAAGTCTCCAAGTCTCTAGAGTGCGGACTGGAGTACTCTGAGTAACAGTAGTGCGGACTAGAGTATAAACGACTTCAAATCTCCAAGTCCCCAGAGTGCGGACTCGAGTACTCTGAGTCCCCGGAGTGCGGACTAGAGTATAAAGGACTTAAAATCTCCAAGTCTCCAGAGTGCAGACTGGAGTACTCTGGGTCCCCGGAGCATGGACTAAAGTATAAAGACTAAAAATCTCTAAGTCTCCGGAGTGCGGACTAGAGTACTTTTAGTCCCCGGAGTACAGGGCAGAGTATAAATGGTTCAAAAAATATCTAAGTCCCTAGATCGCAGACTAAAGTATTCTAAGTCCCTAGAACGTGGACTGGAGGATTTACGATTCCAAAAAATTTCCATGTCACACGGAGGTGAACTTGAGCTTGTGTAACTGACAAAATTCCGAGTTATGGCAAAAAGTTAGACAATAAGCTGAAAAATGAAAGTCATCAAAACACAAAGAAACGAAGTTTTATTCACTAATCCCAAAATAAAGTTCCACTACAATTCCTCCTAAACTCGGAGTCAAAAGTCAATTTACATCGACTATGGAAATAAACAGAAATAATTACATAATTTAGGCTTATTCTCATTGAACAAGGCATGACAGCTGCTTCGTTGACTTCTTCTCCTTCCTCGATTTCTCAGACGACTCCTTCCCCAAGCGTTTCCTCTTGGATGCCTTGCTTGCTAAGGAAATGGTGTTCGAGGAAGGAAGAGGAAATTCTAGTGGCCTGGTCCCACTAGGGTGAATGACCTTCAAAGTCTTGTTCAAGGGATCATCCAGTTCCACTACTTGGGGCTCGACCTTAATTTCGGCTTTCTTCTTCTTCACTTCCATAAGTTGCTCCTCCATGCTCAATTTTAAAGTCTGTTCGAAGGCGCCCTCAACTTCATCATGTTCTTCTGCGGGTGGTGGATTTTCAAATTTGTCTTCATCGAGCACCACGATCACTTGAGCGTCGGGTCCGAGAGTCTCCCCAGTCCGAATTGCCTCTTTCATTTTCTCTTCTTTCTCTTTGGCAGCATCGCTCCGTGGGCTAGGCTATGGATCAGAATGGCCTGTACGAAATCACAAGAGACAAATTTTAGAATACATCAACTACTCACCAAAAACGACTGCCTTTTGAACTTTGAAAAGAAAAGTATGTACCGGTTTCTGGCTGACTCTCAACTATTCGGAGAGTTTCACTTTCTGAAATAGGAGATAGAGCATGAATATCAAGTCCAGGATCCTATGGGTCGTAGCAATATGTTGTTTGAAGGGGTTAAGTGATGGATGACCAGTCAGCTGAACAGGGGGTGGAACTGAAGACTCAGTTCCAGACGGACTGGCAGTGTCATTATTTCCTTTTGACGAGGAGGAGTCTCTGCTATAAAAAGCCTTCACTATAAACAAGTTCGAAGGCTCATTCCCTCGGAGAAATTCCTTCACTAAAGCTCATTTGTCAATCTCTTCAGTTCCCAACTCAACCTTCTTAATTTTTATTAAAGTGTCTCATGATTCTGCCAAAGATTCAAGGTAACCCTCGCCAAGAAATGTTAGGCCATGATGCATGAGAACTCGAGCATTGTACTCGGCTATGATTGGATCAAACATGCACTTGATTTCCTCCCTACCAACCTCGATTGCCGTCTCAAGGCGAGAATCAGTTTCCAAGAGCGCTATTCTTTTGCCCTCCTCGTAGGCTTCATCCTTCAGCGCTTCTGCCTTGGAGAGTTCTTCATCGAGCTTTGTTTTTAGGAGTCGTGTAGCAACAATCTCGTCACAATATTATTGCGACTCCTTCTGAGCGGTAGTCTTTTCTTCCTTTTCTTTGAAAAGTAGCTCTTCCAACTCTTTGACTCGTTGAGCGAGCGCATCACTCTCCTTTTGAAAGGAGTCTTTCTCTAAAGCTAAGGTGCCGCAGCATTGAACCACTTCATCAATTTCTTTTTTATGTATGGCCTCCAGGCGATTGACTGCCTCGGTAGTATCTCTAGCGTTTATCTGGGCGGCCTTAAGTTGAGATTTATAGGAGGAAAGCTCATTATCTTGGGATTTGATAATATCCATCATGAATGACCTCGAGCTTTAGGCGATCGATCTCATGCTTGCGCTCAGTAGAAACTTCAGAAACTTTCTCGGCCAAGAGAATAAACGCGTCATGTTGGACATAGACATCGTTGTTGCTAGCAATGCCACTTTGTTTAACATGCCCGGGAATAGGGTTTATCACAGGAAGAAACTTTAATCCATCAAAGCATATTTTTAGAAATACGACTTTAAGCTCGGCTACCCTTTCTACTATCGATGGATCGTGTGCAAGGGCTGGGGAAGTTTGTTTAGCCGAGACTACGAATTTCTAGGGCGGCTCGCGAGATTGCCTAGTACTAGATGAACCAGAGCGTTGGTCGCGAGAAGCTTCAGATTGAAATCCCTTTACCCGATTTCTCCCTGCTTTGTTCTGGTCGAGGAGGAGGATCATTGGGGGTGTGAGGAGTGACTATGAGTTTTCCTTAGAGACGACGACAATCTCGAGGACGATAATCTCTATCGCTGTTATGGTCTTTATCTCGGCATTTACCAGACCCTGAATCTCAGCTAGAATGATGGAAAACAGAGGACCCGCGAAGGCAGTCGAATCCATGAGAGTGTCCCATATCACCTGCATAGAAATTAAGCGAGGGAAATTTAGCAAGAATAATATGGTGGCTAAAGTTTAAACGCAAGGTGAGGTGTGAGTGTTAGTGTGTGTGTGTCCTAGGGTTTCCCTCCCGATGGACCAATTTCTTTAGCTTTACTTATCGGAGTTTTTTCTCCTTGATGATGGGCTTGAACGCCTTCATTGCCTCTCATGGGAAAATGAAGTTTTAGGGCTTCTGGATTGTTGGAGCCATAATTAAGCAAGTCGTCGGGGATAGTAAGGTATGACAACCCTTTCAATGAACCCTCTAAGTTTTATGGGGACAACTCTTTCTTCATTGGATTAATCGTCACTTTCGAAGTTCCACCCACTACCTTCTTCCTTAGCTTGTAAGCTAGTTTCTTTTTTCCCTTTGAAGTGGGAGGTGGTTCATCAGTGCCATGTGCCTCAACCATCGGTTCTGAAGCAGGACTTACATTCTCACCCGGTGCTTTTGACACCCTAGTTTCTCTAATCTCACCCACCTCGGATGTGTCTGGGGCAGCACTTATAGGAGGCACTAAAGGCCTGACCTGTCCATTACCCTTCTTCGATGCGGGTCTGGTTATAGTGACACTGGGGGAAAGATTTGTTCGACGACCTTCCGCCAACAACCCAAACTTTAAGAGCGACTCATTGGAAATGACAAATTTGATCTCCCGGTCTTCTACGGGTGTAACACAAATGGCCTCAATGGCCTCAGAATACCTAGTACTTTTGGGACGTGGGATGATACCTGTAAAAATCAAAAGAAGTTTAGAAACAATCCACTTTATGCTTTCGACAAGTATTGACCTGGAAATGGAACTTACTCCCTTCCAGCCATCTTCTCACAAAGCCTGGGGGACAACGTACATAGAAGCATTCCCGCTTGTGTTGGGTGAATTTACTCCATGCCCCCGTCAGAATCTAACACTAAGAATGTGGCTCAAGGAATATGAAAGGTAGACTGTCAGACTGTTGTTTGAAGCGATAGATGTAACAGATGTCACTTGGAGTGGGGAGCCTAGATAGGATACTCATAAAGAGGATACAAGTGCCATAGACGAACACATGACTATTGGGACGCAGTTGTGACGGGGAGATCTCGATATATCTAGCACTTCGCGGAGAAAGGAGTTGAATGGTGGCACGCTACCGACCCAGCACATGAATTTGTTGCAGGCAGTATATCCAGCTATGGGCAAGTGAGGACGATCTCGTCCCGATGGAACTAATACGTCGTCAAAGAGGATTCCATGAATCAATCATAGTTGACGAAGAGCAGTTTCATTGATTTTTGAAGCTTGAGAGCCAATGGGGTTATCTAGGATGACAGATCCGTCTATCGCATCAGGAGCCGGGTCAGTAGTTGTTGTTGATGGGTTTGGGATATCCTGTGGAGTTGCCAGTGGATTTGAAGTTCCCACCATTTCCTGCTGAGTACTCAGCTTAGGTTTATCTGAAACTGTGGTGGAGCTCGACTTTCTAGACATCCTCAACAAGCGTCAAATTTGGAAAACACCTGTTTGAACTATACTTGAAAGACAATCAATATTAGATATAATGAAAAACCCCCATGTGGTGTGTGGACTGGTGCAATCATTTGAGCATAAGTGTAAAAGAATTGAAGGCCTAAAAGCTGATAAATTGAGATTAAGCATTGAACTGTCGTCTTCGAAGAACGTCATCGTTGACTGTCTCTGAGAGCTTTCCCTATGATGGTTTTGGTCTTGAACTCGGACATTAACACTATATGTTGAAGGCTATTATTTGTTTTTATCGAGTTGAACTCAGGTTTATAGTTGTTGGAATTGGGAAGTTATCAGTCCCAATCAGTTCGTTATGCTTGTATGCTTAAATGTTGTCGTTGTTCATTGTTCCGTGGTAAGGCATGGAAGTTCGTAGTTTGATATGTGTTGCGCTTAGGTGGAAACAATCATGATTATTAACGCCGACCCTAGGACCTGAAGCCGAGCGACCATCTAGGCCAACGCCATCAAATCATTCACTCTCCTCTCCAACGCTCTCTCTTCGCTGAACGACCTATGGGGGCTATACCGAGCAACACTTGCTCGGTATATCGAACCCACCTCGTGGTCTCTAACTAAGCCGTAACACTACACTCAAATGTTTAAACCACACTTTCTCCCTCAACACCGAACGACATCGGGTCATTTTACCTGACTCCAGAAACCAATCGTACCTACCGACCCACACACTTCCCATCTTTCTCAAACAACAAGACGAACCACTTAACCAAGATACCGATCTACTTCTCAGGGTTTTGACCGGCCTGCACTCACTCTCGAATTACCAAACCCCTCTTCTCCTCGTCTCTCTTCACCAAGGAGCAACTCCTAACCTCCTTCTGAGTCCCGACATCTAGGTTTAGAGGCAGCAACAACTACCCATTCTAGGCGACTTTAGCCACCAACGACCAACAAAGTTAGGCTAAGGCCTTAACCTGGAGGTCGCCTTTATTCGTAATCCATCTCTTTTCCTCCTCTAAATTTGTTTTCTACCTATTCCAAAAACAAATGAAGAGGGAGACGGAGGGATCATCCACACAGACATCGAAATTCAATATAACGTAGGGTTTGGAAATAAATTCGTACCTAGGAAGAGAATTCGACGTATGCGGTAGCTTGGGAATTTTAGGCTGGAGGATCGTTAGTGATAGCGATTAGTTAGAATTGTGAGAAGGGCAATTCGAATTCGATGGAAGCCAAAGCAGAGTAAGGTTCAGAGAGGAATGAACTGATGACTTTGGAGATGTAAAGTACAAGTGATAAAAAAGGAGAAGGAGCGGAGTTTGGAACTTATATATGGTAGAGGGGAGGTGAATAGGCTATCTCCTGTAGACCTGGTGAATATGTTTTGGTAGGTGAGTCTTTAGGCATGCATGCTCTAGCTCAAGTAAACAGATCAGGTGATTCGGTCCCTATATGTCGAATGGCCCCTTGTTTATATATAAAGAAAAAGAGAGGAGAAGATAGACTCTTAACTATACAAGATACTAGGGAGGACTGTCGTGTTTCGACCTTCATTGAACACATTCGACTTTTGATAATAGGAATTGGTTACTGGTTCAAAGTGTGTCGTGTTGCCTCACACAACAGACTTTTGGGGGCAAATATTACCCGGTTGTTTGGCCCGGTTACGTGAGGCTAATTATTGAGTTTCTTGGTTGAATCTATGTGAAACATGACACAGTGAGAGATTGACTTGAATTGAGAGGCTCGACATGCAAGTACTGTTTGGCCTAGATGCAGTGCTCGACATGTAAGTACCGTTCGGCTCGGATGCATCGTTCGGCATGCAAGTGTGGGGTTCGACCCGTACACCGTTCGGCCTGGATATGCGGTTCAACCAACACTGCTCAGCAACTATCCTTTGGCCAACCTCGCTCGACAACATCGTTTGGCAATCACCGTTAGGTCAATGAAGATAAAGGTGGGACGGCCCAGTCTGGATGCTCAGGGAAGGACGTCTTGGAATGAGTGGTTCAGTCGAGAAAGCATGAACACATGTCGCTCGGCTTAGATGGTTGGCGCATGTCGCTCAGTCTGGAAGGTTCGGCATACATCGCTCGATGTATATAGGAGAGTTGGTAATGGCCAGTTCCATTCTAAAGCGAGCTGACTGCTGTATCATCACTTCGAGTCACACCGTTGTACGTTTCGAGCTCCTTGCGGGTTTGCTTCGAGTCCTTTACCAAGACACCGTGGTTCGGCATTTTTTGTTCGGTATGTCTCGTTTGACATGCTGGGCTCGGTGCGTAGAAGTCACCTACTACGGGCTGAAGTACCTTGTTCTTTGGCCCACAGAGAAAGTCTGGCCTATCTTCGTCTATAAATAGAGGGGCAGGAGCGTAGTGAAAAGGGTCCTTTTTTCGTGAACTCCGGGGAGACTCTGCCATTTCCAAGACTCATTTATTTTTTGTTAAAACTTGTATTCAAGTCGCTGGTGTACGGATTGTATCTGTATTCAATTATTTGTAAAAGCAATAAATGTTAAACTCAAAGTGGACGTAGGCAGTTACGCCGAAACCACTATACATATGATATTCTAGTTCATGCAGTTAATTTTGCATACCTCTCTCAATTCTAATTTTCTATCTTTATTAATCTCTATACACGAATCTTTATTTGGGTGTTAGTGACCAATTTTGGTGTTAATCAGTCCCATACCTTAAAAATAATTTTACATACTCATCTAAACACTTGGTAAAAATCTGGAAAAAATCCAGAATCAATTTTAATATGTTTTCCAACATATAAATATTTAAACCCAATAATCATTATTTTAGTCGTAAGTAATATATAACCCGATAAATCATTTCCTTTACTAGAAAATTTATATAAATTCCATACTAACTCGAAAATTGTGAAAATTGAAACCCATCTCTAAAATATCATTTCTGACCTATATTTAAATTTTCAAGGTATATAGATGTTATTTAATAGGGTTTTCACACCAAACATATCATAAAAATTAATATGAACATGCATAAATCGCCAACAAGCATATATATAACTTTAATCATAAAAAACATGACATAAACTTGCAAAATCATTTTGGATCTAATCTTAAAACCGAAAACCAAAAAAAAGGGATGAAATAATTATTCACCTTAGCTTTGAGATTAAAAGATGCGAGATTTGATGTTGATTATCTTCCTTCACTTGAATCTCAGCTTTAATCTTTCCTTGAGGAAAATAATGGCGGTTGGCTTTGGTATAAATTTAGTTTGAGTGAAAATGAAATGAACATGAGTTTTATTTCCTAAGAGTTTAGGGTATAAGCCTTTCCTATTTCCCATATTTCCCTTACTCATTCCTAACACCTTTGTTTATGTTATTTTATTTTAATTAACATACTAACATGGCACGACTACCCTTAGTCTAATCAAATCTCAACCTATTAATCTTCATATTATTTTATTTAATTTACCTAATTAATTATTCTAAATAGTGTTACAAAAATATAGGGTGTTATAGACACCCCACCTTAAAGAATTTCACCCTCAAAATTATAATAAGGCACACAACAAAATAATAAAAGGTAAAATGTACCTTCAAACAACTCTGGATAAGCATCTCTAATCCTGCTCTCGGTCTCCCAAGTACAGTCTCTAGCATCGTCACTCCACTAAACCTTTACTAACCCGACTGTATTGTTCCTCAGCTTCTTCTTATCTCTAGCCACAATCTGAACAGGCTTTCTAACTATAGTCAAGTCTGGATCTACATCTAAATCCTCAAACACTGTAGGGGTTATAGTAGTCTCTAGGTCTCTAATACATTTTCTAAGATGAGATATACGGAATACACCATGTACTCTTGCAAAAATACTCGGTAACTCCACTTTATAAGCGAGTTTCTCGATCCTTTTAACAATACAGAAGGGTCCAACGAATTTAGGAGCTGACTTTCCCGACTTCTCGAATCTAATAACACCCTTCATCGGTGAAACCTTAATAAACACATAGTCTCTATCAGTGAATTCCAAGTCCTTCCTTCTTCTATCTGCATAACTTTTCTGCCTAGGCTGAACTTCCTTCATCCTAGCTCGGATCAACTCAATCTTCTCTGTGGCTTCTTTCACCAAATCCAGACCAAGAACTAGTCTATCCCTAGTCTACAACCAAAATATGCGAACCGTATGAAGATTCAAACGATGACATCCCAGTACTAGTTCGATAACTATTGTTATATGAGAACTCGACTAAACGGAGATGGTCCTCCCATAATCCTCCGAAATCCAATACATAAGCTCTTAACAAATCCTCCAAGACTTTATTAACTATTTCTGTTTGCTCATTAGTCTGTGGGTGGTAAGCGGTACTCATATTGAGCTGGGTTCCTAAGGCTTCTAGTACACTCTACTAGAACTCGCTAGTAAACAAAGAATCTCTATCACTGACGATGCCACGAGGAATCGTATGCAGTCCAACCACATTCTTCATAAATAACTTCACCAAAATAGATGTTATCCTAGTTGACTTTAGAGGAATGAAATGGGATCTCTAAGTCGATTTATCCACTATAACCCATATACTTTCATTTCCTCTACTAGATCTTGGCAATCCATCACTGAAATCCATTGAGAGAGAATCCCACTTCCATGTCGGCACATCTAACAGTTGAAGCAATCCACTTGGCTTTTGGTGTTCAGCCTTTGCCTGCTGGTGTAATTAAAGTACTGCTTAACACACAAACCAATATCCCGTTTCGTACCTTCCAAGAAGAAACTTCTCTACATATCGTGATACATCTTCGTCAACGATGGCATTCATCCAAAACTTCTTTCCTCTTGTCTCCTATATTCGGAACAACCAACCTTCCTTTTTTTCTCAACCACCCTTTTCGGTCAAGACTGAAATCCTTTAAGTCATCGCTCTTTGTTCCTTCCCTTAACCTTTTGATCTGTTCAACCAAAACTGGATTCTCCTCCTGTTTAGAAGCTAACTCCTCAATGACTACCGGCTGAACTTCTAAACAAGACAATACAACACTTCCTGCATAAGTACCTACCCTAGATCTATACTGCACTTTATAAGCCGATAATGCTTCCAAGTCTTTCCACTCAGCAATCATAGCCAATACTGCATTCTGATGTTTTCTGCTAAATGCATCCGTTGCCTTATTTTCTTTTCTGGTTTTTTACTCAATTCCAAATTATAAGCAGCAATAAACTTCAACCTCTGTTGTCTCATGTTCAGTTCTTTTTAAGTGAATAAGTACTTCAACGACTTATGATCTATATAAAGCTCAAATCACTCTCCTAAAAGGTAATGTCTCCACACCTTTAAGGCAAATATTACGACAGCTAACTCCAAATTGTGTGTTGGATATCTAACTTCATATGGTCTGAGCTATCTAGAAGCCTAAGCAATCACTTTACCTCTTTGCATCAACATAGCTCCTAATCCAGTTCCACACGCATTTGTATAAACAACTAAATCTTGCTTCCCTTCTAGAACCACTAATATCGCTGCATGGGTCAATAAGTGTTTGATGCTCTGGAATGCTTCCTCTCACTTATCAATCCATACAAACTTCACATCCTTTCGTGTAAGCTTAGTCATCAGTGTAGCTATCCGTGAAAAATCCTTTATAAACCTTTGATAGTATCCTGCCAATCCAAGAATATTCTTTATCTCGGTCACTGTCTCGGGACTCTTCTAATTGTTCACCACCTCAATCTTAGTCGGATCTACAAACAACCCTTTCTATGAGACTACATGACTAAGGAACTTCACTTCCTTTTTTCGAAAATGACTTTTCAAAACCTTAGCCTTCAACCGATGCTCCCTCAACGTCTCGAGCACAACTCTAAGATGAATTTCATGATCCTTCTCACCCTTAGAGTATATCAGAATATCATCTATGAAGGCCAACATAAACCTAACCAAGTGCTCTTGGAAAATTCAATTCATTAGATCTACAAAGAATGCTGGTGCATTAGTTAGTCCGAACGACATAACTAACCATTCGTACAATCCAGACCTTGTCCTAAACGCTGTCAAAGGAATACTATCCTCTGCCACTATAAGCTGATGAAATGTAGTCGCTAAATCCAGTTGAGAGAATACTTTAGTTCCACTTAACTATTCGAACAAATAGTTAATTCTCAGCAATGGATATCAGTTCTTTATCATCTTCTCATTCAACTTACGAT
Organism: Allium cepa; assembly: GCA_030765085.1. Taxonomy (NCBI): domain Eukaryota; kingdom Viridiplantae; phylum Streptophyta; class Magnoliopsida; order Asparagales; family Amaryllidaceae; genus Allium; species Allium cepa. Next base: position 468,270,547 of record CM060935.1, read on the forward strand.
GATGCATACATAGCCTCAATGATCCATTCAACTTCTTAGCAAACACCGCGGTAGCTCCCCATAGCAAATTACTTGGTCGAATAATATTCATGCCCTATAAATCCACCAACTGTACATTCATCTCTCTCATATCCATAGGTGTCATCCTGCTTGGTGGCTTACTCACCGGTTCTGCTCCATGCACCAAATTAATCCGAAACTCAATGGCTCGTTTCGGTGGCAGTCCATCTACTGGCTCAAATATAACAGCAAACTCTTTAACCACAAAGACTCGATGCAACTCATCCTCCAACTACATGATACCCAGTAAACCATTTACTTCGCAACTAGGGTTTTCTACGGTATAAGCTAATGATCACTACAATCCGGGTAATTAAGTGATATTTTTCTATCGTGGCAAAATATCCTAGCATCATATTTACTTAACTGATCCTTTCCAAGATCCCAAATCCCATAAAATCAAACACATGCAAACAGCAATCAAAAGTTTGACCTAGCAAATCAAACTCTAAATGGTCACACCTCATCCCAAGTGTCGCATGCCCTCCTATCAGATTTGCAAATCTAAAGGAAATAATTAAGTATGAGGGATCTAGGTTAAGCTTATCTACTAAACATCAAGATATAAAAGAATATGATGCAACAATTTCGAATAGAACGCTAGCAGACATACCACGAATCTATAACGAACCTCCCAGAACAGCTTTCCCTTTCTCTTGGACAACTGGCCTTGAAGTGGTAGGCTACAATGCATAAACTTTCCCTCTTCCTTCTTTAGCAGGCTCCTTGCATTGGTTCTTATAATGGCCGATCTGGTTGTAATTAAAGCATCAGATGTTCTTATTCCCAATCATCTCCTTTCCTTTCTCTTTTCCTTTTCTAGTACGACATTCATTAGCATAGTGTCCTTTCTTATCACATTTATAACAAATCACTTCAGCTTTTCCCTTCTTCTATGCTCCTCCCTTTTGAGCATTCTTCTTTTGGAAAAACATTCTTTTCTGGCTTTGTCCCCTCTGGGCCTCCTTCATTTTCTTCCTCAAACAAGCTAACGCCTCTTCTTGTCTCAACGCCATTTCTACCACTACAACACTTGGATCTCTTAAGTGCGGCAAGATAGCACTTACCCACTCCGGCCTCAAGCCTCTTATGAACTTTTCATTCCTCCTGATCACAGTATCAACCAAAGCATACCCGTACAAGGCTAACTCTTTAAACTTTCTTGCATTTCTAAAACAGACATCTCCCTTTGCTCCAGTTCAGCAAACTTCCTAACCAATGCCAACTGCGCCATCACCGACATAAACCTTTCTTGAAACCTTCTCCTAAACTCCACCCAAGTTATGGTTTCCTCATCAACACCAGCTACAACAGTATTCCACAAGAATAGAACAGCTTCCTGAAGCTGTCTTGAAGCTAGTCTCCTCTTCTGTTTGTCATTCAATCCTAAGTCTACAAAAATCCTCTCACAATGCAACAACCAGTTTTCTACCTTAATTCGCATCTTCAGTTCTAATGAACGGCTTCCCTCCAAGCCTGGTATAGTCTCTTTTCAAATTAGCATACTGGTTGACATCGGAGCTTCCTGAACTTCACCTCCAACAGCATTTCCTATGACAACTCCAGCTGCAATTCTAGCTTGCATCATGTTTACAAAGAACTAATACATGGCTCCCATGTTAACTTGGGGAACCCCAGCACCAATGTTTTCAGCTTGAGCCTGACCTGGACTTCTTATAGCATTTGGTCGGGCATTTCCATTTGTGGTGGTGCTCTCTCCTCCAAGGTTAACTCTGCCTCTTCTTCCTTCCATACTGTATTCACGCTTCGTGAGATATAGATGAATAGCCTAACTAAGATAGGAGTCTAGAAATATAGCATATACTTATATATAGAAAATACAAGTACATTACTATAGCGTTATCCCATACCCTGATCTTAACTCTAATTACTAAGGGTTATGTTTCCAAAAGCCATTTTTAGTTAAAGTATTTCATAAATCATGCTCTGATACCAAGTTGCAACATCCCCTATATAGAGGCCCAAAACTAAGCGCTATAGTTGCTGCAGTCATCTATAGTATTAGCTTCTGTTGACTAAATACGGCTATGTTAATGGTATCTATAATATCAGAAGCACTTGAATATGAAATAAAACATAGATTCCAAACAAATTTTACTTCTTTACATTTAAAAAACAGATGTTCCATATTCAACTTACATAATCCCGATATGTTCCCAGGCACAAACAAAATATAATTATTACAAATTATGCCAAGAGCGGTATATGAAGATACCACCCTGAATGATCAGAGTCATAGAGTCATAATAGACTTAACACAAAACACAGCGAAAATACATCAAAACATAAAACAAGTACTGTAACTCCTAAATAGCTATCTGTTTGCCTCTGCATGCCTTTGGTAGCCTTATTCGTCATCCTACTCAACCTGGAAAGACCTTAGCCTCTCAGCCTATTCAAATTAATTTTGAGCACCCGAGATTTTAAGGGGAAAACATGAACTTTGAGTTAGACATAAAGCCTAGTATGAACATTACTATACATCCCGGTTTAGTATGTTAAGTGAGACTACGCCGCTTAGCGAAACGAGATTCCCTTCACTAACATCCTTTTAAAACATATCTTTGCAAAACCTTTTTCCTATAATCAAAACTGATTAAACACGGTAAAGCATCATTATGTAAATAGACATAAATATTAGGTAATAATGAACTATATATGCAAGCACACAAGTTTTGTGTTGATAACTTTTAACCTTTGGATGACTCGGGCAACTAGACAATATAGTCAGAATTAATCTAACACATGTTACATGTTCTTCTTCTGGACTATATATCCTTAGCTATCTGTTAAATGCTTCACTTCTGGATGATCTGTCCTTAACTATCTGTTAAATATTTCGCTTATGGACATTCTGTCCCTAATTAACTTACTCATCTCCTGGGTCTTCTTGATCCTAATGGTTTTTGGGCTCTCTAATAACTTATCTGTATACAAACATATATTCCTTTCGGTGTGTAATCATAATTTTAGTCTATCTATGACAAAGCCCTATACGCTGGAATTTTGGACAACAATTAGCTTTGGTTACTAGCTAATATATAACGCACGACTCTATACTAGTCCCATCAGGTATTCTAATATCTAAGTGATTTTCACTTAGGGATCCCCTCCCATAATTTTCCTTGAAAACATTTTCAAAATGATTTAAAATCTTTAAATCAAACTTACATAAGAAAATTGCATATTCCTTATGCTTTACTCAAAATCATATTGCCATGTTATATATAAATATCTCATTTACTCAAATTTTAGTTGATGAAAACATTTAACCATTTGAAAGCACCTCTTTCTAATCTTTTGAAAGCATCTCTTTCGAAAACAAGTAAAACCCTTTAATTGTCATGGCCAAGAGGCCAAAACTTTACCTTTCGAAATCATACTTCAAATTTTTCGAAACCATTGAACTAAAACCTTTCGAAACCACTAAACTAAAACCTTTCGAAAGCAAAGAAACTTTAGACATCCAACTTTAAAACACTTTAAAACATTGCTTTAGAAAACCATTGGAAAACCTTCCATTTAAACCTTTTGAAACCATTCAATGCAAACCTTTCGAAATCATTGAACTCAAACCGTTCAAAATAATTAGAATCAAACCTTTCAAAATCGTTGATCTCAAACCCTTCGAAACCATTGAACTCAAACCCTACGAAATCATTGAACTAAAACCTTTCAAAAGCATTCAACTCTTAAAATATAAACCTTTCGAAGACTTACTGGGTTCAGTTTAAGACATGTGGAAAATGTTCTTTTAAAATCTTTCGACTTCATTGAAAGCAACCTTTCGACTTCGTCGAAAACTCTGCTTCGAAAGCTTTAAAACTTAACTTTTAAACAATAGGCTTCAGCGTTTTAAACAACTCCTTCGAAAGCTAGGGTTATACTTCAATGAGAAAAACAAAGATAAGTCACCTAACTCGAAATCTTTCTTTCAAAAGCATGGAGAAGCGACTGTTTTAAAACAAGTTAACCTTTCGACTTTGTCGGAAGGTTCAAAACAAAAAAATAATAAGGCAGTAGTAACCTTTCGACTTTGTCAAAAGGTTTTAAAATCCTTTATCTAAAATACTTGATCTGGTCAGAAGCAACCAAGTCGAAAGCTCCTTTTCGAAAGTAAGTAGGTGAAAGATTTTGGTTTATAAAACAAATATACCCCAACCTCTTTGGCCATCAACCTTTCGATCAAGAACCCTTCGACGTTGTCCAATTTATTACGTACCAAGTAACTCAATACCGTATGCATTGGTTTGAACTTGTCGAAAGCTATGAACCTCTCGACCTTGTCGAAAGGTCTGGATTAGAAGGTTTAACGCCGTAAAAGGCTGAAACATGCTAAAAGTATGATTTCTTTGTTTTTAACTTAAAAAGGATAACTTCTCAACTAACCAACCTTTGTTTGTCAAACTCTCATTGGTTAACACAGTGCTGCCACTATTTTTATAATTAAATAATAATTTTATTTTATAAAATGTCCCTTCTTCTTAATTAAATATATAAAACAATTAAGTCTCATACCTTAAATAATTTTATATATTCATCAAAACACTTAGGAAAAATCTGAAAAAATTTCAAAAAATCTATTTTAATATGTTTTCCAACATATGAAAATTCCAAACCCAAATAATCATTATTTTAGCCGTAAATAATATATAACCCCATAAATCATTTTATTCACTAGAAATTTAATACAAAATCCATATTAACTTAGAAAATTATGAAAATTGGAACCCATTACTAAAATATCATTTTTGACCTATATTTATATTTTCAACGCATATGGACGTCGTTTAATAGGGTTTATATCAAATATATCATAAAAAATAATATGAACATGCATAAATGGGATGTAATAATTATTCTTCTTAGCTTTGAGATTATAAGATGTGAGATTTGATGTTGATTATGTTGATTATCTTCCTTCACTTGAATCCTAGCTTTAATATTTCATTGAGGAAAATAATGATGGCCGGCCTTGGTATAAATTTAGTTTGAATGAAAATCAAATGAATGTGACTTTCATTTCCTAAGGATTTAGGGTATAAGCCTTTCCTATTTTTCATATTGCCCTTACTCATTCCTAACACCTTTGTCTATGTTATTTTATTTTAATTAACACACTAACATGGCACGGCTACCCTTAGTCTAGTCAAATCTCAATCTATTAATCTTCACATTATTTTATTTAATTTACCCAATTAATTATTCTAAATAATATTATAAAAATATGGGGTGTTACACCAATTCAAATCAGGTCTTTTCTATTGGGGGCAACATTTGGGCTTACTTTACCTTTTAGGCCAAGTCGATAATCAAGTAGGACCTTACACTTTTCTACCCAATTCCAATTCTAGACATTACCTTTCTAGACACCGTACTAAGTGGACAAGCTTAATTAGTTAGCCCTAACATGACTAGTTTAGACCGCATGTGCTATTGGACTTTGTTACCATCGTTGGAATTGGGTAACTCGCATCGGAAGAAATAGTGAATTTTAAAGTTTTTACCATTTTGGATCTTTAATGGGCTTATGAACAGTATATATATATATATATATATTTAAAACTATTCTAAATTTTCTTTTAAATAAAATCATTATTTTATTTATATTTATAAGTAGTTTTATTTTATATATTTTGTATTATGTTTTAAACATGTGTATCATATACACATATGTGTAAATGTGCACGTGCAATATTATAATGTATACATGGTTGAACATGCTCGCATTTAGGTGTTAGGATTTACACTGCCACAGACATGTTATCCCCCTTGCATTAGATTATACCATAAAAATGTACATATAAGTGCATTAAAGTGGTATGAATATAATGAAAATATATATGTGTATACTTAAAGTTATTATATCAAATAGTCTGTAATTTATGTATATATAAAATGCACATATTAATATAAATATGAACGAGTTTCATATCATAAAAACAAGGCAATTATTTATGTTTTAGAGTGCGAAAGTTTGGGAAATGAAAAGCACAGTCATATTAAAGGAAGAGAAATTAATGTAGTGATTAATGCTCTTTATAATTTACATTGCCTCTTTATTTTAAAAACATACATTTGTATACTTATATATTAAAAAAACTAGGGAAGAGTTTTATAAAATATATTTGTTTATTAAATAAGGGACCCTGTGACGACCCGACTTTTTCTCCACAGAAAGTCATATCATCTTTAAGAAAGAAAGGGATAGAAAAGAGAAAAGAAAGAAGAGAAAGAAGAAACAACACCAGAATCTCAACAACGGAACAAATAAATTATATTAATAACATAAGTATTACATAATATACAACATCTATGAGAGTTACACAGCATATACATCACATATTAGACAGTTATAAACACCTGTCTATTTATTACAACTTAAATACAATTCAACAAAGAGATACCAACACAGAGAACACACAGTGGAAACTATATATCTAACGCCGAAGCTTTCTGCTCCATTGCTCCTCCATAATTCGTCAAAGCTAACCTGAATCCCTTGGCTACTCGTAAAAATTTGAGTACCCAAAAGTTAAGAAAAACAGAAATAAACTCCGGGTCAGACATGGGTCTGGTGTGAGTAACAGGTTAAGGTTGCTTAACTTTTAAAAAAATCTTTTGAAAACAAAGGTATCACGTAAGACTCCCCACAAATAAATACGGCTAAGTTTTTACCTTACGCTAACCAAAACATTTGATAGGAAATCCGGTGATATTATAATAGTGTCTAGGGTTTTCAAGTAAAATAAAGAAATAGCTGGAATGCTTACATCCCACATTCCAACATAGTTGGGCACAATCAAAACGTACGGCACTTATTGGAGATTGGATTCCATACAATGGCAGGGCTACTGGGGTACAGTCCGTCACAGTACGTGGCCTAGATCACCGTACCGAGGATCACTCCCAATCCCCTGCAACACAAGGCCGGAACCATTCCTTACTGAACAGTCCCGAACAAGACAACCCCGGTAGTTGTTGCAAACAACCGCCCCACACAGCCGAATATAAAGGGACATCTAGACAGGGGTAAATCTCGTCCTACTTAGGCATGACCCACTTAACCTTGCTGCACCTCCCCTTTTTAGCCATTCCCGGTTGATGAGGCTTGAGGCTACGATTACCTTTAGAGAACTCATCTCTTAGAATGCTCATCGTCCTCCTGACGATGTTCTGAAAGCATTCAATCCATACAAGTTCGTTCTGGGTTCGAATGAAACCGAAGGCATTATCTCGTTACACTCATTTTGGAATCACCCTCAGAGTTAACGATGATAACCCTTGCACTCTGAATCTTCATCTTCACTTGAGATTCACGACCTATCATTAATTCGGATCGATGTGGTTTTCGGATATCCAAATATGGAAACCCGATCTCGGTCTCATCGAAATCCAAAACGCCATCTTTTAGGTCCAAGTTGTTTTAAAGTTTAAAACAATTCAATTCTATTATCTATATACACACAGATAGATAATTCACAATATCTTAATAGATAATCAACATTATCATCATAACAGATAATTCATATTATCATCACAATGCAACCAAAGCATCCATATCACACAACATCACTTATCTCATATCTGAGATCTCAACTATTCAGGGCAATAAATATCAATCAGTATTCATAAGCAATGACTTGTTAATCACCATTCTATAATTAATTTAAAATGAATTAAATTAATTACTTCATCCTTAATCAACTTAAAATAAAATAAAATAATTACTTTACCATTATAAATCTTGCTTACATAACCGTTAATTAATTACAAATCAATTAATTAATTACCCTCAAATAAATCATCTTAATTAATCACTCTTGATTAATTTCCCTTAATTACACTCAAGTAATTAGCTTCTAATTAATTTCACAAATTAACTATTCTAAACCAAATTCAGTAATTAACCTTTAATTACTTCATTAATTAATTAACTAAAATTAATTACATTAATCCTTAATTAATTATTAATTAATTCCTTCTTTTATTAATTGTTCTTATTAATCAACCCTTAATTTCATCATTATATTGATTAATGATACCTAATTATTTTATTTATAATTACCTTATTTAAATTAATTACATTAAGAAATTAATCATCGATTAAACCATATTGATTAATCACTCTTGATTAATCACATTCAGTAATTAACTACCTTTAATTACTTCATTAGATAAATTAATTACTTCTTAATTAGTTATCCTTAATAATTAATGTTTAATTAATTATTTTTATTAATCACCCTAGATTAATCTCATTAAGTAATTAATTATCCTTAATTAATTACATCTCTTAATTATCTTCAAATAACTTTATTAATCTATTCTTAATTAATTACACTAAGCAATTAATTATTAATTACTTCCACTACGTAATTATTCTTCATATGAATTACAAAGTAATTAATTTCCAAAACTCTTTCATTACCTGATTATCCTCCAATTAAATTATATCCGGTAATTTATCTTCTTAATTACTTCACTAAGTAATTATCCTTCATTAATTACATTGAGTAATTGCTTCTCAAATTAACCAGTGATTATTTTAAATTAATTAAACTTAATTAATTAACTTAAACTAATCAAAATAAACTTAATTAATTACAATTAGTAATTAATTTCTTAATTACTTTCATTAAGTGATTACATTTAAACAATTCATAGATGATTATCTTTAAATTAATTAATCTAATTAATCATTAAAATTAATTAATTAATTATTAAATAATCCTTAGTTAATGACCTTCATTAACCATTAACAAATCTTTAATTACATATCTAAAGTAATTAACTGAGATTAATCATTATTACTTGATTAATAAATTTCAAATCATTAGTTTAAAATCAAATCTTATCTAATTAATTATTTCTTAATTACAAGTTAATTAATCTTAATTAACTTATTTAATCTTTTAATTAATTAAATAAAATCCTTGGTTACTTAATTAATTAACTCAAATCATTAATAAATTTAATTAATTAATTATCCATCTTAAATAACTTAATAATTTGATAAATTATAAATCTTTAAGTCCTAATTAACTATAAGATAAACCTAAATCTTATTCATGATTAAATTATCATTAACAAAGTATTTTAAAACAATTTGCCTTTAAATTTTCCTTTAAATTTCATTTTAAATTTAAGATTTAAAATGAAAATAATTTTAACTTTAACAAAGTTTTTTTTAAACAATTCAAAAACCCTTTTTAATTACATGTTAATGGATCTATTTGTCTTATAAAAGTAATTTAAAAGAATTTTAAAAACCAAATTCATTTTTAAACTTAACCCATATTTTTAAACATTCAAGATTGTTTTAAAACAATATTATCTCAAAAACTTTATTTTATTTCAAACTAAGATTCAAATTCATTTTTGAATCCAGATTTTAAACTTAGATTTGAACACTCTGTTAAAATCTCATATTTCAGATTTTAAAAAAAACATGTTATAAAATAATTTAACCTTCAAACTTAATTTCAACATTTGAATTTATAAGCTTTATTTTCTTTTCAAAACCTAAAATTCAAATTCAATTTGAATTTAGGTTTAAAATTCAGATTTAAACTTAAATTTATAATCTTGTTTAAATCTCATTTCAGATTTTAAAACCATATTATAAAATACTGTAACAAATTTTTAGTTGTTAAAACATTCCATTTTTATAAACTTTTTTTTTAAAAACTAAAACTAGAATTCATTTTGAATCCACACTTTAAAACTTGCTTCAAAACTTTGATTTTAAATCTGCTTTCCATTTATAAATTTATATTTACATTTTAAAAACCGAACACTGACAAGTTCCTGAAACCTGTATCAAAATTCCTCGCCCGAGCCTATACCTAGAATACTTCGAGCCAATACACAATCTCCTCGAGTAAATCTCGAGTAAACATCACTGCTCAATTCAACACAACAGAACCCAGATATGCACTGTACATATGCACTGACCATCACCCTTCTCCGATCATCCACGATGACCCCTATAAGACAACGATCATCTCCAAAGCATAATACAACCATCTGATCAACTGAAGCAATTCGAAATCAAGATTGAGCCTTAAAGCCCAAATCATGGAACCAAAGCCTGGAACACTACACCAAAACCAGAAACCTCCATCGTTCTCGCGCCTCCGATCATCACAGTGGCAATGCCTCCGGTCACATCTTCGTCAACAACCACTCTTCCATTCCCCAAAGCCCGGTTACACTCGATCAACCAGTGTCATCACCTCGACCTAAAATATTCATCCTGTCAAAACTAGGTTTACAAACTTCGATCCTCAACCACAACTGCCATGATGAACTATTCGCCTATCTGAAAATTTTTCCGAAGTTCTAGATAACTTTCTTCCTCCAATATGAACCCTGCCCATCCCAAGCTTCTATATTGCCAGAGGTAACCCAAAACCCTCCTTTTTGATCAACTAGAACTGCTCCTTAGATTCTATGTTAAAAATTATGATTTTGGTTTTAAAAATCATGTTTTCATCTCAGTTTTCAGATCATAAACTTAAATTAATGAATTAAGGTATTTGAATTTTTAAACAAACCTCATGTCTTCCAAACCATTTTGTTTTCCAGAACCAGTTTAAATTCATTTTAACTTAATTAAATTATTAAGCTTAAATTTATGATCAAACGAACAAATTTTGTTTGTAACTTAATTCGTAACAACGATTAGATCAAGAGGTAGGGGATTTAAATCAAAAAAACTGATCTTGAATCTGGGAACAGAGACATTACAATCATTAGCAAACATGAACATATCATTCATCCATATACACACACAAATATACTTATAAATATACACACAAGCAATCTTACTTCCAGAGACAATCAGGCAATTAGAATCATACTAAATTAGGCAACCATGATTTAACTTAAATAATTATCAAAAATGTTACTCACCTGGAAATAATTGAAGAACAGAGCACACTTTAAAATGAAAAAGCTTGTACTTTTAAAAATTGAGTTGCATGCAGTTGAAACTGAAATGCTTATGCTCCCTATCCAAAACTGCATGCATGCAGGCTTCCAGGTTGATGAAATGCTCAACCCTTGATTATTTCTGCTTTGATTTAGAAACTACTCTACAGGTTTTCTTGCATGCTGATGATTTCCAGTATGTTGATATGCAGACATTTGATTTTGCAAGAATTTATTCCAGATTGCTGAATTGATGAAATTACAGGTTTGTTTGTGACTTACAATTTTGTTTGAGGAAATTGATCTCAGTTCTGAATGAGATGTTTTGCAAATTTGAGAAGATACAGGCTTTAGATTCTGGTTTTTCCTGAGGAATGAATTACAGATCTCCTTTTGTTTCAGATTTTGCTTTGAGAAATTGTTTTTTTAGTTTACTTCTTGGCTTTTGAGTTAAAAGGATAGAAAATAAAAACAAGAAGATGAGAAGCATGTGTATTTATTGGCTAAAAATTATTAAATAAAAATATAAGAAAATTTTCTAAAAATGACACTTGTCATGTTGTTTAGTTCATAAATTAACACATGTATTTAGATAACTTAATATGTTAACACTTGTTGTTTGATTACTTAATATGCTAATTCTTGTCTCATAATTAATTAGTTATATTTTTAGATGTTAATAAAAGGTTAATACAAAAACCAAGCTTAATGAATTAGTTAATTAGTATTTATATATCTATAAATAATTTTAAAAGAAATAAAAAATCTATTATATTTATAAATAAAAGTTTATACAAATATTTTAAAATCCAAATAAATATAAAATCTATACATTGAAATTTTAAAACTTTAAATTCAAGTTCAAATTAAATTTTAAAATATAATTTTAAAATATCATGTTGTATATATACATATATAACCACCTATTAAATTTAAAAAATAACAATTCCATATTCATTAAAAATTATTTATGGTTATAAAACCGAAGTATTATAATTATTATTGAAAATAACAAATTTAACAATTTTAAATGATTTATAAAAGAGATTATAAACCATTTCTATTATTAAATGAATTAAGACCATATACTATATTGTATTTAAAACTTATATATAAAATTTTCAAATCATATTTATCAAGTAATATTTAAAAAGAAATAAAACAAACTTATTATTTAAATTTTAAGCTAAGATATAATTTTAAACAATAACACTTATCTTAAGTATTTACAAACAATACAGTTATTAATTAAATAATCTTTGAAAAGCTTAATATTAATTTAAATCGTAATTTCCAAATTATTAAATATATTATTAGAATTTGAAAACAAAACTTTATTTATTTATTAAATTCCAAATCAAAAATTATCTATAATATATACAAATATATATATATATATATATATATATATATATACAAACATTTATTTAGCTTTTAAAAGATAAAATCACTAATTAAATATTTATTTAATTAGATTATTAAACCAATTCATATTTTATTAATCAATATTATCAAATCAATTTGATTTTAAATAAAGATTATTAAATTGATATAGCCAAAAATTCCGGGATATCACATTCCTTCCCCCTTAAAAGAATTTCGTCCCCAAAATTTAAAACAAAGGTAATTTAATAATCTATTTAAGATTTTAATTTTAAAATACAAGCATATATTATCAACCATATGCTAACAACCATAGCAACCAATTCATCCAAACAAACAAATTTAACTATCTAGACAAAATTTCTGAATAGAATTTTTCTCGAGTTTCCCAAGTATAAACACAAGGATACTCGCTCTACAGAATCCAAACATAAACACTACTAAGATAACGAGCTCCTACTCATCTCGATCTACCAAACTAAATAAGAAATCAGATTACAAAAAAGTCTGACTTAATAACCAAATCTCCCAGAACAGCTGATTCCATGACCATAGATAGATCATACACGTACTCCCTCATAGATACATGCCACTCATTGAATTCTAGTTGTCCAAACTAGCAATTCAATCCAGAAAACCAAACACTTATCCATAACAGAACACAGAAGAGATCCAAAACACCTCGGAACTAGCTTCCCAACCTTACCCAATCTTGTAGCTGCTAAAACAGGAGAAAACTTATCCAAAATCAGATCTTCGATTCAGATCCACAAAACTCTTCAGACGATCCTGGGCTGCCTTCAACTTCCTTCCTGATCAGCTCAATCCTCGCTGATGACTCAAGAAACAACTGGACCAAACCCAATCCACCAGAGTGATCCTCCATGATCAACCAAGACCAAGAACAACTCCATTCACAACCATCAGAAGAAATAAACTTCTCCTATCCCGAAAAGAAAAGCAGATGCACTCCCAAACTACTTCCGCTGCACAACTCTGATCTGGAGTAGAGAAGAATGCTGATGAAGAACACGAGCACAAACTGGACAACACAACCTAGAAGATCTCTGATAACTAAGAGAAAACTCAAAAGTTCCTCCAATCCTGAGCTGCTTCACCAAACTCCATCTCAAGGAACCAACCTTCAACGAGATGAACCACCGGTACCATTCTTGGAATCCTGGTCGATAAGAAAACTAAATCTCTAGATGCAGACAACCTCTGACTTCCCTGAAGACATCCAGAAAAAAATCTCCAACAATCCAAGAGAACACTCAAACTATTGCAAGTCACTTTTGCGATCAACCCAGCCTAACATCCAAAGAAAACTGTTCTTCCTTTGCCAATCAGAACAGCTTACGCTGGTCTAGCCAACCCATCGAAGAAATGGATCTACTCTACTGCTTCTGAACTCCACTTCTAGAAAAACTACTAAACTAGAAGATCTCCTAGCCGGCACACCAAAACTCCATGCTGCACTGCTGACTTATAAACCAAAGAATTCCTAATCCAAAGCTCTTCAGGAAACTCAGACTTCAACCAAACAGAAACACCTTGCTGAACTCAGCCACAACACCGAAGCAGACCTACTTTCTTAACTCGTTCCAAAGAAAACATCTTCGGAGACAATCCATAGTCACTGCATCTCATCACGCAGCTACTACTTCCTGAGGTATCAAGATACCATCACTTGCTTATACCCGACCGACAGATCCAAACTGTACTCATCCAACTTCAAAGATGGACTCCGAACCTTAACAGGTTACCTTCAGAGATCGATGAAACCCGTACACCACTGCAAAGCTTACTCAAGACGGTATTAGGTCTACAGTCTCGACAGATACACTTCCAACCTCGAACATTCAAACTCCAACCAATGGTAGTAGTCGTGTTACACACACCACTACCTTATCTACCTTTATAACTTATATTGGAAAAACATGTACGGGTAACCCAACAAATAAGTAGAAATAAAACATATAAATAAATAAATATATATATATATACATATATAAATATATCAAAATTACAAATACGCTCTCTCAAGAAGAAAACACTCCAAAGCCTAGGTATTCACTCAACCTAGCGCTCTGATACCAACTGCGACGACCCAACTTTTTCTCCACAGAAAGTCGTATCATCTTTAAGAAAAAAAGGGATAGAAAAGAGAAAAGAAAGAAGAGAAAGAAGAAACAACACTAGAATCTCAACAGCGGAACGAATAAATTATATTAATAACATAAGTATTACATAATATACAACATCTATCAGAGTTACACAGCATATACATCAAATACTAGACAATTATAAACACCTGTCTGGTTATTACAACTTAAATACAATTCAACAAAGAGAACACACATCGGAAACTATATATCTAACGCCGAAGCCTCCTGCTCCATTGCTCCTCCATAATTCGTCAAAGCTAACCTGAATCCCTTGGCTACTCATAAAAATTTGAGTACCCAAGAGTTTAAGAAAAACAGAAATAAACTACGGGTCTGACATGGGTCTGGTGTGAGTAACAGGTTAAGGTTGCTTAACTTTAATTTTTTTTTGAAAACAAAGGTATCACGTAAGATTCCCCACAAATAAATACGGGTAAGTTTTTACCTTATGCTAACCAAAATATTTGATAGGAAATCCGGTGATATTATAATAGTATCTAGGGTTTTCAAGTAAAATATAGAAATAGCTGGAATGCTTACATCTCACATTCCAACATAGTTGGGCACAATCAAAATGTACGGAACTTATTGGAGATTGGATTCCATACAATGGCAGGGCTATTGGGATACCGCCCGTCACAGTATGTGGCCTAGATCACCGTACCGAGGATCACTCCCAATCCCCTACGACACAAGGCCGGAACATTCCTTACTGAACATTCCCGAACAAGACAACCTCGACAGTTGTTACAATCAACTGCCCCACACAGCTGAGTATAAAGGGACTTCTAGACAGGGGTAAATCTCGTCTTACTTGGGCATGACCCACTTAACCTTGCCGCACCTCCCCTGTTTTAGCCATCCCGGTTGATGAGGCTTGAGTCTACGATTACCTTTAGAGAACACATCTCTTAGAATGCTCACCGTCCACCTGACGATGTTCTGAAAGCATTCAATCCATACAAGTTCGTTCCGGGTTCGAACGAAACCGAAGGCATTATCTCGTTACACTCATTTTGGAATCACTCTCAGAGTTAACGACGATAACCCTTACACTCTGAATCTTCATCTTCACTTGAGATTCACGACCTATCGTTCATTTGGATCGATGTGGTTTTCAGATATCCAAATATGGAAACCCGATCCCGATCTCATCGAAATCCAAAACACCATCTTTTAGGTCCAAGTTGTTTTAAAGTTTAAAACAATTCAATTCTATTATTTATATACACACAGATAGATAATTCACAATATCTCAATAGATAATCAACATTATCATCATAACAGATAATTCATATTATCATCACAACAGATAATTCATATTATCATCACAATGCAACCAAAGCATCCATATCACACAACATCACTTATCTCATATCTGAGATCTCTCAACTATTCAGGGCAATAAATATCAATCAGTATTCATAAGCAATGACTTATTAATCACCATTCTATAATTAATTTAAAATGAATTAAATTAATTACTTCATCCTTAATTAATTTAAAATAAATTAAATTAATTACTTTATCATTATAAGTCTTCCTTACATAACCGTTAATTAATTACAAATCAATTAATTAATTACCCTCAAATAAATCATCTTAATTAATCACTCTTGATTAATTTCCCTTTAATTACACTCAAGTAGTTAGCTTCTAATTAATTTCACAAATTAATTATTCTAAACCAAATTTAGTAATTAACCTTTAATTACTTCATTAATTAATTAACTAAAATTAATTACGTTAATCCTTAATTAATTACATTAATTAATTCCTTCATTTATTAATTGTTCTTATTAACCAACCCTTAATTTCATCATTATATTGATTAATGATCCCTAATTATTTTATATATAATTACCTTATTTAAATTAATTACATTAAGAAATTAATCATCAATCAAACCATATTGATTAATCACTCTTGGTTAATAACATTCTGTAATTAACTACCTTTAATTACTTCATTAGATAAATTAATAACTTCTTAATTAATTATCCTTAATAATTAATCTTTAATTAATTATTTTTATTAATCACCCTAGATTTATCTCATTAAGTAATTAATTATCTTTAATTAATTACATCTCTTAATTAACTTGAAGTAACTTTATTAACCTATTCTTAATTAATTACACTAACTAATTAATCATTAATTACTTCCACCACGTAATTATTCTTCATATGAATTACAAAGTAATTAATTTCCAAAACTCTTCCATTACCTGATTATCCTCCAATTAAATTACATCCAGTAACTTATCTTCTTAATTACTTCACTAAGTAATTATTCTTCATTAATTACATTGAGTAATTACTTCTCAAATTAACCAGTAATTATTTTAAATTAATTAAACTTAATTAATTAACTTAAAATAATCAAAATAAACTTAATTAATTACAATTGGTAATTAATTTCTTAATTATTTTCATTAAGTAATTACATTTAAACAATTCATAAATGCTTATCTTTAAATTAATTAATCTAATTAATCTTTAAAATTAATTAATTAATTATTAAATAATGCTAAGTTAATGACCTTCATTAACCATTAACAAATCTTTAATTACTTCTCTAAAGTAATTAACTGAGATTAATCATTATTAATTACAAATTAAATTATCTATAAAACCCATTAATTAATTTCTAATTATTTAATTAATCAAGTGTTAATCAATAACTTAATTAATTTTTAATTATTGATTAATAAATTTCAAATCATTAATTTAAAATCAAATCTTATCTAATTAATGGTTTCTTAATTACAAATTAATTAATCTTAATTAACTTATTTAATCCTTTAATTAATTAAACAAAATCGTTGGTTACTTAATTAATTAACTCAAATCATTAATAAATTTAATTATTTATCCATCTTAAATAACTTAATAATTTGATAAATTATAAATCATTAAGTCCTAATTAACTATAAGATAAACCTAAAAATTATTCATGATTAAATTATCATTAACAAAGTATTTCAAAACAATCTGCCTTTAAATTTTCCTTTAAATTCCATTTTAAATTTAAGATTTAAAATGAAAATAATTTTAACTTTAACAAAGTTTTTTAAACAATTCAAAAACCCTTTTTAATTACGTGTTAAAGAATCTATTTGTCTTATAAAAGCAATTTAAAATAATTTTAAAAACCAAATTCATTTTTAAACTTAACCCATATTTTAAAACATTCAAGATTGTCTTAAAACAATTTAAATTCAAAAACTTTATTTTATTTCAGACTAGGATTCAAATTCATTTCTGAATCCAGATTTTAAACTTAGATTTGAAAACTCTGTTAAAACCTTATATTTCAGATTTTAGGAAAAACATGTTATAAAATACTTTAACCTTCAAACTTAATTTCAACATTTGAATTTATAAGCTTTATTTTCTTTTCAACACCTAAGATTCAAATTCAATTTGAATTTAAGATTTAAAATTCAGATTTGAACTTAAATTTATAATCTTGTTTAAATCTCATTTCAGGTTTTAAAACCACATTACAAAATACTGTAACAAATTTTTAGTTGTTATAACATTCCATTTTTATAAACTTTTTTTTAATTTAAAAACTAAAACTTGAATTCATTTTGAATCCACACTTTAACACTTGCTTCAAAACTTTAATTTTAAATCTGCTTTCCATTTTTAAATTTAGATTTAAATTTTAAAAATTGAACACTGACAGGTTCCTGAAACCTGTGTCAAAATTCCTCACCCGAGCCTATACCTAAAATACTTCGAGCCAATACACAATCTCCTCGAGTAAATCTCGAGTAAACATCACTGCTCAATTCAAGACAACAGAACCCAGATATGCACTGTGCATATGCACTGACCATCACCCTTCTCCGATCATCCACGATGATCCCTACAAGACGAC
This sequence comes from Allium cepa, assembly GCA_030765085.1. Classification (NCBI taxonomy): domain Eukaryota; kingdom Viridiplantae; phylum Streptophyta; class Magnoliopsida; order Asparagales; family Amaryllidaceae; genus Allium; species Allium cepa. Next base: position 468,289,002 of record CM060935.1, read on the forward strand.
GATCATCTCCAAAGCATAATACAATCATCTGAACAACTGAAGCAATTCGAAATCAAGATTTAGTCTTAAACCCCAAATCATGGGACCAAAGCCTGGAACACTACACCAAAACCAGAAACCTCCATCGTTCTTGCGCCTCCGATCAACAGAGTGGCAATGCCTCCTCTCACATCTTCGTCAACCACCACTCTTCCATTCCCTAAAGCCCGGTTACACTTGATCAACCAGAGTCATCACCTCGACCTAAAATATTCATCCTGTCAAAACTAGGTTTACAAACTTCGATCCTCAACCACAGCTGCCATGATGAACTATTCGCCTATCTGAAAATTTTGTCGAAGTTCTAGATCACTTTTCTTCCTCTAGTATGAACCCTGACTATCCCAAGCTTCTATATTTCCAGAGGTAACCGAAAACCCTCTTTTTGATCAACTAGAACCGCTCCTGAGATTCAATGTTAAAAATTATGATTTTGGTTTTAAAAATAATGTTTTCATATCAGTTTTCAGATCATAAACATAAATTAATGAATTAGGGTACTTGAATTTTTAAACAAACCTCATGTCTTCCTGACCATTTTGTTTTCCAGAACCAGTTTAAATTCATTTTAACTTAACTAAATTTTTTAGCTTAAATTTACGATCAAACAAACAATTTTTGTTTGTAACTTAATTCATAACAATGATTAGATCAAGAGGTAGGGGATTTAAATCAAAAAAATTGAGCTTGAATCTGGGAACAGAGACACTACAGCCATTAGCATACATGCACATATCATTCATCCATATACGCACACAAATATACTTATAAATATACACACAAGCAATCTTACTTCTAGAGACAATCAGGCAATTAAAATCATACTAAATTAGGCAACCATGATTTAACTTAAATAATTATCAAAAATGTTACTCACCTGGAAATAATTGAAGAACAGAGCACACTTTAAAATGAAAAAGCTTGAACTTTTAAAAATTGAGTTGCATGCAGTTGAAACTGAAATGCTTATGCTCCCTATCCAATACTGCATGCATGCAGGCTTCCAGGTTGATGAAATGCTTATGCTCCCTATCCAAAACTGCATGCATGCAGGCTTCCAGGTTGATGAAATGCTCAACCCTAGATTATTTCTGCTTTGATTTAGAAACTACTCTACAGGTTTTCTTGCATGCTGATGATTTCCAGTATGTTGATATGCAGACATTTGATTTTGCAAGAATTTATTCCAAGTTGCTGAATTGATGAAATTATAGGTTTGTTTGTGACTTACAATTTGGTTTGAGGAAATTAATCTCAGTTTTGAATGAGATGTTTTGCAAATTTGAGAAGATACAGGCTTTTGATTCTGGTTTTTCTTGAGGAATGAATTATAGATCTCTTTTGTTTCAGATTTTTCTTTGAGAAATTGTTTTTATAGTTTACTTCTTGGCTTTTGAGTTAAAAGGATAGAAAAGAAAAACTAGAAAAGATGAGAAGCATATGTATTTATTTGCTGAAAATTATTAAATAAAAATATAAGAAATTTTTCTAAAAATGACACTTGTCATGTTGTTTAGTTCATAAATTAACACATGTATTTAGATAACTTAATATGTTAACACTTGTTGTTTGATTACTTAATATGCTAATACTTGTCTCATAATTAATTATTTATATTTTTAGATGTTAATAAAAGATTAATACAAAAACCAAGCTTAATGAATTAGTTAATTAGTATTTATATATGTATAACTAATTTTAAAAGAAATAAAAAAACCAATTATATTTATAAATAAAAGTTTATACAAATATTTTAAAATCCAAACAAATATAAAATATATACATTGAAGTTTTAAAATTTAAATTCAAATTCAAGTTCAAATTAAATTTTAAAATCTAATTTTAAAATATCAAGTTGTATATGTACATATATAACCACTTATTAAATTTAAAAAATAACAATTCCATATTCATTAAAAATTATTTATGGTTTTAAAACCTAAGTATTATAATTATTATTGAAAAAACAAATTTAACAATTTTAAATGATTTATAAAAGAGATTATAAATCACTTCTATTATTAAATGAATTAAGACCATATACTATATTGTATGTAAAACTTATATATAAAATTTTCAAATCATATTTATCAAGTAATATTTAAAAAGAAATAAAACAAACTTATTATTTAAATTTTAAGCTAAGATATAATTTTAAACAATAACATTTATCTTAAGTATTTACAAACCATATAGTTATTAATTAAATAATCTTTGAAAAGCTTAATATTAATTTAAATCATAATTTCCAAATTGTTAAATATATTATTAGAATTTGAAAACAAAACTTTATTTATTTATTACATTCCAAATCAAAAATTATCTATAATATATATATATATATATATATATATATATATATATATATAGAAACATTTATTTAGCTTTTAAAAGATAAAATCACTAATTAAATATTTATTTAATTAGATTATTTTTTTTTGGCAAGGCCAGCCGGTTTTATAGTGGACCGTCCACTTTTTATTACGAACGTAATAAAAGTTTAAGTACAGGAGCAAGGTAAAAGCACCTTATCTACTAAAATGAAGAAAGAAAATACAGCACAGGTACGTGACTGCTTTGTCACGATAACTAAAGAAACAACAACAAACTATTCCTCCACCGCGGGAGGAGAATCACCAACATCTCCAGACACCGAAGTAATGCATAGTGGGTCAGACCCAGAAAGTCCAGCATAGGGGCGAAACCGAAGAGCAATACAAGGGTCGAAAACCACATCGTCAGAACAGTAGATAAAAGATCGATCCCAGGACGGATCAGCAAGCATGACAGAATTCGCTACCGCATCAATACCGTCCAAATCAAGAACAAGAGAGTCAGCAGATCGTTTGTAGCGAAGGCACCGAAGGTCAAGATGATCGTCAGAAACAAACCGGAAGAAAGATTCATTAACCGGGTTATACCTCATATCGGAAATGGGATCAATCCAACACCCTTCAGCCTCATCCCAAGCTACAGGAGGCAGCAGCGAGGACGGGGCTGAAGCAACTAAAGAGATGTCAAGAGCAACACTAGGAACCTCAGAACCAGTAGGTGAAACAGGCGAAACAAGAGGTATAGAAGGAATATTCTGATCAGGCAACATAGACTCAGAAGGAGGAGCCTTGGGGACCCAGATCCTACGACGGGGGCGCGACAAAGGAGACTTCGGAGCTGCCGCAGAGGCTACAGAATGATGGCAGTCTAAAGTAAGATGTCCAAAAGAGTGACAAGCGATACAAATATCCGGGACCCAACCATAGCGAACCCGTACTTCCACAACATGTCCAACAGCAAGCTGTACAGAAATAGAAGAAGGAAGTGGCTTAGTAGGGGAAATCTCAATTAGAGCCTTCGCAAACATCAACTTTTCACGCGCCACAGTATTGGTGTCAAAACATTTCAGCTTACCAACATTACAAGCTAACCAATTCAAACCAATGAGAGGCTGTAAAACAGAAGGAATCTGGGAAAAATATACCCAAACAGGGATAGAGAAAACTTTCTCACGAGCACACGCCACTGTAGGAGACCATGGGGTAACAATAAAAGGCCTTCCATCAACAAACGATGGCTCCGCCTCCAAAACAAGCCGGCGATCCTCAGAAGAGGAAAACTTTAAGTAGTACATCGTATCAATCAGCTTCACATGCAAATTTCCACGAAGCTTCCAAGCTCTCCGAAGCACCGCAGACGCAAAAGAAAGACGGTGAAGCGGCTCCAGAAAAAAACCAACCAAATAATCTGACCAAAATTCTTCACCGGCTTGCATAACACTAAGGGGAGGAATCATCACTCCATTTACCTCAACCAAATCAAAATCAATAGGGGTGTAGGCACCCGCATTTCGGGGCAAGGACGAGAAAAGAGAAGACCACGATTTTGAGGAGGGCTTCGAACCATCAGTTACACTGCTATGCACAATACCGGGGGCAGTAGCAGCAGTGGGCATAGAATCTTTAGAGCAAATAGCTGTGCCTTTAGAAGCAGAATTCGTTGGGGAAAAACCGCAAACAGCTGATGTGCCATGTCCACAACTTGGAAGACTATCAGTATAACACCCATGGACATGGTCGATAGCACCGTCGTTCACTGTTGTTTCACACTCAACCAACATCGGTTTCTCGTGGAAAACAGGCTGGAGAGCAACCTCATTAACAATCAAACTGACATCAGTATTTTTCGCTCCACAATCCACTTTAGTATATTGACGATCAGGAGACGTGCATTGGGCAGCGTCAGCAGCACCTCCCAACCCCTCAACACTCCCACACATTCCACCTACACCATTACTGTTGCTAATAGCAGACGATACATGACCAGAATTCTCATTTAACACATCTGACTTACCCAAGACACTGTCTCTGTTCAAAGGCAAAAACGCGTTGGAACCTGGGAGAGGCAACACAGCACGAACAGAATCAGAAGCCTCGACTCCAGAACAAAACGATGAGAGCGGTGGAAAATCGGAGTGGGAAAGAATAAGTGGAAAGGCAGAGGACTTAGATTTGAAAGGGCGACCTGACCGAGTCGACGATGGAGCGGAAAGGAGGGGAGGAGAGGGACGAGGCGGAGAGGATGACATGGAAGAAAAGACGCAAAAAGAAAATCACGGCGAGGAAGAAAAGCTAACCCACAATCGCAAATCGCCAGTTGCGGCCATGAATAATCACGAAAACCAATTCATATTTTATTAATCAATATTATCAAATCAATTTAATTTTAAATAAAGATTATTAAATTGATATTGCCAAAAATTCCGGGATATCACAGACCCATGGCTTGAAAATTAATTTTGGAATGAATGTTGGTTTTGAAATGAAAAGCTAAGATATATTAAGAGAGAAATCAAATTAATGTGGTGATTAATAAGATCCTTAATTCTTCTAATAGAACCATTTCATTTCAAAATTCAACAAAGAATGAATGAATTCAAAGTGCAATGATAGTTTAATAAAAGAATATATTTTATAATGATAAACATATTTCACAATAGCAAAGTATGCTCTCAGCTATCAAACAAAAGTTTAGTTTAATATTAGTTAATGAATTAAAGCAGTATGGTCGTAAGAGAAATATATTGCTATTTTAGAAATCTTGTATAATGTGCATATTTGTTATTTCCAGAAATACATATGTATAAATTAAATCTACTCGATCAATTTTAAATTAATTAACAAAGGAGTTTATGTACAAATTCAATATATATATATATCTGTGTGTGTATAGAATTCCTTTTGGATTAAACAATTTTTTTTAAATGTAAATTTATAAATTATAAATCATTTAACAATAAATTTGTATAAATAAAGTCAAGTAAACAATATTAGATCAAAATTTGAACAGGAAAGAGAGATTCATTTTAATGCAGAGAGCATAATAGCTATTACAAATAAACAAAATGATAATAATAATTTTACGCACTTGAACATATAACCATCCATTATATGAAGATAAATCGCTATACAAGATTCATCATAATTAAGCTATTTAACAGAAATATAAAATAATAGCAAAATTATTTATCAATGGATAAGAGATAAACCTTTCACCACTGCCTTGAATTTGTAACTTAAAACTATGAATTTTCTCCTTGAATCGAATCATCCGTTTTGGAGTTGATGGCTCTCAAACCGATAAACCTTGCCCTTTATCACACCTTAATTTGTGACTTCTCCTTAGATTTCAAATAAATCAACATCCCATTTTGCAAGAAAATGATGAACCACCTTTCTTTAATTTAATTTGATGTTGATTTGAACTTGTTTTTATGTTATTTTTTCTTTGGAAGAAGTTTCAGCCATGAATGAATGATAGAGAAGAGAAAGAAAAAGTGAGAAAGTAAAAGTTATGTTCTGTTCAAAAATAAAAAAGGAGATTTTGTTTTTAATAAAACTGAATGAACCTTTCCCATTCTCTTATAAAAACTTCCTTCTTTTATTCCCTTTTAAATTCCAATCAATCTAATTAATTGATTTCTTCCTCTCACCATTATATGGCTGGTCCTAGCACATTCCTAATATGTAAATTTTCTAAATAAAAGAAATTTTTTTTGTGTAATTATTTTATTATTTAATTATGTTTAAAATTACACCGATTTGTTTATAGATACATGCAAATATAATTGTTACATATGCATTTAAATAATTACCAATAACATTTAAAACATTAAATAAATCAGTAATAGTAATATCTCATAAGTATTAATTAGTTCAATCGATTTATAACATTTTTACAAATTAACTAAATCATGTGGTTTCAAAAAATCACTAGTGCGGTTGTGCGATTCATAGGTGTGAATTCAGTTAATGATCATTACTGAACAATTCAAATATCGATGTTCACACGTCACCTTAGCTGGTGGTTTGATGGTTTGGCTAAATTCATTGCTTATAGGTCTTTTCGATAAAATAGAATTTCACAAACATCTAAGTGGTACCTTTTATTGACAATTATTTACATCGATTCTCTTCGTCAAAACTATATCACTTTTGACTTATGGAATTTGATAATGGTCAAAATTCCAGTATATATTCAACTTTATAGTCCAAACACAAAGTCCTTGGTTCAATAATATCAATTATTATTAACCGAAATGCTCTGGCGAGAGACTTTGACTTTGAGTTGAGTTTAGTTGACCATGATACTAACCTCATATAAATATATAAGAGAGGAATCCTCTCTTGAATAGTTTCCAATGTCTCCATTCGACCTAATTATAATCGTTTGATGGACACCATGCCACAATTTAAATATAATCAAAGTGGAGCTTCCACATTGAAGATCGGCAGTATTCTCAAGTCGAGAGAACCGTGTCAATTAGTTACATTGATATTTTTTGTTTGACCTTAGTTTTTTAACCAATAGTAAACTATTGAGTGATTCATTCCTTTGTTATCCAAGAACTATCAACATGTAAACCCTTGGTTGCCCCTAATAGTCATGGGCAATTGAAACACCCCACACCCCTTAATATACCAAAAGGACACAAAAAAGGCTTGGTGCGTTGTAGGTATAACTGAAACTAACAGAGACTAAGATTCATAAGAAAAAATTAGATAAAAATAGCGGAAACTAAGATAATAACTTTTTCAAAAGAAAAACTTCATAATTGCTTCATAAACCAAATAAGCCAAATACCACATACAACATACATATCTCAAAACCCAATATGTCTCATGAAATAAAAACTCGAAATCTCAACAAATATCGGAGTATAAATATCCCTCTCAAGTGCCAGTACAAAGAAAGAAAAACGAAAATAAAAGTAGGAAAATACATAGTAAAATCTTCTCCAAGAAACCTTCGAGCAACTGCAATCTACTGCCCTCTCCCTTGGTTACCTATGGGGAGGGAGAAGGGGAAAATAGTGGAGTGGGTCAGACTAAAAGTCTGATGAATTATAGTAACTACTAGAATCTTTAAGCAAAGTAAAAGTAATAGACTCTTCAATAGTTCTAGTATATACGAAAGGAAACAAAGGAAATAGGAAAGAGATAAATTGGAAAATCGGATTAAACTATTACAATTGATAAGATAGGTCAACTTTGTTTGTTTGCACTTGTCTTTGTTAGTTGCTTGATTAGGTTGAATTTTTAATCCTATAATTAAGTTGAAATTCTAATCCTACCCTTTGGTCGGCCTGCTACTCCATAAACCTTACTACGGACTAGACGCTATATAACTCCATACACGGCAGCCAATGGTAACTATGAAAGATAGCCAAAGCACCCAATGTGGACTAAATAATACATATCTCCTTACACAGAAGGCAATGGTGTCTACAAAAGACACACATACTAAGCGCTTGGAACTCATAGCGATTACTGAGCACCAAAATGAAACTTGCAGACGTAACCGTGAAGTGACCCTCTTCATTATACTCAAATTTGTGTGATTTTAAGTGAGTTTTTTTTCCATATATATATATATATATATATATATATATATATATATATAAGTGATCACTTCTTTAAATTCATTCTCCCAAGATCCTGAATTTTACTAATATAAATATATCAGTGTTTAAATCAATTCCTATCATTTATATATATGAGGATATATAAATGTTTCCTTGCAAATCAGAGTGTTTAAAGTAGCAAAGAATTTTAATTCACACAATATTTTTCATAATTGAAATGTCTTGTGTCACATAGCTTATTTCTACACTTATATCTCTTCACTGTCTCAAGATTGATTAATACTAAATATAGATATTATCACCTTAAAGAGACTCAAGATTGACTAATACATAATTTAGATTTTATCTACTTTTATGATGACTCAAGATTGACTAATACAAAAATAAAGTATTAGTTCCTCCTATTGTTATTTGTACTGTTTTATTGAGTTTTCATTTAAACTAATTCTTTTAATGTCTGGTAATCTAGGAGTTTGTCGCTTATTGTTTTTTTTTTCCTTGAATTTATGCAAAGTACTAAAGCAACTCAAGTTTGGGAATTTATCCCAGGGTGCTTATTACTTATTCAAGCAATGTTTATGTCAGGTAAATATACTAATGTCTTAATTTATAATATTGGTAATAATCATATGAACATTTTGGTGGTAAGTATATTATAGACCGGGCAGAAGAAAAACTACATGCAAGCAAAATGCTAACTTGTTCTAGCATACCAAGTAAGATTTTGCACATACATGTATACATCAGGTTCAAGCAATTTATTTAAAGAATGAAGCCCAGATGAGATTGTGATGCAGACCTCTAATGGTTATTAAATGATGGCTATTGATATAAACCAAGTTGTAGTGAAGTAGTGGTCATACTTATCATTTAACCCAATTCTTTGATATTGCAGACTCTTAAAATTTAAACAAGACCAAATGCAAACAAACTTGAAGCTGTATTTGATGCAACCGAGTATTGTTTAATATGGTTGAAGTGAATGCTACTAGTACTTTACACCCATCAATTTATAATACACTACAACACAAAGAATCAGACATGCAAGAAAGATTTGTAGACTAAAACTTCAAACTTCTCATGGACTTATATCAATTTATAAGTCATAACGAAGTCTCACTGCCTAACCCAGGTCAGACTCAACCATCACCTAACAGTTCTACTACATGCATTATCAAAAGAAAACCACTGCAGTCTCACTTTCTGAAATTTATCAAATATGCTAAAGAAAGTATGTCCACATATCTAATTACATGGCATAACTTCCTTCATCACAGTCTACAGAAAACATCTGGATTAGTTACTTAAATCAGTAGCTCAAGACACAATATAATACTTAAGTTTTACAAATTCTTTTCAGATGAACAAAGCCACCATAATACTAAAAGGTTTACATATACTTAAAAAAAGTTTGCCTAGCTATCTTTATTACAATGAACTACTACATTTTAAAAAATCAAACAGGTCTTCTAATTTTCCAAGCAAGCAAGCTATACATGCTTCTTTACCTGCAACAATATTTTGAGCTGGCTCAATAGAATGAGACACCCCAAATATTGCAAGGGCAATTAATAGGGTCAGAATAAAATTCTGGTATGAGTGAAATCAATATTAAAAATAACTTTTAAAATTCTTTTAAAACTGTGCAGAGATCATATAGGGTTTGATGCTTTCCAGTTCCATAATAAGCTTTAGCATATGTATAATTTAAACCTATACATCAAGCATACATTCAAGCAGTCATTCATCCAATTTGTTCAATTGTAACTGTACAAAACTCCTATGGATTTAAACTCTTAAATTCCACAGCCTTCATTTCCAGTTCCATTTTACATTTTTATATGGTCTAAACTCTTGCCATTGAACACAAAGTGTGCATTGCAAAGGACTCAATTCTGTTAACCCTTGCACAGAGGCCTTCAGGACTTGAACAAGTCATGCACATACCCATCATCCACCTGATGATAAATAGATCAAGGCACTACTCCTAAATTATTTTTTAATTTAGAGACCATGTTTATATATTCATTTTAGGAATTTTCCTTTTTAATTCCAGAAATACTTTTGCATTCCTTTCTTCATTTCATAAGTCAGGAATTTTGATTTCCTTAAAAATCATATCCAAACATACCAAACATTCATACAAAATTTCACAACCCATTTCAAAGTCATTTCTGCTAGATCACCTTTTTCTAAAACTTGCTAGTATAATGGTTTCTAGAAATTTTTCTTTGCTTATATATAAATCTACTGAAATTACAAATAATACCATATTTGTTTTTACTGTGAACATAGGATACGGTTTTTGAGAAAAACCCATAAACATATTGGATCTTGATCTGAACAAATCAGCACATTTTCACAATACTGCTTTGTTCATATCAATTTTTAAATGAACTAGACATGAGCATAAACCTCTTTGTTCATACCGCCTAATCCATTTTTATTTAATACCCTATTTCTCAGTAAATTAATCAAATTATTCTCTTATAAAAAAATTGAGTCATAAACTCAGTTCTGTAATCAGGTTGTATGATTGATTAACAAATTTCAAAACAAAAATAGTCAATACCAAAAACAAATCAAAGCAGCAACCAAAAATTCAGCTAAAATGCCATTCATGATCATCATATATTTATTCAAAGAAATAAAGATTAACAGAAATCATAATATGATTTCCATATAAAATAATTGGCTGCCCTTACTTGGGTCTTAATGCCTTAAATCTCATAAGTGATTATCACTCACCTTTCTCTTCTTTTCCCCGAGAATGCCTAAACTTGAAAACAGTGTGAGCTCTTTTTTTTTATGTGTTTCTGTTTTTCCCTCCAAGAAAACCTCTGCTTTCCCTTTTGATTTAAATCATTTTACAAGGGTTTTACTAAAGGAAAAACCCATTTTAACCTTGCATTACTCAGAAAATTATAAGTGTGTTGTCATGGCTAAATGTGCTATTTTCTCTTGGTTTCTATTTCTGGTAAAAGCAGTTATCCTACTGCTTTTCCTGTGTGCATGCAATTTGCATGATTTACTTGCATATTATTTTCATGTAGCTCATTTTCACTATAAATTTCATTAAACCTGAGTTATTTCTTATTCCTAGCTATTATTTTAGCCTATTTATTTACTCTTGATTTATTTCAAAATTGTACTTATGCACAGCTAATATTAAACTGGTTTCCAGGCACTTTAATTACCAAGAGGATTTTATTTTATTTTATTACCCCATGCTTCTCAATATTCACATATATACAAGTCATGTGAATTTTAGAATTCATTTTATACATAATCATTTTCTTCTCATCACTGTATAAAAATAATTATTCCTTGCATAATTATTTCACTCACTTCTGATATTCATTTTCAAGCTATTTTTATTCTTTGGTTATTTATATAATACATATACATATTTACACATAAAATTATGTAAATACAATGCTCCTCTTTACTCAGCTATTGTTCTCCCCCATTTTTTATTTTTCTCTAACTATCATTTTCTCATTTATTTACTTCATTCATTCTTGGCATTTATTTTCCATTTCCTGTTTTTTTTAAAGTAATTCCTATTCTCAAAAATTTTGGGTCTTCACATACTCTCCTCCTAAAAGGAATTGTGTCCCACAATTATATATTTGTTCATTAGCATCTTTCAAAGGTATCAGAAATTCATTCATTCAAGATCAGTCAAATACACCCAAGCAATATTTAAAACTATTATAATCTTACATATACCTTTAAGCAGAAAATAGATTAGGATACTTATCCTTCATCCTATCTTCAGCCTCCCATATGCAGTCATTTCCATCTAAACTCCATTGGATTTTAACTAGTTTAACTATTTTATTTCTTAATTTCTTTTCTTCTCTAGACACAATACCCACTGGTTCCTTTTTATAAACCAGATTCTCTTGAATTTCAATATGTGTAGGGGATTCAAGAATGGTCTCCTTATCATGCACCCATTTTCTCAATTGTGATACATGAAATACATCATGTATGTTGCTTAGTTCCTCTGGTAACCTTAATTTATAAGCTAAAGTCCCTATTCTTTGAATAATTTCATATGGTCCTATATACCTTGGTGACAGTTTCCCTGTTTTGCCAAATCTCAATAATTTCCTTATTGGTGAAACTTTGAGAAACACATAGTCTACCACCTCAAATTCTACTGGCCTTCTCCTTTTATCTGCATATGCTTTCTGTCTCTCTTGAGCTACTCTCATTCTTTGCCTCACTAATTCAATTCTTGCAGAAGTTTCTTTTACATTGTCTGGTCCAAGCAACACTCTTTCTCCTGCCTCCATCCAACATGCAGGAGATAAACAAGGCTTCCCATACAAAGCCTCAAAGGGAGCCATTCCTATGGTGGACTGATAGCTATTATTATAAGCAAATTCAGCTAAATAAATGTGATCCTCCAAGTTGCCTCCAAAATCAAGTATGCATGCTCTAAGCAAATCTTCTAAAACCTTATTAACAATTTCAGTTTGCCCATCTGTTTGTGGGTGGTAGGCTGTGCTTAGGCTTAATTCTGTTCCCATAGCTTCTTGAAAGCTACTCCAAAACCTTGATGTAAACAAAGTATCCCTATCACTAATGATAGTCTTGGGGATACCATGCAACCTCACAATTTCTTTCACAAATAATCGAGCTAGTTTATAGGCATTTCTGTTTGAATTTATAGGAATGAAGTGTGCTGTTTTTGTAAGTCTATCAACCACTACCCAAATACTATCATTGCCTCCTCTTGTTCTTGGCAGACCATTCATAAAATCCATTGATATGCTTTCCCATTTCCAAGTAGGCACTTCCAAAGGTTGCAATAGGCCTGAGGGTCTTTGATAATTTGCCTTTACTTGTTGGCATGTCAAGAAATTTGCCACATATTTTGCCACTGCTCCTTTCATCCCTGGCCACCAGTAATTTCTCTTAAGAACATGGTACATTTTTGTACCACCTGGATGTATAGTATATTTTGTTTTATGATGTTCATTCATAACTTCCTGCTTCAGTTCCTCTACATTTGGTATGCAGAGTTTCCCCTTTTTCCTTAAGTATCCTTTATCATCTACCTCATAGTTTTCCACTGTCATGCCTTGTAATATCATGTTCTTTTTCTCCTTCAAACTTGTATCTTGATCTTGCATTTGTCCTATTTTGTCAACTAGTGTTGACTTTAAAGAAATGAGGCTTAATTTACCATACTCAATCATCTCACTGTGGGCCTTATCCACTACCCCAATTTCTTCCTTTACCTCCACTTCACTAAGGATTTTCAAATCCCTGAACTCAGCCATCATTAGGCTTGCCAATTTTTCTTGGTGTCTACTTAATGCATCTGCCACTTTATTAGCTTTTCCTGGGGTATACAATATATCAAGATCATAGGCAGTTAGGAATTCTACCCACCTATGTTGCTTCATGTTCAAGTCTTTTTGGGAAAACAAATATTTAAGTGACTTATGGTCTGTGAACAATTCAAACTTAGCACCTAACAAGTAGTGTCTCCATAGCTTCAATGCATATACTACTGCAGCAACTTCTAAATCATGTGTGGCATACCTTGTTTCATTTGGCTTAAGTTGCCTAGATGCATATGCTATGACTCTGCCATGTTGCATGAGCACTGCCCCTAGTCCAGATCCACTAACATCTGTATAAACTACTAATCCTTCATTTCCCTCTGGTACTTGTAAAACTGGAGCTTCCATCAATGCTTTCTTTAGTGATACAAATGCTTGTTCACACTTTTCTGTCCACACATATGGTTGTTCTTTTCTAGTTAACTTGGTCAGTGGGATGGCTATTCTTGCAAAGTCTTTTATAAATATCCTATAAAGCTTGCCATTCCTAAAAATGATCTCACCTCAGTCACTGATTTGGGTCTGCTCCAAGATTGAACTGCCATGACCTTGTTTGGATCTACTCTAATGCCTTGTTGAGATATAATATGTCCTAAAAACTTCACTTCATTCTGCCAAAATGTGCACTAATTGAATTTTGCTTTTAAATTGTGTGCTCTTAGCCTTGATAAAATCAGACGCAAGTGCCTTGCATGCTCCTCTTCTGATTTTGAGTACACTAATATATCATCAATAAAGACAACTACAAATTTATCTAGAAAATCTCTAAATGTTCTATTCATTAAGTCTACAAAATAGGATGGTGCATTTGTCAATCCAAAAGGCATCACCAAAAATTCATACTATCCATACCTTGTATTGAAGGCAGTGTACTTAATGCTTTCTTCCTCTACTTTCATATGATGAAACCCAGAGGCTAAGTCTAGCCTTGAAAAGACCTTTGCTCCATTTAATTGATCAAATAGATCATCAATTCTGGGGAGTGGGTATTTGTTCTTGATGGTGACTTTATTTAGTTCCCTATAATCAATACACATTCTTAATGTACCATCATGCTTTTTCACAAACACCACTGGAGAACCCCAGTTTGAACTGCTAGGCCTTATAAAGCCTTTCTGTTCCAATTCTTGCAGCTGCTGTTTCAATTCTATTAATTCTTTTGGGCTCATTCTAGTAGGCTTCTTGATGATAGGACTCGATCCAGGAATCAACCTTATTTGAAATTCAACTGGTCTATTGTCTGGTACCCCTACTACCTCTCCAAAAACATCTGGATATTCTCTTACCACTTCTATATCTTCCAAAAATAATTCCTTTTCAGTCATACTCCATATTTGATTAAGGCAATTTGTTTTAGCTATTTCACTCATGACTAAAATATTTTTACCATTTTCTGTTTTCAAAGATATTTTGAAGTTTTCTAAATTCAATATTGCTTTGAATTTACTCAACCAATCTACCCCTAAAATAATTCCTCTTCCAGGTTTTTTCAATACAAACAAATCAGATTTAAACACATTGCCCCCTATGTTTAATTCTACTCCCAAACATTTTAATCCTAGCAAACAAGAGCTACCCAGGGGACTTTGAATAAACAAAGGTTTTTCAACTTTGTTTCATGTGAGAGCTAATTTATCCACTATGTCTTGTGATATTAAAGAATGTGTGGCTCCAGTGTCATATATAACTGTGATTAGGTAACTTTTAATTAGAAGTATACCTTCCAATTGTCCAGAGCTTCCTGCTGCATTTGCCTTTGCCTTTGTTTCCAATGCTCCTACCTTTGCTCCCTTTTTAAACTCTGGGCAATTTCTTTTAATATGACCTTCTTTCCCACAGTTATAGCAGCTAAATGGTGCCTTCTTAGCTTCTTGACACCTATTACTCATGTGTCCTTCTTTGCCACAGTTATAACAAGTAATCTTCTTCTTAGCTTCCCCACTAATTGCTCCTTCAACTTTCCTGTTTGCATTCTTTTTATCATAAGGATGTGTCCTATTTTTCCCTTTCTTTTGACTATTTGCCCTCATACTCCTAAACTTTTCTCTGGCATTGTCATGTTGTTCAAAGGAAAGAGTAAGATCTATGACTTGATCAAATGTCCTGTCTTTGTATGGTAACATTGCCCTACTCAAACTAGCACTGAGTCCTTGAATGAACCTTGAATTCTTTGATTCTTCATTTCCTATGAGCATTGTTCCATACTTAGAAAAACTCTCAAATTTTTGAGTGTACTTAGTTACACTCATCGATCCTTGCCTCAGCCTTATGAATTCCTCAAGCAATGTTGCCTTAGTTGTTGCTGGAACAAACCTTGCCTCAAGCATCTCCTTGAATTGATCCCATGTTATCTCATTTTCTGGCCTCCCTATGATGATCACCTCCCACCAATCCAATGCTGCCCCTTTGAGTCTTCTTGAAGCTATCTGCCTCTTTCTTTGATCATTAATTTGCATGTCTGCAAATATTCTTTCTAAAGTTCTCAACCATGTCTGCACTCTCATTACTCCTTCAGTGCCTTCAAAATCTTTGCCTCCTAAGTTTGAAAATGTCTTCAATAGCTTAGCTAATTCCTCATAAGGATTTTCTTCCCTCTGCACTGCTCCCTCCCTTAATGCTCTCACCAAATCTTGCAAATTAACCAATGGTGCAACATTTGAGGGTCCTGCTCCAGTGCTTGGGGGTCTTCCTACCATGTTTCACTATTCAATTGCATATGTAGTTAGTCATGAGTCTTATTTAATTAGTTTCTGCAGTTTATTTCTATTGTGTATATTGATTTTTATCATTATTGTATGTATACATTATATATACTTTTTTTTATCCATACAAGAAGATTGGATAATATATTTATGCTATGTTTTAACAACATAGCTCTGATACCAACTGAAGTGACCCTCTTCATTGTACTCAAATTTGTGTGATTTTAAGTGATTTTTTTTCCATATATATATATATATATATATATATATATATATATATATATATATATAAGTGATCACTTCTTTAAATTCATTCTCCCAAGATCCTGAATTTTACTAATATAAATATATCAGTGTTTAAATCAATTCCTGTCATTTATATATATGAGGATATATAAATGTTTCCTTGCAAATCAGAGTGTTTAAAGTAGCAAAGAATTTTAATTCACATAATATTTTTCATAATTGAAATGTCTTGTGTCACATAGCTTATTTCTACACTTATATCTCTTCACTGTCTCAAGATTTGATTAATACTAAATATAGATTTTATCTTCTTTTATGATGACTCAAGATTGGCTAATACAAAAATAAAGTATTAGTTCCTCCTATTGTCATTTGTACTGTTTTCTAGAGTTTTCATTTAAACTTATTCTTTTAATGTCTGGTAATCTAGGAGTTTGTTGCTTATTGTTTTTTTTCCCTTGAATTTATGCAAAGTACTAAAGCAACTCAAGTTTGGGAATTTATCCCAGGGTGCTTATTACTTATTCAAGCAATGTTTATGTCAGGTAAATATACTAATGTCTTAATTATAATATTGGTAATAATCTTATGAACATTTTGGTGGTAAGTATATTATAGACCGGGCAGAAGAAAAACTACATGCAAGCAAAATGCTAACTTGTTCTAGCATACCAAGTAAGATTTTGCACATACATGTATACATCAGGTTCAAGCAATTTATTTAAAGAATCAAGCCCAGATGAGATTGTGATGCAGACCTCTAATGGTTATTAAATGATGGCTATTGATATAAACCAAATTGCAGTGAAGTAGTGGTCATACTTATCATTTAACCCAATTCTTTGATATTGCAGACTCTTAAAATTTAAACAAGACCAAATGCAAACAAACTTGAAGCTGTATTTGATGCAACCGAGTATTGTTTAATATGGTTGAAGTGAATGCTACTAGTACTTTACACCCATCAATTTATAATACATTACAACACAAAGAATCAGACATGCAAGAAAGATTTTTAGACTAAAACTTCAAACTTCTCATGGACTTATATCAATTTATAAGTCATAACCAAGTCTTACTGGCTAACCTAGGTCAGACTCAACCATCACCTAACAGTTCTACTACATGCATTATCAAAAGAAAACCACTACAGTCTCACTTTCTGAAATTTATCAAATATGCTAAAGAAAGTATGTCCACATATCTAATTACATGGCATAACTTCCTTCATCACAGTCTACAGAAAACATCTGGATTAGTTACTTAAATCAGTAGCTCAAGACACAATATAATATTTAAGTTTTACACATTCTTTTCACATGAACAAAGCCACCATAATACTGAAAGGTTTACATATACTTAAAAAAAGTTTGCCTAGCTATCTTTATTACAACGAACTACTGCATTTTAAAAACTCAAACAGGTCTTCTAATTTTCCAAGCAAGCAAGCTATTCATGCTTCTTTACCTGCAACAATATTTTGAGCTGCCTCAATAGAATGAGGCACCCCAAATATTGCAAGGGCAATTAATAGGGTCAGAATAAAATTCTGGTATGAGTGAAATCAATATTAAAAATAACTTGTAAAATTCTTTTAAAACTGTGCAGAGATCATATAGGGTTTGATGCTTTCCAGTTCCATAATAAGCTTTAGCATATGTATAATTTAAACCTATACATCAAGCATACATTCAAGCAGTCATTCATCCAATTTGTTCAATTGTAACTGTACAAAACTCCTATGGATTTAAACTCTTAAATTCCACAGCCTTCATTTCCTGTTCCATTTTAAATTTTTATATGGTCTAAACTCTTGCCATTGAACACAAAGTTTGCATTGCATAGGACTCAATTCTGTTAACCCTTGCACAGAGGCCTTCAGGACTTGAACAAGTCATGCACATACCCATCATCCACTTGATGATGAATAGATCAAGGCACTACTCCTAAATTATTTTGTAATTTAGAGACCATGTTTATATATTCATTTGAGGAATTTTCCTTTTTAATTCAAGAAATACTTTTGCATTCCTTTCTTCATTTCATAAGTCAGGAATTTTGATTTCCTTAAAAATCATATCCAAACATACCAAACATTCATACAAAATTTCACAACCCATTTCAAAGTCATTTCTGCTAGATCACCTTTTTCTAAAACTTGCTAGTACAATGGTTTCTAGAAATTTTTCTTTGCTTATATATAAATCTACTGAAATTATAAGTAATACCATATTTGTTTTTACTGTGAACATAGGATATGGTTTTTGAGAAAAACCCATAAACATATTGGATCTTGATCTGAACAAATCAGCACATTTTCACAATACTGCTTTGTTCATATCAATTTTTAAATGAACTAGACATGAGCATAAACCTCTTTGTTCATACCGCCTAATCCATTTTTATTTAATACCCTATTTCTCAGTAAATTAATCAAATTATTCTTTTATAAAAAAACCGAGTCATAAACTCAGTTCTGTAATCAGGTTGTATGATTGATTAACAAATTTCAAAACAAAAATAGTCAATACCAAAAACAAATCAAAGCAGCAACCAAAAATTCAACTAAAATGCCATTCATGATCATCATATATTTATTCAAAGAAATAAAGATTTCCAGAAATCATAATATGATTTCCATATAAAATAATTGGCTTCCCTTACTTGGGTCTTAATGCCTTAAATCTCATAAGTGATTATCACTCACCTTTCTCTTCTTTTCCCCGAGAATGCCTAAACTTTAAAATAGTGTGAGCTCTTTTTTTTTAATGTGTTTCTGTTTTTCCCTCTGAGAAAACCTCTGCTTTCCCTTTTGATTTAAATCATTTTACTAGGGTTTTACTAAAGGAAAACCCCATTTTAACCTTGCATTACTCAGAAAATTATGTGTGTGTTTTCATGGCTAAATGTGCCATTTTCTCTTGGTTTCTATTTCTGGTAAAAGCAGTTATCCTACTGCTTTTCCTGTGTGCATGCAATTTGCATGATTTACTTGCATATTATTTTCATGTAGCTCATTTTCACTATAAATTTCATTAAACCTGAGTTATTTCTTATTCCTAGCTATTATTTAAGCCTATTTATTTACTCTTGATTTATTTCAAAATTGTACTTATGCACAGCTAATATTAAACTGGTTTCCAGGCATTTTAATTACCAAGAGGATTTTATTTTATTTTATTATCCCATGCTTCTCAATATTCACATATATACAAGTCATGTGAATTTTAGAATTCATTTTATACTTAATCATTTTCTTCTCATCACTGTATAAAAATAATTATTCCTTGCATAATTATATCACTCACTTCTGATATTCATTTTCAAGCTATTTTTATTCTTTGGTTATTTATATAATACATATACATATTTACACATAAAATTATGTAAATACAATGCTCCTCTTTACTCAGCTATTGTTCTCCCCCATTTTTTATTTTTCTCTAACTATCATTTTCTCATTTATTTACTTCATTCATTCTTGGCATTTATTTTCCATTTCCTGTTTTTTTAAAGTAATTTTTGTTCTCAAAAATTTTCGGTCTTCACAAACCGCCACCATGCTCATGCTACCTGTTGCTCCACCTATTCGGTCGTATTATTACCTCAACTCAGCATAAGCGTGCCATTCGTCTCACTTTAAGATTATGTGAAATATCGTGTCCATAGAAAATATAGGGGAATACTGCCAGTACTGGCCCGTCATCCAAACAATATCTGATAACACCATTGTCCAACTCCCCCTCGATTTGAACATCTCTATATTGACCAATTACTACCACTATCAGCATAAATATGCTCTTCGTCTCACTTCAGGTTTATATGAAACACCGCACCCATAGAAAATAACAGGCGAATGCTATTTGGTACGGGTCCTACTTTTATTCTTTGCTTATTAACGTTGATAAATTGTTTAAATAAGCCTTTACTCTTGTTCTTACTATCTGTGCTTATTAATTTATCCTAAGTCTTAAAATTAATCCTTGTTTTGCTCTAATTCTTATTATAACCTACGTTATAATCATGCTTATTACTTAACCCAAGGCCTAACTGTGAAAATAAGCTTCTTTTCTTCTTTTATTCCTTTTAGTTATAATTCTAAGTTATAACTAGGACAATCTCTTTAATTCAGTCCAATTATAATTAAGCATAATTTCAGTCCAATTCTATTTATATTACAGTCTTTATAATTTACATCTTACATTCCATTATTTTAGATTCCTTATAAATTAATCTAATCTGGCATTAATTCTATTCTAATCCATACGCGAAGAAGAAGGAGGAATAAAAGAAAATTGAAAATAGAAGGAAATCCAAGGCGTAAGAAGAAGATATAAATAATGCATAAATAAGAGTAAATAAACTAAAATACTGTAAGTAAATGGAAAAGCTAGAAAGAAACTAAAATGAACAAAAAATTATTCTAAAAACTGTAAATAAATAACTAAAAAGGTTACTCCAAAAATCATAGTAAAACTACAACTATTGGAAACCCTACTATTTTAAACTATTAAAGAAATTTAAAATAATTACAATCACTCACCATTGGTCCTTCGCTCTTCCCTTTCGGCCTTCATGGATCCACTTAGGATTGTTATATATTTTTATTTGAAATGATTTCATCCTTGGAAAATTATTCAGCTTAGCATCCTTTCGGAATAGGTGGACCTAACTGGAGTAGAATGAGAATTTTTTTGGCATAGGGTTCTATTTATAGGGGTAGAAGTGGATCCCAGAACGTTGGATTTGGGGATTGAATGGGATGCAACCACGTCATAGGCTGAATAGGGGCCATCGGATGCAGAAACGGAAGGATTAGATCGAGTTGAAGAATGCAAAATACATCACTAACGTACGAACAAACGAAGGTTCGTTCGCTAAAAAAACAATACGGATCGACCGGGCGGTCGGCCACCCTTGTGCCTAGGTCGACCGGTCGGTCGACCTTGCCTATATTTTTTTCTATTTATTTTGCTTAATTCATATCTCGTTCATTCTAACTTGAATTCTGACGTTCTATATATGAAAATTGACCAAAAAATTACTACGAACACAATGGTGCAACTCCAATAGTCTATTATGATTATTTCACAAAGTTATTTTATTATTTAGTTAATTAATGAATTAATTATTGTGGGTTAAATTTCGGATTGTTACATTCTCATATCCTTAAGGGATTTCGTCTCCAAAATCTTTAAGGATAAAAGAATGTACTTAATGTATTCATCCAATCTATAATCAACTACTCAATCATCAACCATTCATCAATTATCCTTAAGTTTTTCTAATGCAATTCATCATACTCATGCAATTAGTGTAGTGTAAATATCCCTAACTAATACAAAAGATTAGGCGGTCCACTGATTCAATTGGCCTCCTTTTATGCAATTAGTCTGTGCCTTGTATCCAAAGGAATGCGAAAATTTCCTAATGATAACTGATAATTCTATATGCGTGCTACAAACATCATCCTAATACAGCAACCATGTCAAAATCATCCATTTATAGCAACCATGGAAAATAGAATAACCGAGAACACATCCGTATGCATATGCTCTAGTGTCCTAGTTAGGCCGATCCCTAAAGAATAATAGTACCTAGTGTACCTATATGCGTCCATTAGCATCCACAAGCAAACACTAGCAATCACTATCATACATCACTCATAACATGTTCTATTAACATGTTTACATCAAATCCTACCATCCATAGGTTGAATCCTAAGTTCTACACTCCCAAAGGATAATAAAGGAAAGAGCCTTTTCAAAACTAAAGACGGAAATAGAAAATTTGAAATTTACTGTCAAAGAGAGATGTGGATAAGAAGTGCGCATTTTCTCCTAATCAACTTAATCTTCTTTGAAGTCTTTTTAACCTCTGTAGATTCTATCCAACATGAAAGCGACTTGCACGGTCTTCCATAAAGAGCTTCGGAAGGTGCCATTCCAATGCTAGCTTGAGAAATACTATCTTATGTGATTTCCACTAAAGAAAGATGCTTTACCCAAGTTCTTCAAACTCAGGAATATTCATTCTCAACCATGTGTGTCTTACAATTTTTGCTAACTCCATTTTACTGTTCTTCTTTTATCTGCTCACATGAATCAACATTCCTAGGTTCTCACTAGGGTCCTATACACTCTACGGAAACTCTATTATTACTACCAAATTTAATTACTGTTGTCTCCTTTATAGCCTTACCCCTTTTTCCATTACACCTAAGAAATGATTGCTATCTACTTCATAATTATGAGTTTGGTTCGGTGTGTGTTATTTTTGAGTTTCTATTAAATTTAAAAATACTTGGTTACTTAACATTATTTCCCAACTCAGAGGGGAAAACTTTCAAATTCTAAGTCCAAAACTTATCCTCACTTTCTTTTAAAGACCTTTTCAGTTTTCTATAAAAATTTGAATTTTCATATTCTACTTTTATTTAGTTTTTCGTTTCCAAAAACTTATTTACTTTTTCACCGAACCATTTTCTATTAAAATATCTTTAAACTATTTTTATGTGTTTCCAAAAAATCTCCTTATTATACCTTACGGTCTCATACCTTAATATATTGGAACTACTTTCTCAAATGAGAAACTATTAACGCTAAAATCTTTCATGAACCTTTTAAAAGAGAATTTCATGTTTATGTGAAATTTCAAGGAACGTATTTTATATTTTTCGAAATAGGCTATACAAAATATGGTGCTTTTCATACCTTGTATATCTCTTTCATGTATTCCTTATAACTTGCAAAAAAAATTTCATTGGTTTCATAGAAATCATACCATTATTCTTTCATTCCAATAGATTAAAATATGTTTAAATTATGTTCTTCCATGATAAATATTTTCTAATATCTAACTTACACATTTTCCTTTCAGAAAAACTTTTCTTCAAAACTGTTTTAATATTTCCATAACTGCAAAAACACTTCCTTATGCTTATAAATAATAAGTGTACTTTACAAACGTTTTATTTCTATACTTAGAAGTTAAATTTTAAAATACATTTTTTATTTGGGTTAAAATAGATGTTGTGTAAAACACCGTTACTACAACCCAAAAAGAATAATAATGTATGGATTCAATTAAATAAATACCTATAAATCTCATATACCTATGTAAAAATATTTCTCTTGGGAGTCGCTTACTATAACAATAGTGTTATTGCATATGTTTCACTTATTTTTCACGAAAACATTTATTACAACAATAGAAGTTGTAATCTACGTTTTCGATACTTGATACACTCTAGGTTTTTATCTTTGTTTACTTACAATGAAACTAGTGAGTTATACACACACACACACACACACATTCCATAATTCTTCAAAAAGAACTACAAATTTTCACTATATAAAAACCAACATAAATTTCATACCATTCTTCAGAAACTCCATATTTATTTTCTAAAAGAAAATATTAACAATTAAAATTTTCAATTCTAACAATTACATTTTTTTTCACTTTTTTTTAAATTTCAAAATTTTCATTTCATTAGGCTTGGCATAAAGTCGATTTTGTCCTTACTAACTTAGGAGTACTTTTCTTAAACCTTTGAAATTCCTTTTCCTTACTAAAGTCTTTCGTTAGATTTATTCCAAGGTACTACCGGCTAATCCACTTATATGAAACAACTATAATTTCTGTAATGATCTACACATGAGTTTTTATCTTTTCTTATCAACTGAACCTATTGTACATTCCCCAATCTTTGCCTGCCTCTCTTTGGATTTCCATATTCCGATCCTAAATGTACAAAAACCATTTCTTAAATCCCTACCATGTGTAGACATTCTCTATGCCCTAATAAACGCACTTCAAAAGTAATACTTCAAGAACTCTGTCTTCAGCCGATGAACACAAAACGTACGAAGAACCTCCTTTACATGAATAACATACTCTTCCATACTTCTTAGAAAATACAAAATGTTGACCACGAATACCACCATGAACTTTATTTTAGAATATCTCTAAAATCATGGTTCATCAAATCTATAGAATAGGCTGGAACATTAGTTAGCCCAAAAGACATAACCAACCGCTCAAAGAATACGTCGGGTGTCCTAAATGTGGTCTTAGCAATGTTGTCATCAGCTACCCTAAGCTGATGAAATCCAATGGCTAGACCAAACTGAGAAAATACTGAAGAGCCAACAAACTGGTCGAAAAGATCATCTATCTTAGGGAGTGGATAATGGTTCTTCTCTGTGAGCTTATTCAATATTCTATAGTCGATGCAAAGTCGAAGAGAACCACCTGCTTTAGTAGCAAAGACGACTAGCACTCCTTATTTCGATATGTTTCTTCTTATGAAACCTTTCTGAAGTACTCACAGGTCTGCTTGCTTAATCCATTCCTTTCCCTAGGTGCCATATGCCCTGTGGGTAATTCTATTGGCTAGCAAATATATATCCTGAAGTCAATATATCTTATAGGGGGGTAGTCCCATAAACTCCTCAAAGATGTTTGGAAAATCTCTGACGACAGGAACCAAATCTAACTCCGATGATGATGAATCGAGAGAATGAAGGAAGCTAAACATAATTGACCATTATGGTTCACAAGAAATCTCGAGAGTCCTACGGATGCATGTCTCTAATCTAAAGACTCTTCTCTCGCAGTCTAATACAACTCCATATGTGGATAGCTAATCCATACCCAAGTTCATCCCATACCCTGAGAATTCCAAATCAAAAGCATCGTAGTAGAATTCTACGCCTAGGTTATAAATTTTCAAACCCTACCAACCATAGACAAGGGTGCCGATTCTCCTATGGGTTTTGAAACAAATATGGGGTCCACTACTAAAGAAATGTCTAAGTGCAAACAATCCACCTAAGAACTAGAGATAAAAGAGTGTGATGCAACAGAATCGAAAAGAGTCCCAATGGGAAAATAAAAAATAGAAGTCAAATTTCCCTACCTAGATTTGGTCTACTGTTGGAAGGCGCTGTATCCAAAGTTTGGATCTGTGCTACTGGTACACCCATACCCTTCCCCGTCTACTAGGGTTAACTCCTACTCCAGTGACCAGGTTGCCCACAACTATTACACCTTCCCCTCACCTTCTCTTTCTTGAAGTCTCTTGCGTAATGTCCAATCATTCTACAACTATGGCACTTCACTTTTTTTATTGATTTGCTTCTGAGGGCCTTTCCCTTTCCTCTTATCCTTCTTGCCTTTCCACCATGGCTTCCTGGAGGTTGTAGGAACCCTCTTAAGCTCTTCTTCCAGCTTCCAAGATATAGGGTGAACACTCTGTCGGTCCTCAAACCCTAACCGCCTAAACCTTTGCTCCCGCGTCTCCTCGGAATCCTTCGTGCCAGAAAACGCTCTACCTTTTAAACTAGTGAAGTCGTTGCATAACTCAAAAAAGGGGGTTCACGTGGTGGATTAAAGGGATTTCCACCTACTAGTGTTGTATTAGGCACTTGCCCTTGCACCTCTGGTACCGTAGCTCTACAGAACCAGTTAGCCATTCTTTGCAAAGAAAAGAGAATTTAGCCTTGAAAGAATCAAAAGACGATCGCACTGGACTTTGAGAGGATTTTTATAAAAACTCTTTTATACTTAAAAATTATTTGTAAGAGTTCTTTTCTGAAAAATACCTTCTCTAAAAAAAGAAGTTATTTTGGAAAAAACATTTACTTTTAAAATACTTTTTTAGGAATCCTGCAACCTTAGGCTCTGATACCAAGTGAAACACCCCACGCCCCTTAATATATCCAAAATGACACATAAAAAGGTGTGGTGCGCTGCAAGTATAACTGAAACTAACAGAGACTAAGATTCACAATACAAAAATAGGTTAACGCAGTGGAAAATAAAATAATAACCTATTCAAAAAAACTTCATAATCGCTTCATAAATCAAATAAGTCAAATACTAAATACAACATACATGTCTCAAAACCCAATATGTCTCATGAAATAAAAGTTCATAATCTCAACAAAAATCAGAGTATAAATATCCCTCTCAAGTTCTAGTACAAAGAAAGAAAAACGAAAATAAAAGTAGGAAAATACATAGTAGAATCTTCTCTAAGAAACCTCCAAGCAACTGCAATCTACTGCCCTATCCCTTGATTGCCTATGGGGTGAGGGAGATATAGGAGTGGGTCAGACTAAAAGTCTGGTGAATGATAGTAACTACTAGAATATTTAAGCAAAGTAAAAGTAAAAGACTCTTCAATAGTTCTAGTATATACAAAAGGAAACAAAGGAAACAGGAAAGAGATAAACTGAAAAATACGATTAAACTATTACAATTAATGAGACAGGTCAACTTTGATTGTTTGCACTTGTCTTTGCTAGCTGCTTGATTAGGCTAAATTCCTAACCCTATAATTAGGCTGAATTCCTAAGTCTACCTTTTGATCGACCTGCTACTCCGGAGACCTTACTGCCGACTAAACGCTATATAACTCCCTAAACAGTAGCCAAACTACAAAAAATAGACAAAGCACCTATTGTGTACTAGACGATACATAGATCCCCCTACGCAGAAGGCAATGGTGTCTATCAAAAACACACATACTAAGCACTTGGAACTCATAGCGACCACCAAGCACTAAAATGGAAGTCGCATGTGTAATTTCCACCATGCTCGTGCTACCTATTACTCCACGTATCAGGTTGTATTATTAACTTAACTCAGTATAAGCGTGCCCCTCGTCTCACTTTAGGATTATGTGAAACACCGTGTCCATAAAATATATAGGGGAATGCTGCCGATGCTGGCCCGTCATCCAAACAGTATCTAATGGTGCCCTTGCCCAAATCCTTCGTAATTTGAACATCTCTATATTGACCAATTACGACTACTAGCATAAGCGTGCCCCTCGTCTCACTTCATATTTATGTGAAACGCCACATCCATAGAAATAATAGGGGAATGCTATTTGGTACAGGTCCAACTTTTATTCTTTACTTATTAACTTAGATAAATTATTTAAATAAGCCTTTACTCTTGTTCTTACTATTTGTGCTTATTAATTTATCCTAAGTCTTAAAATAAACCTTATTCTGTTCCGTTTGTTATTATAACCTACTTTATAATCATGCTTATTACTTAGCCCAAGGTCTAAGTTGAAAAATAAGCTTCTTTTCTTGTTTTCTTCTTTTTAGTTATAATTCTAACTTATAATTAGGCCAATCTTTTTAATTCAGTCCAATTATAATTAGGCATAATTTCAATCCAATTCCATTTATATTACAGTCTTTATAATTTACATCATATATTATTATTTTATATTTCTTATAATTTAGTTCAATTTCGCATTAATTCTATTCTAATCCATACACGGAGAAGAAGGAGGAGGAATAAAATAAAATTGAAAATGTAAGGAAATCCAAGGCGTAAGAAGAAGATGTAAATAATGCATAAATAACAGTAAATAAAATAAAATACTATAAATAAATGGAAAAGCTATAAATAAACTAAAATTAACTGGAAATATTCTAAAAACTATAAATAAATTACTAAAAAGGTCACTCCAAAAATCAGAGTAAAACTACAACTATTAAAAACCCTATTATTTTAAATTACTTAAAGAAATTTAAAATAATTGCAATCACTCACCTCTGGTCCTTAGCTCTTCCCTTTGGGCCCTCGTGGATCCACTTGGGGTTGTTAAATATTTTTATTTAAAACGTTTTCCTCCTTGGAAAATTATTCCGCTTAGGCTCCTTCATGAATAGGTGAAACCAATTGGAGAAAATCTTAGAATGGGAAAAAGTGTTAGGCCTAGAGTTCTATTTATAGGGGTAGAAGTGGATCCCAGACCGTTGGATTTGGTGATTGAATAGGATGCAACCACGTCATAGGCAGAATAGGGGCCATCAGATGTAGAAACGGATGGACTAGATCGAGTTGAAGAATGCAGAATACGTCACTAATGTTCGAATGAACAAACGTTCGTTCGTTCGCTAAAAAAACAAGGCTGGTCGATCGGGGGTCGACCGCCCTTATGCCTAGGTCGACCTGGCCTACATATATATTATGTTTATTTTGTTTAATTCATATCTCATTAATTTTAGCTCGGTTTCTGACCTTCTAAATATGGAAATTGACTAGAAAATTACCACAGACACAATGATACATTTCTCGTGGCTTAATTTTGATAATTTCACAAAGTTATTTTATTATTTAGTTAATTAAAGTTAATTATTACTAAATTTTGGGTTGTTACAGTAATACATTGCCCAACATTTAGAGAGCATTACATACTGTAGTCTCAATGAATGTATCAATATTCAGTCTTAATACAACTTGAGTAGGAATATTTAAAATGGTATATTTATTTTTTATTATGATAAATTACTCTTGGTACAACACTTTGTAACTACTGTCACAAAACATACCATTTATGGATTTTTTATTAAATATATTTTTAATTAAACTAATTAATTAATATAAAATATTATATCAATTATATAATAAAAAGAAAACACATTTTAGTTTGAATAAGATTAGTCAACGAGTTAGATATATGTAACAAATTACATGATTACCCTTAGGGCATATCCCTAACTCTATCATAGCTTCTATCCCGATTATGGTACCAAACACGCACTAACATAGCGTAGAGCCTTAATCATCATCCCATTTAGATTGCCTAACGCAATGAAGGTAATACCCACAGGTAACTTAATACCTCTTAAA
This sequence comes from Allium cepa, assembly GCA_030765085.1. Taxonomy (NCBI): domain Eukaryota; kingdom Viridiplantae; phylum Streptophyta; class Magnoliopsida; order Asparagales; family Amaryllidaceae; genus Allium; species Allium cepa. The sequence goes on from CM060935.1 coordinate 468,317,933, forward strand.
AGGTTCAAGTAGACTCTACTTGTCCTTTGATACTTCAACCGAGGCGAACCTTCCTACTTGGGTATCCCTTACTTATACGTGAACATATACAATTCCATGGGACCTATAGTTGGATATGTCCCACATTAATATAATGTATATACAACTACTGGTAGCCCCTTGCGATGGCAGACTTCTATTATGTAACATTACTAACGTCGCAATCCAACACATTTTAATGACTATGTCATTCTTATCTAATCTAAGCTTCAACAAACTTTAATAATTCATGCCGGTCATAAACATATACTTGAGGCTACATACATACATACATACACACATATATATATACATACATATATGTATGTATGTATGTATGTGTGTGTGCGTGTGTGCATTCTTATTTCTTTATGACACCTCAAATGCTCAACTACTCATATTCAGTTTATTTTTATTTAACCGACTCCTTGTTTCATTAATTTTGATTTAATATCGTTTACTACTTTCCTTGAACTTAAAAGATTTTAGAATCTTTTAATATTTATTCTCTTCTCTTACTATTCAATCTTATATTTCTATTTTTTTCAACATTTTACCACTCTTCCTTATTTAGTGGACTTTCCATTACCAATTTATTTATATCATTACTTGCCATTATTCATTCTATGAGTTGCCTACTTTTTTATCGTTTATTATTTGATTTTCGTCTTATCTCTATTGCATATTTATTAATTTTTTCCCTTAAACGCTATTATTATCACAGTTATAATTCTTTGATTCATCCCTGAGGATTTCTGCATTTTATATAATTACGTCTCCTTGAAAAGTAAAGGTTAACATCGTAAATTTTTATATTTTATCCAAAAAGGGAATTTGTATTATGATTGGAATTACAATGAATTATCTTTCTGTTGTTATTGAAATAGACAACACAATTATACGGCTTTTTGATCGGCTATATCAAGACTCATTGGACAAGTTAGACTCGATGATAGACAAAGAAACCAGTCCAGAAAGGTGATTACAGAGGCCAGAAATCAAGCACAGACGAAGATATGAAGTAAAAATCAAGCGAGATCAAGAGGTATGCTCTCTGGAATACTTTAAGTATGGATTCGTGCTTCCCCTAGGTAGGAGATCGGTACCTATCCTTCTTCTAAGCAGCGGATCGAATCACGTCAAAGTAGTTATGAACAACATCAACCAATATTTCAATTCAACGGGAATCAGTTGATATCTCTTAAAACATAAAGGCAACCATGCAAACAACTTTAGAAACATGAAGCTAGCATAGAGGAAACCCACTATAGCAATCGCAAGCTGCCACATGGATATCTTAACCGATTGGTGTCGATCCCTTAGTATTTGGTGTTGGGCCACAAAATTTTCTGGCCGACCTCATCTATATCTAGAGAATCTTTTGGCTAATTTTCATGAAGATATTTGGTCGTCTACCCATATAAATACAGAGTTCTTTATTCAATTTAGGGATCTTTATGTTGTTAGTTTTCTTATACTCTATTGTATTTATGGGTTCTGATCTAATCCCTCTTGTACTCAAAAATTCAAGTGATCAGTAAAGCTATTTCATCAAAGTGGACGTAGGCATTTAACACCGAACCACTATAACTCTGTTTGTCATTGATTTTTTACCTTTTTTCTGCTTGTTTCCTCTTTCAATTCGAATTTCTTCATTTATTACTCTTTATCCATCCTACTTGGTGTTTATACCAACTTTTGGTGCAAACATTTTGATGCTTTCATTGAGAGCGAATTCTCAGGTTGTTTAGATCTCATCGTCTACATGTAGATTCCCTATTCGTAGGATATACCCATATTTTTGCTGACAAGTTTTAGTTTTTACTCAGACTGGAAGAAGTTGTGAAAGGAAACTATTAGCCATGGGCAGAGGAAGTCTATAACTTCCTATGCTGTTGAAGGCAATGAAGATACCAGCGCCGAATAGGTTGATCAGAGCATACAACTAGCTGCTGCTAATCCCCAAAATCCAGCTGACTACATCACCAAAGAAAACTTTGAAGTCCTAATAAAGGAACTGATGGATAGCCATCAGCAGCTCAACCAGCAAATCCAGGCTAACATCGACCTAATGAATCAGTTGAATAATCAGCATGGAAAGACAAGTAGGGAGCCTACTTCATACTCGAGATCAAAGAACTCCTCCTCATCTGATGACTATCATAGAAACAGACGTCACAAAATGGATGCATGGGTAGTTGAAATATTGAGATAGAATCCGGCGATCGGCTATAGCCGATCGACACTGATTGGTGTTGTTCGACGCTGATTGGTACCAAACCCCCTTAGGGGAATGATACCAAACCCTCGAACCTTAAGGGCAGTCAAAATGCACATGGAGGAGCTCACTCTGGAGGTGCTATGATCGATCAAGGTGTTGGAGCTCAGGCGAATATGGTTGAACTGGAGTTGAGAGAGGATGATAGAACTGCTGCTCAGAAAATGGATCAAGAGAGGAGTCGCTAAGGCTACGTGGCGCTGCTCGGAGGCATGGATCGGGTCACTCACGTGAGGTAGAACACAGCCATCGCTTGGCACTAATAGCTATGGTGAGATAGCTAGTGAAAGAAAGTCAAGGCCTGACCAACGATGATTGGGGACTCTTCGGAAGTCATCTCCGACCACCGACAATATTCTACATGCAGAATATCCATGGAGGTTCCATATGACTATGATGCCCGACTATGCGGGAAAATCTGACCACATGCAGCATCTCTTGAAGTACGAATGGCATATGGACTCTGCTCAAGCCATTTATGCAATCAAGTGCAAGTGTTTTCCCATTTTCTGGAAGATGTTGTGACCATGTGATTCACCAAGCGACCACCGTAGTTAATCTCTTCATTTGGTGAGCTAGCAAATAAGTTCATGGAGCAGTTCCAGATACACACGACTCGCCCCCAAGGATGTAATGTCACTTTCCAACTTGGTCAAAGCACTGAGGGAGTTACTGAAATATTTTCTATAAAGGATTAATACACTGTTATAAAAGTCGGTAATCTGAATGATGATACAATATTCATAGCATCGATTAAGGGAGTGGACCCCGATTTCGAGTTTGGTGATTGGTTAGCGAGAAAGCCTCCTTCTACATTAGAGCATATCTTTGAAAAGGTGACTCAGTTTCTGAGGAGGAGACAAAGCGAGCCAGGAACAAAGATGTTGCAAGCCCAAGCACCGAGGGAGTACAAAGTGATGTGGTAGTGAAGTAGTCCGGTGATAGTTCGAGGATGTAGGATCGATTTCACCCTAGAGGGGGGGTGAATAGGGTGATGGTATAAATTATTAAAATTAATCGTGGAAGCTTATAAATTAATTTCAATTCAGATCACAGAATAACAACACAGATATCGCAGAATATAAATAACAGAACAACACAGAATTTACCCAGCTTCGGCAAAACCCTGCCTACGTGCTGCCCCCAAGGTTTCTACTAGAAATTAGATAGTCCCTCGCTTACACATGTAAACTCGCTATACCCGCTATTGACTAATCTAACTCTACGCTCAAAACCTTGCCACAACTCAACCACCGAGTTGCGAATTCCCAAACTACAACACGTAGTTTGTACCCTAGTCACACGACTAGAAAAAACAACGGTTTAAAGTTTAAAAACAAATTTAAACAGAAATTTAAAAATAAAAACCCTAATTAAAATTAAACTAAAGCCTTTTAAATAACAAGGCCGGTCCACTCTTCATTAAACCCGATCACTTCTTTGTGAACAAAAATGGCGGCTGCTTCTTTCTTCGTTCCTTCGATCTGAGATATTATGAGAGGCGGCTTTGTTTCGATGCTCTTTAATCTTGTCTATTACTCAATCTTCGTTGCCCTGGAATTCACGGCTTTGCTTTCTCGTGATACTGTGATTTAGGGTTTATGGATTTGGGGCTTCGATCCCTTGAATGCTCTGCTTTGCGAATTAGGGTTGAGATGATTATCGGCTTGGCTTGGCTTCGCTTTGGTGAGTTCGATTTCGCTTCAGGTAAGATTTTTAGCTCTGTTCCTCTTCGATTTTCGTATTCGAACTCACGCAATTATGCCGGTGATGATTGGGGCATTTTATATAGGATTCAAAACCCTATTTTTGCGTTCGTCCAATTATATTTGAATTTGTCAAATTCTTTTGATCGGCCGTTTGATTATGCTTGAACGATTGATGATTGAACTGACTTTGTCAAATTCGTGTCTTTCACGTTCCTTGGTTGACGCGGCTTGATGCTGAATAATGTTTGACTTCGACTTGGTTTTTGACTTGTTCCATCTTATCCACGGCTTCAGCTCCGATCATATTTCTGTTGATTTTCAGTTGCACTTGGTCATTTTGTATCTGCATTTGTTATTTCTAAAGCTCGAGTTGCAATTGCTCACTGCTTGATGGTCTTGTGACTCTTGCTATGCCTTTGTGCATTTTTCTGTATTCAGTTGAGTTGACTGTTGCATTTGTTTACTTCTGCACTTGTGTATATTTCGGCTGACCATTTGTATACATACATTCTTGTATGTATATATGTGTATGTATTGCCTTTCTGAACTGTGCACATTGTTACATGGTTCTCTGACCTTGTTGCCTCCGTGTTGTTGTTTGCTTCATGTACCCTACTGCTTTGAACTTCTGGTTGGTTTGGCCTGGACTTCACTTGACCACTGCTCCATGTATACTTGGTGCTTGATTTGGGTTCATACTTGTTCATGTGTACATCTATATGTCTTTTGCTCTGTTCTCACTAACCATGTGGTCTGGAATGATTTCGACATTGATTTTTGTGTTATTTGAAGTTACCACTTACCTGACCCTTCCATATGCTCTCTGATAATGTTGAACTTCACTGTTGCATTCCATTTGTGTTTGCTGTGTTGCAGTTTGATTGTGTTGTTTAGTATGTTCATTTGAGTCAGTGGAGTTGTTTCATTTGAGTTATAGTTGTACTGTCTTGAGCACGTATCACAGCAAACTGCATTTTATATTTCTTGATCATGTTGGCCATTTGGTCGAGCTGTAGTCCAGTGCCCCCATGTCTTGTGTTTGGCCATTCTTTGTTGCCTTGAGTCTGTTGTAATGTGTGCACTTGCCTGCTGCCATACTTGTTCACCGGTGTACATTATTTGCTGTACATACTTCATGCTTGCACTGTTCATTTGTTGTTTGCATTATTGCTGTTGTGTTACTTTGATTCTTTTGAAACTCGAGTTGCACACTACTGTCTCGGTTTTGGGGCTGCTGTTCTTGAATGCATCTGTGCATGTCACTGTGTTTATGACCACAAGTTCATCGTGAAGCATGGTCTACTGGTGCATACATGTGAGTTGTATTTCATTTGCGGTCTTGACTTCTGTTGATGCATTGAGTTGAGTAGTGCTTGACCTTTGCATTTTGTTTATATTTCTAATTTTCACCTGAGTTGAATCCGGCTTGGATTTGACCTTGTGCTGAATGACATTGTTTTATTGCACTTGAGTTGAATCCCGTATTTGGGTTTGACCTGTGCTCACTTGTCCCTGTAAATCGATCAAGTGTATATATCGGTGTGCACGGCCTTGTGGCATATACAGTAATACACTGTGTATATCACAAGTTGTTCGTGTATGATGAATTCAAATTTAAATTATGACGAACAACCTAAATAACTGAGGCAAATCATATTTTCAAAAGTCATGTTTTATTTTTGAATTGCAAAAATATTTCTTGTTCAATTTTACTGCGTTAGTTTATATTTTTTGCAGATTTCTCAGATGCTGGATTCAAACTGGAATCAGTTGAAGATAAATACGAGTGTGAGTGATATGTAGTGAGGTGCTGATGTAATTGTGAAAAAAATGTGATGTAATCAAAGTTGTATAGTTATAGTGGGAGCTTGAAATTGTACTATTCAAAGTTGTAATAAATATTTGTTTGAATAAAATATTTGTTTGAATTCAAATTCTGTGTTATTTAATTTATTCAACAAATATTTATTTAATCTGTGAAAATAAAATAGTATATTAACAAATACATTTAAAACGAATGTATATATGTTTATTATCATCAAACAAAAATCATATAAGCGCATATTCAACAATCTCCCCATTTTGATGATAACAAACATATATTTAAGATTTCGAATATGTTAAATGTATTTGATCATTGATATATCGTAATTGCTTCCCCTATTTAAATGCTTCCTCTCTACACAAAACTCCCCCTACATATATGCATACAAATAAAAATATGCAAATGAGTCTAGATGCAAATAGAAAATTATTTGACCTTTGCTTGATTTTATTTGACAAAATCTTAACTTTTCTCTCTCCCTTTTGTTATCAGCAAAAGAATAATAGCGTTAGAGAAAATAGAGATAAAGTTATCGATATTAATTCAACATTAAAACTCAATTGAATATAAATATTAATTTTCAATAAAAAATCAAACAAAAATCATAAATATTTTATTAGGCGCATATTCCACTTTTAAAATGAAGGAAATGATGTCATCATATAAAACCATACAGTTGTGTCTATTTATGGTATTTTTATATCAGGAATTTGAATATCTACTAACCATGCATAACCGTTAGGACTTTTAAATGAGATTAGTAGTATTCCAATTTTATTTTTTAAAAAAATGAATTCAAGTATCTTCTAACCACTCATAACCGTGAGGACTTTTAAATGGGATTAGAATAAACTTGTTTATTTTTAAAAAATAAACTTTTGATATGTGTTCCATACATTCATAACCGTGAGGACTTTTAAATGAGCATGGAAGCACATAACAAATTCCAAGTAATTCACCCATGCATAACCGTGAGGATTTTTAAATGAGAGTGAATACTTTGGTATTTATTATTATTATTACCCTTTTTTTTTTTTAAAATGTGAAAAATGAAAAATGAACGATTCCTGTTTAAAGTACCACATATCGACAAACTATATAGAATTTTGATGAGTGATGGTTGTTAGAAATATGATAGATATAGAGATGGTCATGGAATTTTTACCAACAAAAAGTTTTATAACTCTTATTTAAATTTCTAAAGAAATTTATTAATTATACCGTCTCAAATCATAATATTTGATTAATATTAATAATCATTTGGGAGTCAGATTAGTCAAAATGTCATTTAAAATCAAATTCAAAAAATAATTATGAAATTAATTTTTCAAAATGACTAATTTGAAAATATGGTCAAAAATGATTTTCTCGAGGGGGTTTTATAAGAAAATTTTCTGCAATTTGAAAATTATTTGAAATGAAAAATATGCAGATATTTTCTTTGAAAAACGATGCAGTTACTAAATGTCTCAACAAAAATCACGTTTCACTAGTAATTTTTCTATCAACTAGATTACCAGTGAAATCTGCATCTGAATTTCTCTTTCACTCAAAAATTATCATCAATTGAATTTTATAGACCAAAACATGAAGTGTGCATCAAAACTTTCAAATTCAATTTTAACACAATTTAAATGACATTCTTTTGAATTTGAAATGAAGCCGTGTTAATAATCAGAAACCGTGAATATAGAGTTAGCCGAATTATAACCAATTGTATTATTATCCAACAAACACTATTTTTAATCCAAACTGATATATATGAAGTAATTCAAAGTATCTAGAGATTTTTATAGTGTTTTTGGCATAAGAATATAATTGGCCAACAATAAGTCAGAAACAAAATCATCATCTTTTCATCATCTCAATATTGGCTGATTTTAATTCAGAATACGGTGCAGATTATCACATTTAATATATCGTTTAAAACATACCATTACCTGTTTTACCTTTACGATATTTTTCGTTGTTGTCCGTTGTGATTCTGTCACCTTTATACTAGGCTAAGGAACTTTGCTTTGTCGCCCATTGTGTTTCTGGTACAGCCAAAAAAAAAAACCAGAGAACACTGTTGTTGTTCCTTAGCCTGCCACCACACCTACACGATGAAAGATTTATGTGACTTATTTGTTTTTATAGGTCCATGGTTGTTAGTGGCGGAATAATTATAATAATAATTTTGTGAAGACCCAAAACTATTAATAATTGTTCTCTTCGGCACCCAAATTTGTTTAACTTTGATAGATTTTATATTTGTGCCTTTTGGAACCCAAATCGGAATAGTTTTCACATGTTTAGGTCTATACCAACAATTATTGTGATTGTGTCCATATTTTCTACAAATCGTGCACATTGAATTTTCTTGATTAATCTTGTTTTCAACAATTTTCGAACTATTATATCCAAGTTCTTGTCTAACCGTATTAACAGTTTGCTTTCCTAATAGCATATTCAATGATTTTTCACTTTTGGAAAATTTATCTAAAGTAGTAGACAATTGTTGGACTTGTGTTTTGGAGAGAATCATTTTCGTTTAATAATTGTGTGCACTTTTTAATAGAATTCTCTCTTCTAGTATTTTCATTCTCTTTTAAAATCAGAATTTCATTTTCAAGGGATTTCATTTTAATTTCTGATTTTTTAATTTCTTCATCAAATGTTGGACACTTATCACACTTAGGGATCCTACTTTGATAGGTTTTAACTAATTGATCAAGTTGTTTATTACATTCTATCAAAGTATCCTTTTGAGATTCAAGTTTGGCGTATTTTTCCCTAAGTCGTTCAAAACAGCTGTTTACTTCATGAAAATATATAAGCAACTCAGAATGGGTAAGTTTTGATACCTCACTTGGTTCGTCATCATCACTGTCAGTTGTATCACCTCGAAGACACAATTCTGCCTTTTCGCTTTCACTGCCAGTGCTTTGATCATTCTCGTCTATTTCATCCCAAGTGGCTGCAAAACTTTTCTTTTTCTGTTTCTTTCCATGGCTGGATTTAATTTGTGGACAATCGGGCTTGATATGACTGGGTTTGTTGCAATTATAACAAATAATCTTTTGTTCTTCTGAGTAGTCTAGTGCTTTGGCTATTCTGCTTTTTGCTTTTTGAATTCGAGCTGAATTTCCATATTTGTAATTCCACTTTTTGAATTTCTTTATTAATAGCTCCAATTCTGCTGCTGCATCGTCATCGTCATCACTTTCAGTTGTTCCTTTGAGAGCTATTGATTTCTTTCGAGCATCTCCTCCTTCACGCTCTTCCTTGAATTTCATTTCTAGCTCATAAGTGGTGAGATTTCCGATGAGTTCTTCAACTTTGAGTTGTTTTAAATCTTTCGATTCTTGAATTGCAGTTACTTTCGCTTCAAAGCTTCGTGGAAGGACTCTGAGGATTTTCCGGACTATTTCCAATTCGGTGTATGTTTTTCCGAGAGCTTTTGATTTGTATACGATATTGGAAAGTCGTCCGTACATCTCTTTGACATTTTCTTCTTTCGCCATTGTAAAGTTCTCGTATTCGCTGCTTAGCATGGCAAGGCGAGATTCTTTGACTTGAGATGTTCCTTCGTGAGTCACTTCTAGTATGTGCCATATTTCCTGCGCAGTTAGACAATGTGAAACACGATTAAATTCAAATTGATCTAATGAACAGATAATAGAATTCATAGCTTTGGCATTAGTATTCTGTAATTTATTTTCTAGTTTTGTCCATTGTTCCTTTAGTTTTTCTATTTCCTGATTATCTACAGTTATAATTGGAGTTTTATAACCTGTCTCAACAATATCCCAAGCGTCAATGGTTTTCAAAAAAAAATTCATCCTATTTTTCCAAAAAGCATATTCACCATTGAACATTGGTGGTCTAACTATCGACTGACCCTCTGCAAAAGCATTATTAAAAGAAGCCATTTTAAAAATTCAAAATTTTAAAACAAAAACCGATGTTTTCATAAAAAAATATCGAATTTTTTAAAACAGATGTTGACTTCTATTTCTAGCTCTGATACCACTTGTAGGATCGATTTCACCCTAGAGGGGGGGGTGAATAGGGTGATGGTATAAATTATTAAAATTAATCGTGGAAGCTTATAAATTAATTTCAATTCAGATCACAGAATAGCAGCACATATATCGCAGAATATAAATAACAGAACAACACAGAATTTACCCAGCTTCGGCAAAACCCTGCCTACGTGCTGCCCCCAAGGGTTCTACTAGAAATTAGATAGTCCCTCGCTTACACACGTAAACTCGCTATACCCCCTATTGACTAATCTAACTCTACGCTCAAAACCTTGCCACAACTCAACCACCGAGTTGCGAATTCCCAAACTACAACACGTAGTTTGTACCCTAGTCACACGACTAGAAAAAACAACGGTTTAAAGTTTAAAAACAAATTTAAACAGAGATTTAAAAATAAAAACCCTAATTAAAATTAAACTAAAGCCTTTTAAATAACAAGGCCGGTCCACTCTTCATTAAACCCGATCACTTCTTTGTGAACAAAAATGGCGGCTGCTTCTTTCTTCGTTCCTTCGATCTGAGATATTATGAGAGGCGGCTTTGTTTCGATTCTCTTTAATCTTGGCTATTGCTCGATCTTCGTTGCCCTGGAATTCATGGCTTTGCTTTCTCGTGATACTGTGATTTAGGGTTTATGGATTTGGGGCTTCGATCCCTTGAATGCTCTGCTTTGCGAATTAGGGTTGAGATGATTATCGGCTTGGCTTGGCTTCGCTTTGGTGAGTTCGATTTCGCTTCAGGTAAGATTTTTAGCTCTGTTCCTCTTCGATTTTCGTATTCGAACTCACGCAATTATGCCGATGATGATTGGGGCATTTTATATAGGATTCAAAATCCTATTTTTGCGTTCGTACAATTATATTTGAATTTGTCAAATTCTTTTGATCGGCCGTTTGATTATGCTTGAACGATTGATGATTGAACTGACTTTGTCAAATTCGTGTCTTTCACGTTCCTTGGTTGACGCGGCTTGATGCTGAATAATGTTTGACTTCGACTTGGTTTTTGACTAGTTCCATCTTATCTACGGCTTCAGCTCCGATCATATTTCTGTTGATTTTCAGTTGCACTTGGTCATTTTGTATCTGCATTTGTTATTTCTAAAGCTCGAGTTGCACTTGCTCACTGCTTGATGGTCTTGTGACTCTTGCTATGCCTTTGTGCATTTTTCTGTATTCAGTTGAGTTGATTGTTGCATTTGTTTACTTCTGCACTTGTGTATATTTGGGCTGACCATTTGTATACATACATTCTTGTATGTATATATGTGTATGTATTGCCTTTCTGAACTGTGCACATTGTTGCATGGTTCTCTGACCTTGTTGCCTCCGTGTTGTTGTTTGCTTCATGTACCCTACTGCTTTGAACTTCTGGTTGGTTTGGCCTGGACTTCACTTGACCACTGCTCCATGTATACTTGGTGCTTGATTTGGGTTCATACTTGTTCATGTGTACATCTGTGTGTCTTTTGCTCTGTTCTCACTAACCATGTGGTCTGGAATGATTTCGACATTGATTTTTGTGTTATTTGAAGTTACCACTTACCTGACCCTTCCATATGCTCTCTGATAATGTTGAACTTCACTGTTGCATTCCATTTGTGTTTGCTGTGTTGTAGTTTGATTGTGTTGTTTCGTATGTTCATTTGAGTCGGTGGAGTTGTTTCATTTGAGTTGTAGTTGTACTGTCTTGAGCTCGTATCACAGCAAACTGCATTTTATATTTCTTGATCATGTTGGCCATTTGGCCGAGCTGTAGTCCAGTGCCCCCATGTCTTGTGTCTGGCCATTCTTTGTTGCCTTGAGTCTGTTGTAATGTGTGCACTTGCCTGCTGCCATACTTGTTCACCGGTGTACACTATTTGCTGTACATACTTCATGCTTGCACTGTTCATTTGTTGTTTGCATTATTGCTGTTGTGTTACTTTGATTCTTTTGAAACTCGAGTTGCACACTACTGTCTTGGTTTTGGGGCTGCTGTTCTTGAATGCATCTGTGCATGTCACTGTGTTTATGACCACAAGTTCATCGTGAAGCATGGTTTACTGGTGCATACATGTGAGTTGTATTTCATTTGCGGTCTTGACTTTTGTTGATGCATTGAGTTGAGTAGTGCTTGACCTTTGCATTTTGTTTATATTTCTAATTTTCGCCTGAGTTGAATCCGACTTGGATTTGACCTTGTGCTGAATGACATTGTTTTATTGCACTTGAGTTGAATCCCATATTTGGGTTTGACCTGTGCTCACTTGTCCCTGCAAATCGATTAAGTGTATATATCGGTGTGCATGGCCTTGTGGCATATACAGTAATACACTGTGTATGTCACAAGTTGTTCGTGTATGATGAATTCAAATTTAAATTATGACGAACAACCCAAATAACTGAGGCAAATCATATTTTCAAAAGTCATGTTTTATTTTTGAATTGCAAAAATATTTCTTTTTCAATTTTACTGCGTTAGTTTATATTTTTTGCAGATTTCTCAGATGCTGGATTCAAACTGGAATCATTTGAAGATAAATACGAGTGTGAGTGATATGTAGTGAGGTGCTGATGTAATTGTGAAAAAAATGTGATGTAATCAAAGTTATATAGTTATAGTGGGAGCTTGAAATTGTACTATTCAAAGTTCTAATAAATATTTGTTTGAATAAAATATTTGTTTGAATTCAAATTCTGTGTTATTTAATTTATTCAACAAATATTTATTTACTCTGTGAAAACAAAATAGTATATTAACAAATACATTTAAAAAGAATGTATATATGTTTATTATCATCAAACAAAAATCATATAAGTGCATATTCAACAGAGGAATGTTCAAATCAATGTTCAGAACAAATTGAACGAGCAGAAGAAAGGTGGTGATAGAAACCTCTACCAAAGATGGGATTCTAAAAAAGGGAAGCCGAGGATCTAATTGTTTTATACATGTATACCATTGAATACGTCGCTGGAGAATGTTTATATATCGACTTGTAACTCTGCAGTACAGGAAATCACCTTCGAAGAAACCTACGGAGAAGTAAAGGCAGTCCGAAAATTACCATAGATTTCATGAAAGTTATGGACATACCAATTACGAGTGTCGCCACCTCACTGATGTTATTGGGAAGTTAATTCGAGAAAGTAAGTTGCAAGAATTTGTTAAAGCCCTATAGGATGGGATGCAAAGGACATCTGACCCCTATCATGGACAAGCTCTACCCATTGCTAAGGAACCTCGGTAGATAGGAGGGAGATTAGTAATTAATACAATTATTGAAGGGCCACATCCAGTCGAAAAAAGCTGAAATGAAATAGAGCGTTACGTGAATGTTATCTGACATGAATGTTGTTTGAACACGAAGGATGATGCACCAGCAAAGCTGCAGCGAACTATAACAAATGATATCGTATTTTGGGGTGGTGCGGAGAAGGTGGAGACCCCTATGATCGAACCAATGGTGCCCTCGACCATGATCGAATCCGTCTTGGTGAGAAAGATTCTGATTGATTGTGGAAGTTCCATGAATATCATTTTCAAGAAGGCACACGACTAGATGTTAATGGAAGCCAAAAATCTAAAATCGTGCGAAGCTTGTATTCATGGCTTTAATGGTATTGCAACTAAGGTGGTAGGCTACGTGGAACTACCGGTGGTGGTAGGAGATGGGAATCGATGGAGAGTGTAGGTGTTGTCGTTTGTTGTGATGGATGTGAACTCTCCGTACAATGCTTTTTTGGCTCGACCGGCCCTTGTTGAATTCAGTGCAATTATCACCCTCTGGTGTCTGACACTCAAATTCTCGATAGGGAATGGAATGGGAATTATTCATGGAGATCAAGCAACTGGACGTGCCTGTTATGTGGCTGAGTTGGGAGAGGCTTAGTGAAAGGAAAAAGGAAAGGATATGGAGAAGCCTCTCTACATCAGAACTAATGAAACTTAGCAATCAGCGTCTAAGCCTTGACTTTGGCACCATAGTCAGTTCTAAAAAAATTTAGATCGAAGAGATAAAGAAGAGGTTCCTAAAGAAACTAAGGCTACACCCACTGAGCCGACGATCAACATCATGGTCAGCCATGACGACTCATAACGGGTCTTGAAGATTGGATCATAGCTCAGTGCAACAATGACGAAGGAATTAGCTAGTCTTCTCCAAGAGAATCTTGATGTGCTTATTTGGACCCATTCTGAGATGTGTGGGGTCTCATCGACCAACACGAGCCATGCATTGAATATTGACTCAAGGCATGTCCCAGTGAAACAAAAACGACACGACATGGATTCGAAGATATTTGCTGCTCTTAAAGAGGAGGTGGATAAACTCAAAAATAATGGGTTATCCACAATGCCCTTTATCAGAAATGGAAGTTCTTGTGAGAAAAGCTAATGGAAAGTGGCGAACATGGGTCGATTACTCAGACTTGAACAAGGCATGACCAAAAGACAGCATTCCACTTTCGGGGATCGACCAACTGGTAGACTCAACTATTGGATAGGAACTGCTTTTATTCATGGACGCGTACTCCAGATACAATCTGATCCCAATACACATTCCAAATCAGGAACACACTAACTTCATTACCAACCTAGGATTATACTACTACATTGTGATGCTTTTGGACTAAAGAACGCTGAAGCTACTTACCAGAGATTGGTCAACCGAATATTCAAAGATTAGATCGAGCGATCAGTGGAAGTATATGTGGATGATATGCTCATGAAGTCATGGTGATCAAATGACCACATCAACGACAAGGCGAAGTTGTTCATTTTTCTCCGAAAATATAGATGAAACCTAACCTCTTGAAATGCTCTTTCGACGTTGCATCAGGGAAAATCTTGGGTTTCATTGTTCTCTTGTGGAATTGAAGGCAATCTCGAGAAGATTCAAGCGATCAGAGATATTTAAGTACCAAAGACAATAAAGAAGGTGCAGAGCCTAAACAGGAATCTCGTCGTCCTAAGTCGATTCATCACCAGAGCCATCGACAAGTGAATCCCTTTCATAGACTTGATTAGGAGAGGGAAGAGGAACTTTGAATGGATGCAGGATTGTATTAATCCTGAGAATTCATATTAATTGGAACGGTCTAACAAGTAATACCATGCATTTCAAGCTTTGATGCATCACTTAGAGAGACCCCCTATCTTGTCCAAGCCACTAGATCATGAAGACTTGTATATTTACTTGGTAGTGTCGGTACATGCCATAAGTGCCGCACTGCTAAGCAAAGGGAATCAGATCCAAACCCAGTATATAATATTAGCAAGCGATTGATAGGTGCTGAAAGGAATTATCTGAAATTGGAGAAGCTTGCATACTACTTGTTGATTGCATAAAGAAAGCTCTGCCCTTATTTCCAAGCTGATCCCATCAATGTCTTCACCGACCAGCCATTACGACTGGTCCTATGGCGACCTGAAACGTCTAGAAGGTTACTTAAATGGAACATCAAATTGAGCCAGTTTGATATCACTTATCTCCCTCGGAGGGCCATCCAAGGACAAGCACTGGCATATTTCATAGCTAAATTCATTTCATAGAAAGACTCTTTGGAGAGCAGTAGAAAACCTACCATCCGATGGAAGATGTACACGGATGGAGCATCCAACGTTCGGTGTTCTGGCACTAAGGTCATACTGGTAACTCCTAAAGAATGCTCGATCTGCTACGCCTATAACATCCCCTATCTAGAGGCCCAAAGCTAAGCGCTACAGATGCCATAGTCATCTACAGTATTAACTTACGGTGACTAAATACGGTTATGTTAATGGTATCTATAACATCAAAAGCACTTAAATATGAAACAAATCACAGATTTTAAAACAACAATTTTCCATTACATTTCAAAACAGATGTTCCATATTCAGATTACATAATCCTAAATGTCTCATAGGTAATGATAAATTATACTTTTTACCAAATACGCCAAGAGCGACATATGAAGATGCCCTCTTGGATGATCAGAGTCATATAGTCATTATTGACTTCATATATATAAAGCGGAAATAAATAACAAAATAAAGAACTGCAACTCCTAATAGCTATCCATTAGCCTCATGCTCGCCTCCAATAGCTTTATTCGTCATCCTACTAAAACCTGTAAGGCCTTAACCCTCAGCCTACTCAAATCAATTTTGATCACCTAAGATTATAAGGGGAAAACATAAACTTTGAGTCAGACATAAAGCCTAGTGTGAATAATACTATACATCTCAGTTATTTGATATTAAGTGAGAACATGTCGCTTAGCGGAACGAGTTTCCTCTCACTAATATCCTTTTAAAATATATCTTTTGCAAACCTCTATCTTGCAACCAAAACTGGTTAAAAGTGTAAAGCATCATTTTGTAAACATACATATCAGGTGACAAATAGACTATCTGCCCGAGCACTATCATTTTTTTTGGTTTACTATTAACCTTTAGCCAAGTCAGGCCTACCAGAAAATATAACAAAATAATCAAACATCTGTTAGACACCTCTTCTAGATGGTCCGTCCTTAACTATCTGTTAAATACTTCTCTTCTAGACAGTCTGTCCCTAACTTAACATCTCCTAGAGTCACCTAATCCTAATGGTTTTGTAGGCTCACAATGTCCTATCTGTATACAAATATATGTATTTCCTTCTGTGTATAATCATAATTTTAGTCTTACCTGCGACAAAGCCCTACACACTGGAATATTGGACTAAATTAGCTGGGGCCAATAGCTAATGTATAGCGCATGATCCTATACCAGTCCCATCTGGTATTCTAATATTTGAGTTATTTTACTTAGGGATACCTTCTCATAATTTTCCTTAAAACCTTTTCATCTGAAATTGATTTAAAACTTTTAAACCAAACTTAAACAAATAATTTTTTTATCTCTATGCTTTACTCAAAATCACCTTGCCATACTATATATACTTTACTCAAATCTTTGTTGATGAAAACCTTTAAACATTTGAAAGTACCCCTTCCGATCCTATTGAAAGTATCCCTTTCGAAAGCATGTAAAACCCTTTCTTTCATTTAGGCTGAAAGGTCAAATCTTCCTTTCGAAACCATTCATATAAACCTTTCGAAACCATTAAAATTCCTTTTCCTTCGAAAGCTAAAAACCATAGACATCTCCCTTTAAAACCAATAAAAATTTCCTTTCGAAACAATAGGAAAAACCTTTCCTTTAAACTTATTCAAAACCTATTGGAAAACCTTTCCTTTAGACCTTTCGAAAACATAGGGAAACCACCTCTTCAAAACCTTCTTTAAAACCGTTCGAAGGTATCAAAACCTCAAACCCTTCGAAAGCATTTAGGTTCAATTTAAAACATGTGGAAAAACACCTTTCGAAATTATTCAACACTAACTAGTTGAAAATTTTGGTTTATTCTTTAAAAATCACTAAGGGTCATAAGCAACAGAGTCGAAAGCTTACTCTTTCGAAAGCTATAACTAAGTAGAGAATTGGTGGTGTCGAAACCACACCTTCTAAAAGCATTAGAGAAGCGGCATGATTTATATAAAACAAAACAACCCCCTTCGAAAGCTCTATTTAGATAGGTAGAAAGCGACAGTAAAGACTTCGACATAGTCAGAAGCTATTATTTAAAAACAAAGGTGCAACTATTTTGAAACCAATCATTAAAAACACTGATTTAATCAATATTAGATTTAGTCGAAAGCTATTTCTTGCAACAAAGGTGCAACCTCTTAAAACCTTTCTTTAAATCAATTCACCTAGTTGGAAGCCAACTAAGTCGAAAGCTACTTAGTCGAAAGCAAGTAGGCGCTTTTCTCATTTAAAACAAAAAGGCGCTTCGACCCTTTCTGAACCCCTTGGTTTCGACTCTTACCTTCCGCCTTTTGTCCAATTTACTGTGTACCAAGATATTGATACTATGTGCAATGGTTTGTAGAAGGAGGCGGAGGGTCTTAGTCGGAAGCTACCTAGGATAAACCAAAATAGGCGAAACATTCTTTTAACATGAATTTTCGATTTTAAACTTTTTAACTAATCTGCGTTATTTGTCAAACTCTTATTGGCTGCTAACTTTTATTTTCGAAAAGTACTACCATAATTTCAGAATTAATTAAATTTAAATCATTTGCAAAATACTCCTTCTCCTTAATTAAATATATAAATCATTTAAGTCCCATACCTTAATAATTTTATATATTCATCAAACTCTTTGGAAAATTCTACAAAAATTCTAGAAAATCATTTTTAATATTTTTTCTAAAATATAAAAATTTCAGACCCAAATCAATTATAATTTACCCGTAAATTATTTTTAACCCAATAAAACATTTTCTTCACTAGAAAAGTAATATAAAATCCACATTAATTCAAAAAATTATGAAAATTGAAACCCATCTCCAAAATAACATTTTTGGTTAATATCTAAAATCGTAAGGCATTTATATATAATTAAATAGGGGTTTCACATCAAAAAATATCATAAAATCTATATAAACAAGCATAAATCATCAATATATATATATATATAAACATTTTGCTCTTCAAAATCGTGGCTAAATCATGTAAGATAAATTAAGGTTTCATTTTAAAACCAAAATCATTTAAAAAACTTGAGAAGTAGAAATTATTCACCTTAGCTTTATGAGTAGGATGTGAGATTTGATCTTGATTAATTGATTTGATTCTTCTCTTAAATCCTAGCTTTACGTTCTCTTGAGATTGCTATTGGTGGCAACCTTGAGAGTTTTTGTTTGAGAAAATGTGTAATGAACATGCGGTTTGGTTTCCTAAGGGTTTAGGTATAAGTTTACCATTTTCCTATTTTTCTCTTCCTTATTTCCTAACACTTAACTCCATATTAATTCATTTATCTATTCATTAACATGGCATGGCTATCCCATAATTTTAATCACAAATCTCAATCCATTAATCAACACATTATTTTATTTAATTTAACTAATTAAATATCTTAAATAATATTACTAAAATATGGGGTGTTACAACGCTCTGAAACTTGACTTCACTGTAACGAATTGTGAAGCTAAATATGAAGCCTTGATCGCTAGGATTAAATTTGCTAGAGAGCCGAGAGTAAAGGAATTGCAAATTTTCTACGATTCCCAATTAGTAGTAAACTAATTCAACAAGGAATATCAAGCCAAAGGAGCGTGGTTTTCTCCTTACCTCAACCGGGTCCAAGAGCTGCTAGCCGATTTCGAGCATTACACCATTACACACATCCCTAGAGAACAGAATAAGAAAGCTAATTCACAGGCCAAGTTGGCCAGTTCTAGGGATGCATAGCCAATGGGCTTGGTCCTATTTGAAGTACTTGACACTCCGAGCATTGACCAAATAGGTATTAGAGACAGAGCCTAAGAAGGAGTCATAGATGACCTCGACGACAATTTGAAAAGGGGAATCATATTCGAATGGAGGAATGAAAAATGATAGATCTTTGTAAGGCTTTACGATACATCCTTCAAGAAAGGGTTATGTAAAGGAAGGCTTTCTCCATCACCTTGCTTCGGTGTATTGCCAACGATGAAATCGAGCGAGTATTAAGAGAAGTCCATGAAGGAGAATGTGGCGATCACACTGGGGGCAAACCCAGGTGAAGAAGATACTCCGCTATGGTTATTTCTAGCCAACTGTCTCAAGATGTTGTTGATTGTGCTAGACAATGCGACAAGTGCCAAATTTTGCAAATATTCCGAGAGCCCCACCGATGGAAATCAATTAAATGGTCAGTCCATGGCCGTTTTTTGCAAATATTCCGAGAGCCCCACCGATGGAAATCAATCAAGTACACCATCGTAGATGATTATTTCACTAAATGGACTGAAGTTGAATCTTAACCAAGATCACAATGTATAAAGAAATTCAATTTATGTTTGAAACATCATCTATCATTTCGATATTCCCAAAGAAATCGTAACTGATAATGGGATCCAATTCGACAGTGCTGAATTCAAAGACTTCTTTTATCGGCATCATATTGAGAAAAGATTT
The DNA here is from genome assembly GCA_030765085.1 of Allium cepa. NCBI lineage: Eukaryota > Viridiplantae > Streptophyta > Magnoliopsida > Asparagales > Amaryllidaceae > Allium > Allium cepa. The sequence continues at coordinate 468,337,766 of CM060935.1, forward strand.
GTAGTAGTTGCTCATACTTAATCTAATGAACAGGTCTAAGTTATTAATAAAATCATAAATTCTATTCTGAAGAAGCGTTTGAAAAAGGCTAGAGGCAAGTAGGTTGATGTTTTCTTTTCCCGTTAGCATTATAGGCATACAGAACCACTCACAAGTTCGCGACTGGCCACACTCCATTCGCCTTTACTTATGACTCTGAAGTAATGATTCCTATAGAAATTGAAGTCCCTTCTCATTGGTGACTTACTATGACCCTAAAACTAATAGAGATCTCCTTTTGGAATCTCTAGACATGATTGATGAGAAGTGCGAAGAAGCTGACTTGAGGGAAGCTGCACATCGACACTGAGTTGCCTGATACTACAATGTTAAAGTTCGACCTAATACCATTGAAATTGGCGATCTTATCCTGAAATGGATCTTTCCAAGCATCGCAAATATGGGTCCAAGATGGGAAGGACCATATGTTATTAATCAAAAGCTTAGAGATGGAATTTTCAAGCTAGCGACTGTCAAAGGCATTACACTCCCTAGAGGATGGAATAGCGAGCATTTACGATGCTATATCACTTTGTTTTTTTCATTTAGTTATATTTCATTTAGAATTTGCTTTTGCATTTGAATTTTGAGCCATGCAATTAGACAGAATATGTCGGTTTTTTCCACTTTGCAATAAAATCTGAAGTTTACTCCATATCTATGAATTTTTGTGCATAATATAATAGTTGTGATATACGACCAATTTACATCTACATATGCCTAATATAAACTAACAAATACCCGGAGTTTGGTGCTAACCACGTATTAGGGCCCATCGAATTAAATAAAATAAACATGACTCTACCGTTCATCTATTAACTATCTCCTGCAATCCGATGGGCTAAGTATAAAAAAGAGAATAGGCGTGACTCGACTATTTATGAACTAACTGCATCTCCCAATTCAATACGAAGAATGTAAAGTAAAAGTGGTCATGGTACGGCCGACCACTCTTCGACTTTTTCCCTAGACTTGGGGGCAAGAGAATTAATCAAAGGAAATGTGATTCGACCGTTTCCCAAAACAACATCAGTCCCCAGAGCGTGGGCTAGATTATGAACATCAAATAGGTATAGTTAACCGCCCATCGACTAACTCTGATCCTCTGATTATGGATAAGAGTATAAACAAAATGAATGAGTGCGATTTGACCATTTATTCTCCAACTTTGGCCTGAACTCGATAGGAGGAGCATAAATTCATCGTGGATGAGACCTGACTGTCCATGAACTAGCTCTGCCAACCCAAGACTGGGGGCAATAATATAATCACTTAACCGCTGAACATGACAATGTAAGACTATGTCTCACACCAAGTATTTGATAAGACTTAAGTCCACGACCTAGATGAGGCATTGGGATGGACTTTTCGGATAGACGCCCAAAGCAACAGGTGACCGAAAGACATAACTACTAGAAAAACGAGCAATGAATTGCAAGTACATTGAATGGAGAATGTAACAACTCGAACATTTAAACAAGTTCCATACAAAAGCTGAATAGAAACGAAAGAGTTTTTATTCACATACTGAAACTTGGAAACTAAGTACAAGTTTATTTCAGAAACTAAAAGCCAAAAGTGAGGGTCGTACTCCCATAATTGTAGCCAACAAAAAAACTAACTACCTAGTTATGCAATACCTAAGCCAATTCGATGACTATTTCTCACCTTTTTAGGCTTCTTCTAAGTGGACTCTCCAGGGCTACCGCCTCGTCCTTTCCTCTTCGACAAGTGGACTCTCCAGGGCTACCGCCTCGTCCTTTCCTCTTCGACCCTCTTTTTCCCTTGCTGCCCTTCGAAGAAATGGTTTTAGTGATAAGAGCAGAAGTAGTCTCACTTTGGAATACAACAGGGACGACCTGCTGAAGAGTGACACTAAACGATAGTATAACTTCGTGCAGAGTAATATCCACTTCAGCGCTATCATTCTTGACTTGCAAATCCAACGTCTCTTTTTTAGTGCATTCTATGCAACGTTTACCAGTGTGTTCGGAGGCATGGGTCACTATGACATCCTCTGTTTCATCTTGGCCCTGAAGATCATCGGTCTTTTCTTCATTCAAAGCCCCTATGACATCATCATCTAGGCCAAGAGTCTCAATAGGTTGATCGGTAGGAGCCACCTGTACATGATGGCCAGAGTGGACCTCGTGGATAACATTTTCTGTCCTAAGATAACATCATTATCGACAGGATGGGCAGATGTAGACAGACTTGCAATTTCATCATGACTAATGGCTAAGCCCATGACTATCAGATGTGAGATGTAAGTCTTCTGGAATGCCAAAGAAGTGAGAGACATACCTTCGTCGGGTTAGCCTTCGGTCGTAGTTGGAGTGCCTCCTTCATGGATCGAAGATAGCCCAAAAGACTTGTGCATCCCTGGTTGATATGATTATAGCCTTTGTCCTTTTTAGGGTCATCAAATATGAGACATTAGTTGTTTTATTTAGAGGAGGGTTTTGAAGACTAGATCCAAAAGCTTTGCTGCCGTCTTTCTCCTTTCTGGTGGTCACTGAATCACTGAGTAAACTGAGCTAAGCATCCCTGAGTTCATCGGGTTCTTCATCATGCAAGAATTCGCACATGAGCTGCTCTTCATTCAGCACCACCGACGGACTACTTCTTCAGATCAACAATAAGGTCCCAAGCTTCGACAAGCGACTTGGGATACCCCTCTTCAAGGAAGCAGAGGTTGTGATCCATGAGGATGCATGCATCATAATATATTAGCAATGAATCAAACTCCTCCTTTATCTTTATCCGACCAACCTCCCTTTCCTCTACCTTAAGGTCCTCTATTAGCACAAGTTGCCTATCGGCCTCTATTTTAGTTTCATGGGCCTCAACGATCTCTTTGTAGTATCGATGAGACTCCAGCCGAGCCTTATGTTTTTATCGCTTTTCCATCTCAAACTCCTCCTCAAGCTGTTTAATATGAAGGGCTAAGGTATCGTTGTCTTTTTTCAGCACATTCTTCTCCTTCTATAAGATGTATTTTTTAAGGGTTAAAGTACCACTGCAATGAAAGGCAGTGTCCAATGCACTTTCATTAAACGGTCGATAGCTTTAGATGACTCGCCCACTCTTTTATCAGCGTCGACCAACTATATAGTCAACTGCTTGACCTCCCTATCTAAGTGCTTAATGATGTTTTTGTCGTGAATCACCTCAAGAGTTAAGCGATTAATTTCGTGTTTCCTTATCATCGACACCTCAAAAAATTCTCTCAGCCACAAAAGAGTTATGCTGTGCCGGATATAGATGTAATTAGCATAAGAGAGCACCATGTTCTTGGCCTCCTCAGGAATTGGATGCATAGGAAGAACAAACATGAAATTTTAAAAAACATAATTTAAGAAAAGTGGCCTTGAGCTTAGCCATCTTTTCTATAGCAGTAGCATCAAGAACATTTGGAGCTGTAAGGGGACATTTATCATGCCTGCGAGATGATGTATCAAGATTTACTATGCCAGATTAGCGTTTTGAAGATCGATGGGAATCGAAAGGACCTAAATGTTGCTCGGGTGCAGCAGCTAAAGTTGAAGCATAAGGCAGGGCCTGCTGCTGTATGGATAACAGGGTATGAGTTAGCAACCTTATGTTGAGAAAACTATAAATTTGACTTATAGCTGGATGATGAATCCTTAGAGTGATGGCTTCGCTCTCGATCCTCCCTTCCTTCATGACCCTCCCTCTCTCTCTCTCGACCAAGGTCTGGACCTCAACTGTGACCAAAATAAGACGACTGAGAGTATGCTGATCTCTTCAAGTGATCATAGTTGTAGGGGGTATTCAATCATGCCTACAGTGAAAAGAAAATGTATAAGAATCGCTGGAGTTAAAGGTGGACAAGTATCATGTAGTTCAGTGCACGTGATCGTGAGTGACGTAGTGTCCCCGCAACTTACCAGTTACTAGAGCTTTTCTAAATGGAGTAATCTCCTTCACGCTAGTTGCAGGAACGTCAGCGCCAAATTGAATAGGAGATTCGAAGCCCCAGAAGCTTAAATTGGCGAAATCATAATTCCGAACATAATCAGGAATTGGAACTCCTAATAGCCCCTCAAATAAAATTTTGAAAGGCGGAGAACTAGATTGATCTATAATAACAGTGGTTGACTTGGATTTCTAGGAGACCTGCCCTCCGTGAAGCTTATAAACGAGCTTTTTTTCTCTTATCCAAGGTGGGGAGCTATGGGTCTTGGGAGGATCCGACGACAAGCTCATGACTTGAGCTCGCATCATCATGACTAGGCTCATTAGCATCGCCCCTCACTTCGCCTTCTTCGGCGACATCCTGAGTTCCCTCAACCGAGGGCATGACAGAATCAACTTCGTCACCTCCCTACTCAGCAAAAATCCTTTTTTCTACCACCTCACCCTTAGTGTTCCTTGGCAAAACGATACCGTAACCCTCTTCTCGTAAGCCAAAGATAAAAGAATGCTCATCAATAAGAAGAGATCTAATGTCTCCACCAGCCAGTGGTATATTTTTAGCGCTGAAACACCTCTAAATATCTATTATTATTGGATCGTGGATGGTTTCATGCAATTTAAAAAAAACTATTTAGTTTAGGATACGACTTGAATAAAAGCACTTGAAGTTGAGTTTGAAGCAGCACCTAAATCCTTCAAGCCAACCATCCTACAAAACCAGGTGGGTAGCGTACATAGAAACATTCATTCTTAAAAGCACTTAGTTTGTTCCAAGCACTAGTTATGGCTTGGTAGTTAGTGATAAACTCAAGGAAAGTATAGGAGAGGCTTCCCTTTCATTGCTTGAGATTGTAAATGAAAGGCTCATGTTATAATAATTCGAGGAATATCATATACATGTAGTGTACAAATGCGTAGCCATTCGTATGCAGCTGAGTCGGCGCCAATCTTAAATAATGTAACATTTCAAGAATGAACGGATCTATACATAGAATGCAACCTGCCCAACACATGAACTTGTTGCATGTGGTATACCCCTCCAGGGGCAAGTGAGCCATATCATTATGAGATCAGACTCACACATCCTCCTACGGAATCCAATGTTAATGCACAGTCTGCAGAGAGAGGCCTCATCGACCCTTGAAGCCACTGAATCCTCCAAATCATTTAAAAATATGGCATCTTCCATAGTGTCAGGAGCTAGCTCAATTTCTGCTTCTAAGTTAGAAGGAATTTCTGGCACCTATTGAGAACTTTCGAGCTGTTCAGGTTGATGGCCTGGAAACTTTCGAGTAGATATTGTTACAGAGCTTAACTCTATGTTAGGATTGTTGTAAGAAGAAAATTTCTCGGTGCACATAGCAGTTAAATGCTCTAAGAGTTTGGGATCCATAGCTATCGAACTTAGCAGATAATCATTATTAAAAAAATGAACCTGTACTCCCAGTGCAAAGTGTAAACTAGTCCAGTGTGGTGTAGTGTTATGCAGTATATTGATGTATAGTTCAGAATTAAGTGATGGTTGTGATGAGACTCTAGATTTCGACCGAAGTTACAGTCATCACTAATCGTCCCAATTGGCTTTCACGTCGATGGTTACAGATTTCATATAAGGTATGGGACTAATCATCGACACACTTGAGTACTATATTTTGATTCAAGTCCATTCAAGTTCGAAGTGCAATACATTCAATTTGAGATTATATGCTATGCATTAGTGCAAGTTCCTTATCCATGTTCGAGCTCAAGTTAAATATTCATGCTTATGACAAGTTCATGCATTCATTCCAAAGTCCAAGTATTAAGGTGTTTGAGTTCACTCAAGCAAGAAGCAGCTAAGTCCCCCTAGGCAAGGGGATTGTACCTGATCCCTTACCAAGGCAGTCTCTCCTTATCCACTTTCAAGCCCCACTCACCTATAGCTGATCCTTATATCATACATCCATATATCTGATCCCATACTTTACTTCATTTCCATTTTTAATAACTTGTCCCATTCTCAGTATCTAATCCATATCATCTTCTCCTGCCATAACTGATACCACGCTTAGCGCAATGTGCAATCTCTCCTAATAACACTATCGATCCCTTCTAATTCCTCTTTGCTTTCCTTGCCAAAATCAATACCGTACTCTACATCAGCATTAAATCCCTGTATCCACTCATCATTACTCCTTTCCTTCATGACCATCGACTAAATTCCATTGTCTCATCATGCTAAAATGCAAAATTACAACATCACCTACCTATAAATGCAGAAACAAGGCGCAAATAAGGGCCAAAGGATGGATCGACGTGGGGATAGTGATGGCAATTCGGATGAAGGTTGGAGTCTAAAGTTGAATCGTTGGAAAGACTGGTAGCTCGATTTGGAGTAGCGACAAAGGCTTCTAGTGAAGTGGAGAGTTGATTTGTATAGGGAAGTCGAGGGCATGGGGGAAATTTGGATGAGAATCTTGGGTTCAAGAGGTTTGTAATGGTGGTTGTAGAGGAGAAAAAGGGATCGGTTGCAAAGGAAATAATGAAATGAAGCTAGTGAAGTAAAAAAGCTAAATGTTAAGCTTATATATGAGTAAAGTCAGCCTGCTCCTTAAATTCTGAAATAGAGTAATTCCACATGCACCAAGGGGATCGGTACCAATCCCCTTACTTAAGTTATTGGAACTGAAGACCTTGTTCAAAAAAATAAAAAAATAAAGAGAGGAAAAGAAAATAGCAATGCAATTGCATTTGAACTATAAAGAATTGGCAATGACCCATAAATATGTGAACGTGTTCGGGAGCCATTAACATTGTGTGTACACAAATGTGCACATATATATCCCAAAAATTCGATTTCTTGAGTTGATAGAAATTGATTTCTCATCTAGATTTCTTAGAAAGGAAGTCACTATCGATGGCTGAGGCCTACAAGCTTAACCAACAAGCTTAATGGAACCGAGCATAGATAAATAATGGGGATTACACTTCGGATTTATACCGATTAATATCAACCAAGCATCGCAACAAACAGAGAGAGTAAGACTCTTTGGAAAGACACTTCAACTAAAGGGCAACACTATTCAGAAAACTAAATGAATCCTTTCCGACGACTCTAACTTACTTGAACTCAAAGGACGTCATTTTTGAAACAAGATGTACTTTGGGGGGTATGTGTTATCTGGTCTTTTGGTCGGCTATATCCAAACTCAATGGACAAGTTAGACATGATGATAGACAAGGAAAGCAGTCTGGAGAGGTGATCTTGAAGGCCAGAGATCAAGCATAGAAGAAGATATGAAGTAATAATCAAGCAAGACTAGGAGATATACTCTTCGGAATACTCTAAATATATAGTTGTGCTTCCTTTAGGCAGGGGATCGATACCTATCCCTTCCCCTAGGCAAAGAATCAGATCGCATCACAGTAGTCATGAACAACATCAACCAACAGTTCAACTCAATGGGAATCAGTCGATATCTCTAAAAACATGAAGGCAACTATACAAACAACTTTGGAAACATGAAGCCAACATATGGCGATCGTAAGATGCCATGTGGACATCTTAACCGATCAGTGCCGATTCCCCAGTATTGGGAGTTGGGCCATGAAATTTTCTGGACGACCTTGTCTACATCTGGAGATTCTTTTGATGAATTTTCAAGAAGATATTTGGTCTTCTACCCCTATAATTATAGAGTTCTTGTTCAATTTAGGGATCTTTATGCTATTATTTTGCTTGTATACCATTGTGTTTATGGGTTTCGATCCGATCCCACTTGTACTCATAAATTCAAATGATCAATAAAGCTGTTTCATCAAAGTGGACGTAGGCATTCAATGCTGAGCCACTATGAATCTATTTATCATTGTTTTTTTACTTGTTTCCTGCTTGTTTCCTTTTTAATTTGGATTTCTTCATTTATTTCTCTACATTCATCCTCTTGGGTGTTTGTGCCAACTTTTGGTGGAAACAAATATAATTATGGTAAATATCCCTATTTTATACATCTCTTTCTTTTAGGCGTACTCCTTATTATTTCAAATGGTAAACTTTTACTTATGAGTCTAAAATTGAAAATCGATAGAAATTTACATTGCAACAACCTACATTTCAATGAATTAAAATGCTACTTAAATGCCAATAATTCATTTTGTTAACTTTCGATTTATATTTACTTGTATTAATCATTTAATTACAAGTTTGGAACTACTATATTATTATCAAATTCGGGGACATTACTGCTCAATACTTTCGAGATTCAAGTACATACAATATCAAATCTAAGTTATTAATCATAGAATATGTAATCAGGGTTTATAAATACATTACATGCATACAACTAGGCCTACAAATCTAGATTTCGTTTAATCATACAAGAATAGAATTACAATGAAATAAATCCAATTTTATATAAAACTATTTAGTTTTCCCACTCACCTTTAAGCTTTCCTAATCTCCGGATCTAGTCTTTGTTATTGCACTTTGACTCCCCTTATTGTTCCCTATTTGGATACATATGCCACAAGAATACATATATCAGTTAGAAATCTAGATCTGAGAAGAGTTTTGGATTTTATTTAGATCTAGATCTAGAATTATAATTTACCTTGGCTTTAACGATTTGATTCAACCCTGCTCTTCTTCTTAATTATCCTCTATTATTCTCCACTTCTATATGCGTATATAGACTATAAATTGATTTAGGTTTAAGAATTTATGGAGAAGGGAAAATAGCATTGCTTTGTTATTGTTTTAGAAAATATTAGAAGAGTGAGGGGTAATACCCGTATTTATAAGGGTTTGAATCAATAACAGCCGTTAGACTAAATTATTTCAAATCCACGCCATTCGGCCACATCAAATTTTATAGTCGATACATCCATCAGTTGACCACTCCTTTGCTACCGGTCGACTGTTAATGGTTGATCGGTCCTAAGTAAGAGGTCTACCAGTTGACGTATTTTGGTTAAATAATTTTTACAATTTTTTTTTTGATTTAATACCTTATACACACATACAAGATAATTTCTTTCTACTCTGATTAACATTAATTACACTTAAACGTTAAGTCAACATTAACTGACCATTAATGTTGATCAACGTTGTTTAATTCTATTATACTGACATTAGTGTTAATCAACGTTGTTTAATTCTATTATTTTCTTAATTACATATATATATCTATTTATGATCTAAAATATTCAAACGTTAATAACTTTTTCGTTTTAACTTCAACTGTAAAACATTATATATGAAAGTTGATCAGGAAATCGCCATGAACCCAATAGTGCAAGTTTCGTAGCGAAATTCTAAAGTGTGCAAAAATTCTATTTCGATGTTATTATTTATTAATTATTTTCATTTTAATTATTATCGTTAAAATTACGCGGTGTTACACTACCTGGACATAGATTTATTGTTGATACGAATACTATATTTAGGCCCCTAGAAAAATGGAGTGAGGTCATTTAGGTAAGTCTATTACATCTGAATAGACATTATTACTACTATTAATAGGATTAATATTTTAGTGGACATCAGTGTCCTAAAGTGACAAAATTTCATAATAATCCTGTAGAAAATGTTGACATGTTAAAATGTATTTTTGAAACCGTGCTTGCACATGGACGCTTACATGGTCATCGTCCACACAGTTCCACCACCTAATAATGATAACAACAAGAATAATGATGGCAATGATGAAGGAGGTTATCAAGTTATACGAGAAGGGGTTGCACAAGTAGAAGGATCCGGTCTGCATAATCATAGAGTCGATAAGGTCTTTGAGGGGGTGGCAATTACCGAGGAGTGCGATACTCAATTAGATGGTGAAACGGGAGACAATGGTTCATTTAATGCTACATTCCACCCTTTTAAAAAGAAAACAGGAAAAGTTTTAGTGGTGAAATAGTAGAGAAACAAACTGAAGATTTAGTTGGAGTTATAAAAAATAAGTTAAAAAAAGAGGCTAGTAAAGGACCTTCTTTAAATGATGTGATCATTGTTTAAAAGAATTAAAGAATATGAGCATGCCATCACAACAAGGATGTATGGAATCTAAAGTGTTATTCTATCAAAAAACAAAGTTAAGGATAGCTTTCATGGATGCAGAAAATATAATTGAAAAACCTGAATTCTTGAACTACGGTCTAGACATGTTAAATAGGAGTACAGATTTGAGCAGGGATTTGTTATGTTTAGTGGTTTATCAAATAACTAAATGAATAATAATAACTATATAGGCTCAGTTGACATGTTGTTGTCATGTTATTTATGCAAAACTAAGTTTCATGTTGTTTGTTTAAATAAAATTTGTAGTAGATATGTTACTTTTCTTTTACATTTTATATTGAATATTATGTGATTCTACAATTTAGGCATTCAACTTTGTAAACATTTTATTCAATCTCAGAAATATCTAGCATTCTGGTTATTATAGGATGTTGCCAAAATCGTTTTTACTACTGAGATTGTTACTTCTTCTAATATTACACAAGATGAAGAATCATAGAATTATCCATCAATTTTTTTTGACTTCAACTCTTTTTGCAAAAATAATATATGAAAGAGCTAATGAAAGGTCCATCCATTATAATGTATGACAAATTCAAAATGGATAAATCATCAGTCGTAGAGTTATGTCTTACTTTTGAGAAAATAGTTGGCCTAGAGATATTAAGAATATAGATGTCGAAGAGAGAATGGTGATGTTTTGGTCCATCATTAGTCATAACTATAGAAATCGAACTGTAAGATATTGTTACCAACATTTAGGTCAGACGGTAAATATTTCCATGAAGTTTTGATAGCTACGAAAGCATTATCTCGAAAGAATGAAATGATACGTATGCCAGCCTTTAACAAACCTATTGAAAGTATAAGGTCTCATTTTAAGCTTAGAGATGGACCTTTAAAAGGAGCCCTTATGCCATTAGAAGGTACCTTAGTAAATGCAAATATATCAATTCGTGATCAATTTCGGTTTAGAGGTAGGGGTCTGGGAAATTGTTGTCACAATGTCATGGTAGTATGTGATTTTAATATGAAATTTGTATTTTAGTGGCTCGAGGGGAGGTAATATCACATGATTCAAGGGTTTTTGACGAAACATTTCAAATCCTGTCAATAATTTTCTTGTTCCTCCTTTATGTAAGTAGGGTTAAATATTTTAATTTCACATCATATATGATAATGTAATGGCCGCCTTTCTTACTCTGAAATATGAGTCATTAAGGGTAGAAGAAAATGAAAAATAAGAAGAAAAATACACGATCATAGAATCTCACCACGAATTAGAACAATATACAATAGATGACATAGGATATTACATAGTCATTTCATAATAATAATACATCAGAGTCATTACTTTACAACCTTCAACTGGATAGTTATAGCTACTTGCCCATACAAAATACATAAATCATACATAAACACAGTGGAATAAGATAATAACTAGCTAACGGTGAAGCCACCCGCTCAGTCTCCTTCAGAATGCTCCACAAGAAACCTGGATCACTTGGCTACTCATAAAATTTTTAGTGTCCAAGAGTTTTAGGAAAAGAAAATAAAACTCCGGGCCACATGGGTTTGGCAAGAGTAAACTCAAAAAACAAATTAAATTTTACTTCCAAAAAATGCATTGAAATCAAAATTGTCTCATAAGACTGCACCGCACAAAAACATGGATGAGTTTTTACTTAATGATAACCAAAGCACTTTATAGAAATCCAATGGTATTATCATAATGTCTAGGGTTTTCAAGTAGATAATTCCCATAGCCGAAATTGTTACATTAATTAAATTCCATCATAATAAGTATACAACTAAGACCGAATGCACTTATTAGAAAATGGATTTCATACAATGACTGGGCTACTGGGAACCGTCCATCACAGTACACCTCTAGATTTGTGTATCGATGTCAAACCTATCGACCCCTACCAACACAAGATCGACCTAACCTTTACTTGATACTACCGAATAAGATCACCCCTTGGTTAGGATCAGCAACCGTACCAAATCATACATGAGTTGATGGTGGGGACTCTAGATAGGGATGATCTTACCATATTGGGAGCGCCCCACCTAGCCTTGCTGCATCTCCCATATTTTATTCATTTCCGATTGATTAGGACTGTGGCTACCTTTACTATTATTATAGCATTGCCATGTGGAATGCTAACATTGCCTTTCAGATGTTGACACAATGTCAGCACTCATCCATACAAGTCGTTCAAGAGATGAATGAACCGAAGTCATTTCCTTTACTACACCCATTTTTGAATCACCCTCAAGGTTAGTAGAAAATAGCACTTGCACGTCAAAGTCTTCATCTTGGACCCTTCCTTTACTATTTCCAATTCGAATTCTTACGTTAGTTCGAAGTGATTTTCGAATAACAGCTACTATCCGATCCCGGTCACTCCAACTTAACGCTCGATAATTTTAAAGCGTCAAGTTATTTATAGTGGATCACTCCGCTATTAGGGTGTAAGATTTACATATGAACATACATTCCATGTAACGACCAATAATTTCTGTCAATTGAAATTTGTATGTTTAATTGATTGTAAGTATTCATAAGTAAATTTTATAAGCTGAGTAACCTATATATCGAATATAATAATTTAACTAGATAATTAAATCGTTAATTTAATATTTGAAATTGTAGAAATAATTGGAAATTGGATTTAATATGAATAAAAATGATTTATAAAGTTGAATTAAATTTTATTTGAACTAGAATGATGTTACAGAACTTTTAAAATCGAACTAAAAGTTTGTAGAAATTAAATATTTTAATATTTAATTGGCGTGTAAAAACAGTCATTTTTTCGTACATTCTCGGATTTCAACGAAACCAGTTTCATTAGATCTATAATGTTATATTATTGCAGGATTTCAAATTTCATGTTAATCGGATTTACGGTTTGTCAAAGGCAAGCTAAAATGCATAAAAATCTATTTAATTGAATTTTAAATTTAAATAGTCGATTCTAAAACCTATCTTCCAAATACGATCGAATGGGCTTCTGATATATATTCCATTGCGTTCGGAATATGGGTAAAACATTATAAATGCCAAGTGGCACGCTTTGTTTCGAGTTTGAAAATTTTTCGGATGAATAGTGTCGTCAAATTTTCTATAAAAGGACCTTAAATTTTCTTATTTACGAAACCCTAACTTCCCTAGGGCTAGCTGCTAGCACCTTTTCAATGGACGATATTTTTCATCTCTTTCCCTCTTAATATCTTCCAATCATTCACATTCACGAAAATCTTTCAACTACAAAGTGTTAAAGCTAGTCGTGATCTTCAAATCCATATAGGTAAGTCGACGAATCATCGAACATAGATGGATATTTTAGCCCGCGTTCGTGCTTGGTTGCTCATGTTTTTCCATGCATACACGTGACCGAGCTAGGTTGGATTTTCGACGATGGAAGGGGGAGCAAGGCCCACGTGACGGTAGCATCTGATTGATGTTAAAGTCGTCTTAGTTGGCGCGTCGAACTAGGGTAAAATGGCGGCATGGATTCGTTCGAATAAACCTGGATAATGGGGAAGAAATAAAAGGCAACGACCCTGATGTGGATAAGAAGATCGAATGGCCCAGGACTGATGTAGGTTTTAAAATTAAAAAGGAAATGTAAATTATTATATTATAAATTTGTGTGATCTTTAAAAATGCGTAACTTTGTCATACGAGGTTGAAGATGTACGAAACGAATTGCGTTTGTTTCGTATTGACGAGCACTACATTATGGAGCTAGATTGGGATTTATTTGAGCTAGTGAAAATTTTGGTTGAAATTAAACGCTTGTTTAATTTTAATCGGAATAAATCACTATCGCGATGACTACAATCGTTGTGAGTACAACTCGCTCTTTTTGACTCACTAATATTTTTGTATAACTGAGAAATAATTTATTTTATTCTGATTGATGATTGTTTGGATATATTATTTATATATTGATTAGTATTTTGATATATACCTGCCTATTGGAGCAGATGGCCCTATATGTTCTTGTATATGAGCGGATGACCCTTTGTACATGCGTCTTCCTTGAAGTGGACATTGTACACATATTCTAATATGTATATTTATAGCAGATGACAGGTTGGAGGGATCCAACTGGATTTCTCATCATTGTCAATTTATTTACAGATATTGTGATATATGCTGTTATCATATGATATATGATGTTTTGGTTGTCGTGATTGACGTATTTGGTATTGTTGCAGCATTGGGCCTATTTTTGGAATTTAAAAATGTTAAAATGGTGATTTCCAAATTAAAAAGGATTTTCAAAGTGATTTTGAAATAGACGTTTTATTGAATTTTGAGTTGTAAAAGGAATGAATTTATTTTGAATAAATAAAAGTTATAATTTTTATGTTATAGAAATTATGATGTTTTGGGAAATATAATTGAAATGTGATTTTTGAAATGTGAAGTTAACTATTTTGTGAAATAGTATAAATTGATATTTTTGAATTTATTATTAACGTTTTATAAATAAGATTTATAAAATTGAATTCTTATAAATCAGAATAATGGAAATTTAATGGAGTTTTTGTAAATGTTTAAATGGAGTTATAAATGGATTTTATAAGTAAATAAGATTTATAATTTAAGAAGTTATAAAAAGAATGATTTTGTAAATAAATGATTTGTAAGTAAATTAATTTATAAATTGGATTTTTGATATAAATAAGAGAAAAATGGAATTGGTTAATTAAGGGATTTGGTATATTGAAGTTTTTATAAACTATGAATGGAATTTAAAAGCATTGTTTTATAAATCCGAAATCAATTGAATTTGATAAGTTAATTATTATAGTTTATTAAAGGACTAAATTCACTATTTTGGACAGTGGATTATCCTTAATATAAATGTGTAGAAATGTTGAATTTGGTAAACGATTTGTATACACGACTTTAGACAGTGAATGCATTATTAAATTAAATGAATATTTTTGGGTAGTGATATTTTAAATGGAGTTAAACTATTTAAAGATGTTTTAAAATGAGTTAAGTATCGAATACATAGATTTTAACATTCATTGTTGAAATAGACGTTTTCGAGAAGTAAGGAAATGATGGACTATAACATTGTTGTTATAGTAAATGATTTTCGAAAGGAAATGTTTTTGTATAGTATTGGGGTTCATATATCTATCTAATTTCTGAATTCCTATACTAGTGATTTTGGGTTGTCCTAACGATGTTTTATGCAACATTAATTTTGACCCAAATAAATGTGTTTAAAGAGAACGTTTTCCTTAAAGAATAAAATATATACTTAATCGTGATTTAAGTATATGAAATATTTTCTAAGTGTTGAAAATAAATTAATGTGTGAATTACTTATTATTAATAAGTATATGGAAATGTTTTCCAATATTGAAATGATTTTGAGAATATATCTTTTTAAAGATAATTTGAAGATAATTTTGAAAGGGTTAGATGCAACATGGCTAAGTGGGTCATTCCCAAGTAGGATATGATCATCCTCTTCTAGATATATCTTTACACACTATGATGTCGTGTATCTGATTATTGTGGTTTGTATGCTTAGAGGGCCCTCGGTAAAGGTCGGTAACGGTCGGAGGATGATATATTCGGTACCATCTAGTTATCGAGGTGGGCCGATCTTGTGTTAGTAGAGGATCATTCGGTTGGTCCTCGGTACATTCTTCTAGAGATGTACTGCCAGAACTGTTGAGTCAAGATTTTTATAGAGTTTTGATTTCTGACAAAGGGATAAGCCGTGATCGACAAGACAAAGGGATATCGACAAAAAGAAGTTATTCATTAAAGAGTCACAAAGAGCTCCATATGTTAGAGGTTGATTATTTGGTATGTTAGTAATGTTATTTATGTTAAAATCTATCCTCAAATAATCTTATACCTTCAATCTTTGAATATATATATATATATATATATATATATATATATATATATATAAATGAGTGCACATTAATTGTGCAATCTGGGCTAAACCGGTCGACCGGTCAAAACATGGCAGTCGACCGTTTCTGCCCAGAATGCACAGTTAACGTGCACAAGTGTACATAACGTATATATATTCAAATTCTTTTCTACTGGTCCTTTTTGACCTGTCGACCGTTTTCAAACAGAAAGCAACCTTTCGTATAGACACTTCCTTTTCTCCAACGGTTGCTTCTCTTTCTCTTCACCAATGATCATGACCTATGTTTGTCCCTTTTCGCAAAGGGTTACAACTGTTTATTTCTTATATAAACATCATGAAATCATTATTCCAATTAACCAATTTCTATTATTCTAATCTCTATTCTATTGATCTCAATCTTATACTTTTAAGCGCTCAAATTGCTCATATTCTAGCATATATCATTTTTGAATCCTGAAATTTATTTAACATTTTTTTGATTCAATACGATATCCACTTCCAAATCTTCATATATACAAATATTCTATTTGAGGATAAGATTATAGGAAGGTTGTACTACAAGTGACAAAATAGTGTTAGCAAGAACACATACCGTCAACAAACAATTATTTTCATCTTTGTTGAAGTCCTCGATGTTGTAAGAGGCAAGTGTTGAAGTCCTCGGTGTTGTAAGAGGTAAGTGTTGAAGTCCTCAGTGTATTAGAGGCGTGAAATCCCGTTCGTCTGCTCGGGTGTTGTAAACCTGTTCCTCCGGGTGAAGCGAGGTAGTTAGTAGTTAAAATCCAGATAGAAGTCCGGGACTGGACGTAGGACGGTGCTCCGAACCAGTATAAAAATCTCTGGTGTGCTTTTTCTATTTTACTGAATTTTCTATTATCTGTGATTAGTCATATTTTTGTGTGTTATTCATCATATTACACGATCAGTGTATACTATATTAGCACGTACACATTTTCATTTGGTATCAGAGCACGGTTATCATATAACCGTAACACAGTTATTTGGTATGTTCTTGTAATATGGCAAATAACACAAGTACTAGCACTCAAAACACCAATTACACGGAAGGTCAATCGACACAAAGACCTCCATTTTTCAATGGTCTTAACTATAGCTATTAGGCAACACACATGTCATTCTTTATGCAATCAAATAGTTATGATGCCTGGAATGCTACTCAAAAAGAAATAGTGAATCCAACAACTGATTATTCAGAATGGACAGCGGCTGAGAAAACGGAAGCAGCCGTAAATGCAAAAGCAATAAATATGTTGTTTTGTGCATTATACCAAAATGAATATAACCGTGTTAGTATCTGCGCTACTGCATATCAAATTTGGCAAACGCTGAAAACCACTCATGAAGGTACTAACAAGGTTAAACAAGCCAAAATAGCCATGCTGAAAAGTCAATTTCAAAATTTCAAAATGAAACCAAATGAGACTATCAATGATATGTATTCACATTTTCAAACTATCCACCATGCACATATTGGCTTAGGACAAAAGTATTCTGATTTTGATGTTGTTTCAACAGTCCTACATTCTCTGACTAGTGAATGGGAAGGAAAAGTATTGGCAAATGAAGAAGCTAATGACCTTTCCGTCATGAAGCCAGAAGAATTGATAGGAAATCTTATGTCCTATGAGGCTGACTTGCAGACTAGAAAGGAACAAAAAGAAGAACAGAAGAATGTGGCATTCCATGCTGAAAAAGACGAAAATGAATCAGAGTCTGAAGATGAAGATCTGGCATTCATAGCAAAAGGTTTCAAAAAATTCCTAAAACAGTGAAAAGCCAGACGTTATAACAGAAAGAAATCTGGATCAAATAAACCAACATCATCCGCTATAGAATGCTTCAACTGTCAGAAAAAGGGGCACATGCACAAGGATTGTCCAGAGCAAAAGAAGAAGTCAAAAAATGACAAATTCAAATATAAGAAGGACAAATCAAAGAAACGAGCATTCTCGGTAACGTGGGATGATATAGACTCATCAGAAAGTGACAGTGATACGGAAGATGAACAAGCAAATGTCTGTTTCATGGCAACAGAAGATGAGGTACAAATTCCTACATTTGATGAAGTACTTGATATTAATGCTGAATTGATAGTCAAATATAAAGACATAAAACGACAGCTAAAAGAAACCAAAGCAGATTTGAGTAGAGCAGAATTTGAACGAGATATGTTAAAAGACGAGAAGAAAATATTAGAAGAAGAACTTGAAAAACTTCAAGAATCATCATCTAATGTTGACTCTCAATTATCTCTTTTGAGTCAAGAAATTGAAACTCAAAAAGAGAAAAATAATGCTCTCACTACTAAAAATCATGAGCTTAAGGCAAAAGTCAAAATTATGGACCTAGAAAAGGCTAGTTTGCAAACTAAGTTAGATAACATTTCTCAAAATGTTTCTAACTTTAACAAAGGACGAGAAAATTTGACAAAAATCATTGAAAGTTCACAATCTGTTTCAAATAAACAAGGTTTGGGATATAAGAAACAAGAAACCAAGAAACATATTGGTAATGAAAGGAAGAAGAAAGTACAAAATATTGAAGCCAAGAAAAATCTTAGTTTATTATATTCCAAACCAAAACCAGTTGTGAAATTTCAGAAGAAAAATGTCAAGACTATCAAAATATGGGTTCCTAAAACAAATAACAATTTGATTAGGAACAATTATATTCAGAATTTCATGAATTCTGTGCATCTTAATACAAATTATATATATAAAGGGGATACCGGACCCATAAGGGTTTGGACTCTTAAGACCTAACTCTTAGGACCCCATAAAACGTGGGTACCATGGACTTAATTTTATTTTTTGCAGGTCCCACTTAAGAAAAAAGGAAAGTGGATATTAGACAGTGGTTGCTCGAAGCACATGACTGGAGACAAGAGGTTACTGACAAATATTACATACTCAGGTGGTGGCTCCGTCACTTTTGGAGATAATTCAAAAGGCTATATCATCAGCAAAGGCGATGTGAGCAATTGCGGTACATCTAACTTACCTCTCATTACTAATGTCATGCCAGTTAGAAATTTGAAACACAATTTACTTAGTATTAGTCAGTTATGTGACAAGGGTTTTACAATTTCCTTTTCGGATAATAAGTGTAGTATTTTAGATAAAGACCATAATTTAGTTTTTGAAGGTTATAGAGATAGAAATATATATATTATGAATATGAATATTAATCATAATTCAGATATGTGTCTTGTGGCTAATGATAATGATCCATGGTTATGGCACAAACGATTCTGTCATATAAACTTCAGAACTATTGACAAGTTAGCCAAAAACAATCTAGTTAGAGGACTACCCAAAATAAGTTTTAAGGTTAACAACATCTGTGACGCATGTCAATTAGGAAAATTGACCAAATCATTTTTTAAATCCAAGAAAGTCATATCAACATTACAACCACTTGAGTTATTACATATGGATTTATTTGGACCTACTAGGGTTCAATTAATAAATCACAGTCGATAAGTGCTCGTAATTGTTGATGATTTCTCCCGTTACACATGGACAATTTTCTTAAAAAACAAAAGTGACACTTTCGATCATTTCAAATCTTTCGTCAAAAGAATTCAAAAATCAAAAGGGATTAAAGTTAAAAATATAAGAAGTGATCATGGCGGAGAGTTTGAAAATCATGAATTTGAACATTTTTGTAAAAAGAAAGGTATATATTATAATTTTTTGTTTCCCAGAACTTCACAACAAAACGGAGTTGTAGAACGGAAGAACCGAACTTTACAAGAACGTGAAAGAACATTATTGAATGGAACCACCTTACCAAAACATTTCTGGGCAGAAGCCGTCGCAACTGCCTGTTATGTTTTAAATCGTGTATCCATAAGACCTCTTACCAAGAATACTCCTTATGAATTATTTAACAAAAGAAAGCCTAAAATCTCATACTTCAAAGTTTTTGGTTCCAAGTGCTTTATTTTAAATACGAAAGACCAACTTGGCAAATTCGATCCAAAAGCCGATGAAGGAATATTTGTCGGTTATTTGGAACGAAGCAAGGCCTATCGTATATTTAATAAACAAAACAAAACTATTGAAGAATCACTTCATGTCTCTTTCGATGAATTCTATCAGCATCCTCAAAATATATCAGATGATGACGAAACAATAGTCACTGATAATCCAATCATCACAAATGTTGATTCTGACTCGGAAATAATTATTGAGAATATTCCTCAAATATGTGAGTTACAATCACCACCAAGGATATTAAGAGACCATCCGGCCCAAAATATAATCGGTGAAGTAACATCACATGTCAGAACAAGGAGTCAACTCAACCAAATGGGTCATGTCGCTTTTCTCTCAAATATCGAACCTAAGAATCCAAAAGAAGCTGCTGCAGACGATTACTGGATCATTGCCATGCAGGAAGAACTAAATCAATTCGAGTGCAATGACGTTTGGGAACTTGTTCCAAGACCAACTGATCAGTCATTTATTGGTACTAAATGGGTCTATAAAAATAAGGCTGACGAACAAGGAAATATCACCAAAAATAAAGCAAGATTAGTAGCACAAGGGTATAATCAGGAAGAAGGTATCGATTATGAAGAAACTTTTGCACCAGTTGCTCGACTAGAAGCTATTAGAATCCTATTATCTTTTTCTTGTCACCATAATTTCAAACTTTATCACATGGCTGTCAAAAGTGCTTTTCTCAATGGATTTATCAAAGAGAATGTATATGTCGAACAACCTCCTTTGTTCGTACATGAAAAATATCCTGACCATGTGTTCAAACTTAAGAAAGCTCTGTATGGTTTAAAACAAGCACCTCGTGCTTGGTATGAACGACTACGTAGCTATCTTATTAACTCAGGATTTCAAATAGGCAAAGTCGATCAAACTTTTTTTATCAAACATTCTCAAAAGGATATTCTAGTTATCCAGATATATGTAGACGATATCATCTTTGGTTCAACAAACGATAAACTCTGCAAGGAATTTGCAAGTATTATGACTAAAGAATTCGAAATGTCTCATATGGAAGAAATGTCATATTTTCTTGGACTTCAAATCAAACAACTTCCGAATGGTATCTTTATTAACCAAGAAAAATACTGCGAAAATCTCATCAAACGCTTCGGGTTAAATAACACATTCGGTAAACCTACTCCTATGAGTACAACTACACATCTTGAAAAAGATAAAAATGGTAAGAATGTTGACCAGAAACTATATCGAAGCATGATTGGTTCTCTTCTTTATCATACAGCAAGTCGTCCAGATATAATGATGAGTGTTTGTCTATGTGCACGCTTTCAAGATGATCCAAAGGAATCACATCTACGAGCAGTGAAACTTATAATTCGTTATCTTAATAATACCAAAGATTTCGGTCTTTTTTATCCAAAAGAATATCCATTTGAATTAGTATCATATAGTGATGCTGATTTTGGAGGCTCTCGAACGGATAGAAAGAGTACAAATGGTACGTGCCATTTTATTGGAAAATATGTAACGATCGCGATTTTTCGTTGCCGATAAACCGAAATGTTAGGGTTTAAGAAAAAGAAAAGAAGAAGAAAGAGGTAGAAGAAGAGATAAGAAGATAGAACAGAATAGAAAGAAATAACAGAACAACATCAGAATCTCATAATCGCAGCGGAACAACATATAATAGATAAATGAATAATCTTTAAACAAAGAACTATATCAGTTATTACATTACATTTCATTACATCATCAGAGTGTACAACAAAAAAAACAACAACAAACAGCGGAAAATAAATACTATATACTAGAAATACGTCATGCCATCCAGCTTGCCTCCAGCAACTCCTGAATTCTAGAATATCCTGATAAACCTTAACTCTTGACTGCCCATGTGGAAATTGGTGTGCACCCAAAGTTTAGGAAGGAAAACAATAAACTCCGAGTCAGTCATGTGACTGGTGTGAGAACTCAAAACAGTTTATTTATCTTTAAAATCAAAATAGAGGAATATTTTTAAAGTCAATTCGCTATGCTTTTAAAAAATGAGACTACCATAAGGCCTCCCACACACACACAATGCAAACGCAGAATCGGAGGAGATTTCTCCTTATCATAGTCAAAGATGCTTGATACGCATTAAAAAGAACATTTGATATTATTACTAGTGCATAGTGTAGAGAAAATCATTTCAAAAATAAAGATGTAAATCTTAGCCAACATAGACATTTCGAACTATGCCTACTATAGCTACCATTCAAACAGTGGGGCGCCACCATAAGTGAACGATAGGTTCTACAACTAATACCGTACAAGTTCGTATTGTTTCTTTGGATTTCCAACGAATGGTCAGGCCAAGGAACTTCCCATTGCCACATGAGAACGCCTCTAGAAGGACGTCCCCGAGAACCAAACCGGATCTCTACCAACACAAGGCCGGGTTACCCCTAACTGGGTAACTACTGACACGAGTATGCCATCCCCCGGTCCTTTAGGACCTTTAACCGAGCGCTCGTAATCAACATCACACCATAATAATAAGTGTTTAAAATGAGTAAGCATCTGGGCTCCATACCATGATACCACCCTTTTCCAGAAGGAAATGCACACACCCTAAAGGGAGCTACCCCTCATAACCTTGCTGCATCTTTCCTGTTTTGACCATTCTGAGGTGTGAGGCTCGACGAAGTCTCGTCCACAAAGCCACGCTTTATACAAAAGCCATGCTTTGGGTCAACAAATGATCATAGAAATGATCACAAAGATAAACGATCAAACAAATGATCCTATCACAAATGATCAACACAATGATCATTTCACAGCAACACTCAGCATGTCACATTACCAAATTGGGAATATATCGCTAATAACCTTCAACTATATAACCTATGAGCTCGTACATCTCAGAGAAGGGTGTTAAGCTAAGAGAATAAAATCTCCGCCACCAACAGAAATATATTTGAAAGAAATCAGCTTTATATCTCAATTTGTAATGTCAGACATACAATCCATACAAGTCTGTTCCGGGATCGAACAGAACCGAAGGCACTTACAAAGAAGTCCTTGCAATCCGGATAATCTCTAATCACGTCCGAATTTCCCATCACATATGGAGATCTCTATACCGGGTATCAGCCAGTGCAGAGACAATCAACAAAAAACCCTTTCGTTTTCGAAAATATCCGGTCTTCAACACCGGTCTTTAAATGCAATTCATAACGACGTATCACATATTCGGAATGGGTTATACGACCCCAAGGTCCTTTCCCGGTTAACCCGAATAGTGAGCGCTTATTTTAAAAAAAATAAGTGTGGCTTTCAAATTCAAGCAAATCACAACCAATAATTATTCAAAGGTAAATATTGAAAGTCGGTTATTGAACTATCAATAGATATGCACAACATCACCAGATTCCAAATAATTTTCCAAATAATTTACTTTCCAAAAATATCTTTACAAGATATAAATTTTCAATACTTCAAAAATAAATCAATATTTATTTTTAAACAATTTCCCCCATTCATTTATAAGTTCCATAGTGAATTTACATTCCAAAATATTTATGAATATACGATTTCCATTCGATTTTTAATATTCATTTTCAATTTATCTTCAAAAAAGATAAATTCAAAATATTCATTTAATATTGGAAAACATTTCCATACTTATTTATTTAAGTAATTCACCAGTCTTTTTATTTTCTACACTTGGAAAATATTCAATATACTCTAATTAAGTATATATTTCATTCTTTAAGGAAATCATTCTCTTAAACATATTTATTTGGGCCAAAACGAATGTTGCGTAAAATATCGTTACGATAACCCAAAATCACTAGTATAGGGATTCAAAATTAAAATAGATATATAAATCCCAATACTATACAAAACATTTCCTTTCGGAAATCATTTACTATAACAACAGTGTTATAGTCCACCTTTTCCTTATATTTCCCGAAAACGTCTATTTCAACAATGAATGTTGAAATCTATGGTTTCGATAGTTAATACATTTTAAAACATCTTTAGATCGTTTTAATTCTATTTAAAACATCACATCCATAACATTTCTTTAACATATTATTCACTATTCAAAAACGTGAATATACTTGTTAACCAATTTTATCATTTCTATTCATTTTGTTTTACAGGATTATTCACTGTCTAAAACGTGAATATAACTCCATTAATAAATTACAACAATTTACTTATCAAAATAAGTAGTTTGCGGATTTATAAAACAATATTTATAAATTCCATTTCTATTTATTTTATAACAATTTCCTCTTATAAATTTCCTTTATTAACCTATTCGATTTATAACTCAATTATATACCGAAAGTCCATATTATAAGTTAAATGCTTATAATTTATTTGTTTACAAAATTGTTCTTTTAACTTCCCAAATTATAAATCTTATATCTTGTAAGATTCATTTATTTATCCAAAATCTATTCTTTTAAATAACTTTACAAATTTTATAAACCTACTGTTTATAAAATTCCATTTATAACTTCACCGTTACAATTCTATAAATTTCATTCATTTATGAAATTCATTCACAATTCCTTATAACACTTATAAAAGCTCGTTTTACAATTCCAATATTTTTAATTTATAAATATCAATTTATAAATCTTTTATATGGATCAATTTATATTGTTCTTTTAAAACGTCTTTGAACTCCTTTATAATTCCCTCATTCTGATTTATAAAATAATCAAATTTCATAAATCCTATTTTTAAACTTTTTATAATAAATTCAGAAAACCCAATTTAAACTATTTTATAAAATCATTAATCCTATATTTTCAAAAATCAACTTTTAACTGTATTTCTCAAAAATCATAATTTTCATAAAATTAAAATTATAACGTTTATTTATTTAAGATGAATTAATTCCAAAAATATTTTATAAACGTATACTTTCAAAAATCACTTTAGAAATCCCTTAAAATAAAAATCGTTATTTTTAAACTTCAAAAATTGGATCCGATGATGCAACACATCAAATAGTTAATCACGACTTTCCAATATCATATATCGATATGATAAACAATCAAATATCACAATATCTGAATCAATAAATATTTGTGAAGAATCCAGTTGGATCCCTCCAACCTGTTTCCCTGCATCCACAGACATTAGCACAATACCCATTCCACTTCGAGGTGGAATATCGCGGTATATGGGATTTATAAAATATTAGCCGCTTAATAGGCGGCACAATAGGGTCTCATCCGCTATACAATGCGGGAAATCAATCAACTGCAATATATACACATGCCAATATATATATTGCTATATATATAGATATATCCTACTATATCTAATATCACAATCAAGCAAACAATCAATAACTGCAAATCCAACTTATACATTTTTGAGTGAGAAGTTCTCACCTTTATTTCCGTTTGCATTCCACTTCCAATTCAACTTGTTTTCTTCACTATTTTTGAACCTTGTATAAATATTATACACATTCATTAATATTCGAACAGATCGAATAATAAATTTTCATTTGATAATTTCGATTCATCGGTGATTTCATTTTAATAGTTAAATTAACTGATAATTTTATTTAAACCAGTTTCTTCTTTAATAAATTTATTTTAACTAATTATTTTACTTTAAATTAATATCTTTAAATCAATTTCTTTTAATAAATTTGTTTAACTAAAAATTTAAATTTTAAACTAAATTCCCTTTAAAACTACTTTATTTTTAACCACTAAAAAATAAATAAGTTAATTTAAACCAATTTGTAAATCCTCACCGACTTATTTAAATTTACTTCTCAAATCTGTAAACTTATTTCACACTTTAAAAATAAATCCGCGTTCATTTTTAAAACAAATTTTCCTTCTTCTTTTTAATTTTAAACTGATTACTCTTAACAAATTTATCTAATTAAAATTAAATTTCAACTAATAAATTCATTTTCACTGCATATATATATATAAATTATTAAAACAATTGTAAACTAAGAATACCTTACTGTTAATCGAAGAACCCAGCTGTTTCCCCAATTCCACTGAAACGCGTCCCACTGCCATCGCGACACCCAAAATCATCACCGAACAACCATCTCCGATTCGAGCCCCAAGCCCTAGCCACCATCGCAGGACACTCCTCGCAACTGCTGTGACGCCGCCGCCGTACCGCGTTTTCCTCTCCATCTACCTCGGCCTACGCGCGCGCGTGCTCACTCCTCGATGATTCTTGCGACCCCTAATCGAATCGAACATGATTCGATTCAATGCCCTAGCACGAGCCTCCTCCATGTCGATCTCCATCATGAATTCGACTTGCTTCAATTTCTTTTTTTTCTTTTTTTTTCACTTTGGCCGTTTGATTTTTTTTTGTTGACAATTGAGTTGAGGGAGGATTTAACGGAATCGAGCAGAGGGTAGGTGAGGGAAGAAACGAAATTTTTTTTGGTCTGCCATTATTCTTTCAAAGCAAGAGATTTTATTTTCTTCGTTTGATTTGAACGATAAGGGAGAAGGCATTTAAAAATAAGCTGAGGCATGCGTTACACGATCTTGTTCGTGATACTAGGCGTGATTTTAGGCGTAACTTTAGGACGAATGTGGTGTGTTGTTGACCAATTTAAATCTTAAATTTAAATTGAATCTCGATAAAAATTCAATGCGTTTACACGTCCTGTGCTCACATAACATCTTCGAAAAATACGAAATTTGAAATCCGGTAACAATTCAATATTACGGACCCAATGGAACTGGTTTCGTCGAATTTCGAGACTGTGCCTCGGACGGCTATTTTTGAATATCGATTCAAACGATATATTTTCAAAACTGATCAATTTACTTCCAAATTAAATTCTGAAGCTTCTATTATCTTCAGTATTATCAATATGAATTTTACAAGCCTCTGAAATATTTTTAATCGGCTTAAAATTGAAGATTCAAATTTTTATTCAACTTTCAATAGATTAAACTCTATAATTTAATCGCCAAATTCATTCTGAAAATTTGAAATTCAAGTCAAACCATCATTAAAATATGTAAAATAAATTAAATATTTTCAAATTAAATTGTTCAAAATTCTGGGTCGTTACAATCGTCCGCCCTTAAAAGAATTTCGTCCCGAAATTACAAGTTAAGAAGAATACCCTTATCCCATCTTTTATTTTTCACAATCCAAATAGTTTTATCGACTTCCTAAAACAAATATTTTTACTAGAGATTCACTATCATTTCAACTAGCTTTCCAACTTCAATTATAAGTTTCAATCAACATTGTTTTCCTAACAATTCAAATTTAAATTTAAATTTCAAACTTTCAAAATTTCTCAAAATTTTTCTAACACCCTAAATTTTCGAAAAATTTCGCCAGCGTCTCCTTTGCGCGGCTAGCTCAGTACGACTACAAAATGGCACCACGGCCCTTCAGAATCAAAAAAGAAAAGAGAAAGCCAAGTGGCTGGAGAAGAAAATCACCAAATTTCATACTGAAATTGAAATACGTACCTTTTTGTCGAGCAATTCAATTTTATCTTTGAAATCAAAATCCCAATTCCATTTCTTTTAATACACCTGTATATCCTGCTAGTCATAATATCCAATTCCAACATTCAAACCATTTTGCCAATTCCATTACAAAATATTCAATATATACTTCTTGTACATTTTCACTTCACTATTGAAGCTACACATTCATTCTCATTCAATTTTACATTTTAATTTAATTCCATTCAATTTTATTTGAATTCAATTCACAATTTCAATTTCATTCGAATTTAATTCTCAATTCTAAATATTGAATTCTAACGATTAACTTTCATTTACTAATTCGTATTACTACTTTAAATTAGTTTTATTCACTAATTCATTTCAATTTGCAAATTTCGAAATCGATTTGTCGTTAACTAAAATTTTCCAACAATTTTCAAAAAAAATTTAACTCCTAAAATTCACGGAAAATTTTGGCAGAGTCTCCCTTGTACGGAGGAGCTTTTGCAATTTTACATTATGTATAAATATATATACATCGACCCACACGGTCGGAAAACAGAAAAACAGTTCATATTTCCTATTTTTATTGCGTAGGCGTACCTTATTAGCATTTTTTAAGCAAAGCGGCTAATTATTAGCTTATTAGCATAATCAAATCCAGCCCAACGACTTCGCTGAACCTGTACTTACTTAGTTTAAACACGTCATTGACAAATATAAGAAATCTATTAACATTCCATTCATTTTCAATAACAAATATATAGATTTCATTAGCAATACATCCAAGATAAATTCCATTAGCAATTCATATGGTTTTAAATCATCTTTGGTCGCTTACGACCAATTCACATGACATTTCCATTAAATCAAGTGGTTTACAACTCATTTTCTTCATTCTATTCCAGTTCAATTTGCATTTCATATTTTCATTTGGTTTATTTTATTAACTAAACAAATTTCATTCAAACCATTTCAAATCTATTCCATTCACTAATTTAATTCAATTAGTACATTCACTTATTCATTTTAAATTTCAATTTCCATATTCAATTCATCTTGAATTTACTTAATTACTAACAAAGGGAATTTCAATTTATTTCTTTTACTTGAATTTATATACAAATTCAAATTTATCTTCAAATTTAGCTCACGACTAAACTTTAATTTAACCAATTCAAATTCCAATTCATTAGTCCATGAATTTATCAAGTTAGTTTACTTGAATTCAATCCATTTTATTTCTTATTTAATTCCATACACTAATGATAATAATTTAATATTATTACTTCCTAACAATCATGCAACCATATACTATAATAATTCATAGAAAATCATTTCTTTTCTATACAAAAATAGTTTTAGGCAAAATTATCTTAATTACCCGATTCAAAAACAATTTTATATTCACTAACAAATACGCGCTCATATCTATTATTACACTCAAACTCATTCTAGAGTACTGCTGACTCTATCTCTAATGAGTAACACCCAACAGAACCATGGTTGTCGCTTAACCATATGCTCTGATACCAACTATAACGATCGCGAATTTTCGTTGCCGAAAAACCGAAATGTTAGGGTTTAAGAAACAGAAAAGAAGAAGAAAGAGGTAGAAGAAGAGATAAGAAGATAGAACAGAACAGAAAGAAATAACAGAACAACATCAGAATCTCACAATCGCAGCGGAACAACATATAATAGATAAATGAATAATCTTTAAACAAAGAACTATATCAGTTATTACATTACATTTCATTACATCATCAGAGTGTACAACAAAAAAAACAACAACAAACAGCGGAAAAGAAATACTATATACTAGAAATACATCATGCCATCCAGCTTGCCTCCAGCAACTCCTGAATTCCAGAATATCCTGATAAACCTTAACTCTTGACTGCCCGTGTGGAAATTGGTGGTCACCCAGAGTTTAGGAAGGAAAATAATAAACTCCGAGTCAGTCATGTGACTGGTGTGAGAACTCAAAACAGTTTATTTATCTTTAAAATCAAAATAGAGGAATATTTTTAAAGTCAATTCGCTATGCTTTTAAAAAATGAGACTACCATAAGGCCTCCCGCACAAACACACAATGCAAACGCAGAATCGGAGAAGATTTCTCCTTCTCATAGTCAAAGATGCTTGATACGCATTAAAAAGAACATTTGATATTATTACTAGTGCATAGTGTAGAGAAAATCATTTCGAAAATAAAGATATAAATCTTAGCCAGCATAGACATTTCGAACTATGCCTACTATAGCTACCATTCAAACAGTGGGGCGCCACCATAAGTGAATGATAGGTTCTACAACTAATACCGTACAAGATCGTATTGTTTCTTTGGATTTCCAACGAATGGTCAGGCCAAGGAACTTCCTATTGCCACATGAGAACGCCTCTGGAAGGACGTCCCCGAGAACCAAACCGGATCTCTGCCAACACAAGGCCGGGTTACCCCTAACTGGGTAACTACTGACACGAGTATGCCATCGCCCGGTCCTTTGGGACCTTTAACCGAGCGCTCGTAATCAACATCACACCATAATAATAAGTGTTTCAACATGAGTAAGCATCTGGGCTCCATACCATGATACCACCCTTTTCCAGAAGGAAATGCACACACCCTAAATGGAGCTACCCCTCATAACCTTGCTGCATCTTTCCTGTTTTGACCATTCCGGGGTGTGAGGCTCGACGAAGTCTCGTCCATGAAGCCATGCTTTATACAAAAGCCATGCTTTGGGTCAATAAATGATCATATAAATGATCACAAAGATAAACGATCAAACAAATGATCCTATCACAAATGATCAACACAATGATCACTTCACAGCAACACTCAGCATGTCACATTACCAAATTGGGAATATATCGCTAATAACCTTCAACTATATAACCTCTGAGCTCGTACGTCTCAGAGAAGGGTGTTAAGCTAAGTGAATAAATTCTCACCCACCAACAGAAATATATTTGAAAGAAATCAGCTTTATATCTCAATTTGTAATGTCAGACATATAATCCATACAAGTCTGTTCCGGGATCGAACAGAACCGAAGGCACTTACAAAGAAGTCCTTGCAATCTGGATAATCTCTAATCACGTCCGAATTTCCCATCACATATGGAGATCTCTATACCGGGGATCAGCCAGTGCAGAGACAATCAACAAAAAACCCTTTCGTTTTCGAAAATATCCGGTCTTCAACACCGGTCTTCAAATGCAATTCATAACGACGTATCACATATTCGGAATGAGTTATATGTCCCCAAGGTCCTTTCCCGGTTAACCCGAATAGTGAGCGCTTATTTAAAAAAAAAAGTATGGCATTCAAATTCAAGCAAATCACAACCAATACCTATTCAAAGGTAAATATTGAAAGTCGGTTATTGAACTATCAATAGATATGCACAACATCACCAGATTCCAAATAATTTTCGAAATTATTTATTTTCCAAAAATATCTTTACAAGATATAAATTTTCAATACTTCAAAAATAAATCAATGTTTATTTTTAAACAATTTCCCCCTTTCATTTATAAATTCCATAGTGAATTTACATTCCAAAATATTTATGAATATACGATTTCCATTCGATTTTTAATATTCATTTTCAATTTATCTTCAAAAAAGATAAATTCAAAATATTCATTTAATATTGGAAAACATTTCCATACTTATTTATTTAAGTAATTCACCAGTCTTTTTATTTTCTACACTTGGAAAATATTCAATATACTCTAATTAAGTATATATTTCATTCTTTAAGGAAATCATTCTCTTAAACATATTTATTTAGGCCAAAACGAATGTTGCGTAAATATCGTTACGACAACCCAAAATCACTAGTATAGGGATTCAAAATTAAAATAGATATATAAATCCCAATACTATACAAAGCATTTCCTTTCAAAAATCATTTACTATAACAACAGTGTTATAGTCCACCTTTTCCTTCTATTTCTCGAAAACGTCTATTTCAACAATGAATGTTGAAATCTTGGTTTCGATAGTTAATAATTTTAAAACATCTTTAGATCATTTTAATTCTATTTAAAACATCACATCCAAAACATTTCTTTAACATATTATTCACTATTCAAAAACGTGAATATACTTGTTAACCAATTTTATCATTTCTATTCATTTTGTTTTACAGGATTATTCACTGTCTAAAACGTGAATATAACTCCATTAATAAATTACAACAATTTACTTATCAAAATAAGTAGTTTGCGGATTTATAAAACAATTTTTATAAATTCCATTTCTATTTATTTTATAATAATTTCCTCTTATAAATTTCCTTTATTAACCTATTCGATTTATAACTCAATTATATACCGAAAGTCCATATTATAAGTTAAATGCTTATAATTTATTTGTTTACAAAATTGTTCTTTTAACTTCCCAAATTATAAATCTTATATCTTGTAAGATTCATTTATTTATCCAAAATCTATTCTTTTAAATAACTTTACAAATTTTATTAACCTACTGTTTATAAAATTCCATTTATAACTTCACCGTTATAATTCTATAAATTTCATTCATTTATGAAATTCATTCACAATTCCTTCTAACACTTATAAAAGCTCGTTTTACAATTCCAATATTTTTAATTTATAAATATCAATTTATAAATCTTTTATATGGATCAATTTATATTGTTCTTTTAAAACGTCTTTAAACTCCTTTATAACCTCATTTTGATTTATAAAATAATCAAATTTCATAAATCCTATTTTTAAACTTTTTATAATAAATTCAGAAAACCCAATTTAAACTATTTTATAAAATCATTAATCCCATATTTTCAAAAATCAACTTTTAACTGTATTTCTCAAAAATCATAATTTTTATAATATTAAAATTATAACGTTTATTTATTTAAGATGAATTAATTCCAAAAATATTTTATAAACGTATACTTTCAAAAATCACTTTAGAAATCCCTTAAAATAAAAATCGTTATTTTTAAACTTCAAAAATTGGATCCGATGACGCAACACATCAAATAGTCAATCACGACTTTCCAATATCATATATCGATATGATAAACAATCAAATATCACAATATCTAAATCAATAAATATTTGTGAGGAATCCAGTTGGATCCCTCCAACCTGTTTTCCTACATCCACAGACATTAGCACAATACCAATTCCACTTCGAGGTGGAATATCGCGGTATATGGGATTTATAAAATATTATCCGCTTAATAGGCGGCGCAATATGGTCTCATCCGCTATACAATGCGGGAAATCAATCAATTGCAATATATACATATGCCAATATATATTGCTATATATATAGATATATCCTACTATATCTAATATCACAATCAAGCAAACAATCAATAACTGCAAATCCAACTTATACATTTTTGAGTGAGAAGTTCTCACCTTTATTTCCGTTTGCAATCCACTTCCAATTCAACTTGTTTTCTTCACTATTTTTGAACCTTGTATAAATATTATACACATTCATTAATATTCGAACAGATCGAATAATAAATTTTCATTTGATAATTTCGATTCATCGGTGATTTCATTTTAATAGTTAAATTAACTGATAGTTTTATTTAAACCAGTTTCTTCTTTAATAAATTTATTTTAACTAATTATTTTACTTTAAATTAGTATCTTTAAATCAATTTCTTTTAATAAATTTGTTTAACTAAAAATTTAAATTTTAAACTAAATTCCCTTTAAAACTACTTTATTTTTAACCACTAAAAATTAAATAAGTTAATTTAAACCAATTTGTAAATCCTCACCGACTTATTTAAATTTACTTCTCAAATCTGTAAACTTATTTCACACTTTAAAAATAAATCTGTGTTCATTTTTAAAACAAATTTTCCTTCTTTTTTTTAATTTTAAACTGATTACTCTTAACAAATTTATCTAATTAAAATTAAATTTCAACTAATAAATTCATTTTCACTGCATATATATATAAAAAAAATTATTAAAACAATTGTAAACTAAGAATACCTTACTGTTAATTGAAGAACCCAGCTGTTTCCCCAATTCCACTTAAACGCGACCCACTGCCATCGCGACACCCAAAATCATCACCGAACAACCATCTCCAATTCGAGCCCCAAGCCCTAGCCACCATCGTAGGCCACTCCTCGTAACTGCTGTGATGCCGCCGTCGTACCGCATTTTCGCCTCCATCTACCTCGGCCTACGCGCGCGCGTGCTCACTCCTCGATGATTCTTGCGACCCCTAATCGAATCGAACACGATTCGATTTAATGCGCTAGCACGAGCCTCCTCTATGTCAATCGCCATCATGAATTCGACTTGCTTCAATTTCTTTTTTTTCATTTTTTTTCACTTCGGCCGTTTGATTTTTTTTGTTGACAATTGAGTTGAGGGAGGATTTAAGGGAATCGAGCAGAGGGTATAGGTGAGGGAAGAAACGAAATTTTTTTTGGTCTGCCATTATTCTTTCAAAGCAAGAGATTTTATTTTCTTCGTTTGATTTGAACGATAAGGGAGAAGTCATTTAAAAATAAGCTGAGGCATGGGTTACATGATCTTGTTCGTGATACTAGGCGCGATTTTAGGCGTAACTTTAGGACGAACGAGGTGTGTTGTTGACCAATTTAAATCTTAAATTTAAATTGAATCTCGATAAAAATTCAATGCGTTTACACGTCGTGTGCTCACATAACATCTCCGAAAAATACGAAATTTGAAATCCGGTAACAATTCAATATTACGGACCCAATGGAACTGGTTTCGTCGAATTCCGAGATCGTGCCTCGGACTGCTATTTTTGAATATCGATTCAAACGATATATTTTCAAAACTGATCAATTTACTTCCAAATTAAATTCTGAAGCTTCTATTATCTTCAGTATTATCAATATGAATTTTACAAGCCTCTGAAATATTTTTAATCGGCTTAAAATTGAAGATTCAAATTTTTATTCAACTTTCAATAGATTAAACTCTATAATTTAATCGCCAAATTCATTCTGAAAATTTGAAATTCAAGTCAAACCATCATTAAAATATTTAAAATAAATTAAATATTTTCAAATTA
Organism: Allium cepa; assembly: GCA_030765085.1. Taxonomy (NCBI): domain Eukaryota; kingdom Viridiplantae; phylum Streptophyta; class Magnoliopsida; order Asparagales; family Amaryllidaceae; genus Allium; species Allium cepa. The sequence continues at coordinate 468,372,193 of CM060935.1, forward strand.
AATTGTTCAAAATTCTGGGTCGTTACAAAATCACTTGTCTCTTGGTTTAGTAAGAAACAAAATTGTGTTTCACTATCAACATGTGAAGCTGAATATATATCAGCGGCTCTCGCTTGTACTCAAGTAATATACATGCAACAAACACTTAAAGATTTTGATATTCATTTATCAAATTCTATTATATACTGTGATAACACAAGTGCTATAAATCTTTCTAAGAATCCAGTGAATCACTCCAGAGCCAAACACATTGATATCCGTCATCATTTCCTTAGAGACAATATCGAAAAAGGAAATATATGTCTCGAACATGTCCAAACTGATAGTCAACTAGCGGACATTTTTACTAAGCCTCTACTTGAGTCTAGTTTCATTAAATTTCGTAGAGAACTTGGTTTAATTTCTAGAAAAGAACTTGATAAGTAATCACTAATGTTATATTCTTAAGTTCTTTTCGGATTTTTTTTGCTATATTAGGAAATTGAATATGAGCTTCTAATTTTTTCTACGGCCAAGTTTGCATGACAATTCTCATCCACAAGGTTTTATATATATATATATATATATATATATATATATATAGGAATTTTCCTATATAAGCTTGACAAAAAAAATATTGTTTTTATCACTTCCTATCTAAGCCTAAAAGTTTATACATATAGTTCATTATGGCACATATTTGTGATGAGTGTGCTCAAAAGTCCCATATTTCGGTCACAATTTCTGAGCCAGAAGAATATTACTCTCCTGAAACTCCAATACACAAATCAAAGTGTCATCACCAATGCTTTCATACTCCTGGCAATACGCCAACTTCAAAACGAGCAAAGAAGGTGTTGTTTTGTTCACCCCGTACCAGAGAGAAGATCGATGAGATTCATCATTATCAAAAACATCAAATCGATCTTCAAAGACAGCTGCATTATGAGCAACAACTAACTTCGGAACGACTATCTCTTCTAGAAAGAATGGCATCATTCTTTTGTGGTTTAAACAAACACGGCGTATACGAGCCAATGCCTCATGCACCTTCATCCTCTAGAAGCCCGAATTCATTGGATGAAAACTATGCTCAGAATGAAGGAGCGAAAGAAAAATGGTCGCCATGGAAACCACGCATTACCGATGTCAGAGAAGAGACTTCCAACCATAGTTCCTCTACCTCTCATTAAATTTGTTTCAATATTATGATTGTATTCTCGTATTTGCTTTTATGAACTGATATATATGTGTATATATATATCATGTTTTGAATATGCTTAATATTATATGGACCGTTAACTTTCAGAAATTCAAGCAAGAAGAAACAAAACCACTTACAGTCAAACCAGTCGACCGCTTTTGCTTCTGTATGAAAACGGTCGACCGATGATTTTGGGGCGGTCGACCGGTTTCGTGCTGTTCTGTTTTTTAAAAAGGCACATACGGTTATTTATTCACTCCATCTCTTCATTAAACTCTCATAACTCCATCTCTTCATTTTTTTTAACAAACTCTCATAACCCAAGAACTAAAATCTTCTACCAATCTCACCCAAATAGCTCCTCCACAAAAGAAATTAAAGCAAGCTTCTACCTCCGAAACTCAACCAATCGATCTCTCTGTCAGGAAGTGGCTTGTGGATCCCATTGTAGTCAAAAGGTGGAATGAGATGAAAGATTTTACAATCCATCCTGGTTCTTTGTTAATTTCTCTGATTTCTCTAGTTACCGTATTCTTGGCTTAGCAAAGGATGCCGACATAGAAAACCTAATTGATTTTGATCAAAACAATGTGGAAATTAACTATGTAATGACCAAGTTATTCTATGCTAACCTAAATTTAGAGAAAAACAAGCCAGAGAATCCTGATTATTTTCTTTGGTCCGTTGTTTATAGCAAAGAAGTGTTTATCTCATGTGATAGGATGGCAACCGTTCTTGGTTCTTCGTTTATCGGTGAAAAATTCTCAAGTAATTTTTGCAATGTTCATGTCCGTAATCAAATTAGCCATCAATTTATTGAAGATGACAAGGATAGCACTAAGTCTATTGGTTTACGGCCTTCTGCAAGAATTCTTCATCATACTATTATGCACTCTCTTTTACCGAGAATAGGAAATTTTAATGCCGTCTATAAAGAAAATTTCAAGGCATTATACTCAATCTATGGGGGTATTCGTATAAATTGGATTGGTATGATCTTTGATGAGATCTTGAAAGTAAACGATTGCTCTAAGCCACACTTGTTTTATAACGAGTATATTATGCGTCTCTTGCTTGATTGTGGCATTGAACCTCCTAAGTCTTCAATTTCCAAACCAAAAGTCATCAACAAAACATCGATTGCAAGAATGAAGCTTCCCGCTCCATACTTTAATATTATGCCTTTTGAACAATGGAAAGAACAAGGACATAAAGAAGCTTCATCACGATCATCTCGCCCTAAACCCGAGGAAGTTAAACTTTTACGACCATCTTCCTCAACAAAAGAATCACTTGACACTATTGCTCGAAATCAATTCCTTCTTGAAGCTCGACTTACGCGCATGAATACAAAAATGGATAAACACTTTAATAAACTTAAGTCTTTCTTCGTTTCTATATGGGAAGCAATATCATGTGGGGGATCATCTTCATCAATGCAAGCTCCAGACCTTGGCAAGCGCCCAGCTCCTCCTACTTTTGCTTGGACATCTTCGGAGGAGGGTAGAAGCTCGGGAACTAGTCGTGAACATGGACACGGAAAATCTCAGCTTGTTGAAGAAGAAGAAGAAGAGGGAGAGACGGAGTCAGATTAAGTATCTTTTAGTTTATTTTGCGTTCTTATGACTTTAGTATTTGCTTTAAAGACTTTATCTGGCACTTGTACTAAATAGTGTCGTGTTTTAATTCGTACTAGACTTGTGTGTATTATCATCTTGTGTGAATGTTACTCTTGATCTATGGTAGTAGTTTTATGTTGCTTATAATCTCATTTACAAAGAGGGAGAAAATTGTTTCTTTCATAGTTTTATGTTGCTTATAATCTCATTTAACAACTCCTTTTCGTCGATGACAAAGGGGGAGAAAATTGTGCTAACAGTATATATGCAGGACACAATCTCAGGGGGATATCATATACAGGGGGAGATTCATAACTATGTTGTCATCAATAAAAAAGGGGAAGAATGTTGAGTCAAGATTTTTATAGAGTTTTGATTTCTGACAAAGGGATAAGCCGTGATCGACAAGACAAAGGGATATCGACCAAAAGAAGTTATTCATTAAAGAGTCATAAAGAGCTCTATATAGAGGTTGATTATTTGGTATGTTAGTAATGTTATTTATGTTAAAATCTATCCTCAAATAATCTTAAACTTTTAATCTTTGAATATATATATATATATATATATATATATATATATATATATATATATGAGTGCACATTAATTGTGCAATCTGGGCTAAACCGGTCGACCGGTCAAAACATGGCAGTCGATCGTTTCTGCCCAGAATGCACAGTTAACGTGCACAAGTGTACATAACGTATATATATATATATATTCAAATTCTTTTCTACTGGTCCTTTTTGACCTGTCGACCGTTTTCAAACAGAAAGCAACCTTTCGTATAGACACTTCCTTTTCTTCAACGGTTGCTTCTCTTTCTCTTCACTAATGATCATGACCTTTGTTTGTGCCTTTTTACAAAGGGTTACAACTGTTTATTTCTTATATAAACATCATGCAATCATTATTCCAATTAACCAATTTCTATTATTCTAATCTCTATTCTATTGATCTCAATCTTATACTTTTAAGCACTCAAATTGCTCATATTCTATCATATATCGTTTTTGAATCCTGAAATTTATTTAACATTCTTTTGATTCAATACGATATCCACTTCCAATTCTTCATATATACAAATATTCTATTTGAGGATAAGATTATAGGAAGGTTGTACTACAAGTGACAAAATAGTGTTGGCAAGAACACATACCGTCAACAAACAATTATTTTCATCTTTGTTGAAGTCCTCGGTGTTGTAAGAGGCAAGTGTTGAAGTCCTCGGTGTTGTAAGAGGCAAGTGTTGAAGTCCTCGGTGTTGTAAGAGGCAAGTGTTGAAGTCCTCAGTGTATTAGAGGCGTGAAATCCCGTTCGTCTGCTCGGGTGTTGTAAACCTGTTCCTCTGGGTGAAGTGAGGCAATTGGTAGTGAAAATCCAAATAGAAGTCTGGGACTGGACATAGGACGGTGCTCCGAACCAGTATAAAAATCTCTGGTGTGCTTTTTCTATTTTACTGAATTTTCTATTATCTGTGATTAGTCATATTTTTGTGTGTTATTCATCATGTCACACGATCCGTGTGTACTATATTAGCACGTACACATTTTCAAGAACGTAGTCCCTTCACCTGGTCATTTGTATGGAAATCCAAACTCCACTACATACCTGCCATTTTATTTGTAGAGCCTAGTATGCTAGAATTTAATAATGGTAACAATTTCGACTATTTTGAATATTATTTGTGTATTAGACACTAGTATAATATCAAAGGATTTGATACGAAATGTTTTAGTTATCGTAAGGTAAAAACATATCCATGTTTATGTGTGGACTTATCTTACGAGATACTTTTGTTTTGATAAAGGAAAAGTTTGGTAATCTAATCAATTCAGTTGAGTGTGTTTCTCACGCTGGTTTACCTGGCTGATCCGGAGGTTCTCCCCTTTCAATGCTCGGATCAGACCGAGTATATATACACGTTTAGATTGGTGCTTTTGGAGCTTCAGCAGGAGAGCTGGAGATCTTCATTTTCGTATACACATATCTGTTTTGCTTGATTATCCGCTGCATTGTTGTTTAGTTGTTGTATATTATCAACAATTGTGAGGATAGATTATTATAATTGTCCAGGCTGATAACTATTGATTGATCGATGAACTCTGATTGTTGTATGTATATATAGTTTCTATTTTGTAAAGATCATTGATATGCTATTATATGTTTTCCGCTGCAATGTGAGATTCTATATCGTTCTGTTTGGTTCTATCTTCTCTCTTCCTTCTCTTTTCTTCTTCTCTATTCTTTTCTTTCTCTTGACTTTCTGCCAGTCGGTGCTTTTTGGGTCAGACATGTGTAGATTATTGTCGATTTAAAGGGTATGGATTTACGGGTCGTCACATTCCATATGCTTAGATTGTCATAACCCACTTATCGAAATTAACCCACTTGTATTCATAACGTTTTCGAAGTGCGGTATCAGTGATAAGTACAAGTCGACTTACTTCCAATAAAACCTTTCAATGTTTTATTGGAAGTACTTTAATTCATTTGGCTACTTAATAGCATGGACAAAAGATCCTCAGTTTCTAAACCAATTAACATAAAACAAGTAGGTTGATTAAAATAAATAACTGATAGATTTTAGAAAGGAACTTTAAAACAAATAAGCTTTAATTAAATCATAAGTTTAAAACTCAACTAAACTTTAATTAATCTTAATTAAATAAAAATCATACTTTAAATCTTAATTAATTAAAAATTTATAATTAAACTTTAATTAAATAACATTCACCTAAGAATTAAACCAAAATTAAGAGGATAATTAACCTTTAACTAGATAATAATTAATTAAATAACTAATTCTAAATAAAAAATCAATTGAAGTAAAAAACATGATTAGATAAAATTAATTTCCTTTTTTCCTTAACTAATAATTATTTAAAACTTCCTTAATTAAAAATAATTACTTGGTTAATAATTTCTTAAACTCTAATTACCACCCTAATTACTTAATTAATTAATTAATAATTACTCTAATTAGTAAATTAAATAATTAAATTATAAAATAAATAAAAATTAAACTTTTGACTTAGTTAATTTATTTGAAATGAGTTTGCAAAAGCAATCCTAAAAAATTATTTAGAGCTTGAAAATCGTGAAATTTTCCGAACTACATCCATAGCGACTATCGCTATGAGCGCAGTTTGCCAGAATTGGTTTCTAGGTGAAAACCTCACTTTAGCTCTAGCTACTTCATGTATGAAACATAAAGGGAAGAGTTTTGACAAGTTAAACAAAAGGTGAAAATTTTGGAAAACATTTACAAATCCAAAACTAGGAAACAAACTTTTGTTTCAAATTGGATCTCAAGTCTTTGCTACTTTTCGAAGTGCTAAATTTACAACATTGTTCATCAAATATACTTGGTTTGTTTCACAAATGCGCTACCATCATATCATAATCTACCATTCACATATCCATATCCAAACATATCGTTTAACAACTAAATCACAAATACAAACTCAACCACAAACTTATAATCATATACCATTAAAACAACATGATATCTCAACACAAAAACCACCATATTTTCACAACATATAGTTCATCAAAATCAAGTTATTTTTTTTTCAAAAACAAGAGTTTTACTCACCAAAACTTTACTAATTCAAGGTGAACTGTTATTAAACTTTGAAACAATCTAGGATGTTGCAAAATTTGAAACTTTGGATGCTTAAACACACTAAACGAGCTTGGCCATGTACGCTTTGGGCTCGACCATATGGACTAGGGGGTTTTGGGTGCTTGTATTTTGAAAGAGGAGGTGTAGAAAGGCTTGTAGAAGCATTGTAGTGATTAAAGAAGGGATTTTTAGCAAAAGAAGTGATTTTTCTTATTTTTAGAATTTATGAAGTGAAGCAATGGATATTTTTTATTCAAGCTCTTAGAAATTTTGAAATGAAGTGGAGGATTATACAAATGAGAACGTTAAAGTTAAGGGGTTTATATAGGCTTAGAAAAATAATTAGAAATGTATAAGTTCTTATATTTAAATATATTTGTATGCATGCACCTCTACTCCTTACCACTCATCATTTTCGTCCTCACCTTGTGCCGCCCTCCATCTTACACTATCTATGCCATATCTCATGTACTTTGCGTTGAAAATGTTAGTTTTATACATATATATACATATGCTTTTCTTTATAAATTACTTTCTCTTATTCTTATATATATACAGTTTTACAGAGAAGTATATACATGCTTATACACAGATTCATTATGTTTAAGATAGTTTGTAATGTGTATATAAGTGTTTAAAATAGTGCTATGACATTCAAAATAACTTCAAACCAAGAAAAATAAACATTTCGAAAATAATTTCTGACCACAATTTATATTTCTTTATGAACTATATATATATATATATATATATATATATATATATATATATTGGTAAACAAATTTTGAAAACTATTTTATCATCATCGGTTATTATTTAAAATTGTTTTATTTGTTAATGAAAATTCATTTATTAATTATTTAAAAATATAATTAAGTATCCGTTTAAATAGCGATCAAAATTTAGGTCGTACACTCCCCCCTTCAAAGAATTTTGTCCTAAAATTAGAAAACAGGGAGATAATTCAAACTATGCAAAAAGCTACATATTTATATCATAAACATATACAAAGACTTGCACTAAGCATTCATAGGAAACAAACATACATTATACATACAACCTAAGACTAGCTATCCTAGCGTCAACTTGAGTAGGCTTCTTTCATACAATCCACAGTCTCCTAAGTGTGGTTTCTTAGATCCTCACTCCACTGAATCTTAACTAGTTGCACCATCTTGTTAAGCAACCCTTTTCATCCTGATCCACAACATAAATTGGATGTCTAACCACTGTCATATCCGATTCTATCTCCAATTCCTGTTGAATCGATGCCTTCACAATAAAAAATGAGTCATAAACATATCTTCTCAAATGAGACACGTGGAATACATTATGAACACCCGTCATCCTCTCTGGCAACTTGACTCTACAAGCAAGTGATTCGACCGTCTCAAGAATACGGAAGGTTCCAACATACCTTGGAGTTACCTCTTATCAGCATAACACTTTTAGCGATCTTGAGCTTCCTTCATTCTTTTTTAATCACTGCAACTTGTTCGGTAGCTTCTCGGATCATGTCCGGCCCAAGTGTTAGTCTATCTCCCATCTCAACCCAACATGTGGATGACTTGCATAGTCTTCCCTATAGGGCTTCATAAAGTGCCATCCCGATGCTTGCTTGAAAGCTAGTGTTATAGGAGAAATCAACTAAATGTAGACGATCCTCTCATGATCCAACAAAATCCAGAATACATGCTCTCAAGAGATCCTCTAGAATCTGATTCACTCGCTCCATCTATCCTTCTGTTTAGAGGTGATATGTTGTTCTTAAGTTCATCCTTGCTCCTAGAGTTGTCCGTAATGCTTTTCAAAATTGACTAGTAAATATAAGTTTGTGATCATTTACAATACTTACGGGAACTCGGTACAACCTTACTATCTCTCCCATAAAAATTTCAACTAAAGAAGCAGTGGTCCTTATTGGTTTCATAGGAAAAAAAATGTGCGCTCTTCGTAAGCCGATCCATGATAACCCATACTCCTTTATTTCCTTTTTTGGTTTTGGGTAAACCATCGATAAAATATGTTGATATCATTTCCCATTTCCAATTAGGTGTTTCCACGGGTTGTAATAATCCGGCAGTCTTTTGAGAGATATCTCTCTTCATTACCTTCCACCAAACATTCGCTTCATGTCCCTGTGCATCTTTAAGACACCTAGATGGATACTCATATTAGAACGATGGCATTCTGGAAAAAAATCCCGCCTAAGACCATTGACATACGTTACGTAGATCCATCCATTCATCCTCAAAATTCCTTGGTTATTAATCTTAAAAGTTGTACAATGACCCTTCTCAATCTTCCTGATGATTGCCACTAAGCATCTATCCACTCTTTGCTTGCTCGCTATTCTCTCTAGGAAAGTCGGGGTAATGTCCAAAAGATTCAAAACAACATTCTTGCTTAATGCATCCGCCACCACATTAGCCTTTCCTGGCGTATGAAGAATATCCAAGTCATAAGCGCTAGGAAATCCAACCATCTCTGTTGCCTCAGGTTTAGATCCTTTTGAGTAAAAAGATACTTTAGGAATTTATGATCTGCGAAGAGCTTGAATTTTTTGCCTTATTAAAGAAAGAAATTTACTCCTAGAATCTCTAAAGATTAGAAAGAAACTAAGGGGAATAGAAAGATCCTTGCCCAGCAAGTAGTGTCTCCACATTTTCAACGCAAAGACAACAACCGGCAACTTCAGGTCATGCGTAGCATAGTTCTTCTCGTGAGGCTTCAACTATCTTCTCGCATGCGCAATGACCTTACCATGATGCATCAAAACAGTGCCTATTCCCACTCCACAATCTGTGTAAACCTCGAATCCACTATTCCATCTAGAACAACCAAAACAGGTGCACTAGTCAATCTCTTCTTCAATTCCAAAAATGCTTCTTCACACTCTAGAGTCCGTACAAACTTCTCCCCTTTCTTAGTCGACATAGTCAAATGGGAGGAAATCTTAGAATAATCTTGAATAAACCTCCTATAGTATCCAACCAAACCTAAGAAACTATGTACCTCGATAGCATTCCGCGATCGTTTCTATTCCTATATAGTTTCCACCTTCACTGGATCAACTGAAATACATTCTCCTATCACAATTGTCCTAAGAATTTTACTTTTGAATTCCAAAAATAGCATTTAGTAAATTTTGCCTTAAGGACATGTCTCCTTAATGTTTCCAACACCACTTCCAAACATTGTTAATGCTCCTTCTCATATTTGGAGGAGATAAGGGTGTCATCGATGAAAACTAACACAAACATATTAAGACCATCTAGGAAAACATGGTTTATGAGGTCTACAAAATATGCAGCGCATTGGTTAGCCCGAAAGGCATAACCAACCATTCAAATTAATAGTTAAGGCCCTTAAACATAGTTAAGGGCATATTATCTTCAGCAACCCTCAATTGATGAAATCCAGTAGCTAGATCCATCTGAGAAAATACCGTAGCTCTATGAAGTTAGTCAAGAAGATCATCGTTGCGGGTAAGGGATACTTGTTCCTAATGGTCAGCTTATTCAACTCCCTATAATCCATGCACAATCTTAAAGATCCACCAGACTTAGCCACAAACATCACAGCTGAACCCCAAATCAAATGATTGGGTCTAATCAACCCTCTTCTTAACAATTCATTTGTTTGCTTTTGTAAATCGTTCCACTCTTTCGGAGCCATCCTTCTCTTGGGTTGAACTATAGCCTTGCACTAGGGACCAAATCAATGTAGAACTCTATCTCTCGATGCGGGGGTAAACTATTGACTTCTTCAAACACATCTGGAAAATCCTTAACAAATTCTACATAACTTAACTCATTCTAGGATGATTCCACAACATACAATAAACTACACAAATTAATGCTAGGATTCTTGCAAGATACTTTAGCAATTCTTCCCAACTTAGTTACTAATGATACAGCCCTTTCAGCACAATCTAAAATAGCTCCATCTTTGATAACTAGTCAATACCCAAAATAATATCAAATCCTTAAAGTCTAAGACATACAGATCGCAAGAAAAGTGATGAGAAAGGTAGGAAATTGGCACATTCTTACAAATCATATGCAAATGGATTACACGGACTACAGGGTTAGACACACACATAGGTTTCTCTACAATACTCGAAATAAGACGAAATTTATCTACTGATTCTAAAGAGATAAACTATAAGAGGCACCAATATCAACCAATACTCAGACAAAAATACAACTAATTAGTAAACCTTTAAGAACGCCTTTCCTCATCACATCCATCGAAATAGATGGTTCATTCTTAATAAAGTACACCTTAGCTGGCTATGCCTTCTTCGTGTCTGGGCAGTCTTTAATCATATGGCCCGATTGATGACAATTAAAACAAAGCGACTTCAGGACCATTGGAGAGATGGGTCCACTTTGCTGCTTAGGAGCTTCACGGTTTGAAAAAGACCTTGAAATATTCACTTTCTACATGCAAAGTGTAAAGTCCCGTTTTCCATACTCTTTGAATTGATAATAAACCGCACATATCCAACTCAAATTGCACGAAAAGACGGATATTTAAGGGTAATAAAGAAAAGTAGATGGAACATAATCTCACTCGAATGGAATAACATATAATATTGAACAAATATTTTTACAGTGGAAAACTTTTAAATACATATATCAGAGTCTAACCTAAAATCAGCTTGGACAGTTATAAAACCTGCCCTTACAAATGCTGACAAACATCAAACAAAATACACTAAGTACAGCGGATAATAGAATATGATCATACGTCGATGAATATCTCCATCTCTCCTCTGGAAACTCCAACCGTCTTCGACTATCCTGAAACTACTCGGATCTGATCCAAGTATCGAAAATACCTGGATCAGGCTTGATAAACCAGCGTGAGAAAAACTCATTAATTAATGACAGTGTCATATATCAGCTTTTGAATAAAATCCTTTGAAAACAAAGAGTATCTCATAAGACCACGCCCACACATAAACACGGACGGGTTTATACCTTATGATAACTAAATCACTTTTATATCAAAACGTTTGATATTATTTCTAATGACATTTTTTGAAAACATTTGCAAATAAACTTATTAATCTTAGCCGAAATTGTTACATTGATTAAATTCCAGCATAATAGGTTTACAATCAAGTCCGTAGGTTCTTATTGGAGAATGGACTTCCATACAAATGACCAGGCCTAGGATCTACCTTCCGAAGGGGTACACCTCTAGATGGATGTGCCGAGGACCATCACAAAGGATCCTCTACCAACACAAGACCGGCCCACCTCTATAACTAGACGGTACCGAATATGACATCCTCCGGTCGTTACTGACCTTTATCGAGGGCCCTCTACCATAAAAACCACAATAATCAGATACACGACGTCATAGCGTGCAAAGATATATCTAGAAGAGGATGACCATATCCTAATTGGGAATGACCCACTTAGCCTTATTGCATCTAATCATGTTTCGGTCATTTCCAGTTTGATGAGGCTTGAGGCTATGATTACCATTTTACAAAGCACATATCACATCTTTGAATGCCACATTGCCATTTCCGTTGACTACTAATTACCTTCCACGAAAATACAACCCTTGAGCTTGTATGCCTCAAGGAGGGTGTTAAGCTAAGAGAAGCCGCCTTCTCCGCCACCACTGATGTACGTTTGTAAAAACCAATGTACGTAATCGTTAGAAATGCAATGTCAGACAAACATCCATACAAGTTGTCCATGAACAGGACAAACCAAAGGCACTTTCCTCGGCCGTTATTAGGCGAGAAGCCCTTGCAATCCAAAAAATCTCCATCACGACGAGACCACTGCTATATATAACTCTACAATGGGTGCGACTCCGAGAAAATCAACAAGCAGTCCTCACGCTATAATGATCCACGGTCTTCGGTAATTATTGTCTTCAACATGTCTTCACATTCGAACGTATACATTGGTTCGAAGTGGTTTTCGGATAGGATTTACCCAAATCCAACTCCGATTCCTTCGAAATCCAATTACCGATAAAAAGTGAATATGAGTATATAGGATTTATTAAGTCTCTTTCCACTTAATTCTTTTCGGATGATTTCGAATTCTCTTTCTTTTGACTTAGAGTAATTTCTAAGAAATTCATTCTTTTGCTTTGGAAAATATCTCAAATTTCCTTACTCAATTCTTGATCAAATTCTTTGACTTTTAGGCGGGTCAAAAACAATGTTATTTAAGACATCGTTTACGATAAACCCTAAATCAATCTTAACAAACATTTTGAAGTAAATAGGATCATAGAAATCATTCATTTTTGGAGATTGCTTAACTTATGGATAATACCAATCTTCTTTTATTTTGGAAGAATTAACAGAATCTTTTTATTTAAGAGCTTCCGGGCTTTCCTTTCAATCTGTTCCACCCCTCGCCTAAGAAAAGAAAACATAGGCCAGGTAAGTTCAGGGCACTGGTTGCTCCATCCCTAACCTTAGTTAAACACCTCGTTTTATCTTCGCAGATCTCACAGGCAGGACAAATATACTAGTCGTTTCCGCATACTCGGTTTTTTCAACTTTATTTTGGAATCGCTTATGAATATTCCAAATTATCTTTCAAAACGCTTAATTATCCTTTTTTAAAATATTCAAAATTGATTCTGGGAAACATCATTACATTTAAACTCATATTCCAAAAGTTATACAATTCACAGCTTAAAAGTGCCGCGGAAAGTGCCGTATAAGCATATTTGATTAAAACAACTTTTAAACATACGATAATTCATATTTTCCAATCCAAATCTCTTTTAAATCATTTAAATATATTTATCCATTTTATTTCATATTTTTCCATAATTAAAAATGTTCATTTAAACAGATTTCCTGTTACGATCACTTAACTGCACGAGCACGATTTTTCTGGAAAATTGATTTGGACTTATTTCAAAATCTACTTATCGAAACTTTGATTTTCTTTCTTCGTTTAGAAGGTATGGATATAATAGTCTGGAATTTTCTTATCTTAAAGAATTCCGAGCCATATTTCACTCTATACATTCATCTGAACTTTTCGGCGCGAAATCACGAACTACCGTTACGTGACGCACCTAATTTTAACTTATTTTTCAATATTTGAAATAATCTACTCAAATTGGATTTCAACACTTATAAAATCATTATAAATCATTTTAAATCAATATTTTCACTTTTTAAAGCATTTAAAGTATATTTTCACTAATACCATATTGTAATGTTATTTAATTCGTATTATTTTAATATTAAATTTTAAATTCCAATTTCAACTCAATTTCAATTCTAATCTCAAATTAAACTCATTTAAAACTTAGATTTCAAATCCAATTTCAATTTAAACTTCCATTCAATCTCAAACTAAACTTTACTTTTTCAAAATTGATTTCGATTTCAATTTCACTATTCGTCTTAATTTCAATTTCTAATTAACCATCCGTTTCACTTTAAATTTCAAATTCTCTTTCATTTTAACTTTAATTTCACTTCTAAATGAAAAGAGACTTATTTTTCAAAAATATCTCATATCACTAAAATATGGTTTATGAACAAAGGGATTACTTAATCAAAATGAACATATCCAATATTCATATTTATCACTAACATAACATTTCTTCAACCAATCACATACATATGATTTCAAATCCAACATTCACTATATATATCATAACGGGATATATTATCACAATTCACTTAATTTACTAACTTTCAAATTATCCATATTAACAATCAATTTGGTATAAACATTCATATGTCATATGGGTGTAAATGTGATTGTTTTAACATAACTAAAATATACATTCAAAAGCAATGAGAATTTCTCGCCTTTAACCAAAACGTTTAACTTTCTACCAACATTCATTTAATTCAACGCTTCACTAAACCTTTCTAAACCTTATCATAACCATGCTTCCAAGTGCTCGACCATCTCCATCTCTACTTGCTTTGCTCACGTCCTCCCCTTATCAACTTCCAAACTCACGGCCTAAGGCCCTTTTTAAGAAGAGAAGAAGAAGAAGTGAATTAAGAAGTGGTTAGGGAGTAACAAGTGGATTCGTGCTTAAGCACTCCACTATTTTTTAACCCTCCTACCTCTCTTAAAGAGGAGAAGCCATTAATGAGAAAAAGAAAGCTCAAAAATGAAGAAGAAGAAGAAGAATGAGAGGTGTGAAGAAAATGAGTGAAAGTGTAGTGGTATTTATAGCAAAAATTTTCTATGTAAATTACATTTTTAACCTTAGCCAAAATGACTAAAATACCCTTCTACTTTTTGAATTTTCAACTTACTTTCTTCATTTCCAAGATGAGATAGGATGTTCATTAATGAGAAAAGATGGTTTAGTAATGATGTTGTTTTTATGTCAAATCATGTCTTTTCACTCTTTATACATTTATTTAAACTTTTCAGAAGTAAACTCCTTTTGTCTTTTAGTGCTAAATGTAAAGTGTTTAAATAGTTTGTAAACTTGTATTTATAAGTTAGAAAATGTATCAAGTTGCAACAACTTGTCAACAACTTGTTTTGGTTGAAAACAGTGTTTTTTGTCGACAAATTTTACAGTCAAAATTTGTCGTTTTTATTAAGCTATATATTAGGATAAACCAAACTTTAAAATGAACTTTTTACTTCTTTAAATAAATAAAAACATGTGTCTTTATATTTTAAAATCATATTTAATTAATATCAAAATCTCTAATTTTATAGCGTATGTGAAACTGACAAGATGCGACAAATTTTGTTATTTTTGTAAAACGATTATTAACATACTTTTAAATATATAAATTTACTTTTATTATCTTTATTAAATGTTTTAAATAAGATTTACCTTTTTAAATAAATATATAAATTCATTTATTTAAGTCTTTATTTTTTTTAACAAAACTTAACTTTTGTCGATATGTTCTAAAATCCAAATTTATACTTTTTAATTTATTAACTATAAGAATAGATAATTATTTATTACATATAACATATTTATTTAAGATTTAAACTCCTTTTTAAATTTAAAATGAACGAAATCTCTTATTTTCGAAGTAGTGAAATTACGGGTCGTTACATTCTCCCCTACTTAAAAGCATTTCGTCCTCAAAATGAAATCAAAGACAAAGGAATCTATCCCATACTCATCTCCTCAAATAATTTGACTTATTTCTACTGATGAAAGAAAAGAAGAAGGTCGATATCATAACAACACTAAAAAAGATGATACCAAACATACATATAGAGATTCCCCACACTAACCTGAGTACTTATCTCGTACTTAGGGTTATATGTACATACATCAACTCAAACTTCTATCCTACCCATCCTACTGCATACTGTACACTTAAGATAATATATACAACAACCAAACATGACTATGCATCCAAAACAACCACACTGATACTATATCAGGATAAATGAATACCACCACATAACTCATTGTCTGACCTGAGCATGTACTTTACCTGACGTCTATATATACATACCACAACATCAGTCCAACCACTATATCTTAGTGCCTACTATTTGAGATAACTATCCAACTACTAAGTAGACAGATCCAACACATTATACTTTATGTGATATTTGATTTGATCTATTATTCGAATCCACAACTTTTCTTTTGAATTAGTATCGATCCCTCGATTTTCTAGTGCGTACTTTGATCAGACTTCTTGATCAAAAACCCTTGCTTTCCTTGCATAACTCTCAACTATGATAGAAAACTCGTGTACATAATCATAAACTCCCATCAATGCTTGCCGTCAAGAATCGAGTGATAAATGCTTTTTCGGACTGGTGTAAACACCTCAAAGTTCTGTACTCAAAATTTAGGTCAAAATTTATGTGCCAAAATGATCTACGTTTAACTTATGTACTTATTCACATTCATCTTTACTAATACATTTCTTCAAAATTTCTATTAATCCAAGTTTATTTCACAACCATTCACTTTTTACTAGATCCATTATTACTTAAGCATACACATATGACTTAAACTTATATAATATACCTTTGCTTCCTAAGAGTATATATACATATCCCCAAACTTCAAATTGTAATTACTTCAACTAAGGTGTTTAGCTAATATGGAACTCTATTATTATCTCAAATTAATAAGTTATAAAACTCAACCCTTAGTTTTCTTTATCTAAGGTTTTCATTTAGCTAACATTATTTATCCAATCCATATATTAATAAGACATCTTTACTAAGTGTACACCTTTTTCTCACCGATTCTATGATTAACTATTTAACTTAGTTAACTATCCATTTTCTAAATCAAATTTCCTAATCTTCAATCCATCAAATACCTTATAGTCAAATTTGTGTAACTTAATTGTCATGGTATTTGTTATTAACCTTTTTCGTCCAACAATCACCCTACTAACCATATTATTCAAAAATATCCACTTCTATTCTTACTTCATTTTGAATTACAAATGTTATCCTAAATGTATCACTAATTCAAATTTTTATATTAGGATGATATTTCTTATACCTCTTATTTCTAAATTTCACTTTGGTTTTAACCTAGTCAGAGTTCTAAATTTCAAATTAACTTAACTCCTTTATAAGTTATAGAACTTACCCTTTCATATTATATTTACCCAAAATTTCAATTTTGGCTTATCTTTTTTTATTTTATTGATAACAATTTTTTTCTATGTGTACATTTTCTCTTTACTTTCTCTAGTTACAACTTGTAGCTTCAATATTATCATCAAATATCTTACAGTCAAATTGTGAATTTTACTTTACAAGATATTTGTACTTAGCTTTTAAATCCATCCATTATGATAATCACTTAAACATTATTATTTCTTAATAACCAAAGGTCTAGGGGTATATGATCAAAATTCTAAATTCTAGCTTTTAGTTAATTGATTCTATATGGAATATCTTATAGTCAAATTGTGCAATTCTAATCACAAGATATTCATATTTAGTTTTGCTAAGAAAAATTACAATTGATCCTTAATTTCTAACCCAAAAATAATGATATCTCCTTTAATATTTATAATATAAACCCAAGGTAAAATTATTTCATTTACCAATTTCTTTTTAAAAACAAAACCATTTTTATAAAATTTACAAATACGCTCTCGTATATATTACTCTCATAACTCATTCTAGGGTGTTACTAACCCTATTTCTAATGAGTTACTCATCCTAGGATATTACTAATCCTATCTCTGATGAGACTTTACCCATAATAGAGCCAAGGTTCTCGCTTAACCTTCAGCTCTGATACCAAATGTAAAATCCCGTTTTTCCATACTCTTTGAATTGACAATAAACCGCACATGTCCAACTCAAATTGCACGAGAAGACGGATCTTTAAGGGTAATAAAGAAAAGTGGACAGAACAGAATCTCACTCGAATGGAATAACATATCATATTGAACAAATATTTTTACAGTGGAAAACTTTTAAATACATATATCAGAGTCTAACCTAAATTCAGCTTGGACAGTTATAAAAACTACCCTTACAAATGCTGACAAACATCAAACAAAATACAATAAGTACAGCGGATAATAGAATATGTTCATACGTCGATGAATATCTCCAGCTCTCCTCGGGAAACTCCAACTGTCTTCGACTATCCTGAAACTACTCGGATCTGACCCGAGTATTGAAAATACCCGGATCACTTGATAAACCAGCGTGAGAAAAACTCAATAATTAATGACAGTGTCATATATCAGCCTTTGAATAAAATCCTCTGAAAACAAAGAGTATCTCATAAGACCACGCCCACACATAAACACAGATAGGTTTTTACCTTATGATAACTAAATCACTTTTATATCAAAACATTTGATATTATTTCTAATGACATTCTTTGAAAACATTTGCAAATAAACTTATTAATCCTAGGCGAAATTGTTACATTGATTAAATTCCAGAATAATAGGTTTACAATCAAGTCTGTAGGTTCTTATTGGAGAATGGATTTCCATACAAATGACCAGGCACAGGATCTACCTTCCGAAGGGGTACACCTCTAAATGGATGTCCCGAGGACCATCACAAAGGATCTTCTGGTAACACAAGACCGGCCCACCTCTATAACTAGATGGTATCGAATATGACATCCTCCGGTCGTTACCGACCTTTATCGAGGGCCCTCTAGCATACAAACCACAATAATCAAATACACGACGTCAAAGCGTGCAAAGATATATCTAGAAGAGGATGACCATATCCTAATTGGGAATGACCCACTTTGCCTTGCTGCATCTAATCCTGTTTCGGTCATTTCCGGTTTGATGAGGCTTGAGGCTATGATTACCTTTTTACAAAGCACATATCACAACTTTGAATGACACATTGCCATTTCCGTTGACAACTAATTGCCTTCCATAAAATTACAACCCTTGAGCTCGTACGTCTCAAGGAGGGTGTTAAGCTAAGAGAAGTTGCCTTCTCCGCCAGCACTGATGTACGTTTGTAAAAACCAATGTACGTAATCGTTAGAAATGCAATGTTAGACAAACGTCCATACAAGTTGTCTAGGAACAGGACAAACCAAAGGCACTTTCCTCGGCTGTTATTAGGCGAGAAGCCCTTGCAATCTGAAAAATCTCCATCATGAGGAGTCCATTGCTATATATAACTCTATAATGGGTGCGACCCCGAGCAAACCAATAAGCAGTCCTCATGCTATGAAGATCCACGGTCTTCAATAATCATCGTCTTCAACATGTCTTCATGTTCGAATGTATACATTGGTTCGAAGTGGTTTTCGGATAGGATTTACCCAAATCCGACTCCGGTTCCTTCGAAATCCTATTATCGATAAGAAGTGAATATGAGTATATAGGATTTATTAAGTCTCTTTTCACTTTAATTCTTTTCAGATGATTTTGAATTCTCTTTCTTTTGACTTAGAGTAATTTCTAAGAAATCCATTCTTTTGCTTTGGAAAATATCTTAAATTTCCTTACTCAATTCTTGATCAAATTCTTTAACTTTTAGGCGGGTCAAAAACAATGTTATTTAAGACATCGTTTACGATAAACCCTAAATCAATCATAACAAACATTTTGAAGTAAATAGGATCATAGAAATCATTCATTTTTGGAGAATTCTTAACTTTTAGATAATACCAATCTTCTTTTATTTTGGAAAACTTAACAGAATCTTTTTATTTAAGAGCATCCGGGATTTCCTTTCGATCTGTTCCACCCCTCGCCTAAGAAAAGAAAACATAGGCTAGGTAAGTTTAGGGCACTGGTTGCTCCATATAATTCACAGCATAAAAGTGCTTCGGAAAGTGCCGTATAAGCTTATTTGATTAAAACAACTTTTAAACATTTGATAATTCAGATTTTTCCAATCCAAATCTCTTATAAATCATTAGATAGATTTATCCAATTTATTTCATATTTTTTCATAATTAAAAATGTTCATTTAAATAGATTTCTTGTTACGATCACTTAACTGCACTAGCGCGATTTTTCTGAAAAATTTATTTGGACTTATTTCAAAATCTACTTATCGAAACTTTGAATTTCTTTCTTCGTTTAGAAAATATGGATATAATAGTCTGGAATTTTCTTGTCTCGAAGAATTCCGAGCCATGTTTCATTCTATACATTCATTTGAACTTTTCGGCGCGAAATCACAAACTACCATTGCGCGACGCATCTAGTTTTAACTTATTTTTCAATATTTGAAATAATCTACTCAAATTGGATTTCAACACTTATAAAATCATTACAAATCATTTTAAATCAATATTTTTACTTTTTAAAGTATTTAAAATATATTTTCACTAATACCATATTACAATATTATTTTATTCCTATTATTTTAATATTAAATTTTAAATTCCAATTTCAACTCAATTTCAATTCTAATCTCAAATTAAACTCATTTAAAACTTAGATTTCAAATCCAATTTCAATTTAAACTTCCATCAATCTTAAACTAAACTTTACTTTTTCAAAATTGATTTCAATTTCAATTTCACTATTCATCTTAATTTCAATTTCTAATTAACCATCCGTTACACTTTAAATTTCAACTTCTCTTTCATTTTAACTTTAATTTCACTTCTAAATGAAAACAGACTTATTTTTCCACAATATCTCATATCACTAAAATATAGTCTTATTAACAAAGGGAATACTTAATCAAAATGAACATATCCAATATTCATATTTATCGCTAACATAACATCCCTTCAACCAATCACATACATATGATTTCAAATCCAACATTCACTATATATATCATAACGGGATATATTATCCAAATTCACTTAATTTACTAACTATCAAATTATTCATATTAACAATCAATTTGGTATAAACATTCATATGTCATATGGGTGTAAATGTGATTGTTTTAACATAACTAAAATATACATTCAAAAGCAATGAGAATTTCTCGCCTTTAACCAAAACGTTTAACTTTCTACCAACATTCATTTAATACAACGCTACACTAAACCTTTCTAAACCTTATCATAACCATGCTTCTAAGTGCTCGACCATCTCCATCTCTACTTGCTTTGCTTACGTCCTCCCATTATCAACTTCCAAACTCACGGCCTAAGTCCCTTTTTAAGAAGAGAAGAAGAAGAAGTGAATTAATAAGTGGTTAGGGAGTAACAAGTGGATTAGTGCTTAAGCACTCCACTATTTTTTAACCCTCCCACCTCTCTTAAAGAGGAGAAGCCATTAATGAGAAAAAGAAAGCTCAAAAATGAAGAAGAATGAGAGGTGTGAAGAAAATGAGTGAAAGTGTAGTGGTATTTATAGCAAAAATTTTCTATATAAATTACATTTTTAACCTTAGCCAAAATGACTAAAATACCCTTCTACTTTTTGAATTTTCAACTTACTTTCTTTCATTTCCAAGATGAGAAAGGATGTTCATTAATGAGAAAAGATGGTTTAGTAATGATGTTGTTTTTATGTCAAATCATGTCTTTTCACTCTTTATACATTTATTTAAACTTTTATGAAGTAAACTCCTTTTGTCTTTTAGTGCTAAATGTGAAGTGTTTAAATAGTTTGTAAACTTGTATTTATAAGTTAGAAAATGTATCAAGTGGCAACAACTTGTCGACAACTTGTTTTGGTTGAAAACGGTGTTTTTTGCCGACAAATTTTACAGTCAAAATTTGACGTTTTTATTAAGCTATATATGTTATCCTGTTTTTTGGACAAAAGCCGTGATACCAAAAGATTGGTCAAAGATAGAAGACAGTTCGCCTCAGAGATTGATCGTACTTCACTCCGCTATGGATATCGATGAATTCTGTCCGAGTCCGGGTTGGGCCACGGTTGATAGGGCGTAACAAGAAAGACCATAGAAGCCACCGATTCAAATTTCAAGTCAATCCGAGGTCATATGCTCAAGATATGATGGATTCAAGTTAAGGAGGTGCACATTGCTCGGTCCGAACCCATCATGATTCGAACCCATCATATTCGAACCCATCGCGTTCGAACCCATCGCGTTCGAACCCATCGTGTTCGAAACCACCTGTTTCGAATCCATCAGCCAACGCCTTCCTTCGAATCCATCAAGCCAATTTGTACTTCGAATCCATCCATCAAACTTTGTATCCATCACCGCCTAAATACGCTTCGAATCGATGACAGCTTCGAGTCCATCACAGCTTCGAATCCATGCTGTCCTCGAACCCTACACGTTAAAAACAACTTCGAATCGATCTGGAGCCATCGATTCGAAGCGTCACCGCCCCCTCATACAACAGGTTCGATTCGAACCTATGGGTTCGAACCATATGGATTCGAAACATATGGATTCGAATGACCCAGAGGATCGATTCGAACTAACCAGCGTACCGAGATGCCTCATCTCGAATCGATCATAACTCCCAATCTACTGATCCAAATCCCATGAAATTTTTACAGAAGTTTGTCTACATGATGACGAACGTCCACGCCAAGTTTCATCGCAATTGGACAATTTTTTGATCGATTCGAAGTTCACTTCGAATCGATCCCAAACTGGGCACGCACTTCAAGAACGCGGGCCTGTGGGCCCCCCGTCACGTGCCAAGCAGTCTCTCCATGATTTAGGCGGGATTTTGGCCTTCCACGCCTATAAATAGAGCCCCCTGGTCATTCAGAAGGGGGGTCGGAGAATTTGGAGAAGAAGAACAAGTCTAAACACTGCCAGAATCACTCCATGCTATCTCAATTGCTGTCAATTTCGAATTTAAGTCCATTTCCTGCTGTAATTTGCTGAAAAGCACTTGTAATCCTCAAGTATTAAGAAATAAAGTGAAAAAACTTCATAGTGGACGTAGGCGCATAGCCGAACCACTCTAAATCCTTGTCTTCTGCGCAATTTACTTGTCCGTGACTTGGAGTTTTTGTTAGATAGTCCCTATTTCCAATTCAAGTTCTTTATTTACTATCTCTTCAAAAAACTTCCGAAGGGTGTTCGCCCATTTTTGGTGCAAACATTTTGGTGCTTTCACTGAGAAAGAAAAAGAACCAGTTCTTTCTCCCGCTCCGTGGATCTATCTTCGATACCGGATTGCACAAATCTAAGAGGGAGATCCAGACTTCAAATTCAGATTCCATCCATTCTTTTCAGGTTTGCTCAAAATCTAGGATAGGAATCCAACCTTCAGGATGGTTAGTACGAGAACCACTTCCAACATTGGTAACCAAGAAGGTCAGGATAGGCAGAATCCCGCACAGCTACAGTCAGCCAATCAGGATGCCGTTGGGCAAGCGGATCAGTCGGGTCCGGTTACAAGACAGGAGTTCCAAACATTACTGCAGGAATTAACTAAAAGCCGACAATAGCTAACTGAGCAGCTACGTGTCAATGTTGAATTGGCTAACCAACTAAACCACCAAGGGCGAAGGAGATCAAAGAGGGACCACGCTCCACATTCTTCCACGGAAAGCTCTGCCTCATCCGACTATGACGGCAGATCTACGCGCCCCAGGCTAGACGGAAGTCATGCGCATGCTTCTGGCCTCCGGCAGACGTTGACTGTTGGGCAAATAAGAGTTGGCCCCTCTGCCAGTTTTCATACGGGACCCTCCTCTCGAGGAGGCACTGTTCCACAGCACACCGCAGATAACCAAGCCACCGCAGTTGGCACAGGAGTTGACACCCGAAATCACTCTAGTCCAAACTACCACCCACAGGAACGTGTCCCAGGACCGAATATCCCAGAAGATGTCGAGCCAAGGAGGCGAGATTCGGATCGTCGACAGCGCCCGATCCCACCTCGCACTGTGGAGCCCGACCACACTTTGGCTCGACACCCTTCGAATACAGCAACACCTGATCTTTCAGCTATGGTCCGCCAAATGGTTCGCGAAAGTCAAGGTTTGACAAATGACAATTGGGGGATCTCTCGAAGTCACACCCCGTTCACCGATGACATATTATATGCTGAGCCTCCCCGGCGATTTAGAATGTCGGCTTTGCCCATGTATGAAGGAAACTCCGACCCTAGCCAGCATATTCTAAAGTACGAATGGTCAATGACTGCTGCAAGAGCTGATGATGCAGTAAAGTGCCGTAGTTTTCCTATTTCCTTGGGGGGGATTGCGACAATGTGGATTACACGATTACCACCACGGTCTATCTCCTCGTTTGACCAGTTGGCAACCAAGTTTATCGAACAATTCCGTATGCACATCGCCAGGCCTAAAGACGTAAACACTTTATCTAGTGTCACTCAAGCTCCTGGGGAAACACTCAGGCGATACCTGGAAAGATTCAACGCCGCCTGCGCAGAAATTACTAACCCCAATGATAATTCAATCTTGATGGCTCTGACTAAGGGGATTGACCCCGACTCTGATTTGGAAACTGGCTAGCTGGAAAACCTCCCGCGTCGTTGGATCGTTTCTATTCCAAAGCCGCCCAATTCCTGAGGCGTGAGGATGCGAAACAATCTAGGAAGCAGGACGATGCAAGGCCCAACAAGGAAGGGGTTCAAAGCAATGTGGCGGTTAAACAGTCAGGAGAGGGCTCAGGAAGGGTGCAGTTGAATATTCAGAACAAGCAAACCCAGCCAAGGAATGGCGATAATAGGAATAAGAAGCAGGATCAGAACCGTGGCCCGCGACGTAGGGCGCAAATGTTTGAAAGCTATACACCACTGAATACGACATTGGAAAACGTATATCTACAAACCTGTAATGCGATGCAATATAAGAAGCCGACTCCGAAGTCATCATCGGAGAAACAGATTCAAACGGGGAAGTTTTGTAGATTTCACGAAAGCTATGGACACAACACCAATGACTGCAAGCATCTGCAAGACCTTATTGAAAAACTGATCAGAGAGAGGAAGTTTGATCAATTTGTGCGAGCACCGCAAACCGGTGGTGTGGGCCCATCAAACCAAAATCGTGCGCAGAACCAAGAAAGACAGGAAGAGCCCGCTCGTACAAGCGGAAGGTTGGTCATAAATACAGTCAGTGGTGGCCCTCATCCAGCGGATCGAAGTTGGAGGGAAATGGAATCATACGCCAATTCGATCAGGCACGTAAGTTTTGAAAGCTGTAGTACACTTGGTGAAGGGGCTCCGGCTAAACAACAGAAGACGATGACGGATGATATCGTATTTAGAAACCGAGATGCTGACAAAGTCGAAGCCCCGACCATAGACCCACTGGTCATATCCGCCCAGGTTAGTCCTGCTTGGATGAAGAGGATCCTGGTAGACAGTGGAAGCTTAGTAAACATCTTGTTTAAAGGGGCGTATGATCAGATGAAGATGGAAGCTAAAGATCTAAAGCCTTGTCAATGTAGGATCCACGGCTTCGATGGAAGTGCTAATATACCCACCGGGATGGTGGAATTGCCAGTAGAATTGGGAAACGGAGAACGCCGTAGAGTCCGAATGTTACAGTTTGTTGTCCTGGATATCCATTCACCCTATAATGCCTTTTTAGGCCGACCAGCCCTTGCAGAATTTAGGGCAGCAATTGCCCCGTGGTGTTTGACTCTAAAGTTCCCTACTGACCACGGATTGGGGTCATTCAAGGGGACCAGGCTGCCGGGAGAGCCTGTTATGTTGCTGAACTACGAGAAGCGCAAAGGAGGGAGAAAGGAAAGGGCGTGGGGGAATCTCTCCGCGTCCGCTTTGACGACGATTGACAATTAGCGCCTGGGCCTCGGCCCGGGCACCACAACCAATTCCAGAAGGATCTTGACCCTCGAGACACTGAAGATAATGATGAATCCAAAGAAAGTCAAGCTTCTCCAGCCGAGCTGACGATCGATGTTCCAATTGATGACAATAACGATTCGAAAATATTGAAAATTGGGTCTCAGCTAAACCTACAAGCACAACAGGAATTGGTTGAATTTCTCCAAGAGAATCTAGACGTATTCGCCTGGACGCACTCCGATATGTGTGGAATCTCGTCGGACATCACGAGCCACACCTTAAATATTGACCCGCGATACATCCCGGTCAAGCAAAAGAGACGCGGTATGGATCCAGAGAGATCTGCCGCCCTCAAAGAAGAAGTCGATAAGTTGAAGACGAATGGGTTTATCCGAGATGCTTTATACCCGGAATGGGTATCCAATCCTGTACTTGTCCGCAAACCGAATGGAAAATGGAGAACGTGCGTCGACTACTCTGACTTAAATAAGGCTTGTCCAAAAGACAGTTTTCCACTTCCTCGAATCGATCAACTTATGGATTCGACGGCCGGACACGAATTATTGTCTTTCATGGATGCTTACTCTGGGTACAATCAGATACCCATGCATGTGCCCGATCAAGAACATACAAGCTTCGTAACTGACCTAGGACTATACTGCTACATGGTCATGCCTTTTGGTTTAAAGAATGCCGGAGCAACTTACCAACGCTTAGTCAACCGGATGTTTGCCGACCAGATCGGAAAAACCATGGAGGTCTATGTGGATGACATGTTGGTAAAATCATGATACTCCATTGATCATGTCAAGGACTTGGAGTCAATGTTCAATGTCCTCCGGAGATATGGGATGAGCTAAATCCGTTAAAATGTCATTTTGGGGTTGCTTCCGGAAAGTTCCTTGGATTCATCGTCAACGCCCGGGGAATAGAGGCCAACCCCGAGAAGATCTGGGCAATCAGGAATCTTCAAACCCCGAGGACCATAAAACAGGTTCAGAGTCTCAATGGAAAGGTTGCAGCGCTGAGTAGGTTCATCTCGAAATCAACGGATAAATGCATACCCTTTTTCGATCTGATCCGAAAAGGGAAACGAAACTTCGAATGGACTACGGAATGTGAGGGCGCGTTTCAATCGCTAATCCAGCATCTTTCCACACCACCGATTCTTTCAAAACCTGTTGATCACGAGCAATTATACCTTTATCTGGCTGTATCTGAAAACGCTGTTAGTGCTGCATTGTTTCGAGAGGAAGACCGAACACAGAAACCAGTCTATTACGTCAGTAAACGATTAACCGGGGCCGAGAGAAATTATCCAAGGCTAGAAAAGTTGGCATATTGCCTAGTCATTGCCTCGAGAAAGCTCCGTCCATATTTTCAGGCTCACCCTATCATTGTATACACCGACCAACCGTTACGACAGGTCCTCACACGACCTGAGACGTCTGGCAGGTTACTAAAGTGGAACATTGAGCTGAGTCAATTCGACATCGCATATGTTCCAAGGAGAGCCATACACGGTCAAGTCTTAGCAGATTTCATTGCCGAATTCACTGTTCCTGAAGACTTACCTGAAACTAGTGACTCCCCCGAATATATATGGAAGCTATACACTGATGGCGCATCCAACGATCGATGCTCGGGCGCAGGGATTGTGCTTGAGACCCCCGAGGGCCGATCCATCTGCTACGCCTTAAAGTTTGATTTCCGGGCAACCAACAACGAAGCTGAATACGAAGCCTTGCTCACCGGGTTGAAGTTGGCCCGAGACCTGAAAATTATCGCTGTGGAAATCTACTGCGATTCCCAGTTGGTGGTATGTCAAGTTCGGGGTGAATATCAGGCCAAGGATCGAAGGCTAGCCGCTTATCTAGCCCGGGTCCGAGAAATACTGGATCATTTTGATTATTATACCATTTTCTACATACCCCGAGAGCACAATCAGAAAGCCGATTCATTGGCAAAGCTGGCAAGTACAGGCGAAGCTCAACACTTGGGACTCGTCCCTGTCGAGACATTATCCTCTCCGAGCATTGATCGAACGGAGAATGAATTCACATTAGAAGCTACCTCCGAGAAGGAATCATGGATGACTCCCTACCAAGATTATATTGAGCATGGCACACTGCCCGAACGACGAAGTGAAAGAAGACAGATTCTTCGAAAGGTGTCACGATTTGTCATTCAAAACGGAGTTATGTATCGGAGAGGTTACTCTGTTCCTCTTCTCCGGTGTATCGCGCATAACGAAATCAAGCGAGTGTTGCGTGAGGTGCACGAAGGAGAATGTGGCGATCACACTGGGGGGCAAGCGCTTGCCAAGAAAATACTTCGATACGTATATTACTGGCCTACCGTTAGCCGTGATGCTATGGATTATGCCAAAAGATGTGATAAATGCCAGAGACACGCTCGGATCCCTAGAGCCCCGCCTTCTGAAATAACCCAAATGGTCAGCCCGTGGCCATTTGCAATGTGGGGGATGGACATAATCGGTGCATTGCCTTTAGCTAAAGGGGGTGCAAAATACGCCATAGTTGCGGTTGATTACTTCACCAAATGGGCTGAGGCTGAGCCCCTTGTAACGATAACAACAAAAAAGGTGATCAACTTCGTGGTGCGCAACATCATCTGCCGGTTTGGTCTCCCGCATACTATTATCACCGATAATGGAGCCAAATTCGACAGTACTGAATTCAGGGATTTCTGTCTGCGATTTCACATCCATAAGAGATTCTCAGCAGTAGCGCACCCACAAGCAAACGGTCAGGTCGAGGCCGTCAATAAGGTTATCAAGTCTATATTGAAGAAAAGATTGGAGAAAGCCGGGGGCAAATGGGTCGATGAACTACCAATGGCTCTGTGGGCATACAGAACAACTCACAAAACCGCGACCGGACACACCCCTTTTTCTCTATCCTATGGCTCCGAAGCAGTTATCCCGGTCGAAATGGAAGTTCACTCTCACCGTGTGACATACTACGACCCGAAAACGAATGCTATATTACTTGCTGAATCCCTAGATCTGCTTGATGAGAAACGTGAAGAAGCCGACGTGAGGGCAGCTGCATATCGAAGTCGAGTCGCTCGAATATACAACGCCAAGGTCCTCCTACGGACTTTTGAATCCGGCGACCTGGTACTCAAAAGAATTTACCCGGTTCCTTCGCACATGAACCCAAATTGGGAAGGGCCGTATATGATTTCACAAAAACTCAGAGATGGCACATTCAAGTTATCGACCGTTGATGGTCTCACTTTACCAAGAGCCTGGAATAGCGGAAGCCTCCGTCACTACTACACCTGACAGGCTTTATTTATCTTTCTATCAATTTCTTCCTTAGCATTTTGTTTTTTGCATTTTGAAATTTGAACTTGTAATGAGGCAACTGATGTTGTCATGCTTCTTTTGTTTCAGCAATAAAACGCCATCTCTTCGAGCCAAAAGTTGTGATTCACTGAAAATAGCACATAATATCACATTGCACGAAGAACTAAATTCCATCACACGGTGGGATTTATCTAAATAGGGAGTAATTGTGATACGACCAGTCACTTACTAAATAAGACCCGAGCTCGGGGGCAAAACACAATACTAGCATTCACAGGGATTGATACACGACAATCCTTTTACTAACTCCAACTTCCCAGAGTGTGAATTGGAGTATAAAACATCCAATAAATCGTTCCCAGAGTGCGAACGGACTCCAACTTCCCAGAGTGTGAATTGGAGTATAAAACATCCAATAAGTCGTTCCCAGAGCGCGAACGGACTCCAACTTCCCAGAGTGTGAATTGGAGTATAAAACATCCAATAAATCGTTCCCAGAGCGCGAACGGACTCCAACTTCCCAGGGTGTGAATTGGAGTATAAAACATCCAATAAATCGTTCCCAGAGCGCGAACGGACTCCAACTTCCCAGAGTGTGAATTGGAGTATAAAACATCCAATAAGTCGTTCCCAGAGTGCGAACGGACTCCAACTTCCCAGAGTGTGAATTGGAGTATAAAACATCCAATAAGTCGTTCCCAGAGCGCGAACAGACTCCAACTTCCCAGAGTGTGAATTGGAGTATAAAACATCCAATAAGTCGTTTCCAGAGTGCGAACGGACTCCAACTCCCCAGAGTGTGAATTGGAGTATAAACATCCAATAAATCGTTCCCAGAACGCGAACGGACTCCAACTTCCCAGAGTATGAATTGGAGTATAAACATCCAATAAGTCGTTCCCAGAGCGCGAACGGACTCCAACTTCCCAGAGTGCAAATTGGAGTATAAACATCTAATCCAGATTCCCGAAGCGCGAATCAAAAGTACAAGTAACAATTCGAAGTTCCCGAAATACGGGCCGAGATATCAATATCAACTCCCAATTCCCATAGCGTGGAATGGAGTGTAAACATCGATAACCCTCAGATTCCTGGAACACAGGACAGATTATCAATCTCAAATTGTCATGAATCCCCAGAAGGGGGGGCATGTGCTCAGGGCTTGCAATAAACGCAATCAGCCGCCAGAATATGAGTATTATTCTCCGCAACTAAGGGGCAAAAAGCTGGGTGCTAATCGCTGGCTTAAGTGATAATATACTCAGAATCCGACTCATTCATTAAATCACGACACGAAGCTATATAAATACTGAGCGGATACAAAACAAATACTGCAAGGCATTCAGGTAAGAAGAAAAGTGTAACTTCCCATTTCATCAACCAACAAAAACAAGTTTGATTACATGGCAAGTAAAGATGTTTCAATTAAGTGGAGGCCGCATCCATACATACACATGGCCCAAGAAAGAACAAAAGAAAAGGCAAAAGAATTGTTATCCGTAAATCTCACGACAAAGCGAGGGGCTCACTCTTTCTTCCTCCGGTGTTTCTTCCTCGGAGTCGAGCCGCTAGACCCACTGCCTGGTTTCCTACGAGACTTTTTGCCTTTCCTTGGAACATCCTCCGGTTCCGGCATGATATCAACATCTTCCTCAGAACTGGAAGGGATGGAGATCCTTTTATAAGGACGAACCGAGGGCATGGGAGCAGTAACAGATACTTGTTCAGCAACACTCGAGACGGTTACTGTGCCACCAGGAGAAATCATCATTAGAGAAGATAAGCTTGAAGGGACGGCGTCACCACCGGGACCAACTGTCACTGTCTTGGCCATCTCGGCACTTATCTCTGCTAAAATCTCCTCCTCTCGAGACAGTTGAGCTGCGCTAGGTATGCCAGTGGTCGTCACGATCAAACTAGAAACTGGAGCAGCTCCGCTCGTCACAAAAGAGAGGTCGGGCATGGGGTCAAGAGGATGACCAAATAGCTCTTCAAACATTTGAACATCGAATGACATTGAGCCTCCCTCTCCCATATCACCAACCATGGCGGCAGTTGAAATCGCCTCGGTGACAATAACTCCACGTGTAGGATATAAAGCCGAAGGGACAGGGAGCACGGGTGCGACACTCTCGGTCACTAAACAACCAAAATTAGAGCTATCAGACCAAGAAATTCCCTCGAAAATCAATGTTTTAAGACGTAAAGGGAGTAATCAAAATACCTACTTTACCTTGCCTTGGAACTTGAACAAGCTCGGGGACGAGCGTCTTGCCCGAAGACAGTTCCGGTTGGTCCGGATTGTAGGCTGGAATAGCTTGTGGATCAACCACGGCAGCAGCTTCGGATGAAGTCGAAACGGGGACTTCAGTATTCTCGCTATGGTGCACGATACCCGAACCTTTGCCAACCTCCGTTTGATGGACGACAAGTCTCTCTTTTTCAACAGAAATGATTGCTTCATGAAGGGTCCTCCTCTCATCCTCGCTGAGCAGACGTGACTCAAGCTCAAACTCATCTAATACCGAATCCGGGCAAGACATCCTCTTGTTTTCCACTAATTTCTTCCAAGCATTGTAGAGAGGCATCGAGTAATCCCCTAGCCAGGAGAGATTTCTATGCTCCAGTACATTGGCATTATATGTGTCCAAAAGATCGTCGAATTCGGCCTCCATCTTGAACCTCTCTGCTTGGACCCTCTCATCCAACTCCGATTCAACCTCCTTAACCCTTGCAATTGCCGCATCGCGCTCGGCCCGAAAAGATACAGCCTGCTCACACGCCTCTTGCGCAGCCACGTTCGCGTCGTCTTTTTCTTTATTCATGTCAGCGAACCTAGCCTTTAGCTCCTCTAGTTCCTTCACTGCCGCATCCCGCTCAGATTCAACATTCTTGAATCGATGGCCTAAGTCTTCAACTAAAGTACAATGTGCCTGTTGCATTTTCGCCATTTCAGCTAATGTCTCATCAACCTTCTGTAACGACTCGACCTCGGCCTTGCGGGAAGATTCCGCCTCAGATTGGAGTATGTCGACGATACGACTCTTTTGAGCCAAGTCGGCCTCTAGCTTCTCGATGATTTGGGCCCGGTCGAAGGCAGCTTTGGAAGCCTTAACAGCCGCTTTGTACCATTCTTTGTACTGAGCAAAAAAGTCACGGGTGTAGTTGAGCGCCGTAGTCGCGGCATCATCGGGAATTCTTTTAAGATTGGGAGGAAAAATACAAGCATCAAAGCAAATCTCTGGAAAATCTTTCCTCAGTTGTGCAAGCCTGATGGCCCCTTCGCCAGAAGACTCAATAAGGGTCTCCTCCCCAGACATAGACGTTGCGACCCCGGTTCGAGAACGATGTGGCTCAGGCCTCGAAACCTGCGAAGATGACTGATGTCGCAGAGGCTCGGATGCCTGGACATGACTTCGGGATTGCGGAGGAGATCGAGATGGGGAGCGATGCCTACGATCTCTGTCTGATCGTTCCTGGCTGGAGTTACCACGGTGATGATCCTTTGCATAATACACCTGGCCATATTGCCTCCGGTCACGATCACGATCGGGGCCTCCACGACGAGATTCATAATAGGTTGAGGGGTGATGCACTCTCCGGAGTTTGTCCAATGTAGTCTGACGACCAGCCATATTACCTGGAAAAGAGATACAGTTCAGTTAAGTACCAGGCAAAATCAATAGGGCGGGTGAAGCAGTCATGTAGTGTCATGAAAGTGTATGCAAATGTGCAAAGCCCCCGACCAACCAGAGGTTTCGACTGCACTAATGGGTAAAAGCCCGCTTATGTCTAACGCTTCCCGGAGCTCAACCAACCCGGACTTGTGATAAAGAGAAACGCATTCCGGGATGGGAACGTCATCCAGTCCTGTGAAAATGTTTCCTGATTAACAAAGAGCGGAGTCAGAAGAAATAATTCTAGGAATCAAGCGAGACACGATTACAGGCTTCCGTCTCGCAAATTTAGGAACAACAGCCTTGCCTTTCCGCTTTTTTCCTGCTTGGGGAAAATCAGCCACTAGCCCGGTGTCAGTAGGCGTCCTCTCATCATCGCCCATTCCTCTTATCGCTACACCGGTCTTCTTCTTTGCCTTCGGAGCCGATTTCACAAACCCTTCAACGACAATACTCTGTTTCGTCTCAATTAAACCCAACATCCTTAAGTTATCATCGGTTAAGACCAAGTCAATGTGCCGCAGGTCACTCGAAACCTCTTGTAGACTTCGGATGACGTTTCTGTATCGACCACCGTCTGGCCTTGATATGATAGCTGCAAGAAAAAACACCTGATGTCAGTTCGAGTGTTGACAATGACCATTAAAGAAGGCTAACACGATTTACGACACTTACGTCTGGACAGCCATCGCCTAGCGAATCCTGGGGGGCATCAGACAAAGAACCATTCATTCTTAAAGTAACTGAGTCTGGTCCAGGCTCCCGTCACAATCTGGCAGTTTCTAACTGCCTCCAGAAAGGTGAACGATGGACTATCACCCCTGCTCTTGAAGTTGAATATATGTCTAATCTCAGTTGGCCTAGGCGGACGAAAAAGGCGGTCCATGAATAAGATGAAAACACTGTTCAGTAACGCGTGCCCGTTGGGGTGAAGTTGTGCGGGAGCGATTCCAATGAACGATAGCATCTCCCTGATATATTGGTTAAACGGGGGGAGAGTTCCAGCCGCACAAGCGTGGCGATAAAAAGCAGTATAGCCCTCGGGTGGATTGTGAGGCCTATCATCAACTCCCGGTAGCAAAACATCATCCGGGGATAAGTTATGCTTCGAACATATCCGACCCAATAATGCTCCAGAAATATTAGATCGGACGGAGTCTATGGGATCCTCGATAAGTAAGGCCTCCGGCAATTCGTCCGGAGCAGGATCTATTACTTCAGGAAGGATCTTCGGAATTTCTAGCATTGGAGGAGGCAAGCTTTGTAACTCTTGTTGTTCAGAACTCGAAGACTCCATAACTAACTAACTCACGAGAAAGCAGCGTTAAAAACGAAGAAAGCCCGTATATTCCCCGGTGTGAAGCATATGGATATGCCGTGCAGTGCAAATACATAACTAAAACAAATTTTACAAGAGTAGAACACGGTGTCTGAACGACTAGGCTTTTGAATCAGAGAACGAAAACGACCGTCATCGCTGACCGTCACTTTCGCGTCCCTCGGATACTACTGACCAATTCAAGTATGAATTCGTTATATGTGTTTAAGTCACGGTGCCATCGACGAGCTCCAAAAGAGAGGTCAGGTCAACTTTGATCATGCGAAGGACGAAGCTCGTCGGAATCAAATATGCTAAAAATTTAGTGAGTTCGTTAGAGTTCGATTTAAAAGTGGTCGTAGTTCAGATATTGGAACGAATCGATGAGGTGGAAGTTCCAGAAGCAAGAACGTTCAAATCGATCGACTCGATTCGACACGAGTCAGACCGATGAACCTCAAATCAGCACAGTTCGAACCCATGGAGCCCCACATGACTTCGAATCCATCGAAATCGTGCTCCTTCGAATCCATCAAGAGCGGTTCGAATCCACGGAGTCCCACCTAGCTTCGAATCCATCGGAGTTGAACTCCTTCGAATCGACGAACGTGTCATTGCTTCGAATCGATCAGTAGTGAGCTCCTTCGAATCGATCAGAATGCCACTGTTTCGAATCCATCACCGCACGCCTTTTTTGTTGTGTTCTCCTGCAATCATCGGTTCGAAGCTACACATTCGAAACCAACTCAAAGCGCACACCCCTGATCGATACGGCTCAAAAGTTTGCGTTCCTCAGTTCCATGGAGTCGGCCTACTTCGTTCAAACCTCATCACTCTCCAAAAATTTCCAGAAGAAGGGGTTGAATCAATGCCAAAAAAGATTACGGTTTCTATCATTCTCAAAACCGAATCGACCCCTTGATTACCTGATTTAGTTTGATTACAAATGGAAGCCTGAAGGAATTTGGTCGATTCGTGAAAAAGCACGTTTGATTTGGCTCTGGGAAATCGATTCGGAGAAGCAGCTAAAGCAATGGTAAAAGGTAAAAAAGTGAAAATGAAGTCAACCTCATGTATTTATACGGATTCCAAGAGGGATTGGTGTCACTTCGACTCCCATCGATTCGAACGACCGCTTTCGAATCCATCCAAGTTTCGAATCCATCAGAGTCTTCGAATCCATCACTGATTCGAATCCATCTAAGTTTCGAACCCACTGGAAACTTCGAATCCATCAAAGGCTTCGAGTCCATCAGAGTCCTCGAATCCATCACTGATTCGAATCCATCTAAGCTTCGAATCCATCAGGAGTTTCGAATCCATCTAAGTTTCGAACCCACTGGAAACTTCGAATCCATCAAAGGCTTTGAGTCCATCAGAGTCCTCGAATCCATCACTGATTCGAATCCATCTAAGCTTCGAATCCATCAGGAGTTTCGAATCCATCTAAGTTTCGAACCCACTGGAAACTTCGAATCCATCAAAGGCTTCGAGTCCATCAGAGTCTTCGAATCCATCACTGATTCGAATCCATCTAAGCTTCGAATCCATCAGGAGTTTCGAATCCATCTAAGTTTCGAACCCGTCAGAGGCTTCGAACCCATCAGAGGCTTCGGACCCATCAGAGTCTTCGAACGCATCATTGCTTCGAATCCATCACAGCTCCGAACCCCTTCTAAGCTTCGAACCCATCAAAAACCACTAATTAACAACACTTTGGCTTGAATCTAAAATCGATTCAGGAGAAACCCGAGACGGAGTTCGGCAGCAAACAAAGACCGACATGACTCATGGACACACGACGTTAATAAGGGCGGATCTAATGTATGTGCACACATAACGAACTAATGTTCGATTTTGAACATTCGCAGGGATCAAATATTCACCCTGTTATAGCAACGACAGCCAACGATTAGGCACAATCACACAGTAATCAATCATATCAAGGCAAGGTTACGGCAATGCGGTATATGAGTCTCAACGAAAAGGGAGCAATAATCTTCAGAATAAAATGGCGACTATTCAAAGCACGTCATGTTCCCATAAGACGTACTTTGGGGGGCAAAATGTTATCCCGTTTTTTGGACAAAAGCCGTGATACCAAAAGATTGGTCAAAGATAGAAGACAGTTTGCCTCAGAGATTGATCGTACTTCACTCCGCTATGGATATCGATGAATTCTGTCCGAGTCCGAGTTGGGCCACGGTTGATAGGGCGTAACAAGAAAGACCATAGAAGCCACCGATTCAAATTTCAAGTCAATCCGAGGTCATATGCTCAAGATATGATGGATTCAAGTTAAGGAGATGCACATTGCTCGGTCCGAACCCATCATGATTCGAACCCATCATATTCGAACCCATCGCGTTCGAACCCATCGCGTTCGAACCCATCGTGTTCGAAACCACCTGTTTCGAATCCATCAGCCAACGCCTTCCTTCGAATCCATCAAGCCAATTTGTACTTCGAATCCATCCATCAAACTTTGTATCCATCACCGCCTAAATACGCTTCGAATCGATGACAGCTTCGAGTCCATCACAGCTTCGAATCCATGCTGTCCTCGAACCCTACACGTTAAAAACAACTTCGAATCGATCTGGAGCCATCGATTCGAAGCGTCACCGCCCCCTCATACAACAGGTTCGATTCGAACCTATGGGTTCGAACCATATGGATTCGAAACATATGGATTCGAACCTAAGGGTTCGAACCATATGGATTCGAAACATATGGATTCGAATGACCCAGAGGATCGATTCGAACTAACCAGCGTACCGAGATGCCTCTTCTCGAATCGATCATAACTCCCAATCTACTGATCCAAATCCCATGAAATTTTTACAGAAGTTTGTCTACATGATGACGAATGTCCACGCCAAGTTTCATCGCAATTGGACAATTTTTTGATCGATTCGAAGTTCACTTCGAATCGATCCCAAACTGGGCACGCACTTCAAGAACGCGGGCCTGTGGGCCCCCCGTCACGTGCCAAGCAGTCTCTCCATGATTTAGGCGGGATTTTGGCCTTCCACGCCTATAAATAGAGCCCCCTGGTCATTCAGAAGGGGGGTCGGAGAATTTGGAGAAGAAGAACAAGTCTAAACGCTGCCAGAATCACTCCATGCTATCTCAATTGCTGTCAATTTCGAATTTAAGTCCATTTCCTGCTGTAATTTGCTGAAAAGCACTTGTAATCCTCAAGTATTAAGAAATAAAGTGAAAAAACTTCATAGTGGACGTAGGCGCATAGCCGAACCACTCTAAATCCTTGTCTTCTGCGCAATTTACTTGTCTGTGACTTGGAGTTTTTGTTAGATAGTCCCTATTTCCAATTCAAGTTCTTTATTTACTATCTCTTCAAAAAACTTCCGAAGGGTGTTCGCCCATTTTTGGTGCAAACAATATATTGGGATAAACCAAACTTTAAAATGAACTTTTTACTTCTTTAAATAAATAAAAACATGTCTCTTTATATTTTAAAATCATATTTAATTAATATCAAAATCTCTAATTTTACAGCGTACGTAAAACTAACAAGATGCGACAAATTTTGATTATTTTTGTAAAACAATTATGAACATACTTTTAAATATATAAATTTACTTTTATTATCTTTATTAAATGTTTTAAATAAGATTTACCTTTCTAAATAAATATTTAAATTCATTTATTTAAGCCTTTATTTATTTTTAACAAAACTTAACTTTTGTCGATTTGTTCTAAAATCCAAATTTATACTTTTTAATTTATTAACTACAAGAATAGATGATTATTTATTACATATAACATATTTATTTAAGATTTAAAATTTTTTTAAATTTAAAACGAACTAAATCTCTTATTTTCGAAGTAGCGAAATTACGGTCGTTACGTAAAGGTAACGGCTAATATTTTTGAATTTTTTCCCCTTATTCTCTCCTAGATTGAGCTTCCTTTTATTGGAATTGCTCCCACTCACATTCCCACTGGTTGTTGCTACCGGAGTAGGCTTCTTCTTATTTCGTAAGGCCTAATATCTTAGAGTCATATCAACTAAATCCACAAAAGTACCCTTAACATGAGAAATCATTCTCTCATGGTACTCTTCTCTCATACCCGAAACAAACATATCATTTTTCTTTAAAGGGGTGTTGATCAATTCTGGTCCAAAACAAGATAGCTCGTTGAATTCCTACTATCAATGGATCTCCCTGCTTCAAGTCCAAGAAGTTCCTATACATTCTCATCCTTCCTGTGGTTGGCAAGGATTGGTCCTAAAAACTTCTTTAAACGGGCCCATGAAAACACTTCTTCAAGAATATTTGCAGCAATGGAGTCCTACCAAGCAGTTGCTTCCTTTTTGTAGTTGTCATGTTGCTAAGAAGCTTTTTTGTTCATCGGATAAACCAAGACCTTTAAAAATCTTTTTGCAGCATCACAACCAAGCTTGCACTTCCATGATAGACTTGGTTCCTTTAAACGGTTTCCCTCCTAGGTTGGTGTAATCCTTGCATAAGGTTGCGAAATTAATTCTTGGCTGCTCTAGCGTTACCTCTTCGGCAATTTGAACTCCACTAGGATTTGGGATTCGACCTTTTGTAATCAGCTACCTGCTCCTCTACCTCGTCTGCTTCTATTATTCATGTCTTACTAATAGGACATAGTAAGATAATTCTTAGAATACTTGGAAAAGATAAAACTTGAAAGAAGGGTACTAATAAAACCTATCCTTTGATATATCTATTAGCATATATATATAGGTATACGAACGAAAATTACAATACGCACTCTCTAATTTAACCTGTAAAATCCTCCTACTTGGAGGCCCAAAACTAATGGCTACAGATGCTATAGTCATCTAAAGTTATTAATCTTCAGTTCAAATATGGCGGTGCTAGATTCATTGATACACATATCATAAGAATATGGAAAAAAATATTAACAAATCAAAAACACGTTTCCACATTCCAATCAAAATATTTGATGTTCATTACATAACCTAAAATCATTAACCACGTTCAACAAAATATAATTATTACATGTATGCCGAGAGCGACATATGAAAATGCCCCTTGGTTGATCAGAGTATATAATAATGCTAATAAATCTGCCTTTGTCCAAAATACACAGCGGAAAAAGATAACTCTAAATAACTAACTGCCTCTTGCACGCCTCCATAAGCTTTATTCATCTAAGAAGAGAACCTGAAAACCTTAAACCTCAAACTACTCAAAATCAATTGAGTGCCCGAGAGTTAAAGGTGAAAACAAAAACTTCGAGTTAGATATAAAGCCTGGTATGAATAATAATCTAACATCTCAATTCTTTCAGATATCTAGTGAGACCATGTCACTTAGTGGAACAGGTTTTCCCCTCATTAGTATATTAAACCTTTATAAAACCATATACCGTGCTCTTGCATCCACAATGATTAAAAACATACATTTCAAAATATTATGATGATATGCATATATAAAAAGTTTTGGATTTCCCATGCCTAACTTAAGTTGACACCTTGTCCGAATTATAGTGTCTAGGGTCACTATTAACCCATTAGTTTTTATGGGTTTACTAATAACTTTTAACTTTTCATAATACATGGACACCTTGTCCTAATTCATAGTTTTCATGGGATCACTTAAAACCTATAGGCCCCTACTAGTTAACATGGGTCTCCTGAACCTATTAGTCGTTCCAATAACTAATCCCTTACCCTAGTTTTCTTGGATTGACTAGGAACCTATGGATTTATCCAGAAACTCGCTTTTTATCCTAGTTTTCATGGGCTGACTAGGAACCAACCAGGCCTCCATAAACTTTTTTACTTATCTTAGTTATCATGGATTGACTAGAAACCTACTGACTAATGTCAATTCTTAATCCGGATATAGTTTTCATAGGTTCACTACAAAACCAATTGCCCCAGCTAACCTACCTCACTAGTACAAAATACGCATGTTGCTTCACCTCATTTGCATCGGTTGTTACCATAACCAATGCAAATAAAAGTATTTGCATCGACTACGTTTTAACAAGCGGTGCATTTGGTATTTGGAAAGCAGTAGATAGTACAAAAATACAATTTGCATCAGTTATCGTCAACAACCGAAGAAAATACACCGATGCAAATAGTGTTAGTTGCATCAGTTTTATTTACAACTGGTGCAACTACCTTTACTTGCATTAATTTTCTGTAGCCGATGCTATTTTACTGTGGTTGGACCAAAATGATTACAACAAAAGTTATTTCACTCCAAATCCAAAATTTAGGCGCCCCTCCCTAAATTTTCAATTATATTAGTTTCCTTATTGCTTTCTCATTTTGCTTCCTAACTAAGAACCCGCTTCAGATTCAAAAATCAAAATTAATGAAAACCCTTCAAACTCAAATCAAAACTATGTCAATCTGGTGTAAACTCAATCCTATAACCATTGGAAAATCAAATCACAAACCAATCGAATCAATCGATTGACGAGTTTTGGCCCTCAAATTTTGGCAGTCGAAGTTCAGTTCCAACTGTGTTGTTGTGTTGGCAGTCGAAGATCAGCTCCTCGAATCTCGATTGACGAGCTTAGTTCCTTGAGTTTTGGGCAGAATCGGCAGATCTAGCTATGTGCAGCCTGTCTTGGATCCTTGAAAAGTTCAGGTTTGATCTTTGTGGCTTTGTTTGAGTAGATTGATGTCAAATTGATGTTGCTCAAGGGCGTGTTCTATGCTATTACGAATCGATTAACTCGCCAGCTATCATTTTTGGTGACGAATTTATCAACGGTCATTTTTTATTAAAATGCCTTTTATATCTTTTTATTTGGGTTTAGTTGATTAAGACTTGGTCATTTTAATGTTTAGCTTTTAATCACAGTTGGGCTCTATTTCATTTGTTTTCTACCTTGTGTTGTGAAACTTGCAGACTATAAAGTTTGCTTTTTTTGTATATGAAAGCATGAAGATCAGTTCCTATTAAATCTAACTATAGCTGAGAAAAGAGGACATGTGTTGTAACAGTTTGGTTAGATATTGACATTGAGTAAATTAGGCAAACTTTAAATTAGGCAAACATTTTACTAAAACGTGATGTGTGATACTGATGCTTGCTATGATTATTTTTTTCCTCTTTTAATATGTCTTACAGGAAAAATATTAAAAATACTATATGTAAAAAGTTAAAATTAAAATATAAAAATCAGCCCACCCCTTTATTAATTCCTAGATCCGCCCTTGACTATTTGGTGTGTGTATTTGGAGGTGTTGTATTGATAAGTTTTGTTGATCTTTTATTTAGCCAAAGTTTGTTGATCTTTTATCTAAGCAAGGCCAAGAATAGATTATACTTTTATGGAATAATTATTATACCTTAGAATTGCATATGTCAAACTTTTATGGAAGGATAAAACATGTATTTTATCTTTTAGCGTAAATCAATCATGGTTACCATGTGCTCTTTAATTGGCTCATCCCATTGTTAATTAGACCTTCCTCAAACCTGCTTGTTCGTTGAATGCAAAATTTCTCCGGTAATAAAGGTTAGTAAATTGATTTCGCTTGTTCTTAGTCTATTGTGCTTTTAATTTGATGGCTTTTGCAATTTCATGTTAAAAAAGTTGATAATCTGAAGCGTTGTACACCAGTTGTTCATTAATATGTGTATTTTGCATTAGGATTGAAATTTCCTTTAAGTACATATTAACATGTTGGTTCTTGGCTTTCTTATGCTTTCAGCAGTGAATAAAATTGCATTATATCTATCTTGATTACGTGAAATGTTAGTGTACATGATGGGTTGGTGAGCAATTACCCAAACGAAGAAAAAGAACAAGCTAGGATTACTACATACCTCCTTCTCACCAAGCCTTTTCCTTTCAATAGTAACTTGGGCACTTTTATAAATAATTATTAAATGCCTTTAAAATTGACAGATCCATCCTTTTTGGTAATTTTTTTTGATTTTCTGATTATGATTGTAGGATCGTTACCATGGGTTTAATATTTATATGTTATAACATGTAAAATGAACACACTGAAAGTATTGATTAACATTTTTTAAGATAGTGGAGTGTGCGTGTTGTGGTGTGGTGATGTCGAGCTGTAATGATTGTGTTGTAGTATGTGGCAGGTTGACAGAGTTGCAGCAGTATTTGTTTGTTGAAGTGGTCGTCAGTTTTGAGAGGAAGTTGTAGCAGTCAATGGTTATGTCAGTGGTCTCTGTGTTGATGGCAGAGGGTAAGTAGTTGAAGTGGTATGAATTGTTGTGAAATGAGGAAGTTGAAACAGGGGGTATTTGACAGTGGTAGCAATATGAAGAATGAATTGAAGTGGAAGTGGGTATAAGAAGCAGCAATTTGTAGTGATGTAATTGAGATGCCAGAGCACCGTGATGAGTTGTTTTGTGTGGCTACAATTGTGAATGTTTGTCGGCAGAAGTCAGTGAGTGTTTGTGAATGTCAAAGTTTATTGCATGCAATAATTATTTGTTATAATCAATAATATGTTGTCTATTTGAGTACTGTAATAATGATTTCTGAGAATGGTTTTTTGCATCAGGTATAAATTGTTGATGCAATAGAGGGATTAGTTTGCATCAGTTGTTATGAAAAACCAATGCAACAAAGAAGCCTTTTAAATCCAAATACTCTTATGTTGCATCGGTTTCCAACAACAACCTATGCAACAAGTTCATTTTTTGCATGATTTTCAATACAACCGATGCAACATGAGGGCTGTGCCCAAGCAACCAACCGTATTTTGCATCAACTGTTAGTAACAACCGATGCAAAAAGGGACTGTTTTGCATCGGTTTTAGAACTGATGCAAAACTGTTAAGCCCGTTGCATCGGTTGCATATGTATCGGATGTTGAACTGATGCAAAAGGGGGGTAAACAACTGATGCAAATGGCCTGTTTTGTAGTAGTGCCTTAATGCATAGTTTTCATGGATTTACTACGAACCTGTTGGTTACCCCCAATAACTACATAATCATAGTTGCCATGGGTTTACTATGAACCTATCTCCCGGACAACTTCAAGGTTTTGGAATCCCATACTTTGGTCTCCCTGACTCATTGGATGCAATTCTACTCATTCAGGAGTTTAATCAAATTATATTCACTACTGGGTTTACCTAGCTGGTTCTTCTACTGCTTTACGCCAAAACACAGTTATGAGTTATTTATCATGTGAATATACTCATATTTGAAGAAGCAAACGTAACAATTTAACAATACCAGCCTTGTGGGTTTAAGATCCTTGAAATACATTTCATATAAACATAGTTAATCCCTCTAACATATATTCTTATCAAGACAATACTTCTTCAAATTTACTTCAAAATCCTTTATTTAGCCACAAGATTTTCCTTTAAAATTTGAGTTTGATTTTTAAAACCTTACGACACCTTCGAAACATTACTTTCGACCTCATAGGATGACCTCCTTCGAAAGCATAAAAATTTATCTTTAAAACACTAGGTTCTTGCCTTTCAAACACTTTAAAACAACTCTTCGAAACCTTTCGATTATGTTAAAGTATTATCATATATGTATAGAATCATAGCATCGAAACCATTTGAAAGTGCCTTTTGAAACCAATGAAGGTTACCCTTCGAAACCATTGAAAGTTGCCCTTTCGAAAGCATTGGGTTTATACTTAAAACATCATTTTGGGTCAAAGTGAACTTATTCGAAAGAATCTCTTTCGAAACAATTCTTTAATTCAAAACGTATTGGGGAAGTTTGATGGTCGGCCCATCCTTTTGAAAGCTTTAAAACATCTAGGTAAAACAATTGAAGGTTAGCTTCGAATCTCCTTCCGAAACCATTGCCTTCAAAACCCCCAACACCTTTCGAAAGCATTAGGAAGTGGCTTACATTTATAAAAACAACAGCACCTTTGACAGCTTTGGTGTCTTCAATACCATCGAAAGGTTATCAATTCACAGAAAGGTTTCGACTTGGTCGAAACTACCCCTTCCAAAAGCTTTAAAAAAAATCTAACTAACTCATCTAGAAGCTACTTCTTTAAAACAAAGGTGGCAGCTCTCTTTCGAAAG
Organism: Allium cepa; assembly: GCA_030765085.1. Lineage (NCBI taxonomy): Eukaryota > Viridiplantae > Streptophyta > Magnoliopsida > Asparagales > Amaryllidaceae > Allium > Allium cepa. The sequence goes on from CM060935.1 coordinate 468,416,099, forward strand.
CCTTTTTTGGAAATACCTTTTGCAACCATAGGTTTCGACCATGTTGAAACCCCTTTATAAATAGGCAAGCGCTTTTCTTTTAAAACAAAGAAAAACAAAGGAACCAACCCCTTCAAAAGCTACCTCTCGACACTCTATCTTCCGCCTTTCTTTAATCCACTACGTACAATTAGAATGATACCATGTTTATTGGTTTATTAGTTTCAACCTAGAAGGTTTCGATTAGGTTGGGGGCGAAAGGTCTGATCGAAGGGTCCTTTTAAAGAAGTTGGAACTCCTTTTTCTGAGCAAAAAGGCTATTTTTACCAAATAAAGTAACTTTTTGTAACTAATGCGTACTTGTAAACACATGATTTGTTACATTAAACTTTAAATCATTTAGGTCTTCCTTTTAAAATAATTTAATTTCCATAAGAAATCACTTAGTAAAAATCCCCAAAAATCGTAGAATTCACTTTAATTATATCTAACATATCAAAATTTAGGACCCAAATTTTCAATATATTTTCTAAAATAAATTTATAAAACCAAATAACCATATTTTTCTTTGAAAATTCACAATAATCTTTTGATGGTTTGGAAAATTCTCGAAATTGAAAACCAACTCCAAAATCATGTTTCTCATAACATAAAATTTTCCCATGGCATTTAAACATCATAAGATCTCAGTTTTGACCTAAAACCATATAAAATCTCCTTTAAACAATCTTGTTTAAATCAAATGAATCATAATTCAAGCATATCATCATTCAATATATCATAAAAATGAATTTATTCATTAAATCTGAAGTCATATGATTATAAAACCAAAAATAGAGATGTACTGATTATTATTCACCTTAGATTAGATAAGGAAATTGAAGATTGATTGAGACTGATTTCTTCTAGCATGAGTCCTAAGCTTTACTTTGATTTTCTCTTCTCTTCTTCCTAATGGTCGGCCTTTCTCTTCTTCTTACATTTTTACTTATGATGAAAATAAACGTGTATGGCCAAATGAAAATGGTATAAGGGTAGAGAAAGTGGGTAGCAATTATCCTAATGCCCTTATATCTATTTAGCTAACCCTTAACCATTTATAAATTCATTTGATTTAAATACGCACGACCACTACATATTTATTAATCAACCTCAGTTTCCTTATCTACAATATTCTATTTAATTTATTCTAATTAAATCTCCTGAATAATGTCATTAAAAATTAAGGGCGTTACATGACCCTAACCCAAAGCCTAGGTGTTCGCTTAAGAGAAGCTCTGATACCAAAATATAACGACCGCCTTTTTTACTTTGAAAGATGGGTCATTAAGGGTAGAAGAAAAAGAAAGATAAGAAGAAAACTACACAATCACAGAAAGTCACCACAAATCAGAACAACATATAAAAGATAACATAGGAAACTACATAGTCATTTCCATAATAATAATACATCAGAGATATTGCATTACAACCTTCAACTGGACAGCTATAGCGACTTGCCCATAAAAAAACATATATCATACATAAACACAGTGGAATAAGAAAATAACTAGCTAATGGTGAAGGCACCAGCTCTAGCTCCTTCAAAATGCTTCTTTAAGAAACCTGGATCACTTGGCTACTCATAAAAATTTGAGTACCTAAGATTCTTAGGAAAGGAAAAAAAACTCCAGGTTAGAGAATGGACAGGTGTGAGTAAACTCAAAACAACTTGAATTTTACTTTTATAAAATGCTTTGAAATCAAAATTATTTCGTAAGACCGCGTCGCACATAAACATGGATGGGTTTTTACCCTATAATAACCAAAACACTTGTATAGAAATCCAGTGGTATTATCATAATGTCTAGGGTTTTTAAGTAGATAATTCACAAAGCCAAAAAATTACTTTAATTAAACTCCAGCGTAACATGTTTACAACTAAGATAGAAGGCACTTATTGGGAAATAAATTCCATACAATGACTGGGCTATTGGGGTATCTCCCGTCATAGTACACCTCTAGATTTGTGCACCGAGGTAGAACCTATCTGTATCGTCCTGAAATTTTCGACTTCGAAAATATGACACTAATACGTTCACTGTAGAAGTGCCGCGCAATCGGACGTCGGAATCCCAGATTGTTAGGATAAAGAAGAAACAGAAAACAACAGCACATAATCTCAAAATGTAACGACCCGAAATGTTTGAATCCAAAAATTCGACACTAATACATTCACTGTCGAACTGCCGAGCAATCGAACGTCGGAAATCCCATATTGTTAGGGTAAAGAAGAAAGAGGTAGAAGAAGAAACAGAAAACAACAACACAGAATCTCACATTCGTAGCGGTATAAAATATAATATCAAATAGCAGCATTATACAAAGAAAAAGCTGTAATTGTCAATTTACAACAATATATCAGAGTAAAATCATACACAATAAACACGACAGTTGTAACAATTTGTCCCAGACTACTAGCAATATAACTTCAATACACAACGGAATATACTCCATATGTTCCTGCCATCCAGCTCGCCACCTGAGACGACCTGACTTTTTTCCATAGAAAGTCGTATCATCTTGAAAGAAAGAGACAAAAAAGAGAAAAGAAAGAAGAGAAAGAAGAAACGACACCAGAATATCAACAGTGGAACGAATAAATTATATTAATAACATAAGTATTTACATAATATACAACATTAATCAGAGATACACAGCATATACACATACTAGACAGTTATAAACACCTGTCTAGTTATTACAACTCAATACAACACAATAAAGAGATTCCAACACAGAGAACACACAGCGGAAACTATATATCTAACGTTGAAGCCTCCTCCTCCATTGCTCCTCCACATTTCGTCAAAGCTAACCTGAATCCCTTGGCTACTCGTAAAAATTTAAGTACCCAAGAGTTTACTAAAACAGAAATAAACTCCGGGTCAGACATGGGTCTGGTGTGAGTAACTGGTTAAGGTTGCTTAACTTTAAAAAAATCTTTTGAAAACAAAGGTATCACGTAAGACTTCCCACACATAAACATGGAAAAGTTTTTACCTTACGCTAACCAAAACATTTGATAGGAAATCCGGTGATATTATAATAGTGTCTAGGGTTTTCAAGTAAAATATAGAAATAGCTGGAATGCTTACATCTCACGTTCCAACATAGTTGGACACATCTAGAACGTACGACACTTATTGGAGATTGGATTCCATACAATGGCAGGGCTACTGGGGTACCGCCTGTCACAATACGTGGCCTAGATCACCGTACCGAGGACCCACCCTAACTCCCATGCAACACAAGGCCGGAGCCATTCCTTACTGAACAGTCCCGAATAAGACAACCCCGGCAGTTGTTGCAATCAACTGCCCCACATAGCCAAATATAAAGGGGCTTCTAGACAGGGGTAAATCTCGTCCTACCTGGGCATGACCTACTTAACCATGTTGCACCTCCCCTGTTTTAGCCATTCCTGGTTGATGAGGCTTGAGACTACGATTACCTTTAGAGAACACATCTCTTAGAATGCTCATCGTCCACCTGACGATGTTCTGAAAGCATTCAATCCATACAAGTTCGTTTCGGGTTCGAACGAAACCGAAGGCATTATCTCGTTACATTCATTTTGGAATCACCCTCAGGGTCAACGACGATAACCCTTGCACTCTGAATCTTCATCTTCACTAGAGATTCGTGACCTATCGTTAATTTGGATCGATGTGGTTTTCGGATATCCAAATATGGAAACCCGATCTCGGTCTCATCGAAATCCAAAATGCCATCTTTTAGGTCCAAGTTGTTTTAAAGTTTAAAACAATTCAATTCAATATTATCTATAAACACACAGATAAATAATTCACATATCACAATAGATAATTAACATTATCATCATAAACTGATAATCCATATTATAATCACAAATAGATAATTCATATTATCATCCCAATGCAACCAAAACATCCATATCACACAACATTATTTATCTTATATCTGAGATTTCCACTGTTCAGGGCAATCAATATCAATCACCATTCATAAGCATTGACTTATTAATCACCATTCTATAATTAATTTAAAATGAATTAAATTAATTACTTCTTCTTTAATTTAGTTTAAAGTAAATTAAATTTATTACTTCATCATTATAAATCTTTCTTACATAACCTTTAATTAATCACAAATCAATTAATTAATTACCCTCTAATAAATCATCTTAATTAATCACCCTTGATTAATTATCCTTTAACTACATTCAAGTAATTAGCCTTTAATTAATTCCACAAGTTAATTATCTTAACCCAAATTCAGTAATTAACCTGTAATTACTTCATTAATTAATTATATAATTAATCACATTAATCCTTAATTAATTACATTAATTAGTTCCATCATTTATCATTTATTATCTTAATTAATCAATCCTTAATCACATCATTATTTATATAAATTAATGATCCCTAATTATTTTTATTTAAAATTACCTTATTTAAATTAATTACATCAAGTAATTAATCATCAATTAAACCATATTGATTAACCACTCTTGATTAATCACATACTGTAATTAACTACCTTTAACTACTTCATTAGATAAATTAATTACTTCTTAATTAATTATCTTTAATAATTAATCTTTAAGATAAACCTATTTATTAATCACCCTAGATTAATCTCATTAAGTAATTAATTACCCTTAATTAATTACATCTCTTAATTATCTTCAAATAACTTATTAATTATCTTCAAATTCCAAAGAAAAACTATCCTCTCTTTACCAATCAGAACTGCTTATTCTGGTCTTGCCAATCCATTGAAGAAATGGATCCACTCTGTTGCTTCTGAACTCCATCTCTCAGACACTGCTAAGCCAGAAGACCTTCTGCCGAACCACAGAACACTCCGAGCTGCACTGCAGACACAGATGCCAAAGACTTCCTAATCCAAAGCTCTTTGAGAAACTCGGACTTCAAACCAAACAGAAACACCTTGCTGAACTCGGGCACTACACCAAAGCAGACACACTTCCTCAAACTTGTTCCAAAGAAAACATCTTCGGAAATATTCATAGTCACTGCATCTCATCACGCAGCTACTATTTCCTGAGGTATCAAGATACCATCACTCGCTTCTGCCCAACCGACAAGTCCAAACTCTACTCATCCAACTTCAAAGATTGAATTCGAACCTTTACAGGTTACCTTCAAAGATTGATGAAATCCGTACACCACATTAAGCTCATTCGAGATGGTATTAAGTCTACAGTCTTGACAGATACACTTCCAACCTCAACATTCAAACTCCAACCAATGGTAGTTGTCGTGTTACACACACCACTACCTTATCTACCTTTATAACTTATATTGGAAAAACCCGAACAGGTAACCCTACAAATAGGTAGAAATAGATAATTATATATATATATACATATACATACATATACATACATACATATATATATATATATATATCAAAATTACAAATACGCTCTCTCAAGAAAGAAATCACTCCAAAGCCTAGGTATTCACTCAACCTAGCGCCCTGATACTAACTGAGACGACCCGACTTTTTTCCACAGAAAGTCGTATCATCTTTAAGAAAGAAAGGGATAGAAAAGAGAAAAGAAAGAAGAGAAGGAAGAAACAACACCAGAATCTCAACAGCGGAATGAATAAATTAAATTAATAACATAAGTATTTACATAATAAACAACATCAATCAAAGATACGCAGGATATATATCACATACTAGACAGTTATAAACACCTGTCTAGTTATTACAACTCAATACAACACAACAAAGAGATTCCAACATAGAGAACACACAACGGAAACTATATATCTAATGCCGAAGCCTCCTGGTCCATTGCTCCTCCACATTTCGTCAAAGCTAACCTAAATTCCTTGTCTACGCGTAGAAATTTGAGTACCCAAGAGTTTAAGAAAACAGAAATAAACTCCGGGTCAGAATGGGTCTGGTGTGAGTAACAGGTTAAAGTTTCTTAACTATAAAAATCTTTTGAAAAGAAAAGGTATCACGTATGACTTCCCACACATAAACATGGAAAAGTTTTTACCTCACGCAAACCAAAATATTGGATAGGAAATCCGATCATATTATAATAGTGTCTAGGGTTTTCAAGTAAAATACAGAGATAGCTGGAATGCTTACATCTCACATTCCAACATAGTTGGCACATCTAAAACGTACGGCACTTATTGGAGATTGGATTCCATATAATGGCAGGGCTACTGGGGTACCGCCCATCAAAGTACATGGCCTAGATCACTGTACCGAGGAGCCACCCTAACTCCCCTGCAACACACGGCCGGAACCATTCCTTACTGAACAGTCCCGTACAAGGCAACCCCAGCAGTTGTTGCAATCAACTGCCCCACACAGCCGAATATAAAGGGGCTTCTAGACAGGGGTAAATCTCATCCTACTTAGGCATGACCCACTTAACCTTGCCGCATTTCACCTATTTTAGCCATTCTCGGTTGATGAGGCTTGAGGCTACAATTACCTTTAGAAAACACATCTATTAGAATGCTCATCGTCCACCTGACGATGTGCTGAAATCATTCAATCCATACAAGTTCGTTCCGGGTTCGAACGAAACTGAAGGCATTATCTCGTTACACTCATTTTGGAATCACCCTCAGAGTCAGCGACGATAACCCTTGCACTATGAATCTTCATCTTCACTAGAGATTCACGACCTATCGTTAATTTGGATCGATGTGGTTTTCGGATATCCAAATATGGAAACTCGATCCCGGTCTCATCGAAATCCAAAACGCTATCTTTTAGGTCCAAGTTGTTTTAAAGTTTAAAACAATTCAATTCAATATTATCTATATACATACAGATAGATAATTCACATATCACAATAGATAATCAACATTATCGTCATAAACTGATAATCCATATTATCAACCCAATGCAACCAAAACATCCATATCACACAACATTATTTATCTCATATCTGAGATTTCCACTATTCAGGGGAATCAATATCAATCACCATTCATAAGCAATGACTTATTAATCACCATTCTATAATTAATTTAAAATGAATTAAATTAATTACTTCTTCTTTAATTAATTTAAAGTAAATTAAATTAATTACTTTATCATTATAAATCTTGCTTACATAACCTTGAATTAATTACAAATCAATTAATTAATTACCCTCTAATAAATCATCTTAATTAACCACCCTTGATTAATTATCCTTTAATTACATTCAAGTAATTAGCCTTTAATTAATTCCATAGTTAATTATCTTAACCCAAATTCAGTAATTAACCTGTAATTACTTCGTTAATTAATTAACTATAATTAATTACATTAATCCTTAATTAATTACATTAATTAATTCCTTCATTTATCATTTATTATCTTAATTAATCAATCCTTAATTACATCATTATTTATATGAATTAATGATCCCTAGTTATTTTTATTTAAAATTACCTTATTTAAATTAATTACATCAAGTAATTAATCATCAATTAAACCATATTGATTAATCACTCTTGGTTAATCACATACAGTAATTAACTACCTTTAACTACTTCATTAGATAAATTAATTACTTCTTAATTAATTATCTTTAATAATTAATCTTTAAGATAAACCTATTTATTTATTACCCTATATTAATCTCATTAATTAATTAATTACCCTTAATTAATTATATCTCTTAATTATCTTCAAATAACTCATTAATCAATTCTTAATTAATTATACTAAGTAATTAACTATTAATTACTTCCACTAAGTAATTATCCTTTATGTAAATTACGCAAAGTAATTAATCTACAAAACTCTTCCATTACCTGATTATCCTTCAATTAAATTACATCCAGAAATTATCTTCTTAATTACTTCACTAAGTAATCATTCTTTATTAATTACATTGAGTAATTACTACTTACATTAATTAAACTTAATTAATTAACTTAAACTAATCAGAATAAACTTAATTAATTACAATTAGGAACTAATTTCTTAATTACTTTCATTAAGTGATTACATTTAAAAAATTCACAAATGATTATCTTCAAATTAATTAATATAATTAATTATTAAAATTAATCACATTAATTAATTATTAAATAATCCTAAGTTAATGACCTTCATTAACCATTGACATATCTTTAATTACTTTTCTGAAGTAATTAATTGAGATTGATCATTATTAATTACAAATTAAATTATCTATAAAATCCATTAATTAATCTAGTTATTAAATTAATCAAGTGTTAATCTATTACTTAATTAATTTTTGATTACTTGATTAATAAATTTCAAATCATTAATTTAAAATCAAATCTTATCTAATTAATGATTTCTTAATTACAAATTAATAAATCCTAATTAACTTACTTAATTCTTTAATTAATTAAATTAAACCCTTGATTTCTTAACTAATTAACTTAAATCATTAATTAATTTAATTAATTAATTAAAAATCTTAATTACCATAATCATTTTAATGAATTATAAATCATCAAATTATAATTAGCTTTAAGATAAACCTTAATCTTATTAATGATTTAATTATCATAACAAAGTATTTTAAAATAATTTTCTTTTAAATTTATTATTAAATTCCATTTTAAATTTTAAATTTAAAATGAAAATAAATTTTAACTTAAACAAAGTTTAACAATTCAAAAACCTTTTTAATTTCATGTTAAAGATATACTTATCTATGAATTTTTTTTAAAGAAATTTAAACCAAATTCATTTTCAACTTTCAAACCATATTTAAAACATTCAAAGTTGTTTTAAACATTTAAGTCCAAAATCTTTATTTACTTCAGATTAGAATTCAAACTAAGCTTTGAAATCAGATTTAAACTTAAATTAAAAATCTTGTTTAAATCTCATTTTCAGATTTTTAAAACTACATTATAAAATATTTTAACAAATTAAAGTTGTTAAAAACATTCCATTTTTATAAAACTTATTTATTTTGAAAACTAGAATTCAAACTCATCTTGAATTCAAATTTAAACTTGTTTTCAAAACCTTTGTTTTAAAATTTGATCTGCTTCTCTCTTTTTTAAAAATTTTTAAAACTGAACACTGTCGGGTTCCCAAAACCTGAAACTAAAATACTCGAGGCCACTCTATTTAACTCCGAGTCTTACCCTAAATTTCTTCGAGTGAATACTCGAACTACCCGAGACAAACTCGAGTACATCAGCACCAATACCAACCCACTTCACCAGAAAACGAAAATGCACGATGCACATGCACCGTGACTCTAATCAACTCCGGCCATTCATCAAAGCTTCATCTCATCGGCAACCACCCACGCATCATTCCACGATCACCAGAACTTCACCATCCACCTGAATTCAAAATCGAGACTCCACAGCCAAACCTGGAACACAGAACCACCCCAAACCCAAACCCGTCAGCGCCTCAACCACTGTCCTCCGACCTGCAACTCTGGCCATAGCTTCGATAGCTTACCAACTACCATCACCCAAAATTCTACTACACTCGATCAACAAGAGAAGCCGATACGATCAAATTTCCTAACTTGATTTAAATTAGGGCTCAAATCAATTCCTGATCACCACCGCCACCATTGTAACTTGCACACCCATCGGCCATTTTTTCCTCACCCTCCGATCACTCCTCTACCACCATAAAAGACCCTGACCTTGCCTATCGACTAGATCACCCGAAACTACCAAATCTTCAATTTCTGTTCAACTCAGAAATGCATGTCCAAAACTAAATTAAAAATTATGATTTTAGTTTTGAATATTATGTTTTAGTTTAAGGATTTAGTTTATATATCTGAATTACTCAATTAACATGTTTGAATTTTTACAAAGTCTTGAGTTTCCTTTTTAATTTTATTTCCAGAGAAAATTTGAACTTTGTTTTAACTTAGATAAATTTTAAAACTTATTTTAAAATCAAACACACAAATATTGTTTGGGTCCTAAATCCTAACAATCAATGGATCAAGAGAGATGATTTTAAATTGAAAACTAGTGTTGAAAATTAGAACAGTAATGTTCTACAGGCATTCAAAATCATACATGCATCACCCAATACATAGAAATTTTCCACATATATATACAAATACAAACTTACTTTAGGCATAACTCAAGCAACCAGATTATCTTTAAGTTTTTAAAAGAGTTACTCACCTTCAATTGAAGAACAGAGCAGTTTATAAAATCTTGAAACTGAAATGTTCTTGAAACTTGAGTTGCTTAAAAAATGCTTTTGCTCCCTGTCCAAAACTACATGCATGCAGGCTTGAGTTCTTGTTTTGAAAAATGCAGACATGATTTTGCAAGAATTGATTCCAGGTTTGAAAAGAAATGTAGGTTTGAATTTGATACTTATCTATAGTTTTGCTTGCATGCTTATGATTTTCCAGAGGAAGAAATGCAGGCATTGATCACTTTGTTTTTAGATTTAGTTTTGATTTTTTTGAGGATGACAGGTTGTTGTTTCTGGAAATTTTGGAAGTGGAGAAATGAATTACACATCTTTGATTTGCTTTTGAAGTGGATTTGCAGATTAAATTTCAGATATGTTTTGGTTTAGAGATGATTTCAAATTTGAAAAAAAATAGACGTTGACAGGATTTGCTTGATAATTTCTGTTTGAGGTAGATTTTGTTTTGAGAGATAGTTTAAGTTTCTCTTAGTTGAGTAAAAAGATAGAAAGGAAAATGATGAATGAAAAAAACAATGTACATGGTTGAATTTAATTTTACAAAATAAAAGAAAAAGATAACAATAAAATGACACTTGTCATGTTGTTTAGTTCATAAATTAACACATGTATTTAGATTACTTAATATGTTAACACTTGTCTCATGATTTAATTAGTTATAATTTTTAAAAGTTAATAAAAGATTAATACAAAATCAAGCTTAATGACTTAGTTAATTAGTATCTATATAGGTATAAATAATTTTAAAAGAAATAAAAACCAATTATATTTATAAATAAAAGTTTATATAAATATTTTAAAATCAAAACAAATATAAAATCTATACATTGAATTTTAAAACTTTAAATTCAAATTCAAGTTAGGTTATAAAAATAAAATTTAAGGATCAAGTTATATTTATACATATATAACTACTTATTAAATTTTAAAAATAAAAATTCTATGTTCATTAAAAATTATTTATGGTTATAAAACCTAAGTATTATAATTATCATTGAAAATAACAAATTTAACAATTTTAAATGATTTATAAAAGAGATTATAAATCACTTCTATTATTAAATGAATTAAGACCATATGCAATATTTTGATTTAAACTTCTATTTTCAATTCATATTTACCAAGTAATATTTTAAAGAAATGAAACAAACCTTTTATTTAAATTTAAAAATTAAGCCAAGATATAATTGTAAACAATTTAACATTTATTTTAAGTATTTACAAAACATATAGTTATAAATTAAATAATCTTTGAAAAGATTAATATTAATTTAAATCATAATTTCCAAATTATTAAATATATTGTTAGAATTTAAAAACAAGACTTTATTTATTTATTAAATCCCAAATCAATGATTATCTATAATATATACATATATATATACACATTATAAATAGAAACATTTATTTAGCTTTTAAAAGTTAAAATCACTAATTAAATATTTATTTTATTATATTATTAAACCAATTCATATTTTATTGACCAATATTATCAAATTAATTTAATTTTAAATAAAGATTATTAAATTGATATTGCTAAAAATTCTAGGATATCACACCACCTGAACTCTAGAATGTCATAACCTAAAAATTTACAATACTCGGTCTGACCCGAGCATTACATTAAAGTTACACCCGAGTCAAACTGGAAACCAGCATGAGTAAACCCATATAACTTGAAATACTTAGTTATAAAACGTAATTGAAATCCCATGGTAACTCGTACCTCACTACGAGTTCTTTACTTGTTATATTCAAATATTTATTACCAAACAATATTTAAGAACTGCTAGTTATATTAAATGGCCATGTTACTTAATTTATTCCATTCTAGTCTATTAGATTTTAAAATCAAATCTACAAAGTATTTGTAGACTACAAATCAAAGTGGTTTTGGGTATTTGCTGATACCCGACCTCGGTCTCTTCGAATCCAATGTTATCTATAATCCAAGTTGTTTAAGTGAATACGATTCAATTTATATTCAGAGTATCATATTCACATAGCAATTCCATTATAGATAGATAATCCATATTATCATAGTTCAACTAAAGCATTCATATCACAGAGCATCACCAATTACATATCAGAGATATCAAATAACCCAAGGCATTCAATATAATTAATCATCCATAAACAAGATTAATTAGTTGTTCAATTCCTAATTAATTTAATCAAATCTCCAAATAAATTAAATTAATTACCTTTAAATCCTACTTTATTTACATTAATTAATTACAACCCATTTATCATCACTTTAACTAATTAATGAAATTAAGTTATCAACCTTTAATTATTAATATTAATTAATTATACTATAATTAATTACATTAATTAATGATCCTTCAATTACTTCCATTAATTAATTACTCTTAATTAATTACATTAAGAAAATTTTCTTTTAATTAATTACTTCCATTAATTAATTACTCTTAATTAATTACATTAATCAATTGTTCTTTTAATTAATTACATTCCATAATTGTCCTTTAGTTAACCACATTATGTAATTATTACTTAAGACCTTAATTAATTTAAGATAAACCATTTATCTTAATTAATTGCTTAATTATCATTATTAAATTTCATTTGGTACACTGAAGAATATAATTAAATCATTTACCTATTATATAATTATAATGAATCAAAACAATTTTAAAACATTAGATCTATACTTTATATTTTGAAAACTTGTTTTTGAAAACTTGATAAATATTTATACTTTGAAAAATTGTTTCTATTGGCTTGAAAACTTTGCTTTGAAACTCGACAACTAAATATACTTAATTTAAGAGCTTGTTAACATACCTTAATTATAAAAAAACAAAAATAGTCTGCCCAAGATAAATATACCACCCAAAGCCCAAACTTCCCTCCTTCTCTTCTTTCCTTGAACCAGTGAATCACTCGCGTTCAACCCGAGTTCAACCCCACTGCAAACCTGAGCCCACCTTTCCCTTTTCCTTCTCTTTAGCTGATCCCTACCTATAGCCTAAAAAACAATAGAACCCTGACAACCTTGCATCGTGCACGTGCACACATCGACGGAGAAGCACCGTCTACCTTTGACCTCTTCCACACATCATCCCAAACCTCTACAATCCATTGGCCACCGTAATTTCCACTACCTAATCATGGATCGAATGTTAATCGCGAGCCCAGAAACCAAAAATGAATTAGACACCTAACCTCGCCCGCCCCACCCTCTCCAACCATCGGAGTCCGACCCACGTCGCCAGAAACTTCGCCTTCCTCTTCTCCACCTTTACCTACTCCATCCAGCCTCTCCGATGTCATCACGACGCCGGAATCGACGACAACATACCCCGACCAAAGTCGAGCTCTAAAACCCTATTTCCTCTCTGACGTGCCACCACGACCATCAATAAATTCCCAAACTATTTTTCTCCGATGCAACATGATCAATGGCCTCTTCACGTCAAACAGCTCACCTCGAACATCATTGCGGCCCCGTAATTTGGCTTTCTACCCAATTCCAATCATCCCTCGATTCCTTCTTACATACAAGATTAAAAATCACGAAATTATAACCCAAAATCATCATTTCACAAGATGATTTTGGTTATATAAACAAAACATTAAATTTAAACAATTTATTTTCTAATTTGGATTGGTTTTTACTGTAAATTCAATCTTTTCGTATGTACGCTTAAAATTTAAACTTGAAATTGTTTGATTGCTTTCACCCTAGAAGGGGTGAATAGGGTGATACAATCAATTATAAACATTATTCATTACGGAAGCTTATATAAAATATTTTCAACGCAGATGTATCAGAAATATAGCAGCACAGATAATAGCAGAATAATAAATGCAGAAATAAAATGACACAGAATTTACCCAGCTTCGACAAAATCCTGCCTACGTGCTGCCCCCAAGGTTTCTACTAGAAATAAAGCAGTCAGACACTTACGCACGTAAGTTCGCGACCCCTGCTGTCGACTAGCCTTAAATCTACGCACAAAACCCTACCCCAATTCAGCCACTGAGTTGTGAATTCTCGAACTACACCACCGTAGCTCGTCCCCTAGTCACACGACTAGACAATACACAAGTTTAAAAGGAAAAATACAAATTTAAAAACAAATTAAACACAAAACCCTAATATATAAAACTAAAGCCCAATTCATAATATAAAGGAGTCGGCCCCAAATAAATTATCACTGAAACATGCCGCCCCTTTATCTCTTTTATTTTGTTGCTCTATTTCGATATGTAAAAATGTCATCTTCGTTCCTCTTTGCGAAAACTAGGGTTTTGTAGGAATTGAGTCACCGCTTCATTTTGTTGTTGATGCTTCGATTTCTTTTCTTCGATCAATTAGATTGCTCGCGACTTCTTCCATTTAGTCTGCGATCGCTTCCAAAAAGTCGAGTTTGATTTGAAAAATTGGTAAGTTTGTTCCTTTTTTATTTATACAGCGCTCGACTTTGATTCGAGTTTTATGATTTATTCTTCTCTGTTTAGCTCGAATTCGAATGAATTTTTCGACCGGTGATTATTTGGGTTAAATAGGATTCTAATTCCTATATTCTCGTTCGTTTGAATTCTTCATCTAATTTAACTCGGCCATTCGATCTTGTTTGAATGCTGTGATTTGAATTTGACTTGGTCACTTCGTATATTTCATTTACTTGGTTGTCACGGCTTGTTTTCTTGGCTATCATAGTTTTGATATTTGCTTAATTATCGTGGTTTGATTTTTGACTTGGTCATCGTGAATATCATGACTTTGAGTATCTGACATTTGAACTTGACCTGGTTCAGTTCTTTGTGCTTGTTGACTTCAGCTTCTCTGTCTTGTTCAAAACTGATACTTGCATTTGACTTCGGTCACTTGATTTTGTGAAAATTTAAACTTGTTCAACACTCTGTTGACATCGGCCAGTTGATACGGATGCTTGATTTTGACCATTGTCTTTATGACTTCGGCACTGACTATATGTATGCTTCGAGGCAATCTTTATATGCTTTCATGATGCAGTGTCTTCATGTTACATTATATAGTCTTCACTTTTGAACTTCATGTGTAGTGCTGTCTACATTCATGCCTTGGTTTCACTACCACTTGTATCTTTTTGAAATTCCTGATGCACTTTTCGACCTGATGCTTGTGTACATGTTTACTGCTATATGTGCTTGTTGTATATATTCGCTGCTGTGCACTGGTTATCTTCACCTCATTGTATAATTCGAAGTCTGGTTCAAGTTGCAGTGATACTGCTTGCATTCCTGTTTCTCTGTCTTTGGTTGTGAATTGAGTTAATGTTTTGGTTTTGACTCGACTTGATATTGTCACTTGAAGTTGTCGTATTGTTGCAGTCTTTAACTTGTACCATTCGAGGCAGTTTGCATACAACTGCATTGTTGGTCCTATAAAATTGAAACCGTACTTGACGTGAAACCGATGCATATAGAGCTATTGTCGGTTTGTGCCTGTTAGTCTTCATTGTGCATTGTATGCATACATGTTGTACCTGTTATTTCTTAAGGCAGATCATATTTTCAAGTTGACTGTGACTTGCTTATGTTCCATGCTTCAGTTTGGTTGCCATGTATGTGATGCATGTTTTGTTGAATCTGTTTGTTGTCTGGTCAACATGTGTATATGCATACTTTAATCATAGCATTCATGTGTGCACTTGAGTTGCACCTATGTTGAATCCAGCTTTAAAGCTTGAGTTTGACCTTGTGCTTGAGTTGTGATTTTATTTGTATTTCACTTGAGTTGAACCCGGCTTTTAATTGGGTTTGACCTTGTGCTCACCTGTCCCTGTAGATATATCAAGTGTATATCGGTGCGCACGACCTTGTGGCATATACATTGATATAATGTGTATGTCACAAGCTGTTCGTGTATGATTAATTCAAAATCTAAATGATGATGAACAACCCAAATAACAGAGGAAAATATTATTTTCAAAATCCTCATTTTATTTTATACTGCAAAAATATTTATTTTTCAATTTTACTGTGTTAGTGTGTGTTTTTGCAGTTAGCTCAGATGCTGGATTCAATCTGGAATAGTTCAAGATAAAAATATGAGTGAATGAGCGATATGTAGTGTAGACATTTGTAAATGAAAATTGTGATGTAATCAAATTTGTATTGTAATTGAAATTGTATATATATAGTGAGAGCTTGAATTTGTACTATTCAAAATTTTATTAAATATTTGTTTGAATAAAATATCCATTTGAATTTAAACTCTGTGTTATTTATTTTATTCAGCAAAATATTATTTAATTATGTGAAAAATAAAATAGTACATTAACAAATCATTTAAATGAATATATGTATGTGTTTATTATCATTAAACAAAAATCATATACTCGTATATTTAACAATCTCCCCCTTTTGATGATAGCAAACATATATTTAAGATTTTTAATTTGTTAAATGTATTTGATCATTCAATTTGCTCCCCTATTTGAATGCTCCCTCTCTACACAATGCTCCCCCTTCATATATGCATGTAAATAAAAATATGCAAATATGTGTAGATGCAAATAGAAAATATTTGAACTTTATTTGTCAATACATTAACTTTTCTCTCCCCCTTTTATTATTAGCAAAATAGTAATAGTGTTAGAAAATAGAGACAAAGTGATAGACATTAATAAAATATTAAAAACTCAATCGAGTACAAATATCAAATTTCAATAAAAAAATCAAACAAAAATCATATACTCTGTTTGACACATATTCCATTTTAGAATGAAAGGAATAATGTCATCATATAAAACCATATAGTTGTGGTATATTTATATCAGGAATTTGAATATCTACTAACCATGCATAACCGTTAGGACTTTTAAATGAGATTAGTAGTGTTCCAATTTTATTTTAAAATTTGAATTCAAGTATCTTCTAACCATGCATAACCGTGAGTACTTTTAAATGGGATTAGAATCAACTTGTCTATTTAACAAATCAATTTTGATATGTGTTCCATACATGCCTAACCGTGAGGACTTTTACATGAGCATGGAAGCACATATTCAGAAATTCCAAGTAATTCACCCGTGCATAACCATTAGGACTTTTAAATGAGAGTTAATACTTTGGTTTTTAAAAAAAATATAAAATGAAAAATGAATGATTCGTGTTTAAAGTACCACATATTGACAAAACATATTGAATTTTGATGAGTGATAATCGATCGAAATATGATAGAAATAGAGATGGTCATGGAATTTTTACCAACAATTTTTTTTATAACTCTTGTTCAAATTTCTAAACAAATTTACTAAATATACCATCTCAAGTTATAATATATGATTAATATCGACACTCATCACTTTTTCCATCACTATTTATCTTTTTGATAATTAGTAGGGAGTCAAATTAGTCAATGTAATCATTTAAGATCAAATCCAAAATAATTATAAAATTAATTTTTCTAAAATGACTAATCTGAAAACAAGGTCAACTATTTTCTGAAGAGGTTTTATGAGAAAAATGTCTGCTATTTGAAAATTATTTGAAATGAGAAATATGCAGATATTTTCTTTGAAAATGATGCAGTTACTAAATGCCTCGACATAAATCACGTTCCACTAGAAATTTTTTATCAACTATACTACCAGTGTAATCTGCATCTGAATTTTTCTTTCACTCGAGATTATCATTAATTGAATGTTATAGACTAGACCGTGAAGTTGCAACAAATTCTTGAAGACCTTTTTGAACGAAATTCTTTTCAATTTTAATCGAAGCCGTGCCAATAAACAAAAAACCAAGAATATAGAGTCGGCCGTAAAATAACTAAATGTATTATCATCAACCAATAAAACACTATCATCAATCTAAATTAATCTATATGAAGTAGTTTGAAGATTCTATAATTTTTTATAGTGTTCTTGGTCATAAGAATATAGTTGGCCAAATTTTGAAAAAGTCAGAATCATTGTCAACATTCATTTCATTATTACATTACTGGCTGATTTAATTCAGATTACGGCGTAGATTATCACATTTAATATATCGTTCATAATATACCTTTACCTATTTTACCTTTATGATAGTTTTTCGTTGTTGCCCATTGTGATTCTGTCACCTTTATACTAGGCTAAGGAATCTTTGCTTTGTCGCCCGTTGTGTTCTTGGAAAGATAACACTGATGTTATTCCTTAGCCTGCCACCATACCTACACGTGAAAAGAATTTTGTAACCTATTTGTTTTTATAGGTCCATGATTATTAGTGGAAAAATAATATGAAAAATAATTTTGTGAAGACCCAAAACTATCTATATATGTTCCTTTTGGCACCCAAATTTGTTTAACTTTGAGAGATTTTATATTTGTGCTATTTGGAACCCAAATTGGTATGGTTTTCACATTTTTGGGTCTATACCAGCAAATATAATGATTGTGTCCAGTTTTTCCACATATTGTGCACTTTGAATTGACCTGATTAATTTTGCTTCTAACAGATTCAGATTGATTATACCGAAGTCCTTGTCTAACTGTATTAACAGTTTGCTTCTATAATAGCATATTCAACGATCTTTCTCCTTTTGAAATTTTTCCTAAATTCGTTGACACTGATGTTATTCCTTAGCCTGCCACCATACCTACACGAGAAAAGATTTTTGTGACCTATTTGTTTTTATAGGTCCATGATTATTAGTGGCAAAATAATATGAAAAATAATTTTGTGAAGACCCAAAACTATCTATATATGTTCCTTTTGGCACCCAAATTTGTTTAACTTTGAGAGATTTTATATTTGTGCTATTTGGAACCCAAATTGGTATGGTTTTCACATTTTTGGGTCTATACCAGCAAATATAATGATTGTGTCCAGTTTTTCCACATATTGTGCACTTTGAATTGACCTGATTAATTTTTCTTTTAACAGATTCAGATTGATTATACCGAAGTCCTTGTCTAACTGTATTAACAGTTTGCTTCTATAATAGCATATTCAACGATCTTTCTCCTTTGGAAAATTTTCCTAAAGTCGTTGACAGTTGTTGGACTTGTGTTTTGAGAGATCCGTTTTCGTTCAATAATTGAGTGCACTTTTTGGGAGAATTTTCTCTCCTTGTGTTTTCACTTTCTTTCAAAATCAGAATTTCATTTTTAAGCGAATTAATTTTGATTCCTAATTTTTTTTTTAATTTCTTCTTCGAATGTTGGACACTTATCACACTTAGGGCTCTTAGTTTGATAGTTTTTAACCAATTGATTAAGCTGTTTATTTGATTCTATCAAACTATCTATTTGTGATTTTATTTTGGCATATTTTCCCTAAGTCTTTCAGAACAGCCATTTACTTCGTGGAAATATATAAGTAATTCCGAGTGAGTAAATTTTGATACCTCGCTTGGCTCGTCATATCGCTATCGGTTATATCACCTCATAAATCTGCTTTCTCACTCTTACTGCTAGTGCTTTTATTATCATCATTACTTTTATTCCATGCGGCTGTAAAATGTCTCCTTTTTGATTTATTTCTAGGCCATGTCGATTCTGAGGACAATTGGGCTTGATGTGTCCGGGTTTGTTGCACTTGTGACAATGATCTCCCGTTCTTTTGGGTTGTCTAGTGCTTTGAATATTCTACTTATCTATTTTTGATTTAGAGATGGATTTCTGTATTTGCGGTTCCACTTTTTGAATCTCTTCATTAATAATGCCAGCTCAGCTGGTCCATCATCATTATCATCACTACTTCCTTTTACCAATCCTGCTAAGCACGTTTCTTCAACCGAGTCAATTATGGAGGAACTCTCACGATTGTTGACTTTTGCATCGTATATTGCATCAAGAGTATTCCAAATTTCTTGTACACTTTCACAATAAGAGATAAAGTTAAAAGTATCTTGATTAATATGAGAATATAATATATCCATAGCAAGATCATTAATTGAAGTAATTTTCTCGTCTTTTATATCACATCCATTTTCAATAATATCCAACATTTAAAATTAACAAATTTTAAATAAAATTTTATTTTTAATTTCCAATTTAGAAAATCTATTCCAATAAAAACAAGAGGAATAATATTGAACCGACCCTCATTAAAAGAAGCCATTTTAAAAATTCAAATTTGTAAATCAAATATCGGTTTTTGAAAATTCAAAACTTTGAAAACAAAAATGGCTTTTGAACCAGGCTTTGATACCACTTGTAGGATCGATTTCACCCTAGAGGGGGGTGAATAGGGTGATAATATCAATTATAAAAGTTATTTATTGCAGAAGCTTATATAAAATATTTTCAACGCAGATATATTAGAATAATAGCAGCATAGATAATAGCAGAAGAATAAATGCAGAAATAGAATGACATATAATTTACCCAGCTTCGGCAAAATCTTGCCTACGTGCTGCCCCCAAGGTTTCTACTCGAAATTAAGCAGTCAGACGCTTACGCACGTAAACCCATGACACAGGCTATCGACTAGCCTTAACTCTACGCTCAAAACTCTGCCACAACTCAGCCATTGAGTTGTGAATTCTTGAACTACACCACCGTAGCTCGTCCCTTAGTCT
This sequence comes from Allium cepa, assembly GCA_030765085.1. Taxonomy (NCBI): domain Eukaryota; kingdom Viridiplantae; phylum Streptophyta; class Magnoliopsida; order Asparagales; family Amaryllidaceae; genus Allium; species Allium cepa. The sequence goes on from CM060935.1 coordinate 468,436,811, forward strand.
CACGACTAGACAATACACAAGTTTAAAAGGAAAAATACAAATTTAACACAAATTAAACACAAAACCCCAATATATAAAACTAAAGCCCAATTAATAATATAGAGGAGTCGGCCCAAAATAAATTATCACTGAAACATGCCGCCCCTTTATCTCTTTTATTTTGTTGCTCTATTTCGCTCTATAAAAATGTCGTCTTCGTTCCTCTGTGCGAAAACTAGGGTTTTGTGGGAATTGAGTCGCTGCTTCAATTTGTTGCTGATGCTTCGATTTCTTTTCTTAGATCAATTAAATTGCTCGCGGCTTCTTCAATTTAGTCAGCGGTCGCTTCCAAATGGTCGAGTTTGATTTGAAAAAATTGGTAAGTTTTTTCCTTTTTGATTTATACAGTGCTCGACTTTGATTCGATTTTTATGATTTATTCTTCTCTGTTTAGCTCGAACTCGAATGAATTTTCGGCTGGTGATGGTTTGGGTTAAATAGGATTCTAATTCCTATATTCTTGTTCTTTTGAATTTGTCATCTAATTTAACTCGGCTATCGATCTTGTTTGAATGCTATGATTTGAATTGACTTGTTCACTTCGTATATTTCATTTACTGGGTTGTCACGGCTTGTTTTCTTGGCTATCACGGTTTTGATATTGGCTTAATTATCACGGTTTGGTTTCTGACTTGGTCATCGTGAATATCATGATTTTGAGTATTTGACATTTGAACTTGACCTGGTTCTGTTCTTTGTGCATGTTGACTTCGGATTCTCTGTCTTGTTCAAAACTGATACTTGCATTTGACTTTGATCACTTGATTTTGTGAAAATATGAACATGTTTGACACTCTGTTGACATCGGCCAGTTGATACTGATGCTTGATGTTGACCATTTGCTGTGTGTCTTCGACACTAACAATATGTATGCTTCGAGGCAGTCTGCATATGCTTTCATGATGCAGTGTCTTCATGTTGCATTATATAGTCTTCACTTTTGAACTTCATGTGTAGTTGCTGTCTACATTCATGCCTTGGTTTCACTGCCACTTGTATCATTTTGAAATTCCTGATGCACTTTTCGACCTTGTGCTTGTGTACATGTTTACTGCTATATGTGCTTGTTGTATATAATGGCTGCTGTGCACTGGTTATCTTCACCTCATTGTATAATTCGAAGTCCGGTTCAAGTTGCAGTGGTACTGCTTGCATTCTGGTTTCTCTGTCTTTGGTTGTGAATTGAGTTGATGTTTTGGTTTTGACTCGACTTGATATTGTCACTTGTAGTTGCCGTAGTGTCGCAGTCTTTAACTTGTACCATTCGAGGCAGTTTGCATACAGTTGCATTATTGGTCTTGTAAAATTGAAACTGTACTTGACTTGAAACTGATGCATATTGAGCTGTTGTCGATTTGTGCCTGTTAGTATTCACTGTGCATTGTATGCATACATGTTGTACCTATTATTGCTTGAGGAAGATCATAATTTTAAGTTGACTGTGACTTGCTTATGTTCTATGCTTCAGTTTGGTTGCCATGTATGTGATGCATGTTTTGTTGACTTTGTTTGCTGCCTGGTCGACATGTGTATAGCATACTTTGATCATAGCATTCACGTGTGCATTTGAGTTACAACTGTGTTGAATCCTGCTTTAAAGCTCGGGTTTGATCTTGTGCTCGTGTTGTGATTTTATTTGTATTTCATTTGAGTTGAACATGGCTTTTAATTGGGTTTGACCTTGTGCTCACCCGTTCCTATAGATATATCAAGTGTATATTGGTGTGCACGACCTTGTGGCATATACAGTGATACACTGTGTATGCCACTATGCCACAAGCTGTTCGTGTATGATAAATTAAAAACTTAGATGATGACGAACAACCCAAATAACTGAGGCAAATATTATTTTCAAAACCACATTTTATTTTATACTGTAAAAATATTTACTTTTCAATTTTACTGTGTTAGTGTGTATTTTAGCAGATAGCTCAGAAGCTGGATTCAATCTGTAATAGTTGAAGATAAAAATATGAGTGAATGAGCGATATGTAGTGAGGACATTTGTAATTGAAAATTGTGATGTAATCAAACTTATATTGTAATTGAAATTGTATATATATAGTGAGAGCTTGAATTTGTACTATTCAAAATTGTAATAAATATTTGTTTGAATAAAATATCCATTTGAATTTTAAACTCTGTGTTATTTATTTTATTCAGAAAATATTTATTTAATTTTATGAAAAATAAAATAGTACATTAACAAATACATTTAAATAAATACATATATATATATGTTTATTATCATCAAACCAAAATCATATACTTGCATATTCAATAGAAATTATTTTTAAAAGTTAAATCTGGTAAATACAAACAAATTTCCTTTAAAGATCTCAACATGAAATTGTTTATATCGAGAGATATAGATTTTAAACTTGATTTAGCCTGTTGAGAAAAAAGACAGAGGCAAATATCTATATATACACTTGCACATATGCATATACAGATATGCACAGAATAAACCACAGTTATATACATGCAAATATTTTAATTCATCCATATAAACATTACTTCAATTGTTGATCACATGCGAACAATTGTATAAACAGATTAAGCTTTGATAGGAAGAGATGTTTACTCATTTGGATATTTCGAAAACAGAGGAAAGCCTAGAACTTGCTTTTGAGTTTGAAAACTTGAAAAACTGGAAATTTCCTTTAACTGGAAACTGATGTTTGAAATTGCACTTGATCTAGTTGTACTTGAAATCTTTGCTAGCTTTAAAACTTGAAACTGAAAATTTGCTTTGATCTGAACATAACTTCAGGTTTTGAAATATGTTTTGTTGTTTGATTTCTTTTCTGGTTTTGATTTTAGTTTTGCTTTCTGATTTTGATTTTCTTTTCAAGTATGTTTCTTTGATTTGAATATGTGAAAAGAAAATGAGAAAGGATACTAGATGTGTATTTATAATCTCTTTTTAATTTATTTATCATTTTAAAAATAAAAATAAATTAATGACACTTGTAATTGCATGTTCAAATCAAGCTAACATTTGTTAATATATATGTTATAATACTTACATGTCTTTTACATGCATTAATCTTTTTAACTTTTCGATTTTTATGTATTTATGATTAAATATATTTTTAATAGAATTTTATATTATATTTTCCATTTAGTTTTACATATATATATATATATATATAATTGTATTTTTAGTTTGGTTTTATATTTATATATACAACTATATTTATACATATATATAATCTTAAAATAAAGTATATTAAACCTTTTTTTATTAATCTTATTTTACATAAATAAACAAACACACGCACATACATATATATATTATATAGGTTTTTAAAATATTAACTTTAAATAGCTTTTGAAAATTATTGTATTGAATTCAAAATATGACTTCCAAATCATAAAATATATATATTACATTGAATTCTAATTATAATATATATATATACACGCTTATAATTTTGAATATTATAAGGTTTGCATTATATTTTTTATTTTCCATAAGATTTATCCTTTCCAAATATTTATAATTCAACATTTATTATATATTCAAATTCATATACATATCCAGATATTTATCAGAACTTTATTTGTTCAACTTACAAATCAGTATTTTAATAAATTTAATCCTGTTAAATTCCAGTTAACAGATGTCCTAAAATCTGGGTTATCTCATTCCTCCCTCCTTTAAATCTCGTCCCTGAAATGGAACGAAGCCAGAATTTTATCAAAATTTTTATTATGAGTTAATTAATCCTTTAATCATTTTGAACTCTTAACTCGCTTTATTTAAATTTTTTAAAACACTTTTAAAATCTACATAATATTGCAAAAATGGTTTTATAAAAATACTTTTTATAACTCGATGTCTCAACAAGTCCATCCTTGTTCTCACAGAAATTCGGTCATACGTTGATCAGGCGTAGGACTGAAAATCTGTAAGTACTTGGTAAACCCGTTTTCAACACCCAGTGAAAATACTTGGAAAATATTTTGGTGAAAATATAGAAAACATTTTTGAAAATACCGAAAACATTTTTGAAAATTTAGAAAACAATTTTTAAAATATAGAGAACATTTTGGTGAGAATGCTCTGGAAATCATCACCCCATCCATGGTCGCAGTTAACCCGATGATTACGTCGCCATTTCGGCAAAACCATAGAAAACAGTAGGCACTCCGCTCCTCTCGATTACACCATGGAAACCGCCACAGATCGCAGCTACACCCAGGTTTTATGTCACCATCACGGCAAAAACCCATGTAACTGTAGGCATCAACGCCCTCGAATTTCGCTGCCAAATAAAACTTCACCACACCTACATAGATCGCAAACTACATCAGTCGAGACCCAATGTAGCCTGCAAGCACTCACTGCCACACGACCTTCTTTATATCTTCATAGATCGCAGTCCACCGATGTTACATCGCCCTCTCGACGAAATCAAACGTAGACCATTGGCACTCATTACCACACGACTTCCACTATGGTCCGTAGTAGATCATAGTAGCATCGAGTTACACTGTAGTCACAACATAACCCAAATGTCTCTGCAGGCATTAGCGCCCTCGACTTTTGCTACCCACACACAATCCTCAGGAACTTCAGTTTTTCGGACTTCCTCCTAGATCAAATTTAGAGCCCCCCTTAGGACTCAAGGCAGAACCACCACATGGATCTCCTATGAAGTTCATTTCATGGGAGCGCCTTTTTCCCCAGAGCCAATCTCAAAACATTTTATACTATACACATATAGTATCTTTTAGATCATACTCTTTATGATTCACATAAAAATCTCCTTCACACAAAATCTATTTCTTAAATCGATAGTTCCAAACTTGGCTTTCCAAATTTCCAAAATTGATTTTTTTTTTCAAAAATCAAAAGCCTTTCAAAATCAGCGAGTTCCAAAAAATTCTTTTTCCAAAAATAATTCTCATAAAATCATTTATATATATACATAGATATATATAAATCTTGGATCACTTCATACTTATATAAATTCCCTTTTATACTTTAAATCTTTTCAAAAGTCTTTTCTTCTAGTTTTAGGTTCAACAAGTGGGAGTTTATCATATGTAACAAATATATATATTTGTTATCATTGGATACTTTATGTTCCATGCTCGAAATTCAACAAGAGGGAGTTTATTGGATAAATCAATTTCCCTTTTATTCACCTTCATTTTGATTTCTATTCACTTATTCACAATTGCTTCCATTTTCATTTGGGTTATTACATTAATTCTTATCTTAATTGGTATTTATTATAAATAGTTTGCACTCTGACCAGCTTGAACTAGAAAAAAACTTGAAAAGTTTAAAATAGATAAGTTTGTAAAATAATAATTAGTTGTAAAATAGTTGTAAATAGGTAAGTAGTTGTAAAATAGTTGTAAAATAGTCAAATAGTTGTAGAATAGTTAGAAAATTGCAAAATATTTTAAAATAGTAATTAGTTATAACGTAGTTGTAAAATAGTAATTAGTTTATAAAATAGTTTATATCAAACTGTTCAATTTCCCAATCTTCTATTCCAATCAATTTCCGATTTCCACTTAAATTGATTCAATTTGAATTAGCTCAAATTCCTATCCCAAATTCAAATCAGTTCCCATTTGAATTTTAAAATTATTCAACTTCAATCTCACTTCCAACTAATTCAATTCAAATTTTCCATTTCAATTTATCTCAATTTAAATCTAAAATTTAAACCATCTTAAGTTACATTAATTCGAGTTAAATTTTTAAATGTTGATTTAATTCCTTAAATCAAAATTAACGTTTACTTTTAATTCAACAACCTAAGTTTTTAAACAATTAATTTTGAGTCGAAATTTCAAAGTTCCATTTTAAATTACCTTTACTTCTACATAAACTTATCTCTAGGTTCAAATAATAGCTCAAATCCTTTTTAAACTATTTAATCTTCGGGAATTTAATTTTTTACCCAATTTTAACTTTTAACTTTGAAACCAATTCTAAAACAATTTCAGTTTACAAGTTTCTTTTTATCATTTAAAGCTTAAGTTCAAAGTGATTCCATTTCCTTAATATCAATTCTTTATCTCTAAAAATCAAAATCTATTAAATAATGTCAATTAAAGTTTTATTTCCATTTAATTTCAGTAATGGATATATATATATATATATATATATATATATATATATATATATCCACCTCTTAATTCATCTAAATAATACTCAATTCACATTTCCACAGATTATTAATAACAAAAAGATGATATCAGGTAAATTCAAATTAAATAAACATCCAAATTATTTAAACCATCCCTCAAAAGCATCCATCTCACATTTTCAAAATTCAAATTTGTTTTGAGATCACACATAACTCCTTTCAAGCTAACCATTTAACTTCCCTAAGTTAAACTTTTCATTTAATCCAATCAACCTTACTAAATTTGAATTCTCCATTTCAAATTTTAAACTTCTTATCAATATCCCTTCTTACTTATAATCTCAAAAACTTATCACATTTCAGGAAATTTCAAAACTCAACATCTAGTGTTTACTTCCAATCAACTGGTTATTATGTATATCCCACATATATACATATTCATTTCTTTTGCACCCCAAGACATATTTTAAATTTTAAACCATTCTTGGTTTTTAGTTCAAAACATATTTCTTCAAAATTTAAAACAATTTTTGTTTTAAGATAAGATTCCTACATTTAAAAATATTATCTATTATATCTTTTAATACTTCAAAACAATTTAAATTTTCTGGACTTAGATTTTAAAATTTCACAATTTTAATCCTTTTCAATTTACAAGTCATACTTATTTAAATGTTACTTTCTTAAAACATTTCATTTTGCTTTATAATTAGAAAACAAACATCCCATTATTAGATACCATAACCATTTTATGATAATAACCATGATTATCATTTTTGGAAACCAATTCACTATATACTATCTCTTAATTTGTTGGAAAAATTAAAATCAAGTAACTTAATTCAGCATTCTGAAAACATTTCTACAAATTTCATGATTTTATTATCTGGTTTGAATCCATTTCAAGCTTATCTTATTCATTTAGTTTATATTATCTAATTTCAACAAATATATTTCCACTTAAATTCTTATGATCTAATTCAATTTCTACAACCAACAACCAATTATCTTAATATATAGTAATTAGAAAATTTATTGCTTTATATATATATCACAATATAAGCTTGTATAAAAATCATTTTTAAAACCAATTTTAAAATCATTATATAAGAAAATTACAAGTACGCTCTCATATACATATACACTCAACTCATTCTAAGGTACTACTGACCCTATCCTTAATGAGTAAACCCACCAGAGCCAAGGTTCTCGCTTAACCTTCTGCACTGATACCAAATGTAACGACCCAAAATTTTCGACTTCGAAAATTCGACACTAATACGTTCACTGTAGAAGTGTCGAGTAATCGAACGCCGGAAATCATAGATTGTTAGGGTAAACAAGAAAGAGGTAGAAGAAGAAACAGAAAACAACAGCACAGAATCTCACATTCGCAGCGGAATAAAATATAATCTCAAATAGCAGCATTATACAAAGAAAAACTATAATAGTCAGTTTACAACAATATATCAAAGTACAATGCACAATAAAATGGACAGTTGTAACAATTTGTCCCAGACTACAAGCAATATAACTTCAATACATAGCGGAATATACTCCATACGTTCCTGCCATCCAGCTCGCCACCTGAACTCCAGAACGTCCTAACTTGAAAATCTGTAATACTCGGTCTGACCCGAGCATTACATTAACGTAACACCCAAGTCGGTCTGGAAACCAGCATGAGCAAACCCATATAACTTGAAATACTAAGTTATAAAACGTAATTGAAATCCCTGGGTAACTCGTACTTTACTACGAGTTCTTAACTTGTTATAGTCAAACACTTATTACCAAACAATATTTAAGAACTGTTACTCATAGTAAATGGCCATGTTACTTAATTTATTCCATTCCAGCTTATTAGATTTTAAAATCAAATCTACAAAGGATTTGTAGACTACAAATCAAAGTGGTTTCAGGTATTTGCAGATACCCGATCTCGGTCTCTTCGAATGCAATGTCATCTCTAATCCAAGTTGTTTAAGTGAATACGATTCAATTTATATTCATAGTATCATATTCACATAGTGATTCCATTACAGATAGATAATCCATATTATCACAGTTCAACTAAAACATTCATATCACAAAGCATCACCAATTACATATCAGAGATATCAAGTAAATTAAGGCATTCAATATAATTAATCATCCATAAGAAAAATTAATTAGTTGTTGAATTCATAATTAATTTAATTAAATATCCAAATAAATTAAGTTATTTAACTTTAAATCATACTTTCTTATCATTAACTAATTACAACCCATTTATCATAACTTTAATTAATTAATGAAACTAACTCATCAACCTTTAATTATTAACATTAATTAATTATATTGTAATTAATTACATTAATTAACGATCCTTCAATTACTTCCATTAATTAATTACTCTTTATTAATTACATAAAGTAATTATTCTTTTAATTAATTACATTCCATAATTATCCTTTAATTAACTACATTCTGTAATTATTACTTAAGACCTTTGTTAATTTAAGATAAACCATTTACCTTAATTTAATTACATAATTGTCATTATTAAATTTCGTTTGATACACTTAAGAATATAATTAAATAATTTATCTATTATATAATTATAACAAATCAAAACAATTTTAGAACATTAGATCTAGACTTTATATTTTGAAAACCTGTTTTTGAAAACTTGACAAATATTTATACTTTGAAAACTTGTTTCCATTGGCTTGAAAACTTTGCTTTGAAACTCGACAACCAAATACACTTAATTTAAAATCTTGTAAACTTACCTTAATTATAAAAGAACAAAAATAGTCGGTCCAAGATAAATATACCGACCCATAGCCCAAACCTCCCTCCTTCTCTCCTTTCCTTGGACTAGTGAATCACTCGGGTTCAACCCAAGTTCAACCCTACTGCAAACTCGAGCCCACCTATCCCTTTTCCTTCTCTTCGCTTGATCCCTACCTATAGCCTAAAAAACTACAGAACCCTGACAACCATGCAGCATGCACGTGCACACAATGACGGAGACGCGCCATCCACCTTCGACCTCTTCCTTCATCATCCCAGACCTCTACAATCCATTGGCCACAGTAATTTCCACTACCTAATCCTGGATCAAGTGTTGACCGTGAGCCTAGAAACCAAAAATGAATCAGACACTTAACCTTGCCTCGCCCCACCCTCTACGACCACCGGAGTCCGACCCACGTCGCCAGAAACTAGCCTTCCTCTTCTCAACCTTCTCCCACTCCATCTAGTCTCTCCGATGTCATCATGATGCTGGAATCAACGACAACATATCCCAACCAAAGTCGAGCTCTAAAATCCTATTTCCTCTCCGACGCGCCACCACGACCATTAATAAATTCCCAAACTATTTTTCTCCGATGCGACATGGTCTATGGCCTCTTCACGTCAAACAGCTCACCTCGAACGCCATCGCGACGTCGGAATTTGGCTTCCTACCCAATTTCGATCATCCCTCAATTCCTTCTTACATACAAGATTAAAAATCATGAAACAATAACCTAAAATCATCATTTCGCAAGACGATTTTGATTGTATAAACAGAACATTAAATTTAAACAATTTATTTTCTGACTTGGATTGGTTTTTACTATAAATTCAATCTTTTCTGATGTACGCTTAAAATTTTTAACTTGAAATTATTTTTAAAAGTTAAATTTGGTAAATACAAATGAATTTCATTTAAAGATCTCAACATGAAATTGTTTGTATCAAGAGATATAGATTTTTAAACTTGATTTAGCCTGTTGAGAACAAAGACATAGGAAAATATCTATATACACACTTGCACATATGTACACACAGATATGCACAAAAGAAACCACATTTACATACATGCAAATATTTTAATTCATTCATGTAAAAATTATTTCAATTGTTGATCACATGCAACAATCATATAAACAGATTAAGCTTTGATAGGAAGAGATGTTTACTTACCTGGATATTTTGAAAACAGAGAAAAGCCTGGAACTTGCTTTTGAGTTTGAAAACTGAAAAAAGTGGAAATTGCCTTTAATTGGAAACTAATGTTTGAAATTGCACTTGATCTACTTGTAGTTGAAACCTTTGCTGACTTTAAAACTGGAAATTGAAATTTTGCTTTGGTCTGAACTTAACTTCAGGTTTTGAAATCTGTTTTATTGTTTGATTTCTTTTCTGGTTTTATTTTTAGTTTTACTTTCTGGTTTTTATTTTTTTCAGGTTTGTTTCTTTGATTTGAATATGTGAGAAGAAAATGAGAAAGGAGAGTGGATGTGTATTTATAATCTCTTTTTAATTTATTTATCATTTTAAAGTAATAAGAAATCAATGACACATGTAAATGCATGTTAAAATCAAGCTAACATTTGTTAATATGTATGTTATAATACTTACACATGTCTTTTACATGTATTAATATTTTTACACTTGTCTATTTTTATGTATTTATGATTAAATATGTTTATTATAGAATTTTATATTATATTTTCCATTTATTTTTACACACACACATATATGTTTTATATATTATATTATATTATATTTTTAGTTTGATTTTATATTTACATATACAACTATATTTATTCATATATATAATTTTAAAAGAAAGTATACTAAACCTTTTTTTATTAATCTTATTTTACATAAATAAACAAACATATATATATATATATATAGATTTTTAAAATATTAACTTTAAATAGCTTTTGAAAATTATTGTATTGAATTCAAAATATGACTTCCAAATCATAATATATATATTACATTGAATTCTAATTATAATATATATATATATACACTTATAATTTTCAATATTATAAGGTTTTCATAAATCTTACATATATATATATATATATATATATATATATATATATATATATATTTACCACAAGATTTGTCCTTTCTAAATATTTATAATTCAACATTTATTATAGATTCAAATTCATATACGTATCCAGATATTTATCTGAATTTTATTTGTTCAACTTACAAATTAGTATTTTAATAAATTTAATCCTATTAAATTCCAATTAACAGATGTCCAAAAATTTAGGTTATCACACTATCGACCCCTGCCAATACAAGATCAGCTTACCCTTTACTGGATAGTACCGAATAAGATCACCCCTCGGTTGGGACCGGCAACCGTACGGAAGCATACATGAGATGACAGCGAGGACTCTATATAGGGATGATCTTACCCTAATAGGAGTGACCCACCTAGCCTTGCTGCATCTCCCCTGTTTTAGTTATTCCTAGTTAATGAGGCCTGAGGCTACATTTACCATTGATATAACATTACCACTTGGAATGCTAACATTGCCTTTCAGATGTTGACATCATATCAACATTCGTCCATACAAGTCATTCAGGAGATGAATGAGCTGAAGACACTATCTCCACTACACTTGTTTTTGAATCACCCTCAGGGTTAGTAGCAAATAGATCTTACACTTCAAAGTCTTCATCTTGGACCTTGTGTTTACTATTTCCAATTTGAACACTTACACTGGTTCGAAGTGTTTTTTTGTAACATCCCATATCTGGAGGCCAAAATCTAAGCGCTACATATGCTGCAGTCATCCATAGTAGTAATTTTTGGTGAGAAAACATGGCAATATATCCATAATATCAGAAGCACGTGAATATGAACAAAATCATAGATTTTAAAAATAATATTTTGTTGATTACAATTCAAAACAAATATTCATATCCATGTCACATAATCCCTTAATGTTTCCTAGGCAATGATTAAATATATCATTTACAAAATATGCCAAGAGAGACATATGAAGATGCCCCCTTGGTTGATCAAACTATGTAGTCCTAACTAATTTAATATAAACGGCTGAATCAAAAATAAAAATCCTAAATAGCTATCCGTCAACCATCTTCTCGTTTCCGGGAGTTTTATTCCCTAAAAGACTAAAACCTGAAAACCTCAACCCTTGGCCTACTCAAATCAATTTTGAGTACCCAAGAGTTTAAGGGGAAACAAAAACTTCAAGTCAGACGTAAAGCCTGGTGTGAACAATTATTTTACATCTCGATTTACTAATATTAAGTGAGACCATGCCGCTTAACGAAAAAGGTTTCCCCTCACTAATATCCTATTTAAAACATATATTTTGCAATCCTTTCCCGCAACCAAACCAGTTAATTAAACTGATTATTTCAAAATGGAAATATCCATTATGCTAAATAAAGGACTATCTGTCCAAAACAAATAATATGTGAACTATCTGCCCACAACATAGTAGCAAGGTCCATCATGCTATAAATGAAATATCTCTCCATAAAACTGAGCTGATTGCCCATAAACTGGACTAACTGTCCCAATTAAAATGGACTGACAGTCTGAAATCTAGGGTGACTACTTGCAAAATGGACAAATCATCCGAATCATTTTCTTAGGGTTGACAATCCTTTATATTTTTCCTTGAAAATCTTTTCAAAATGATTTAACCCTTTAAATCATACTTATAAATGGAAAATACTTTCTTAGCTTTACTCTAAGCTATTTTGCCATGATACATACACTTCATTCAAAATAATGTTGATGAGTTTTAATAAGGATTAACTATCCTTTCAAAATAAGAACTATCCTTTCAAAATATGTTAAATTCCTTTTAGACTTGAAAACACTTAGGCTATTTTTCCTATTTAACATGTTCGAAACCTTTGTTGAAACCTTTGAACAACCCATTCAAAATCCTTGAAGCTAACTCCTTCGAAATTAAGTAAAATCCTTTAGTTAATCTAGGCCGAAAGGCCAAACCTTATCTTTCGAAACCATTGAAACCACACCTTCGAAACCAATAAAAGTCTTTCCTTCGAAAGCTTTAAAACATTTAGACATCCCTCTTTAAAACTTTTAAGTATTGCCCTTCGAAAACATAGGGAAAAACCTTTTCCTTTATCCCTTTCGAAACCTTGGGGAACCACCCCTTTCGAAATCATTCATTAAAACCTTTTGAAAAGGTCAAAACTCAATTCTTTCAAAGGCACTTTGGGTTCAATTTATAAAATGTAGAACGAAACCATTCAAAAATTTATCCCTTCGAAACCTTCGAAAATTATTTCAATCGAAACCATCAAAGTCGAAAGCTTCTATTTCGAAACCATTCAAAACTATCTCTATAGAAACCATTTGGGTTTTACTTCACTTTAGAAAAAGGATCCATTAAAACATTTAAGTCGAAAGCATCTATTTCGAAACCATTTCCTAAGTAAAGAAGTGATGGTGTCGAAACCATCCCTTCGAAAGCATTGGAGAGGTGGCTAAGATTTTAGTAAACAAAACAACCCTTTCGAAACTATCTGGGTCGAAAGGTAGGAAGCGGCAGCTAAAGGATTCGATTTAGTCAAAAGAAATCATTTAAAATAAAAGCTTAACCCAATTTAAACCCTTCCTTTTAAATCATTTGATCTAGTCGAAAGCTACTCCATCGAAAGCTATTTTAGTCGATAGCAAGCCGGCACATTTTTAATTTAAAAACAAAGTATCGCCTCAACCCCTTCGAAACCCCTGGCTTCTACTCTATACCTTCCGCCTACATCCAATTTCACTACGTACTAGTAAATTGATACCATGTGCATTGGTTTCGACTGTGTTGGAGGCGATAGTATGGAGGCAGAATCTGGAGCCGAAAGAGATGAAACATTGAAAAACATGTAGCATATAGTTCTTTTTACTTAACCTTCTTTATGTGTCTAAATACGATTGATTGCCTCTTTCTTTACGAATAAAAAGTACTGCAATTTATCAGAAGTGCTACCGACTTTCTAGGGCAAACAGTTAATTATTTTGCAATAAGCCCCTTCTCCTCTTTTAATTATATTAAACATTTAAGTCCCATACCTACAATAATTTTATATAACCCTTAAAACACTTACAAAAATTCTACAAAAATTATAGAAAATCTATTTTAATATGTTTTCTAACATATATAAATTTCAGACCCAAATCTTTTATTATTTAACCATAAATAATTAATAACTCAAATTCATTAAATTCCGAAAATTCGCTAATTATGATAACTCAATAACTCAAATAACTCAAATTCATTAAATAATTAATAACTCAATAACTCAAATTCATTAATTCATTAAATTTATTATTTAACCATTAAATTCGCTAGAAAATTCATATAAGTTCCACATACTTTCAGAAAATTCCGAAAATTGAAACTCATCTCCAAAATAATATTTACAACCTTCTTAATAATTCACAAGGCATTTAAATTTCATTTAATAGGGTTTTCACCTTAAAACATAACATAAATTCAATATGAATAACCATAATTCATCAACAGGTATATATATTCGTTCTATTATTCAAAAACATGGCAAATCATTGCAAAATATTCGGAATTCATATTAAAACCGAAAACATAATAACAAATGAGATGTAAACATTATTTATCTTGGCTTTAAAGATTAAAGAGATTAAAATATGAATAGATTTTATTTGCTCAAGCTTCTTCCTAGCTTTTCTTCTTTTCCTTGTTATTGGTGACCGGTCTTGAAGTATAATTTTTTTTGAAATGGAAATGAAAATGAATATGTATGGAATACATGGCCTAAGGGAATGGACATAGGAATGGAATCTTTCCTATTTTACCCCTCCCCTATTTCATGTTAAACTCTTCTTTTATCTCATTATTAAATGGCACGGCTACTCATAATTAAAATGAAATCTCAATCCCCTAATCAACACATTAATTTATTTTATTTAACTAACTAAATTTCCTAAATAATGTTACCGAAAAGCTAGGGTGTTACAAACTCCCCTCCTTAAAGAATTTCATCTTTGAAATTATGATAATGTACATAACAAGTCAAATAAGAAGGTTATATATACCATCAAACAAGTCAGGATAAGTGTCTCTAATCCAGCTCTCAATCTCCCAAGTACAGTCCCTGTCATCATCACTTCACTGGACTTTGAATAATCTGACCGTCTTGGTTCTAATCCTCTTCTCATCTCTCGCAATTATATGAATAGGCTTCCTCACTTAAGTCAAATTTGGTTCTGCCACTAAATCATCTAGCACAGTCGGTGCAATAGAATTCTCTGGGTCTCTAACTGCTAAACATTATGGACACCTGCTAAACTGCTCGGTAACCCTATATATGAGTTTTTCGATCCTATCAACAACAGGAAAAGGTCCAACGAATCTCGTTGCTAACTTTCCTGATTTCCCAAATCTAATCACACCCTTCATCGATGATACTTTGGTGAAAACTTGGTCTCCAACTGAGAACTTTGAATCTTTCCATCTCTTCTCTGCATAACTTTTATGCCTAAACTGATCCTCCTTCTTCTAGCCCAAATGACCTTAATCTTTTCAGCTGCCTCTCTAATCATATATGGACCTAGAACCAATCTATCCTCGATCTCTAACCAAAATATGGGAGATTTTCATGGCCTTCCGTACAAAGCTTCAAACGGTGCCATCCCAATACTAGTTTGATAACTATTGTTATACGAAAACTCGAATAAATGCAGATGGTCTTCCCATGATCCCCCGAAATCTAATACGTAAGTTATTAACAAATCTTTCAAGGTTTTGTTAACTCTTTTCGTTTTCCCATCTGCTTGCAGATGGTAAGCGGTACTCATCTTGAGCTTGGTTCCCAAACTTCCTATAGACTCTTCCAGAACTTGCTAGTGAATAAGAGATCTCTATCGCTAACTATGCTGCTAGGAATTCCATGCATTCCAACCACATTCTTCATAAACAACTTTGCTAAAATAGGTGCTATTCTGGTTGAGTTAACTGGAATGAAATGGGCACTCTTGGTCAATCTGTCCACTATAATCCATATACTATCATTTACTCTGTTTGACCTTGGCAACCCGTCAATAAAGTCCATAGATATAGAATCCCACTTCCATACTGGAATATCCAACAGTTGAAACAACATACTTGGCTTCTGGTGTTCGGCCTTTGCATGTTGGCAAATCAAGCACTGGTTTACACACAAGCCAATATCCTGCTTCACACCTTACCAAAAGAAACTCCTCTTTATATTCGGATACATCTTAGTACATCATGAATGAATAGAGAACTTTGAACGAGGGCATTCCTCCAAGACTTCTTTCCTTATGTTTCCTACACCCAGAGCTCATAATCTTCCTTTCTTTCTCAAACTCCCATTTCGGTCAAGAATGAAATCCTTTAAGTCATCACTCTCGATTGCATCTCATAACTTCCTGATCCGTTCAGCTAACACTGGATCCTCTATCTGTTTAGAAGCCAACCTTTCGATCATCACTAGTCGAACTTCTAAACAAGTTAATACAACTATATCTCCACTAGACCCAACCTCAGATCTCTACTACACTCTGCAATCTGCTAATGCTTCCAAATCTTTCCACTCCGCTAACACTGCATTCTGTTGTTTCCTGCTAAGTGCATATGCAACCTTGTTGCCTTTCCCCGATGTGTACTTAATCCCAAAATCATAAGCGGCGATAAATTATAACCACTTCTGTTATCTCATGTTCAGCTCCTCCTGAGAGAACAAATACTTCAGCGACTTATGATCTGTATATAACTCAAACCTCTCTCCCAAAAAATAATGTCTCCACACCTTCAATGCAAAAATCACCGCAGCCAATTTAAATCATGCGTCGGATACCTAACCTCATGCGTTCTAAGTTGTCTAGAAGCATAGGCAATTACTTTACCCCTCTACATCAGCACAACTCCTAATCCTATGCCACATGCATCTGTATAAACCACTGAATCCTGATTCCCTTCAAGAACAACTAACACAGGTGCACGGGTCAATAAGTGTTTCAAACTCTGGAATCTTTCCTCACACTTATCGCTCCATACAAACTTTACATCCTTTCTTGTCGGCTTGGTCATCGGTGCCGCTATCTGTGAAAAACCTTTAATTAACCTCCGATAATAACCAGCCAACCCAAGGGAACTCTTTATCTCCATCACTGTCTCGGGTCTCTTCCAACTATTCACTGCATCAATCTTAGTCAGATCCACTGACAACTTTCTTCTGAGACTACATGACCAAGAAACTTCGCTTCCTTCTTCTAAAAATGACACTTTGAAAACTTGGCCTTCAGCTGATGCTGCCTCAGCATCTCAAGCACCACTCTAAGATGAACTTTATGCTCTCTTTCATTCTTAGAGTAAATCATGATATCATTTATGAATACCAATACAAATCTATCCAAGTGCTCTCGAAAAACCCAATTCATCAAATCCACAAAGAAATCTGGAGCATTAGTCAGTCCGAATGGCATAACCAACCATTCATACGATCCATATCTGGTCCTAAACATCATCAAAGGTATGCTATCCTTTGCTACCCTATGATGGTGGAAACGTTTTGCCAGATCTAACCTTGAAAATACCTTTTCTCCACTCAACTTGTCGAACAAATCATCAGTCCTCGGCAATGGATATTGATTCTTTATCGTCCTCTCATTCAACTTACGGTAATCGATACATTGCATTAATGATCCATCTGGCTTCTTAGCAAACACTGCCAGTGCACCCCAAGGTGAACTACTGGGTCTGATTAAAATCTTGCCTTCTAAATCTACCAACTTCACCTTCAACTCTCTCATCTTTTAAGGGATCATCCTGCTTGGTGGCCTATTCATTGGTTCAGCTCCTGAAACCAAATCTATTTGAAACTCAATGGCTCGTTTTGGTGTCAATCCCACTATAGGCTCAAAACCATCTACGAATTCTTTAACCATGAAAACTTGACTCAACTCTGTTAGCACCAAAATTGGTCACTAACACCCAAATGTAAATGAAAGCACCAACTAACAGTAATCCAGAAAACAGCAAAACAGATCACCAAATTAAGCAGATAAAAAGAAGAAAAGATAAAAGAGACGAAATTTTTATAGTGGTTCGGCAAAATCTATGGCCTACATCCACTTTATAATTTATTTATCACTCGTAGTTTCATATTACAAGAGATTTTGAGGAGCAGAGGAGAAGTCATATTTTCTATTTCATTTTCTTCTTCAAGGATGGTGACTAATTTGCTGGATAACATTTGCCCCTCGAAGTACGCCTTGTTGGCAACGAGGTGTGCTTCGCTCAAGAACTTGTTTTGGTGAAAGCAAATTTGTTGGCATCAAATTCTCATCTCTCTGAATGTTTGAGAGATGTTAAGTGTCTGACCATTCCTGCATAAAGAGATAGAGTTAATCATTCATATTCGAGAGCATCCATATTCTAAAGAGAGCAGTTCTCAAGTCGCTTCTATAACCTTTGATTGAAAGCAAAGACGATGTTGTAAAGATTTTTGAAAGGTGTCACCCTTAGGAACGAATCAGAGCATGGCTGTGGACCGTTCGTGGTCGCTCATCACATGTGTAAGTCATTCTCTAAGCACTAACCTTTACAACTAATTTTATGCAAGAAATCATTTTTTTTATGAGTGTCGCTCATGGAAAGGAATCAGAGTATTGGACCGCTTACATTCGGGATTGCTTACATGAGTAAATCGCTTCCCAAATGCTAAATTTTAAAGCATTTTTTGATGATTCATAATTCAAATGCAGAAAGGAATCTAAATCCTAGATCTCATTTTATTTAGTTCAGTTCATTTGATGATAATTTCTATTTGATTAGCAGACCCTAGAGTTGGTTACTTATCTGGGTGAGGGGCTTTGCATGCTCCCTATTTCTGGTTCTTGCTGATTGCCCCTAGGTATTTGCTTCATGGTAGAAGGAAAGTTTGAATGAGAGGACGCCTCCTAGTTGCCCCCTTGCTGAGTTCCTTCCATAACACTTTTTTTTATATGAGGCTTCTTCATCTTCTAAAAGCTAGATTTAGGAACCTGTTTTCTGATCCGACCCATTTTAATAAATGAATTGCGTCGGATTTACTCATTTATTTAATGGTTTATAAACGGTTCGGGTAGGATTTGACTCGATCCATTCAAAACATAAACAAACCCAATCCATTTAAAAACCATTAAATAAATGAGTAAATCCGACGCAATTCATTTATTAAAAATGTTTGCACCGAAAATGGGCAAACACCCTTCGGAAGCTTTTGAAGAGATAGTAAATAAAGAACTTGAATTGGAAATAGGGACTATCTAACAAAAACTCCAAGTCACAGAAAAATAAATTGCGCAGAAGACAAGGATTTAGAGTGGTTCGGCTATGCGCCTACGTCCACTATGAAGTTTTTTCACTTTATTTCTTAATACTTGAAGATTACAAGTGCTTTTCAGCAAATTACAGCGGGAAATGGACTTAAATTCCAAATTGACAGCAATTGAGACAGCATGGAGTGATCCTGGCAGCGTTTAGACTTGTTCTTCTTCCCCAAATTCTCCGACCCCCCTTCTGAATGACCAGGGGGCTCTATTTATAGGTGTGGAAGGCCAAAATCCCGCCTAAATCATGGAGAGACTGCTTGGCACGTGACGGGGGACCCACAGGCCCGAGTTCTTGAAGTGCGTGCCCAGTTTGGGATCGATTCGAAGTGAACTTCGAATCGATCAAAAAATCGTCCAATTGCGATGAAACTTGGCGTGGACGTTCTTCGTCATGTAGACAAACTTCTGTAAAAATTTCATGGGATTTGGATCAGTAGATTGGGAGTTATGATCGGTTCGAAATTGGGTGTTCGGCATGCTGTTTGGTTCGAATCGATGGAATCGATTCGTTCGAATCAATGCATGGCCGAAGCGAATACTTCGAATCGATTGGGGTGCGCCTGTCTTCGAGCCGATCCATGTTCGTGCTAGCTTAGCTGCTTTGTTGGATTCGAAGGTCGTCTTCGAATCGATGGAGTGGATTCGTTCGAATCGATCCAAATGCGCCCTGGATCGATTCGAAGTTGTCGAAGTTGATGGAGTCGAAGGTGAGTGATGGAGTCGAAGATGATGGATGGATTCGAAGGTGAGCGATGGAGTCGAGGCTGTGATGGGTTCGAAGCTATTAATGGATTCGAAGCTGTGGTGGATTCGAAGCATAGGAAGGACTCAAATTTGTGATGGATTCGAAGTGGGGAGTTACTTAGATGGATTCGAATGTCTCCTCTTCCTATGGGTTCGAATATGATGGGTTCGAAATAGATGGTTTCGAACACGATGGGTTCGAATATGATGGGTTCGAACATGATGGGTTCGAACCGAGCAATGTGCACCTTCTTAACTTGAATCCATCATAACTTGAGCATATGACCTCGGATTGACTTGAAATTTGAAACGCGGACTTCTATGATCTTTCTGGTCATGTCCTATCAATTGTAGCTCAATCTGGACTCGGACAAAATTCATCGATATCCATAGTGAAAAGGAGTGCAACCAATCTCCGAGACGAACTGTCCTTTGTTTTTGGCCAATCTTTTGGTATCACGGCTTTGCCAAAAAGCGGGATAACATTTTGCCCCCCAAAGTACGTCTTGTGGGAACATGACGTGCTTTGAATAGCTGCCATTTCTTTCTGAAAAATCATTGCTCTCTTTTTGTTGAGACTCATATACCGTATTGCCGTAACCTTGCCTTGATATGATTGATTACTGTGCGACTGTGCTTAATCGTTGGCTGTCGTTGCTATAACAGGGTGAATATTTGATCCCTGTGAATGTTCAAAATCGAACGTTAGTTTGTTATGTGTGCACATACATTAGCTCCGCCCTTATTAACGTCGTGTGTCCATGAGTCATGTCGGTCTTTGTTTGCTGCCGAACTCCGTCCCGGTTTTCTCCTGAATCGATTTTAGATTCAAGCCAAAGTGTTGCTAATTAGTGGTTTTTGATGGGTTCGAAGCTTAGAAGGATTCGAAACTCCTGATGGATTCGAAGCTTAGATGGATTCGAATCAGTGATGGATTCGAGGACTCTGATGGACTCGAAGCCCTTGATGGATTCGAAACTTGGATGGATTCGAAGTTTCCCGTGGATTCGAAACTTGGATGGATTCGAAGTTTCCCGTGGATTCGAAACTTGGATGGATTCGAAGTTCCCATGGATTCGAAACTTGGATGGATTCGAATCAGTGATGGGTTCGAAGACTCCGATGGATTCGAAACTGGGATGGATTCGAAACTTGGATGGATTCGAAGTTTCTCGTGGATTCGAAACTTGGATGGATTCGAAGTTTCCCGTGGATTCGAAACTTGGATGGATTCGAATTTTCCCATGGATTCGAAACTTGGATGGATTCGAAAGTGGTCGTTCGAATCGATGGGAGTCGAAGTGACACTAATCCCTCTTGGAATCCGTATAAATACATGAGGTTGACTTCATTTTCACTTTTTACCTTTTACCATTGCTTTAGCTGCTTCTCCGAATCGACTTCCCAGAGCCAAATCAAACGTGCTTTTTCACGAATCGACCAAATTCCTTCTAGCTTCCATTTGTAATCAACCTAAATCAGGTAATCAAGGGGTCGATTCGGTTTTGAGAATGATAGATTAATCTTTTTTGGCATTGATTCGACCCCTTCTTCTGGAAATTTTTGGAGAGTGTCGAGGTTTGAACGAAGTAGGCCGACTCCATGGAACTGAGGAATGCAAACCTTTGAGCCGTATCGATCAGGGGTGCGCGCTTTGAGTTGGTTTCGAATGTGTAGCTTCGAACCGATGATTGCAGGAGAACACAACAAAAAAGGCGTGCGGTGATGGATTCGAAACAGTGGCATTCTGATCGATTCGAAGGAGCTCACTACTGATCGATTCGAAGCAATGATACGTTCATCGATTCGAAGGAGTTCAACTCCGATGGATTCGAAGCTAGGTGGGACTTCGTGGATTCGAACCGCCCTTGATGGATTCGAAGGAGCACGATTTCGATGGATTCGAAGCTCCGTGGATTCGAACCGCCCATGATGGATTCGAAGGAGCATGATTTCGATGGATTCGAAGCTCCGTGGATTCGAACCGCTCTTGATGGATTCGAAGGAGCCCGACTTTGATGGATTCGAAGTCAGGTGGGGCTCCATGGGTTCGAGCTGCGCTGATTCGCGGTTCACCGATCTGACTCGTGTCGAATCAAGTCGATCGATTCGAACGTTCTTGCTTCTGAACTACGACCACTTTTAAACCGAACTTTTAACGAACTCACTAAATTTTTAGCATATTTGATTCCGACGAGCTTCGTCCTTCGCATGATCAAAGTTGACCTGACCTGTCTTTTTGAGCTCGTCGATGGCACCGTGACTTAAACGAATTCACACTTGAATTGGTCAGTAGTATCCGAGGGACGCGAAAGCGACGGTCAGTGATGACGGTCGTTTTCGTTCTCTGATTCAAAAGCCTAGTCGTTCAGACACCGCGTTTTACTCTTGTAAAATTTGTTTTAGTTATGTATTTGCATTGCACGGCATATCCATATGCTTCACACCGGGGAATATACGGGCTTTCTTCGTTTTTAACGCTGCTTTTTCGTGAGTTAGTTAGTTATGGAGTCTTCGGGTTCTGAACAACAAGAGTTACAAAGCTTGCCTCCTCTGATGCTAGAAATTCCAGAGATCATTCCTGAAGTAATAGATCCTGCTCCGGATGAATTGTCGGAGGCCTTATTTATCGAGGATCCCATAGATTCCGTCCGATCTAATATTTCTGGAGCATTATTGGGTCGGATATGTTCGAAGCATAGCTTATCCCCGGATGATGTTTTGCTACCGGGAGTTGATGATAGGCCTCACAATCCACCCGAGGGCTATACTGCTTTTTATCGCCACGCTTGTGCGGCTGGAACTCTCCCCCCGTTTAACCAATATATCAGGGAGATGCTATCGTTCATTGGAATCGCTCCCGCACAACTTCACCCTAACGGACACGCGTTACTGAACAGTGTTTTCATCTTATTCATGGACCGCCTTTTTCGTCCGCCTAGGCCAGCTGAGATTAGACATATATTCAACTTCAAGAGCAGGGGTGATAGTCCATCGTTCACCTTTCTAGAGGCAGTTAGAAATTGCCAGATTGTGACGGGAGCCTGGACCAGACTCAGTTACTTTAAGAATGAATGGTTCTTTGTCCGATGCCCCCCAGGATTCGCTAGGCGATGGCTGTCCAGACGTAAGTATCGTAAATCGGGTTAGCCTTCTTTAATGGTCATTGTCAACACTTGAACTGACATCAGGTGTTTTGTTTTGTTTTTTTTTTTTTTTGCAGCTATCATATCAAGGCCAGACGGTGGTCGATACAGAAACGTCATCCGAAGTCTACAAGAGGTTCCGAGTGACGTGCGGCACATTGACTTGGTCTTAACCGATGATAACTTAAGGACGCTGGGCTTAATTGAGACGAACCAGAGTATTGTTGTTGAAGGGTTTGTGAAATCGGCTCCGAAGGCAAAGAAGAGGACCGGTGTAGCGATAAGAGGAATGGGCGATGACGAAAGGACGCCTACTGACACCGGGCTAGCGGCTGATTTTCCCCAAGCAGGAAAAAAACGGAAAGGCAAGGCCGTTGTTCCTAAATTTGCGAGACGGAAGTCTGTAATCGTGTCTCGCTTGATTTCTGGAATTATTTCTTATGACTCCGCTCTTTGTCAATCAGGAAACATTTTCACAGGACTGGATGACGTTCCCATCCCGGAATGCGTTTCTCTTTATCACAAGTCCGGGTTGGTTGAGCTCCGGGAA
The DNA here is from genome assembly GCA_030765085.1 of Allium cepa. Classification (NCBI taxonomy): domain Eukaryota; kingdom Viridiplantae; phylum Streptophyta; class Magnoliopsida; order Asparagales; family Amaryllidaceae; genus Allium; species Allium cepa. Next base: position 468,460,571 of record CM060935.1, read on the forward strand.
GCGTTAGACATAAGCGGGCTTTTACCCATTAGTGCAGTCGAAACCTCTGGTTGGTCGGGGGTTTTGCACATTTGCATACACTCTCATGACACTACATGACTGCTTTACTCGCCTTATTGATTTTTCCTGGTACTTAACTGAACTGTATCTCTTTTCCAGGTAACATGGCTGGTCGTCAGACTACATTGGACAAACTCCGGAGAGTGCATCACCCCTCAACCTATTATGAATCTCGTCGTGGAGGCCCCGATCGTGATCGTGACCGGAGGCAATATGGCCAGGTGTATTATGCAAAGGATCATCGCCGTGGTAACTCCAGCCAGGAACGATCAGACAGAGATCGTAGGCATCGCTCCCCATCTCGATCTCCTCCGCAATCCCGAAGTCATGTCCAGGCATCCGAGCCTCTGCGACATCAGTCATCTTCACAGGTTTCGAGGCCTGAGCCACATCATTCTCGAACCGGGGTCGCAACGTCTATGTCTGGGGAGGAGACCCTTGTTGAGTCTTCTGGCGAAGGGGCCATCAGGCTTGCACAACTGAGGAAAGATTTTCCAGAGATTTGCTTTGATGCTTGTATTTTTCCTCCCAATCTTAAAAGAATTCCCGATGATGCCGCGACTTCGGCGCTCAACTACACCCGTGACTTTTTTGCTCAGTACAAAAAATGGTACAAAGCGGCTGTTAAGGCTTCCAAAGCTGCCTTCGACCGGGCCCAAATCATTGAGAAGCTAGAGGCCGACTTGGCTCAAAAGAGTCGCATCGTCGACATACTCCAATCTGAGGCGGAATCTTCCCGCAAGGCCGAGGTCGAGTCGTTACAGAAGGTTGATGAGACATTAGCTGAAATGGCGAAAATGCAACAGGCACATTGTACTTTAGTTGAAGACTTAGGCCATCGATACAAGAACGTTGAATCTGAGCGGGATGCGGCAGTGAAGGAACTAGAGGAGCTAAAGGCTAGGTTCGCTGACATGAATAAAGAAAAAGACGACGCGAACGTGGCTGCGCAAGAGGCGTGTGAGCAGGCTGTATCTTTTCGGGCCGAGCGCGATGCGGCAATTGCAAGGGTTAAGGAGGTTGAATCGGAGTTGGAGGAGAGAGTCCAAGCAGAGAGGTTCAAAATGGAGGCCGAATTCGACGATCTTTTGGACACATATAATGCCAATGTATTGGAGCATAGAAATCTCTCCTGGCTAGGGGATTACTCGATGCCTCTCTACAATGCTTGGAAGAAATTAGTGGAAAACAAGAGGATGTCTTGTCCGGATTCGGTATTAGATGAGTTTGAGCTTGAGTCACGTCTGCTCAGCGAGGATGAGAGGAGGACCCTTCATGAAGCAATCATTTCTGTTGAAAAAGAAAGACTTGTCGTCCATCGAACGGAGGTTGGCGAAGGTTCGGGTATCGTGCACCATAGCGAGAATACTGAAGTCCCTGTTTCGACTTCACCCGAAGCTGCTGCCGTGGTTGATTCACAAGCTATTCCCGCCTACAATCCGGACCAACCGGAACTGTCCTCGGGCAAGACGCTCGTCCCCGAGCTTGTTCATGCTCCAAGGCAAGGTAAAGTAGGTATTTTGATTACTCCCTTTGCGTCTTAAAACATTGATTTTCGAGGGAATTTCTTGGTCTGATAGCTCTAATTTTGGTTGTTTAGTGACCGAGAGTGTCGCACCCGTGCTCCCTGTCCCTTCGGCTTTACATCCTACACGTGGAGTTATTGTCACCGAGGCGATTTCAACTGCCGCCTTGGTTGGTGATACGGGAGAAGGAGGCTCAATATCATTCGATGTTCAAATGTTTGAAGAGCTATTTGGTCATCCTCTTGACCCCATGCCCGACCTCTCTTTTGTGACGAGCGGAGCTTCTCCAGTTTCTGGTTCGATCGTGACGACCACCGGCGTACCTAGCGCAGCTCAACTGTCTCGAGAGGAGGAGATTTTAGCAGAGATAAGTGCCGAGATGGCCAAGACAGTGACAGTTGGTCCTGGTGGTGACGTCGTTCCTTCAAGCTTATCTTCTCTAATGATGATTTCTCCTGGTGGCACAGTAACCGTCTCAAGTGTTGCTGAACAAGTACCCGTTACTACTCCGTGCCCCTGGCTCGTCCTTATAAAAGGATATCCATCCCTTCCAGTTATGAGGAAGATGTTGATATCATGCCGGAACCGGAGGATGTTCCAAAGAAAGGCAAAAAGTCTCGTATGAAGCCAGGTAGTGGGTCTAGCGGCTCAACTCCGAAGAAGAAGCACCGGAGGAAGAAAGAGTGAGCCCCTCGCTTTGTCGTGAGATTTACAGATAACAATTCTTTTGCCTTTTCTTTTGTTCTTTCTTGGGCCATGTGTATGTATGGATGCGGCCTCCACTTAATTGAAACATCTTTACTTGCCATGTAATCAAACTTGTTTTTGTTGGTTGATGAAATGTGAAGTTACACTTTTCTTCTTACCTGAATGCCTTGCAGTATTTGTGTTGTTTCCGCTCAGTATTTGTATAGCTTCGTGTCGTGATTTAACGAATGAGTCGGATTCTGAGTATATTATCACTTAAGCCAGCGATTAGCACCCAGCTTTTTGCCCCTTAGTTGCGGGGAATAATACTCATATTCTGGTGGCTGATTGCGTTTATTGCAAGCCCTGAACACATGCCTCCCCCCCTTCTGGGGATTCATGACAATTTGAGATTGATAATCTGTCTTGCATTCCAGGAATCTGAGGGTTATCGATGTTTACGCTCCATTCCACGCTATGGGAATTGGGAGTTGATATTGATATCTCGGCCCGTATTTCGGGAACTTCGAATTATTACTCGTACTTTGATTCGCGCTTCGGGAATCTGGATTAAATGTTTATACTCCAATTCGTACTCTGGGAAGTTGGAGTCCGTTCGCGCTCTGGAAACGACTTATTGGATGTTTTATACTCCAATTCATACTCTGGGAAGTTGGAGTCCGTTCGCGCACTGGAAACGACTTATTGGGTGTTTTATATCCCAATTCACACTCTGGGAAGTTGGAGTCCGTTCGCACTCTGGGAACGATTTATTGGATGTTTTATACTCCAATTCATACTCTGGGAAGTTGGAGTCCGTTCGCGCTCTGGGAACGACTTTTTGGATGTTTATACTCCAATTCACAATCTGGGAAGTTGGAGTCCGTTCGCACTTTGGGAACGATTTATTGGATATTTTATACTCCAATTCACACTCTGGGAAGTTGGAGTCCGTTCGCGCTCTGGGAACGACTTTTTGGATGTTTATACTCCAATTCACAATCTGGGAAGTTGGAGTCCGTTCGCACTTTGGGAACGATTTATTGGATGTTTTATACTCCAATTCACACTCTGGGAAGTTGGAGTTAGTAAAAGGATTGTCGTGTTTCAATCCCTGTGAGTGCTGGTATTGTGTTTTGCCCCCGAGCTCGGGTCTTATTTAGTAAATGACTGGTCGTATCACAGTTACTCCCTATTTAGATAAATCCCACCGTGTGATGGAATTTAGCTCTTCGTGCAATGTGATATTATGTGCTATTTTCAATGAATCACAACTTTTGGCTCGAAGAGATGGCGTTTTATTGCTGAAACAAAAGAAGCATGACAACATCAGTTGCCTCATTACAAGTTCAAATTTCAAAATGCAAAAAAAAAACAAAATGCTAAGGAAGAAATTGATAGAAAGATAAATAAAGCCTGTCAGGTGTAGTAGGGACGGAGGCTTCCGCTATTCCAGGCTCTTGGTAAAGTGAGACCATCAACGGTCGATAACTTGAACGTGCCATCTCTGAGTTTTTGTGAAATCATATACGGCCCTTCCCAATTTGGGTTCATGTGCGAAGGAACCGGGTAAATTCTTTTGAGTACCAGGTCGCCGGATTCAAAAGTCCGTGGGCGGACCTTGGCGTTGTATATTCGAGCGACTCGACTTCGATATGCAGCTACCCTCACGTCGGCTTCTTCACGTTTCTCATCAAGCAGATCTAGGGATTCAGCAAGTAGTATAGCATTCGTTTTCGGGTCGTAGTATGTCACACGGTGAGAGTGAACTTCCATTTCGACCGGGATAATTGCTTCGGAGCCATAGGATAGAGAAAAAGGGGTGTGTCCGGTCGCGGTTTTGTGAGTTGTTCTGTATGCCCACAGAGCCATTGGTAGTTCATTGACCCATTTGCCCCCGGCTTTCTCCAATCTTTTCTTCAATATAGACTTGATAACCTTATTGATGGCCTCGACCTGACCGTTTGCTTGTGGGTGCGCTACTGCTGAGAATCTCTTATGGATGTGAAATCGCAGACAGAAATCCCTGAATTCAGTACTGTCGAATTGGGCTCCATTATCGGTGATAATAGTATGCGGGAGACCAAATCGGCAGATGATGTTGCGCACCACGAAGTTGATCACCTTTTTTGTTGTTATCGTTGCAAGGGGCTCAGCCTCAGCCCATTTGGTGAAGTAATCAACTACAACTATGGCGTATTTTGCACCCCCTTTAGCTAAGGGCAATGCACCGATTATATCCATCCCCCACATTGCAAATGGCCACGGGCTGACCATTTGGGTTATTTCAGAAGGCGGGGCTCTAGGGACCCGAGCGTGTCTCTGGCATTTATCACATCTTTTGGCATAATCCATAGCATCGCGGTTAACGGTAGGCCAGTAATATCCGTATCGAAGTACCTTCTTGGCAAGCGCTTGCCCCCCAGTGTGATCGCCACATTCTCCTTCGTGCACCTCACGCAACACTCGCTTGATTTCGTTATGCGCGATACACCGGAGAAGAGGGACAGAGTAACCTCTCCGATACATAACTCCGTCTTGAATGACAAATCGTGACACCTTTCGAAGAATCTGTCTTCTTTCACTTCGTCGCTCGGGCAGTGTGCCATGCTCAATATAATCTTGGTAGGGAGTCATCCATGATTCCTTCTCTGAGGTAGCTTCTAATGTGAATTCATTCTCCGTTCGATCAATGCTCGGAGAGGATAATGTCTCGACAGGGACGAGTCCCAAGTGTTGAGCTTCGCTTGTACTTGCCAGCTTTGCCAATGAATCAGCTTTCTGATTGTGCTCTCGGGGTATGTAGAAAATGGTATAATAATCAAACCGATCCAGTATTTCTCGGACCCGGGCTAGATAAGCGGCTAGCCTTCGATCCTTGGCCTGATATTCACCCCGAACTTGGCATACCACCAACTGGGAATCGCAGTACATTTCCACAGCGATAATTTTCAGGTCTCGGGCCAACTTCAACCCGGTGAGCAAGGCTTCATATTCAGCTTCGTTGTTGGTTGCCCGGAAATCAAACTTTAAGGCGTAGCAGATGGATCGGCCCTCGGGGGTCTCAAGCACAATCCCTGCGCCCGAGCATCGATCGTTGGATGCGCCATCAGTGTATAGTTTCCATATATATTCGGGGGAGTCACTAGTTTCGGGTAAGTCTTCAGGAACAGTGAATTCGGCAATGAAATCTGCTAAAACTTGACCGTGTATTGCTCTCCTTGGAACATATGCGATGTCGAATTGACTCAGCTCAATGTTCCACTTCAGTAACCTGCCAGACGTCTCAGGTCGTGTGAGGACCTGTCGTAACGGTTGGTCGGTGTATACAATGATAGGGTGAGCCTGAAAATATGGGCGGAGCTTCCTCGAGGCAATGACTAGGCAGTATGCCAACTTTTCTAGCCTTGGATAATTTCTCTCGGCCCCGGTTAATCGTTTACTGACGTAATAGACTGGTTTCTGTGTTCGGTCTTCCTCTCGAACCAATGCAGCACTAACAGCGTTTTCAGATACAGCCAGATAAAGGTATAATTGCTCGTGATCAACAGGTTTTGAAAGAATCGGAGGTGTGGAAAGATGCTGGATTAGTGATCGAAACGCGTCCTCACATTCCGTAGTCCATTCGAAGTTTCGTTTCCCTTTTCGGATCAGATCGAAAAAGGGTATGCATTTATCCGTTGATCTCGAGATGAACCTGCTCAGCGCTGCAATCTTTCCGTTGAGACTCTGAACCTGTTTTATGGTCCTCGGGGTTTGAAGATTCCTGATTGCCCAGATCTTCTCGGGGTTGGCTTCTATTCCCCGGGCGTTGACGATGAATCCAAGGAACTTTCCGGAAGCAACTCCAAAATGACATTTTAACGGATTTAGCTTCATCCCATATTTCCGGAGGACATTGAACATTGACTCCAAGTCCTTGACATGATCAATGGAGTATCGTGATTTTACCAACATGTCATCCACATAAACCTCCATGGTTTTCCCGATCTGATCGGCAAACATCCGGTTGACTAAGCGTTGGTAAGTTGCTCCGGCATTCTTTAAACCAAAAGGCATGACCATGTAGCAGTATAGTCCTAGGTCAGTTACGAAGCTTGTATGTTCTTGATCGGGCACATGCATGGGTATCTGATTGTACCCAGAGTAAGCATCCATGAAAGACAATAATTCGTGTCCGGCCGTCGAATCCACAAGTTGATCGATTCGAGGAAGTGGAAAACTGTCTTTTGGACAAGCCTTATTTAAGTCAGAGTAGTCGACGCACGTTCTCCATTTTCCATTCGGTTTGCGGACAAGTACAGGATTGGATACCCATTCCGGGTATAAAGCATCTCGGATAAACCCATTCGTCTTCAACTTATCGACTTCTTCTTTGAGGGCGGCAGATCTCTCTGGATCCATACCGCGTCTTTTTTGCCTGATCGGGATGTATCGCGGGTCAATATTTAAGGTGTGGCTTGCGATGTCCGACGAGATTCCACACATATCGGAGTGCGTCCAGGCGAATACGTCTAGATTCCCTTGGAGAAATTCGATCAATTCCTGTTGTGCTTGTAGGTTTAGCTGAGACCCAATTTTCAATATTTTCGAATCGTTATTGTCATCAATTGGAACATCGATCGTCAGCTCGGCTGGAGAAGCTTGATTTTCTTTGGATTCATCATTATCTTCAGTGTCTCGAGGGTCAAGATCCTTCTGGAATTGGTCGTGGTGCCCGGGCCGAGGCCCAGGCGTTAATTGTCAATCGTCGACAAAGCGGACGCGGAGAGATTCCCCCACGCCCTTTCCCTTCTCCTTCCTTTGCGCTTCTCGTAGTTCAGCAACATAACAGGCTCTCCCGGCAGCCTGGTCCCCTTGAATGACCCCAATCCCGTGGTCAGTAGGGAACTTTAGAGTCAGACACCACGGGGCAATCGCTGCCCTAAATTCTGCAAGGGCTGGTCGGCCCAAAAAGGCATTATAGGGTGAATGGATATCCAGGACAACAAACTGTAACATTCGGACTCTACGGCGTTCTCCGTTTCCCAATTCTACTGGCAATTCCACCATCCCGGTGGGTATATTAGCACTTCCATCGAAGCCGTGGATCCTATATTGACAAGGCTTTAGATCTTTAGCTTCCATCTTCATCTGATCATATGCCCCTTTAAACAAGATGTTTACTGAGCTTCCACTGTCTACCAGGATCCTCTTCATCCAAGCAGGACCAACCTGTGCGGATATGACCAGTGGGTCTATGGTCGGGGCTTCGACTTTGTCAGCATCTCGGTTTCTAAAGATGATATCATCCGTCATCGTCTTCTGTTGTTTAGCCGGAGCCCCCTCATCAAGTGTACTACAGCTTTCAAAACTTACGTGCCTGATCGAATTGGCGTATGATTCCATTTCCCTCCAACTTCGATCCGCTGGATGAGGGCCACCACTGACTGTATTTATGACCAACCTTCCGCTTGTACGGGCGGGCTCTTCCTGTTTTTCTTGGTTCTGCGCACGATTTTGGTTTGACGGGCCCACACCACCTGTTTATGGTGCTCGCACAAATTGATCCAACTTCCTCTCTCTGATCAGTTTTTCAATAAGGTCTTGCAGATGCCTACAGTCATTGGTGTTGTGTCCATAGCTTTCGTGGAATCTACAAAACTTCCCCGTTTGAATCTGTTTCTCCGATGATAATTTCGGAGTCGGCTTCTTATATTGCATTGCATTACAGGTTTGTAGATATACGTTTTCCAATGTCGTATTCAGTGGTGTATAGTTTTCAAACATTTGCGCCCTACGTCGGGGGCCATGGTTCTGATCCTGCTTCTTATTCCTATTATCGCCATTCCTTGGCTGGGTTTGCTTGTTCTGAATATTCAACTGCACCCTTCCTGAGCCCTCTCCTGACTGTTTAACCGCCACATTGCTTTGAACCCCCTCCTTGTTGGGCCTTGCATCGTCCTGCTTCCTAGATTGTTTCGCATCCTCACGCCTTAGGAATTGGGCGGCTTTGGAATAGAAACGATCCAACGACGCGGGAGGTTTTCCAGCTAGCCAGTTTCCAAAATCAGAGTCGGGGTCAATCCCCTTAGTAAGAGCCATCAAGATTGAATTATCATTGGGGTTAGTGATTTCTGCGCAGGCGGTTTCCAGGTATCGCCTGAGTGTTTCCCCAGGAACTTGAGTGACACTAGATAAAGTGTTTACGTCTTTAGGCCTGGCGATGTGCATACGGAACTGTTCGATAAACTTGGTTGCCAACTGGTCAAACGAGGAGATAGACCGTGGTGGTAATCGTGTAAACCACATTGTCGCAATCCCCCCCAAGGAAATAGGAAAACTACGGCACTTTACTGCATCATCAGCTCTTGCAGCAGTCATTGACCATTCGTACTTTAGAATATGCTGGCTAGGGTCGGAGTTTCCTTCATACATGGGCAAAGCCGGCATTCTGAATCGCCGGGGAGGCTCAGCATATAATATGTCATCGGTGAACGGGGTGTGACTTCGAGAGATCCCCCAATCGTCATTTGTCAAACCTTGACTTTCGCGAACCATTTGGCGGACCATAGCTGAGAGATCAGGTGTTGCTGTGTCCGAAGGGTGTCGAGCCAAAGTGTGGTCGGGCTCCATAGTGCGAGGTGGGATCGGGCGCTGTCGACGATCCGAATCTCGCCTCCTTGGCTCGACATCTTCTGGGATATTCGGTCCTGGGACACGTTCCTGTGGGTGGTAGTTTGGACTGGAGTGATTTCGGGTGTCAACTCCTGTGCCAACTGCGGTGGCTTGGTTATCTGCGGTGTGCTGTGGCACAGTGCCTCCTCGAGAGGAGGGTCCCGTATGAAAACTGGCAGAGGGGCCAACTCTTATTTGCCCTACAGTCAATGTCTGCCGGAGGCCAGAAGCATGCGCATGACTTCCGTCTAGCCTGGGGCGCGTAGATCTGCCGCTATAGTCGGATGAGGCAGAGCTTTCCGTGGAAGAATGCGGAGCGTGGTCCCTTTTCGATCTCCTTCGCCCTTGGTGGTTTAGTTGGTTAGCCAATTCAGCATTGATACGTAGCTGCTCAGTTAGCTGTTGTCGGCTTTTAGTTAATTCCTGCAGTAATGTTTGGAACTCCTGTCTTGTAACCGGACCCGACTGATCCGCTTGCCCAACGGCATCCTGATTGGCTGACTGTAGCTGTGCGGGATTCTGCCTATCCTGACCTTCTTGGTTACCAATGTTGGAAGTGGTTCTCGTACTAACCATCCTATAGGTTGGATTCCTATCCTAGATTTTGAGCAAACCTGAAAAGAATGGATGGAATCTGAATTTGAAGTCTGGATCTCCCTCTTAGATTTGTGCAATCCGGTATCGAAGATAGATCCACGGAGCGGGAGAAAGAACTGGTTCTTTTTCTTTCTCAGTGAAAGCACCAAAATGTTTGCACCGAAAATGGGCAAACACCCTTCGGAAGCTTTTGAAGAGATAGTAAATAAAGAACTTGAATTGGAAATAGGGACTATCTAACAAAAACTCCAAGTCACAGAAAAATAAATTGCGCAGAAGACAAGGATTTAGAGTGGTTCGGCTATGCGCCTACGTCCACTATGAAGTTTTTTCACTTTATTTCTTAATACTTGAAGATTACAAGTGCTTTTCAGCAAATTACAGCGGGAAATGGACTTAAATTCCAAATTGACAGCAATTGAGACAGCATGGAGTGATCCTGGCAGCGTTTAGACTTGTTCTTCTTCCCCAAATTCTCCGACCCCCCTTCTGAATGACCAGGGGGCTCTATTTATAGGTGTGGAAGGCCAAAATCCCGCCTAAATCATGGAGAGACTGCTTGGCACGTGACGGGGGACCCACAGGCCCGAGATCTTGAAGTGCGTGCCCAGTTTGGGATCGATTCGAAGTGAACTTCGAATCGATCAAAAAATCGTCCAATTGCGATGAAACTTGGCGTGGACGTTCTTCGTCATGTAGACAAACTTCTGTAAAAATTTCATGGGATTTGGATCAGTAGATTGGGAGTTATGATCGGTTTGAAATTGGGTGTTCGGCATGCTGTTTGGTTCGAATCGATGGAATCGATTCGTTCGAATCGATGCATGGCCGAAGCGAATACTTCGAATCGATTGGGGCGCGCCTGTCTTCGAGCCGATCCATGTTCGTGCTAGCTTAGCTTCTTTGTTGGATTCGAAGGTCGTCTTCGAATCGATGGAGTGGATTCGTTCGAATCGATCCAAATGCGCCCTGGATCGATTCGAAGTTGTCGAAGTCGATGGAGTCGAAGGTGAGTGATGGAGTCGAAGATGATGGATGGATACGAAGGTGAGCGATGGAGTCGAGGCTGTGATGGGTTCGAAGCTATTAATGGATTCGAAGCTGTGGTGGATTCGAAGCATAGGAAGGACTCGAATTTGTGATGGATTCGAATGTCGCCTCTTCCTATGGGTTCGAATATGATGGGTTCGAAATAGATGGTTTCGAACACGATGGGTTCGAATATGATGGGTTCGAACATGATGGGTTCGAACCGAGCAATGTGCACCTTCTTAACTTGAATCCATCATAACTTGAGCATATGACCTCGGATTGACTTGAAATTTGAAACGCGGACTTCTATGATCTTTCTGGTCATGTCCTATCAATTGTAGCTCAATCTGGACTCGGACAAAATTCATCGATATCCATAGTGAAGAGGAGTGCAACCAATCTCCGAGACGAACTGTCCTTTGTTTTTGGCCAATCTTTTGGTATCACGGCTTTGCCAAAAAGCGGGATAACAAACTCATCATCCACTTCCATAACACCCAACAAAGCATATATCTCACCGCTAGAACCTTCTACGGTACAAACAATCCAGTCACTACAATCAGGGTTCCTAAGAGATATTTTTCTATCTTGGCAAAATATCCTAGTATCATACTCACTCAACCAATCCATCCCAAGAATAATTTCGAACCTTGCAAAATCAAACACATGAAAACTGCAAATAAAAGGATGACCTAAAAGGTTAAACTCTAACTAGTCACATCTCAACCCTAGAGTTGCATACCCTCCTATTGGATTTGCAACCTGTAAGGAAGTAACTAAATATATGGGTTCTAGGTTAAGCTTATCTATCAAACATCTAGATTTAAAAGAATGCGATGCACCAGTATCAAATAGAATGCTAACATACATACCATGAATCTGAAGCGTACCTCCCAAAACTGGTTTTCCTTTCTCCTGAGCTGTTGGCTTAGAAGCAGCTAGTTCCAATGCATACACCTTGCCTTTTCCATCCTTAGCGGGATCCTTGCACTAGCTCTTGCAATGACTAATCTGGTCACAATGGATGCACCTAACACCCTTCTTTCCGGCCGCATCATTTTCCTTTCTAGCATGACACTCATTAGCAAAGTGCCCCTTCTTGTCGTACTTGAAGCAGACAATCTTAGACTTCCCATTCTTAGCTGCTCTACCCATCTAAGCACCTTTCTTAGGAAAGAACTTCCTCTTCAGATTCTGCCTAACTTGGACTTCCTTAACCTTACTATTTTCTAGAGAATAAAGAATCTCCTTATGCCTTAAGGCCATCTCTGCTACAAAGTAAGAAGGATCTCTAATATGAGGTAATGTAACCCTGGCTAATTCAGGCTTTAACCCCTTGATAAACTTCTCATTCCTCTTCATCACAATATTCACTGAAGAATAACCATATCTGACTAACTCCTTAAATTTTCTGACATACTCCAAACTAAACATCTCTCCCTACGCTAACTCGGCAAACTTGTAAGGTCAGAGTAGACTGTGCCATTGCAGACATAAACCTCTCCAGGAACCTTCCCTTGAAATCTGTCCATGACATCGTCCACATTAGCTGTCACACTGTTCCACCAGAACAAAGTTGCTCCTTGAAGTTGTCTGGATTCCAACCTCCTCTTCTGATCATCATTAAGCCCCAAGTTTGCAAAAAATCATTTCGCAGTGCAACAACTAATTCTCTACCTTAATAGCATACTTTGCCCTCAGAAAAGGCTTCCCTCTGCGCTTAGTGTAATCTTCGCTCAGCTTAGCATAATTGTTAACTACCGAAAATTTCGAAACTCTTGCCCATGTCGCAACTCCTCCTAACACTCTAGCTGCAACTCCCGCTTGCATCATATTTATGAAAAATAAATACATAGCTTCCATTCCAAGTTGCGAGACTCCAGCACTTACATTCTATGCTTGTGTCTGACCTTGACCTCTCCTCATATAAGGTCTGGCATTTCCTTCACTGCCCTCCCCTCCAGGCTTAACTCTTCCTCTTCTACCTTCCATATCTGTATTATGAGATACATAAAATAACCTAACAAGGATAGGAGACTAGAGATAAAGTGCATACTTTTATATAGCAAATATAAGTACGTTACTATAGCGTTATCCCATACCCCAATGTTACTCAAATGCTATAGGATTTTGTTTTAAAAATCATTTTTAGTTTAAAGTTTTCCATAAAAGATGCTCTGATACCAAGTTGTAGCATCCCTTATCTAGAGGCCAAAAGCTAAGCGCTACAAATGCCGCAGTCATCCATAGTATTAACTTCTGGTAACAAAATACGGTAATAATAATGGCATTCATAATATCAGAAGCAATAAATATAAGCGAAATCACAGATTTAAAAAACAGTATTTTGCTGGCTACAATTCGAAAAAATATTCATGTCCATGTGACATAATCCCTTAACCTTTCTTAGGCAATGATTAAATTTATCATTTATGAAATACGCCAAAAGCAATATATGACGATGCCCCCTTGGTTGATCAGGGAAATATAGTCATAGCTGACTTAATATACGCAGTGGAATCAAAAATGAAACTCCTAAATAGCTATTCATCAGCCATCTGCTCATCTTCAGAAGCTTTATTTGTCAAAAGACTAAAACTTGAAAACCTTAACCCTAATCCTACTCAAATCAATTTTAAGTGCCCAAGAGTTTGTAGGGAAATAAAAACTTCTAGCCAAACATAAAGCCTGGTGTGAATAGTTCTGTTACATCTCCGTTTATTGATATTAAGTGAGACCACGCCGCTTAGCGAAATGGGTTTCCAGTCACTAATATCCTTTTAGAAACATATATTTTGGAATCCTTTTCGGCAACCAAACCGGTTAATCAAACTAATTATGTCAAAATAACAATATCCGTTATGCTCAATAAAGAACTATCTGTCCAAAATAAATAATTTGTGAACTATCTGCCCACAACAAAATAGCAAGTTCCGTTATGCTACAAAAGAACTATCTATCCATAAAACTGGGCCGAGTGCCCGCAAACTGGACTAACTGTCTGAATTAAAATGGACTAGCTGTCTGAAATCTATGTTGATGGCCTGCAAAATGGACTAACCATTCGAATCATTTTCTTAGGGTTAATTGCCCTTTATCTTTTTCGTTGAAAACCTTTTCAAATGATTTAACCCTTTAAATTATGCATATACAAGGAAAATACTTTCTTAGCTTTACTTTAAGCTATTTTTTCATGATATATACACTTTACCCATAATAACGTTGATGAGTTTTAATAAGGATTAACTATCCTTTCAAAATAGTTTAATGTCCTTTTTAACTTGAAAACACCTAGGCTATTTACCATTTTAACATATTTGAAATCTTTGTTTAAAACCTTTAAACAACCGATTTGAAACACTTGAAGGTAACTCCTTTGAAACTAAGTAAACCCTTTACTTAATCTAGGCTGAAAGGCCAAATCTTACCTTTCGAAACCGTTGAAAACCATACCTTCGAAATAAACGAAAGTCTTTCCTTCAAAAGCCTTAAAACATTTAGACATCCCTCTTTTAAACTTTTAAGTATTGCCTTTCAAAAACGTAAGGAAAAACCTTTTCCTTCAACCCTTTCGAAACCCTTAGGAACCACCCTTTTCGAAACCATTCATTAAAACCTTTTGAAATAGACAAAACTCAATCCTTTCGAAAGCACTTTGAGTTCAGTTTAAAACATGTGGAAACCTTCTGAAATCATTCAAAAATTTACCCCTTCGAAACCTTTGAAAGCTGTTTTGGTCAAAACCATCAAAGTCGAAAGCTTCTGTTTCAAAACCATTTAAAACTATCTCTTTCAAAACCATTTGGGTTTTACTTCATTTTAATAAAGTATCCTTTATAAAATTTAAGTTGAAAGCATCTGTTTTGAAACCATTTCCAAAATAAAGAAGTGATTGTTTTGAAACCATCCTTCGAAAGCATTGGAGAGGTGGCAAAGTTTTTAGAAAATAAAACAATCCTTTTGAAACCATCTGGGTCGAAAGGCAGGAAGCGGCAGCTAAAAGCTTCGACTTACTTGAAAGCAATTATTTAAAACAAAAGCGCAGCCCAATCGAAACCCTTCCTTTTAAAACCATTTGATCTAGTTGAAAGCTACTCAGTCGAAAGCCATTTTAGTCAACAGAAAGCAGGCGCATTTTTAATTTAAAAACAGTGCACTGCCTCAACGTCTTCGAAATCCCTGGTTTCAACTTTATACCTTCCACCTATATCCAATTCACTATGTATCAATAAATTGATACCATGTGCATTGGTTTCGACTGTGTCGGAGGCGATAGTATGGAGGCGGAACCTGGTGCCGAAAGAGACGAAACAATGAAAAATATGTAGCAGATAGTTATTTTCACCTAATCTGCTTTGCATGTCAAAATATGATTGATTTCGTCTTTCTTTACTAATAAAAAGTACTGCAATTCGTTAAAAGTATTGCTGAATTTCTAGGGTGAACAAATTTAAATTATTTTGCAAAATCCCATTCTACTCTTTTAATAATATAAAATATTTAGGTCCCATACCTTAAATAATTTTATATAACCCTTAAAACACTTAGGAAAAATCTACAAAAATATAGAAAATCTATTTTAATATGTTTTCCAACATATAAAATTTCAGATCCAAATCTTTTATTATTTAACCGAAAATAATTATTAACCCAAATTACCATTTTCTTTACTAGAAAATTTATATAAATTCCACACAATTTCAGAAAATTTTGAAAATTGAAATCCATCTCCAAAATAATATTTATGATCTTCATAAAATTTCACAAGGCATTTGGGTATCATTTAATAGGATTTTCACCTTAAAGCATATCATAAATTCAATATGAATAACCATAATTCATCAACAGGTTGTGTGTGTGTGTATTCATTCTATCATTCAAAAAAAGGGCAAATCATTGTAAAATATTCGAAATTCATATTAAAACCGAAAGCAGAATCAAAAATGAGATGTAAACATTATTCATCTTTTCTTTAGAGATCAAAGAGAGTGAGATATGAAGAGATTTGATTCGCTTAAGCTTCTTCCTAGCTTTTCTTCTTCTTTTCCCTGTTAATGGTGGCTCGCCTTGAGTTATAAAAAAAATTCAAATGAAAATGAATGTGTATGGAATACACGGCCTAAGGGAATGGATATAGGAATGGCCTCTTTCCTATTTTACTCCTCCCCTATTTCATACCAAACTCTTCTTTTAATTCATTTTTAAATGGCACGGCTACCCCTAATTAAAACCAAATCTCAATCCCTTAATCAACACATTATTTTATTTTATTTAACTAATTAAATATCCTAAATAATTTTACCAAAAATTTGGGGTGTTACATTTTTGGATAATGGCTACTATCCGATCTCGGTCCTCTACAAATCAAGTTCGATATTTTTAACGAGTCAAGTTATTTATAGTGGACCAACCCAATATCAGGGTGTAAGATTTACATACGAACATACGTTCCATATGCTTAGATTATCATGACCCGCTTATCGAAATTAACCCTCTTGTATTCATTACGTTTCCAAAGTGTGGTGTTTGTGATAATTACAAATCAACTTACTTCCAATAAAACATGTCAACGTTTTCTCACAACTGCTTTAATTCATTTGACTACTTAATAACATGGACAAGAGATCCTCGGTTATTAAAACAACTTACTTAAAACAAGAAGGTTGGTTAAAATAAATAACCGATAGAGTTTTGAAAGAAACATTAAAATAAATAAGCTTTAATTAAATCATAAGTTTAAAACACAACTAAACTTTAATTAATCTTAATTAAATCAAAAATCATACTTTAAACCTTAATTAATTAAAAATTTATTTATAACTAAACTTTAATTTAAATAACATTCATTTAAGAATTAAACCCAAATTAAGTGGACAATTAAGCTTTAATTAAAATAATAATTAATTAAATAACTAACTCTAATTAGATAATTAATTAAAGTAAAAAAACTCGATTAAATAAAAGTTAATTTCCTTTCATCTTAGTTAATCATTATTTAAAACTTCGTTAGTTAAAAATAATTACTTAGCCAATAATTTTTAAACTCTAATCCTTACCCTAATTAATAAATTAAATAATTAAATAATTAAAACTTAAACTTTTGACTAACATAATTTATTTGAAATGAATTTTCAAAAACAATCAAAAAGAAAACACTTTAAAACTTGAAAATCGTGAAATTTTCCGAACTGCATCCATAGTACCGCTATAAGCGCAGTTCGCTAGAATTGGTTTCAAGGTGAAAGCCTTATTTTAACTCTAACTACTACATATGTGAAACATAAATGGAAGAGTTTTAAAAACTTAAACGAAAGGTGAAAAACTTGGAAAACATTTACAAAATCCAAAACTAGAAAACAAACTTTTGTTTCAAATCGGATCTCAAGTCTTTGCGCCTTTTCAAAGTGCTAACTTCACAACATTTTTCATCACGTATACATGGTTTGTTTCACAAACACACTGCCATCATATCATAATCAACCATTCACATATCAATATCCAAACATATCGTTTAATAACTAAATCATAAATCTAAGCTAACCAAAAATTTATATCATATACCATCAAAACAACATAATATCTCAATACAACAAACATTATATTTTCACAACATATAGTTCATCAAAATCAAGTTATTTTATTTTCCAAAAACACGAGTTTTACTCAATGAAACTTCACTAATTTAAGTTGAACTTTTGTTAAACTTTGAAACAACTTAGATATTGCAAAATTAGGAACTTTGGATTCTTGAACACCCTAAATGGCTTGGCCATGTGGTCTTTGAGCTCGGCCATATAGTATTTGGACTCGACCATATGGACTAGGGGGTGCTTGTATTTTGGAAGAGGAGGCATATAATGGCTTGTAGAAGTGTTTTGGTGAATTAAAGAGAAGACTTTTAGCAAAAGAAGTAATTTTTCTTATTTTTAGAATTTATCAAGAGCAACCATGGATGTTTTATTCAAGCTCTAGGAATTTTGAAATGAAGAGGAGGATTGTAAAAATGAGAACATGAAAGTTAAGGGTTATATATAAGCTTAGGAAATAATTAAAAATGTACAAGTGCTTATACTTAAATATATACGCATGCATGCCCTCCACTCCTTCCACCTCATCATTTCCATCCTCACCTTGTGCCCCCTCCCTCTTGCACTATTCATTCCATATCTCACGTACTTTGTGTTGAAAATAATAGTTTTTTATGTGTACGTATATATACATTTGCCTTTGTAAATTACTTTCTCTTATTCTTATATATACACACATTTAAAAAGAAGTATATACATGCATATACATGTATTCATCATTTTTAATAGTAATGTGTATACAAGTGTTTACAATAATGCTATGACATTTTAAATAGCTTTTATCCAATGAAAAAAAAGTCGAAAAATAATTTTCGATCATATTTTCTATTTCTTTATAAACTATATACATATATTGGTAAACAAATTTTGAAAACGATTTTATAATCATCAGTTATTATTTAAATATGTTTATTTGTTAATAAAAATTTATTAACTATACAAAATATAATTAATTATCCATTTAAATAGCGATCAAAATTTGGGTCGTTACAAATAACATGTAAATTTCATAGATATGTACTACCTATGTGATGCAGCATATACAAACACTAGAGGATTTCTTGCTCCTTATCGCAATACACGTCATTGGTTGAAAAGCTATAGAAACAATAATGCAAAGGAGAGATTCAATCATGCACATGCACAATTAAGAAAAGTCATTAAATGAAGTTTCAGTATTAAAGAAAAGATTTTTCATATCGGTTGAAATGCCTCAACAAAAGTTTTTTATTAAAGAAATATGACTACTTCATGTACAAAAGTACATAACTTTTTTCCCCTTGTTTCCCTTCATGGTCGGTTATTTCAAGAAGTAAAACAAGAAGATTATAGTCCAAATATCACTGACGAAAAAAATAATGAGTTTGACAATCAAGAACTAGCACAAGCTCCACTGAATCATAATGAAGTGTTTTCATCTCAATCACAAGCTTTTATGAGAAATTTACCTGAAATTGTCATTCTTCTCTAGTTTCCTCTTTATGTTTTTTATTATTACCAATAAACGAGTGAATGTATGTTTTTAAGTTTCTAAAGTAGACATTTCATGTGTAAGCATCATTAGAACTTCAAGAAAGTGAATATAGACAAAGGAAGGAGTTGTTTTGTCCAAATAAAACTAATGCAAATTAATCAGTATTCTATTCAACCAATAATCAAATAATGTTTATTTTATTGACTCAACAAATAAGCAAACAATCAAACAATGTTTATACAACTTATAAAATACTAACCTCTGATTTTAAAAATATTTTATCAAAAGGAAAAATGGATATTTTTGGACATGAAAGTGATTTTTTGAAATTTTTGATAAGAATAAAGTATTTAATGGAAACAAAATATTTTTTTGAAGATATTTTCACAAAGAAAAGTGAACGTAGTAAAAATATACTTTTAGTAAGAAGGTATTTTAACTGGATGTTGGAAGTTTATTTTGATTTTAAAGAGATATTTTCATATTGAGAAACTATAATTATTTTAAAAGATCCCTTAAACTGTATTTTTATAATAGTATTATGATTCAGAAATTTTTTATTAAAAGTGGAAGATTTTTATCTAGGAAAAGAGGGATTCTGTTGATGAATATTTTATTGAATTTTTTTAGGAAAGGATGCTTAGTTTAAGTATTTTATTCGATAGAAATATTTGACGAGAATATCTTAGTTGAAGTAATTTTTAATTTGGGAAACATCCTTTGAAAAGAAAGGGGGTATTTTTTACCCTTATTATGACTTAGGACCCCTTGTAAAAATATTTTGTTAAGGGATATTTTGGAAAGAATATTTTTGTTAAATGATGTATTAAACTATATAATGTAAAATTTGAGGAGAATTCTTTTGATAAGATGTTTTGAGAAAGAGAAAACTATCTTGATAATAGTATAGAATTTAAAATGTTTTTGTCAAAAGCACCTTTTTGGATAATGTTTACTGAGAACCTTAACTTAAAAGAAGATAATATTTTGTTGAAACATTCTTAAATATTATACGATTGGGAGAAGAGTTTTTACGAAGAGGTTATTTCCATAAAAAAAAAAATTTATTATGAAGAAATTATTTTCTCACAGAGAAAATTTTGAAGTAATACAACGGAAATCTATTTATTTGAGACATTATGTTGGTGCAAATATTTGAAAATAGTTTTATGGAGGTATTTTATTTGAGAAGTATCCTTTTGAGTTATGGATGCGATAGAATATTTAACTAAAAGAAAAGTTATCAAAAGAGTGTATTTGATTTTAGAATGCTTTTTATTTGGAAATTGATTGGGTCGTAAGGATTTTCACTTAGTGGGTGCTCTTTGAAAAATGATGTTTGAAAAGAAAAACATATTTTAATAAAGAGTTTTAGGATGAAAAAGACCCAAATTGAATATTGTTTTATTATGGATATGTTTGAAGATATATTAGTAAGAAATGATATATTATAAGGTATCTAGTTTTATAATACTTTAAAGAAAATATTTTTACTAAGTTAAGGTTGATTTTATTTAGAAAGAAATCAATTGAAAAACTAATATATTTAATTGAATAACAAAAGGTAAAGGCTTTTGTTAAAATTATATTGTATTAAAAAGAAGTTTTATTTGGAAATTTTAACCCAGAACTATAAAATTACACTTTGTAACATAAGTGTAAGATGGAGGAGTAAAATGATTTTTGAGTCTACTTAACACCCATTATGATAATGTTAATTTATGGTTGTTATGTCTGACTTTCCCTTAGGAGTTATGGGAATGTTTAGTTATTCCCTTCCATAAAGGAGATTAGGATATAGTGTAGAGACTATCCATTTCGATGTTTGGAGTATTACCCTTTTGTTGCATTTGTTCATTTTGGTTAAATTATTTATGTAGATTTATTTCTTGTTACGATACAATTAATTCCTTGTTTGTATTGTTATACTGTTTATTTAATTGATTCATGTCGTGCTTATTTGAATTATTTCCTTTTGTTTGCATTATGCTGGTTTATCTGATTTCCTGCAGTTCGTTTTAATTACTGTTTATTTGCTTATTTATTTACTTGGTTGCTTACTTTCTTGTTTACTTGCCAGTTTGTTTGATTGCTATGTATGATAAATCTAGGATAAGGTAATGCCACGACCCGCCCTTCGTAATACCCTAAAACAACATTGAATGATAAAGTCTGACTTCGGAATACTACAAAAGACAACTTGTTAGGCTAAAGTAAAAAAAGAAACACCAAACCAAAGTGCAATGACAGAATATCACAACGGAATGATAATATATAATTACTGAATATACATGAACATAATATGATAAACAATATATAAGAGATTGTACTAATGGATGCAACCGATAAATAAATATTAATATAGAAAGTCAGAATACAATATCTGATACATCAAGCCTCATATATAAATAACAAATATATCATGTACTACTACAATATAAGTATATATCCAAAGTATCAACTTCGCCTCCAAAGTGCTCCACTTATCCTGGAAGCGTAACCCCAAAAACATATGGCTCCAAAACTAGTCAATCAAGTATCCGAAAGTTATCATGACACAAATAGACAAAGATAAAACACGGATCAGACGTAAAGTCTGTTGTGAGGGGAACTATATTGAAATACTGTATATCAAAACCATATACAAATAAACTGAAAACTACTAAAGTACATTCGGTCCTTTCTATAAACAGAACTTAATGATAATCCGAACTGCCCATAAACAAGTAAAGTAAACTCAAATTAAAGGTAGGGAATCATATCATAACCCACTCTTCCCCTGTCATCAACGAGTTAGCATGTACTGATACATAACAATGTACCGTGATAAAGGTAACCCAATATACAAATGTAAGGGTGATATAGATATTATAACAATACTAACAACTAACTAATATGTTATACACAACATTACGGTAAATGAAAAATAGAGAATAAATTGATGCCCACCATTGCTGATAGGTAGAGTCCGCTACAGACACCAATCGATTCAATGATCCCACATGGGTACACACAACATATATAATTACATATATATACCATATATTTGTATATCTATATAATATATTTTGTCCACTACCAGTTTACCCTATGTCAGGCATACCGAACTATACATATGGTTAAATTATTTATCGATAAATCATGTAATTTGCTACCAAAGAGACCTATCGAGTGCCACAACTATATTGTGGACTCTCGTTAAAACCAACACCTCAAAAGAAGTCGGCATATAGGTCCAGTCCCAGCAACCAAGGTTACTGACCTAACCTAGACTAGTTTCCTAATCTCTCTCCACCCCTGCTCTAGGATCACGTCTGTAGGTCATGCACCTTAATGGTACAATGGATTCCGTGCACCAATAGGTAGCCCCAAGTCAGACATACCAAAACTATATATAAATGCTTTAAAGCGCATATCAACACATACATACATATATATATATTTCATGCATCTCCCAATAGACCCAAATCGGAGATACCAGAACTATATTTATACATATAGTCATATATAAATCATATAAACTGTATGCAGGTACATATATCTGTATATTCCTAAATATATAACCAATCCAACTATAAGGAACTAATAAACACGTATTGTGCACATGGACCTATAGAAAGGTAAACCAAAGTAACAAATCTATCATCGCAATATCAATAATAATTCATACACACAATCATATAAACAATTCAACAAAGATTCATCTTACTTAAGTAACCAATTCAACAATTGTAGTTATATTAGTGATATAATTAGACATCTTAAGCGTATTTTATAAAATAACACTCTCGTCTATCAGTCCTATTATAGCTTAATATCACTTAATTCTTCTATTAAAATTATGTTTAGCTATTAATAAGGTCTTAAAATATTATATAGCTCCTGTATATACAATATATATGTGTGTGTGTGTGTGTGTGTGTGTGTGTGTATCTATGTGTGTGTGTATATATATCTATGTGTGTGTGTTTTTGTGTATATGTGTGTGTATAAACATGTATCACAAACCATTTCTTAGGGTCTAAAGTTAATAAATAATGTTATAACAATATTTAGGATTTTATAACCTTAATCAAACCCTATTAAATAATACAATACTTCTTTTGTAATTTCCTACTTTTCAAATCACCTTTATATAAATTCACTGCTTAATTAGTTAATTATTGAATTACACAATAATAAACAATACCAAGTCCAAATAAATTTCAATGCCATTTTAATATAAGTTTAACCTACCTAAATAATTATCTTAGCCTTACAGCTTATTTTATAGGTCATATTTTTAACTTTCGATTAGTAATAAAATACATAATAGTATTACTACCACTAATATAACTACAAATTAGAGGTTAATTAATTTATAACTATGTTATAAATTAATATAAACTCCTTTTAATGCTGTTCAATTTGAATAGGACACAATATCTATATGTAAGGGATCTTAATCAATTATCCTGAATATCTACTCAAACCAATCCAATCAAATGGAGAAATAATTGTGTGTGTTTATACATATATACATATACACACAAACACAGACACATATATTTTATTCTAGCTCTCCTACGTAATATTTCTCAACATATAAATTATGGGAATTTATACAAAAATATGAATTAAGAGTTATAACCCGGCTAACCTGAGCTATGATTTCTCAAGTGTTTGAATCCTGTCTAGCCCTAAACCATTTCATAGATAATCTCCTTACGAGTGCAACGGTGAAGACCAGTCTCAATTAGAGCTTATATACAAGAGTTATGAATTTCGTAAGGACATGAATTATAAATATTAATTAATTAATACCTTAATCCCTTCATAATCCATCTTCCCAAAATTAAAGAATCCCGCCTGCACCCATTTTCTAGCTTCGGCCGTCAATCCCCACCGTTGCTTCGGACAACTAGAGTGCCTCCCGTCGCCGCCAATGCTCACCCTTCGTGAGCCAAACCCAATGAGCCCCTCAACGTTAACTCTGATAACTAAAAAATAATACATGATAGTGACATCCCCTCTACTAGGCAATGTTGCACACCACCAACGCTCACCGCCCCCATTGACATACACCCTTCACGCTTGTGCTACCTCACATTGAACTCGACCCTAGTCTTCATTTACCCTCACTCCGTCTCTAGACTCTACAAACCAAAACCCTATCATGCTCCATTCACGAGATTACCACCATGATAACTGCTACTCCTCCTACTCCTTATACCAAGCTTCGATGCTCCTTTGGACATGACAAAGGAAAGAGCACGAAGTGTTTGAAGGAGGAAGTGGAGTCGATCTTGCTTGGAGTGGAGAAGATATTTTAAACTAGGAGAGGATAAGGCAAAAGTAAGAGAGAGAAAGTAAAGTATGAGGGGTGTATATATATGTATAATATGTATATATGTATGTATATATATCTTTATTTAATTTCTCAAATAAATCGCCACATGTTTTGAACTTGTATGATCACATGGTACATCAGATCGCTATGAGACTCGTCAGCGCATACACCTCATTTTTCTAGTCTCCATGGTATAAATTTCAATGCTATTTGAGAAAGTGCTCCAGGATTATAATTTCATGTATTTTGAGTTCGTTTTGGCTATTGGATCGTCCGATTTCAAAAATTCTTCAGCTGTACATCTCATAATGAAGTCCTCATCCTTAAATCAGAAGCCGTCAATCGAGATCCCACTGGACCCAACTATGCATGTATTTTTAAAAAATATATATAACAATATTTAAATCGTAAAAATACCATGACTCCAAATATAGCGATATTTATATTCATTTTAATTCGCAACGTCGATCTTGACTCAACTGAAGTGGTCTTGAGCCCTAATTCTACCATATTCGAAAAATCATTAATTGGACCTTTAATTAATAAATGATTCTATATTTAAATAAATTATTTAAATATCCAGTTGTTAAAAATGTGGGTTGTTACATTCTCTCCTCCTCAAAAGAATTTCATCCTCAAATTCCTATGGGTATGACAATGCAACTGGACCGAATAAAACTTCTAACCACAAAATATAACTCCTAACCTTTAGGATTCTAAAGCTCTCTCATTTTGGAAAAATTCGGTAGCACCTCCTTTGCACAGCTAGCTCCGAAAAAAAAACTAAAACAACATATATATACATCTCATATCTGAAGCATCCCATATTTGAGGCATCTCATTTCTGAGGACATACAAGCATATATATCCATACTATCTACACTACGGATCTTACGTGCCTCTTTCAAAGCTAGAGCATGCCATTTTGATGCAAATCCAAGCGAATAAGCATTCCAATAGCACATAACTGCTTCCATGTACCTAATCATGTACTCAACAAATAGTATTAAACACAATTCCAACATCAAACTATGGATTTATGCATGCTAAATCATATATAGAAATCATCTCATATAAATATGATATATCTAACCATGCCATAAGCATCTCAAATAAATATGTTACAACTAACTGTGCAACAAACACATATAATCCAACAAGCATCTCCAAACAACAAACATCTCAAATACACATGCTATAAAAATTATGCAACAGGCATCTCTAACAGACATGTTAACATCGAAAACAATAAGCACACTTGTAAAATACAAGCAACAATAAAACAAGTTGTACACTATGCTTCCTTACATTTTAACAAAATAAAAAGAAAAAGAAAAATTTAATTCAGTAATTGAAGGCATTCCAATACAAAACTCCACTGAACACGGAGAAGCTTAACCCCATTAGTTTGATGCCATGTAGCTCTATTCTCAAATATGAATAAGCCCTATAGGTCTAAAGCCTCATTCGGTTCACTTCCACTTTCTCTAGTTAATTCATCATGACGACGTCATAAGAATTCCCCGCTTACACAAACAGAATTCACACAATATGCTAGTGATAACAATCAACAAGCAATAATAAGCAGTAACAACAACGACGACCAATTAACAAGAAAAAAATAAATCAACAATTAACCAATAAAAATAAACAATCAATCAATAATCATTCAACAAGAATAAACAATCAATTAAAAAATCCAGCAACAATAAGTAATCAATAAGTAATAAAAATCAATCAACAAAAATAAACAGTCAATCAAAATCAAGCAACAACAAGCAATCGGTAACGATTACCATACAAACTTCCAATCATTTAAAAGAAGTCTATAACAACATGCATGGTAAACCATAACATCATAATGTGCATAAAGCTATAAACTCACATGAGCCTGTTTGGCATCGAAGATGAACCAAATGCTTAAATGCTGCACCTCCTTTCACGAATAAAATACATGAAAGATAATTAGACCTCCCACTCTGAAAAGGAAATCTTATACAATATTATGGATCCTCAATCTTCAAGATTCTCAAATAAATATAGCAATCTAATTCTCAATTTACCTTTTCCTTCCGAGTAGAACTTATTCTCCCAATGAGAAAACTTTACAAATTGAATCATCACTAAATGATGATCAACTAATATTGGGGTTCGTTCAGGTCCAATCTCACCTCAACGACACAATGATAATGTACTAATTGTAATGGAATGCTCGCCCAAGCGAGTATCATCGTCACTCAGAAGATTATCCAAATAATCACAAAACTAGTCGAGAATCCCTTCCCCAAACTATCGCAAGCAATCTTAACTAAACTATATAAAATTTTAAAATAATAAGAATCTCTAAAATAATTTAAGATGCCCGATCCAGTCCATTGTTTGCTTGCATGATTTCCTTGTTAAATTAGGGTCGGCCACTTGACTCCTTGCATGAGAACTTCGATCTGGTTCCTTAGTCCGGCCATGGATGAAACATTCGAGCAGCATATCACTTTCGATCTTAAAAATAAACCGAAAGTCAAAGCAACGTCAAGAATCTATCCAAGTCATGACCTACTCGTTAACCCCTTTAACTAATAGCCCCAAGGGCTACACCACCTATACCTGCCACAGTTGCTCGAACGTTCATGGATGACGAAACATCCCTTATGGTATTCCAATAGTCTCTGAACCAATTAGGCATCTCAAACTTCCTATCCACAGTCACCGGTGCACCCTGTCAGCTTATACAGATTTCCTTAAATGAAGATACCTTCACCACCAGTGATTGAATAAATCAAAGTTCAGGAGAAAATTTGTGTATGCAATATTATATAGTAGAAAAATACAAGTATGCACTCTCAAACCTAACTCAAACCGGTCTACTTAGTCCTGAGTGTTGGTCCTATGCTTTGATAATAACTGTAATAACCTACCCTTCGAAATACCTAGAATCAAAGTCGAATGACAATGTCTGATTTTTGTATACCATAGAAGACATCTTTTTGTGGTAAAGTAAAAAACAAAACACCAAACCAAGGCGTAATGATAGAATCTCATAGCGGAATAATAAAATATAATATACTCAATGTACATGAACATAATAGAATAAACAATATATAAGAGAATATACTAGTGGAAGTAACCAACAAACATCAATATAGAATGTTAGAATACATTGTCTGATATATATCAGATCTCATACATAAATAAGATAATTGCCATGTATTACCATAATATCAAGTATATATTCAAACTATCGACTTCACCTCCAAAGTGCTCTAACATCCTAGAAACATATCCCCAAAAGCACCAGGGTCCCAAATTACTAAATCGAGTACCCAAGATTTGTCAAGACACAAACAGATAAATAAAAATGCGGGTCAGACATAAAGCCTGGTGTAGGGGAAACTATCTCAAAATACTGTATATCAAAACCATATAAAAATTGTTAACCCGCCTTTTGGCAAGGCCGGATTTAACCTAATGCATTTTGTAATCATCAAGACATGGCATCTGTAGAGGTGATTATTTGGATTGGAGGTCAGTTATATTTAAATCTATACATGTTACACGATACTTGGATGAATTCGAATGGGTGACACTCAAAAAATGGCTAAGTGTTGAACTAACATTCCCCTAAGGGATTGGTACTTATCCTTATTTTTCGTCTCGGACTTGTTGAGATCAATATGTAACAGCAAGAAAGGATCCACGAAGCTACATTTCAAATTTCAAGTCATTTGGAGTCTGCATACTCAAGTTGTTGGCAAATTACTTCACTTACAAAAAGGGATTGGTATAGGAGGGATCGGTAAAGGAGGGATCGGTAAAGGAGGGATCAGTATAAAAAGGATCGGCTAAACTCAATTTTGCAGCTATGATCGGTCAATAACTCAAATTGTAAGCATGCTATCAACATGAAACTTGGAGTAAAAGCTTATTACGACATATGGAACACCCCGTATGGATCTCATTCCAATTGGAGGAAGATGGAGGGATCAGAATTACTCCCTTAGGGGGGATCGGTAGAAATCAGAATTCAAGCAACACTACTTCACAGAAAATGCGATATCTCACAAAGCTTATGACAGAATTGCACGGAATTTGGAAAGTAGGTAGCTAACAACATGGGGAACCCTTCATAGAGTTCGCAACCTATTTGAACAAACTAAAAGTGGGATCGGTACCGATCCCTATTTTGGGCCTCGATGGGCATGAAAATTTTTGAGTGGCCTCATCTTCGTCTCCCGAACCTTCTGCTGAAATTTCAGCCCGATCCATGCACGTCTTCCCTTATAAATACAATAGTCATGATATAAAAAAAGGGATCTTCTAGAGCCTCTTTCTACTTCTCTTTATCTTGAACCTAGCTACGCTCTACCAATTTTATTCTTGGATTTTGAGTTATAATTGTAAACAAATTACAGTGTAATAAAAATGATTATTCTGGAGTGGACGTAGGCCGAAGTTAGCCAAACCATTTTAAACCTTGTCTCTTTTTACTTGCTTTCATTTTTAATTTGTTAGTACTTCATATTATATTCTCTACATTAGATACTATCTGAGATCTGTGACTCGATATTGGTGACGACTGGGTGTTGGTGGCCATTTTTGCCGCCAACTCAAATAAATTGGAAGCTACTAAAGTATGGATGGTTCTCTCCACAAACACAGCTTTATGATAATCTGGACTGCACACAAACAAGTAAAGTAAACCCAACTCAAAGTTAGGGGTCATACCATAACTTTCTCTTCTACTGTCATTAACGAGTTAGCACAACTAATATAGTGTAACTGATATGTAATAGTATGCCGTGATAAAGGTAACCCAACATACAAATGTATGCTTGATATAGATATCATAACAATACTAACAACCAACTAACATGCTACACACAACGTAATGGTAAACGATAAATAGAGAATAAATTAATACCCACCATTGCTAATGGACTGAGTCCGCTACAAACACCAATCGGTTAAATGATCCCTATCGAAGCATCTGAAATGCAAAATAAATACAATGATATACAATGCTACCAACATAGCATCTCCATACCCAAAACAATTCAGATATCTATAACTGATAACCATCTCAAATTGCCATGAGCTACTAAAAAAACCTATAGAGACACAATTAATTTATGGACTCCCCAAAAAGCCAAATCCTCAGAAGTAGTTAGCCTGTAGGTCCTGTCGTAGCAAACAATCGTATTACGGAATAGTATATGACCTACTTTGGAGTCTAGGTAGTGTTCCAATCTCTCTCCCCCTACTTCAGGAACATGTTTGTAGGTCGTGCCCCTCAATTGTACAATGTATTCCCTTAATAGGGTCCTTTCCTTTCGAAGATTTATACCAACATAATGGAACTGTATATAAGTGTTAAACCCCATGTACACCCTTCCTACATGGGTACACAACACCGAAGAATTATCGTCCAGCGAGGATCATGATTTGTCCTCGAAGTGTCTTGCACTACCCGATTGCAGCAAGGCAGGCATACCAAACCAATATATATAAATCGCCCAAACTGTGCAACTATAATTATGAATAAAATTGCTTGAACGACATATTTATATGTCTACAAAATATATTTCATCAATTATTTGATAAACCCATGTCGGGCATATCGAACTATACATATGCTTAAATTATGTATTGATAAATAGTGTCAAATTGCCATTAGCTACCAAAAAGGCCTATTGAGAGCCATTACTATACTGTGGACTCCTCTGAAGACCAATACCTTAAAAGAAGTTTGTTGTAGGTCCTATCGCAACTCCCAAGAGTACTATGGAACAGTATATAACTTACTCTAGACCGACGTCCCAATCTCTCTCCACTCCTACTCCAAGACCAGGTCTATTGGTCGAGCGCCTCAATGATATAATGGATTTCGTGCATCGATCAGTATCCCTAAGTCGGATATGCCAAAACTGTATATAAACGCTTTAAACCACATATCAATATATATACACACACACATGCACATACATACATATATACATATACACATATATAATTTTCCTTGCATCTCCCAGTAGCCTCAAGTGGGACATACCAAATCTATATTTATACATATAGACATATATGAATCAAATAAAGTGCATTCGTACATATACATATATTCCAATATATATAACCAGTCCAACTATATGGAACTAATAAAGACATATTGTGCATTTTTACATACATAAAGGCAATGCACAACACTAGTAACAAATCTATCATCTTAATACCAATAACAATTCATACATATAATCATATAAACCATTTAACAAAAATGCATCTAAATTAAGTAACCAATCCAAAAATTATATCTTCTTTGTATTATTTTATAGAAGTAGCAAACATATTTTATAAAATAATACTATCGCCTATTAATCCAACTATAGCTTAATATTACCTAATTCTTTCATTAAATTTAAGTTTAGTTCTTAATAAGGTCTCAAAATATTATATAACTCATGAATACACACACACACATACAAACATACATACATACATACATACATACACATATATATTTATATATATTTGTGTGTGCGCGTGCATGTTTGTGCATGTGTGTGTATATACACATATATCACAAACCATTCCTTAGGTCTAAAGTTAATAAATCATGTTATAACAATATCTGGGTTTTTATAATCTTAATCAAACCTGATTAATAATATAATACTTCTTTCGTAGTTTCTAACTTTTCAAATAACCTTTATAAAAATTCACTAGTAAGTTAATCATTGAATTACACCATAGTAAACACACCAAGGCCAAATAAACTTCAAAGCCATTTTAATATAAGTTTAACCTTCCTAAATAATTATCTTGTCCTTACAACTTATTTTATTGGTCATACTTTTAACTTTCAATTAGTAATAAAATATATAATAATATTTCTACCACTAATATAATTATAAATTAGAGTTTAATTAATTTATAACCATGTTATAAATTAATATCAACTTCTTCTAATTCTATATTATACGAATAGGACACAATATCTGTATATGGAATCTTAATCAATTATCATGAATATCTACTCAAACCAATCTAATCAAATGGGGAGATAATTACATGTATATATGTGTGTATATATATAGATTATCCTACCTTTTATAAGTAATATTTCTCAATATATATAATTATAATAATTTATGCCGAAATATAAACTCAAAATTATAATCCTGCGCACCTAGGCTGTAATTTCTCAACTAACCGAGTCCATTCCAACCTTAAGCAAATTAATATAAAATCTCCTTACGAGGGCAATGGTGAAGACCGCCTCTCGATTGGACCTCATATGCAAGAGATACCAATTTTATAAAAATATGAATTATAAATATGAGTTAATTAACTTAGCTAATTAATTAATAGCTTAATCCCTTCATAATCCATCTTCTCAAAATTAAAAAATCTCACCTGCACCCATTTTTTAGCTTTGGTCATTGATCCTCGTTGTTGCCTCAAACCACTAGAGTGCCTCCTATTACTATCAATGCTCACCCTTTCGCAAGCTGAACCCGATAAGCCCCTCAACATCAACTCTGATCATGTAGAACAATTCACGATAGTGGACCCCCTCAACTAGGCAAGGTTGCACATCACTAATGGTCATCGCCTCGTTTTAGAACAAGCCTCACGCGTGTGCCACCTCATTGGAACTCGACCCTAGTCTCTGATTACCCTAGCTCACCTTTAGACCCCCACAAACCAAAACTCTAGCATGCTTCATTCATGAAATCACCTCCATGATAGCTGTTCCTCCTCCTACTCCATAATCCAAGCCTCTATGAGTCAATGGAATAGGGATCTTAAGGCTAAATTAACACTAGAAGGGCGATGAATAGCGTTTAATTGATTATATGAATATTTTTCAAATTATTTATGATTACTTGGATTAATGTAATTAACAATCATAGAAACAATCATAGACTTAAAGCACAAATAAAAGTAAATCCAGTAAAGAGTTAACCGATTTTTTAACCTGGCAAAATTCAAAAGAAGTTAGAACATTCAGAATAAGTTAAAATGATTCAAAACTTTATTGGACGACCTAAAAGATCAAGACAGAAGTCTCCAAGAAGTTTGGCCTAAAAATATGCTAACAATTCGAATGGATCCAATCAATTTGGATCGGTACCGATCCAAATTGTTGATTAGGGGATGCTCTAATCCTCTTGCATTAACTCACATGTCTCCACTAAGCTTATATACTAAGTTTAGTAACATTCCAAGCATCCGAGTTCAAGAAGTAATGACTTATCCAATTCAGACTATAGTTCAATTAAACCGAAGGTGAATCATCATCAAAAAAAGTCAACAGGCTACGAAATCATATGGAGAGCATCAAAAACAAAGCAAGGAAGGTAGCCAAGTAGTCGAAGCATAAAAATTGCTTAACTATTCAGATCGGTACCCATCCAATCCAACTGGGTCAATATCGACCCAAATAGTTATCTCCTATGACCCCCAAACTTTTTAGGCTCTTTCCTCATACTAAGTGCAGGCTTTTGACGAAGCCGCTCTAGCCAAAGTGCTCTCTAGCTCCTATAAATACCATGCCATCTACAATAAAAAAGGGATCAGATCTAACCCGTTCTCTGCTAAACTAACGACAACAACTCTATCATTGTTTCTTCACTCTTCTTCCCCCTTACAATAGCCACTAAGAGGCAACTAAGATCCTTCCGGTTGTCTCTAACAATGGTGGCTTGATCTAACTTAGGAAAGTAGAATCATGTTGTAATCAAAGTTCCTTTGTAATAGCAGTTGATCAATAAATGCTATAAAGTGGACGTAGGCTTCGTTAACAGCCGAACTACTATAAAAATCTTCTCATCACTTTACTATTTTGCTCTTTTTACATTTAATTTCTATATTGTTTTCTCTGGAAAACAGGGCTGGTGCTTTCACACTCAATTCATGGTGTTGATCCATTTTTTGGGCTAACATTTTGGTGCTTTCACTGAGAAATCTATGGCTTCAAGCTAGATCTAGTTTTCGTCTTTAAATCCACCAAATTCAGAAGCTAGATCCATTAAATCAGCTCTAGAAAGTTTGAAGCTTGCCCTTGAAGATTAGAGGCGGGAAGAAGAGAATTACTTTTGAAAAATTCATAGGAGCTGTTGTAGCAAGAAAAGAGACCAATCCTCAGCAAGTTGAAGTCAACAACGCCAATAATCTGCTAATTGAAGCAAATACTAGAGATAACACAGGAGATCAGGTGCCAAGATCTTCTACCTAGCATGAAGTCGTCAGTGAAAGCGAATTCAACAAGATGGCTGATGAAATCAACCAAAAGACGAAGAATAACCAAAAAGCTCTTATGGATAAATTAAATGCCCTCCTAACCTTGCAATCACTAGCTACTTCAAGAATCATGCCAAAACCCACGACTGCCACGGAGCATGAAAACTCTTCAATTTCTAGCCTCAAAAGAAGAAAAGGAAGGTAGAAGCAAAAAAGAAGTAGTGGGTGGAGCTGTAGGATTTGTTATAGAAGGAAACATGAGCACTCTGCCAATTGCAAAGAAACCCACTTCTAACTTGAATCTAGAGGTGAAAACCCAACGGGATGATATGGAAATGGATCTTCTCGACTTTGAAGATGGTGAACAACTTGACGATGACAAGTTGGAAGAAAATGCTAATACACTCAATACCGGTAGGAAGTCCCAGACTACCCCTACTCAACCAACTGTAAGCCAACGAAACTCTGGAGGAATGGCTCGCCCGTAGACCGGAGAGCCTAGGCTTTATCCCACTTACCATGATCTTTTGAAAAATCAAACACTTGGCGTAGTCACTAACATCCAACCCACGTGCTACCTGACATCAGGGGGGCATATATCGGGTATATGATCAAGCGCTTAATGGATGAAACTAAAGATAGGAGAGATGATGATCGGGGATCCGCTCCAAGTCGGACTCCCTTCACAGATGACATTTTGAATGAACAGTAACCTAAAAAGTTTACTATGCTGACCATTCCGTCTTATGATGGAATAAGAGATCCAAAGCCCCACTTGTACAAGTATATTAGGGACATGGACAGAGCAGATGCGTCAAATGCTGTTCCATGTAGATGTTTTCCTATCTTCCTAAAGGGAATTGTTTCTTTGTGGTTCACCAAGCTCCCATCAAAATCCATCTCCACTTTCAATGAATTAGCAACAAAATTCCTTGATCAGTGTTGGCTTCACATGGCACAGCCAAAAGACACGACATCCTTATCTGGCCTATTCTAAGGATGAAATGAATCATTGAAATCCTTCATGAGTCGGTTCAACACCACGGTGACTAAAGTAAGTAACCCAAACAAAGAGATGGTCTTCATGGCCCTGATCCGTGCTTTCCACCTCGACACTGAATTCAAAAAATGGATCAAAATGAAGTAAGCTACCACCAGGAAGGACTTTAATCGAAAAGCAAGCTAGTACTTGAGATTGGAAGATGAGAAGGAGCTAGAAGGAAAACCTACTAACCCACAACCAACCAACGCTGGCTAGAATAGTGTGGCAGCTAACCAAGACATAGACAGCTCCAGAACCGTTATGGGAAATGAAAGGAAGGATGGGAAATAGAAAAGGAAGAACTGGAATTCCAACCAGTGCAATAGAGGTGACAAGCGACTTAAAGGCTTCAAGCTCGAAGACTACACCCTGCTCAATGATGCTCTAAAAAAATTTACCTTGACACATTGCTTTCTTAGGTCGGCCTGCTTTGGTAGATTTCAGGATAGCTTTAGCCCAGTCGTGCCTAATCATGAAATTTACAATACAGAATGAAGTTGGAATGATCAAAGGAGACCAAAGTGTCACTAGAGAATACTGCATCGTAGAATTGTGTGAATCTAGGAGAAAAGAAAAGGGGAAGAATGCGAGGAAAACTCTCCACCCTCATGAACCTACCGCATAGTAATTATAGAGCCACCCCTGGCTTGGGGACCATAGCCAATTTGAAAAGGCTTTGGACCCTAGAAAAAAGAGTTCGGGAGAGGATTGGGCCGCACTGGCAGAATTGATGGTGCCTGTCCAAGTCGATAAGATGCGACGGGAACTAATAAAATTTCTTCGTGCCAACCTGGACATATTTACTTGGACGCATTCTGAGATGTGCAGGGTATCACCGAAGATTGCATGCCATGCACTCAATATCAATCCCGAGAATACACCAGTAAGGCAGAAGAGGTGCAGTCTAGGACCCGAATGGTCCAAAAGGCTAAAAGAAGAAGTGGATAAGCTGATGGCGAATGGTTTTATCTGCGATTAACCTATCCCGAATGGATATCTAACCTAGTCTTGGTCAAGATATCCAATGGGAAATGGCGAACTTGTATCGACTACTTAGACCTAAATAAAGCTTGCCCAAAGGACAGCTTTCCTCTACCTAGAATCAACTAGCTGTGGTCAGGATAGCTGGACATGAATTGATATCATTCATGGATGCCTACCGTAGATACATCCAGATCATGATCCATGAACCTGAACAGCAAAACACCAGTTTCATCGCTGATCTAAGATTATACTACTAAAAAGTGATGCCATTCGTCTTAAAAAATGCTGTGGCAACTTACTAGCAACTTGTGAATGCTATGTTCAAACATCAAATTGGGAAGACTATGGAAGTTTATATAGATGATATGCTAGTTAAATCGTGCATAGCCACAAATCACTTAGATAACCTCATCGAAATGTTTGAAATACTCCGCAAGTATAGAATGTAACTCAATCCACTTAAATGTCACTTCGGGGTAGCCTTTGGAAAGTTCTTAGGATTCATTGTAAGTGCTAGAGGCATCGAAGCTAATCCCGAACAAATTACCACTTTACAGGAAGTCGAGGTCCCAAAGAACTAGAAAGAGTTACAAAGACTGAATGGATAAGTTTCAGCGCTAAGCCGGTTCATCTCTAAAGTAATTGACAAATGTATACCGTTCTTTGATGCACTAAAGGAGGGAAAGATGAACATCGAATGGAATCAGGCTTGTCAGACTGCCTTCGAAGAACTGCTTTGACATATGGAGACTCCGCCAATCCTATCCAAGCCGGTAGACAAAGAAGACTTGTTTAACTGCTTATCAGTCTCACCCTATGCATTAAGTGATGTGCTTATACGTGAAGAAGCTAAGGTCCAAAGACCCATATATTATATCAGTAAATGGTTCGCTGGAGTTGAGAAGAATTATCCGAAGTTGGAAAAACTAGCCTATTGCCTCTTGATCGCATCCAGAAAGTTACGACCATACTTCCAGACACACCCGATCAAAGTACCACGCCCCAAGACCTCTTAATGTGTTATTATCAAATGGAACATTGAATTAAGTTAATATGAAATCACTTACCATCCTCGAAGGGTAATCAACGGGCAAGCACTAGCAGACTACATTACCAAGTTTGCAATACAAGATAATGAAAAAGAAGTTACTCCAAAATTGGAGACACATTGGAGGTTGTTCGTCGTTAGTGCATCTAACAACTTTTGCTTGGGGGCAGAAGTCATGCTCGTAACTCTCGAATGACGATCTGTTTGCTACACATTATGCTTGGAATTCCCTAAAACAAATAATGAAGTGGAATATGAAGCATTGATAGCCGACTTGAAAATTGTAAAGGAACTCGATATAAAGTCCATACATGTCTATAGCGACTCTGAGCAGGTCGTCTATCAGGTGAGAAGCGAATATCAAGCCCGGGGATAGAACCTCGCCCCATATCTATCCACCGCTTAGGAATTGCTGAATGAAATCAAGCATTATACCATAACTCGTATCTTGAGGGAAAGAAAACATGAAGGTGGACTATCTGGCTAAACTGGCCAATTCTGGAGAAGCTCAGTCAACGTGACTGTTTCGGTTGAAACTCTGAATGCTCCAAGCATAGGCGAGATGGATATCGACTAGATTTTTGAGAAGACTGAAGAGTCGAAGACATGGATGACCCTGATCAAGGACTATCTACTCAAGGAACACCCCCTACGGACAAGAATCAATGGAAAAAGATCTTTCAAAAGGAACCACGGTTCATAATACAGGATGGAATACTCTACTGAAGGGGATTCTCTACCCTTTGCTTAGGTGTGTGACCAATGGCGAAGCGCGAAGAATCCTTAGGGAAGTTCATGAAGGCGACTACAGAGGCTATACTGGAGGGCAAACCCTTGCAAACGAAGTTCTTCGATATTGGTATTTTTGGCCAAAGGTCAACAGCGATGCAGCAGCTTATGCCATACGGTGCGACCAATGCCAAAGATTTAGCAAGATTAAAAGAACTCCTTTAATAGAGCAAACATGAACGGTCAGCCCATAGTAATCTGGGGAATCAATTTGATTATTGTATTGCCAATAGCTAAAGTAGGAGCCAAATACACTATCGTTGCTATTGACTACTTCACCAAATGGGCCAAAGCAGAACCGCTGGTCACTATTACCATAAAGTTAGCTATTAACTTTGTCACTAAAAAAATTATTTGCAGGTTTGGAGTGCCACAAAAAACACACGGATAACGGGACTCAATTGGAAAGCGCTGAATTCAAAGAGTTTTGCAAATACTTCCAATTTGAGAAAAACTTTTTCGCTGTTGCACATCCGTGGGCAAACGGGCAAGTGGAGGCAATAAACAAGATCATCAAGTCCACTATCAAAAAATAGCTAACTAAAGCTAAAGGAAATTGGATTGATGAATTTCCACTTGCACTATGGGCTTACAGAACAACGCACAAATATGCAATCGGGAACTCTCCGTTTGCCCTAGCATATGGTTCAGAACTAATGATCCCAGTCTAACTGAAAGTCCCATCTCATTGAAGGCAAAACTTCAATCAAAGGAAGAACAAGCAGCTCTTACTCGAGTCGCTCGACATGGCTGATGAGAAGAGGGAAGAAGACGAGCTAAGGACTGCCCTCATCAGAAAAGGGTCGCACGACATTTCAACTTTAGGGTCCATAAACATACTTTTGAAGTAGGAGACCTTGTCCTCAAATGGGTCTACCTTGTACTAGGAACACTCCAATCAAACTAGGAAGGGCCCTATGTGATCGGCTAGAAACTAGGGGATGGCACGTTCAAGCTAACAACCAGTGGTGAAACCCAAATTCCCTATGCTTGGAACAACAAATCGCTGCATCATTACTTAATCTAGGACTATTTATGCATTTCCTGTTTTCGCAAATAACCCATCCCAGGATATTGGAGGCATTGTAAATAGGCATAATTCGCCCAACTTTTATTTTAATTACTGAAATTGTTTTGCTTTCTGAACCAATAAAACCGTTTTCACATAAGTAATCTGCCAAGTCGAGGGGATTAAATCAACTCAAAACCATCTGATCACTACTTGAGATAGTGGAACCACCCTCAAGTACTTATCATCTACTTGCCGAGTCGACGAAAGCAAATCGACCCGAACAGTTGATCGATATAAATCGACCCTTGCCTTCTAAGAATCAGTGTTGCTCCTACGAGACCAAGAAGGCTTCAAACCCGCATATTTCGTAAGCCATGAACTCTCAAACTATTGAATCGATGGAACTCAATCCCAGCCTTCTAGGAACCGGTGTTACTTTGACGACACTGGGAAAGCCCGAATCAAAGCCATGCATTTCGTAAACCGTGCACCACCCTTGGGATTATGGAATCACGTCCAAGCGAACACAATTACTTATGTTGCATATCTCGTAGACCACGCACCACTTCTTGGTTCGCAAAACTACGACTGCGTAAGCCTTGATCCCACTGTGCTCATTTCGTAAGTCATGCACCTCTACTTAGATCAGCTAAATTACATCCACAGATAAGGAACTCTCATATTACAAAAAGTCACGCATCGTCACTAGAGCCATGGAAATAGCACTCCAAGAAGCGACATATGTGCACAATAGCCCGAATATCAGCATAATGAGGAAATCACTTAACAATATTTCAAGCAATCTATGTTGCTTCGACATCACCAATCACTTAGCGAAATTTTTAAGTGCATAAATCACTCGCCATAAGGCCGCTAAAAAGCTTCAAGAATATCTCAAATCAGAAATCAAAACGAGATATTCAAAATGAGCACAATAAAACCATAAACTCCTAAAGATATAAGATACAATATAAACCCAACCGAGGGCATCCGGAAGGCTACCAGGGCAGTTTCGTATCAAGTTTTCAGAGTAAATAGGCCCATAAACTAGGGGCATGCATACCGAAACTTAACCAAAATAGCAATTACTTCACAGTTCTGTCAACCCAAACAAAGAACTTTAGTAGTAATTATGAAACTAAATAAAATAGTAAATGAAAAATATCAATGACGACTCATATGTACAAAATCGTGCTGAATAAAAAACAGTGGTATATAAAAGGCAATAATGCATGAAATATAGATAAGTATACAAGTGAAATTACAATCAAAATTTCAAAAAATTATCGGATATAATATTTTTCATACGCAACAACAAACAATGAGGGCCGTATTCGTACAATATCGGCCAAGAAAAGGAAAATACAAACACCAGCACATGTACAAAAAGCAACCCAAAAAGCAAAAGCTTCGCTCATGAGTACACGAAAAAATCATGGTTTCTTGTCACAACCTCCCCTGTCTCCTTTCCCACCTCTAATCGGCAACTTCTCAAGCTTCTCCAAATCCCCTCTCGGAGTGATCTCTCTTTCAAAAAGGTTGCCATTGGTAGACCTTCCTCAGCCATTGTTCTTTCGGGATTTGTGAGAACTCTTCAATGACCTTTTTTGCTCTTTAACCATCTCCTTCTTTACCACTACCATCTGCTCCTCAAT
Organism: Allium cepa; assembly: GCA_030765085.1. Lineage (NCBI taxonomy): Eukaryota > Viridiplantae > Streptophyta > Magnoliopsida > Asparagales > Amaryllidaceae > Allium > Allium cepa. Next base: position 468,500,287 of record CM060935.1, read on the forward strand.
CATCGGCTGTTCGGTCTCCACTTTTTCTGGTTAGTAAGCTTGATCTGCCTGCCCGATGTCTTCATAGATGCCAAGCCTTCCTCATGAGATATAGAGTGGTTATCCAAACTATGCAGCGCTACAATTTGCTTGGAGTGTGGACCAGGCTACAAGCCGAGTGTGGAGACGACGGTTGATGTGGTAAGAATAGCAGTAGATCTGACGCTATGAGGAGGAGGTAGCTCGACAGAAAAGAGAGGGCTGGTCTATAATATCAAAATAATGGGAGGTTATCTTGGCAATTTCATTTGTCATAAACTGAAAATATTCAAACATGGGAGAAATAAGAAAATTACCTGCCATGAGGGTCTGTTCATGCATCACAACTTTGAAGCCCTTTTTGATGGCTGCGTAATTATAGGAGAAGTAGGAACGATCTCCTCATCTGCACGAGGATATGAAGATGACTCACCAGGACCTGAAGAAAACTACTCAGTTATAGCCTTAGCGGCAACCATGGCTTCAATAGCTAATTGCTCCCTCTCCAACTTCAAGATCTCCGGGCCCTCCCTTAAATCATGATGGGAATCTTCATTCATATATGCTTGAACCAACTCCTTTTTAGTGTATTTATCATCCAAGTCCTCAAATCAGGCTAGAATCGCTTCCCAGCCTACGGCAAGTATACAAGGGGACGATAGGCGCAAATAACTAACACTTCCCTAATGCAGCATGGAGTTTACATAGAAGTTCAAAATCATAGAATCTAAGCTGTTTATCATCTTTATGAAGGCAACTTGAATCTCTGAAAAGCTAGCGTGTTGGCCTATTGCACCGCTAGCTGTTTCTTAACAATATCTAAGTTTGAGACTTATTCACGAAGTAAGGTGATCTCTTGAGCCTGCTCGGCGATGGTTTTCTTCTACATCTCAACCATCGCCTTGCTTATTTTCAAATGTTCTTTTAATGCCACCTCACCTGTACGGCACTTCTTTATCTCATTACTAAATATGATTGTGGCTCGATCAGTGGGTTCTTTTAGCTCCTTAAACAAGGAAGCACTTTTACTCACCTCCTTCAAGGTGTCATCTCTCTCTTTCATTAGCCTCTTGGTCTCCACATCGTGATCTGTGAGTTGCATTTAATACTCATCCTTTTTAGACTCAAATGAGAGGATTTCCTGGTAGTTGTTTCGGTTAACAGCAGACAGCTGTATGCATAATTTTCCCATTCTTCAGCTTGCTCCAAACCGCTTTTAATTACTTGGAAATGGGGTGAATAAGATTCGGCACGAACGAACTTCAAATTCGAACCCCTTTTAAGAACAAATTAGGGAATGTAACTTATAGATGTGGAGTACCAGCACGAAGAATATAAGACGCATGCCTAGAAATCTAGGGAATGGCAACCATGATAGTATGGGTGGAAGAGGTCATGGCACCAGAAGCGGGGACACTTATCCTAGTGGAAACAGGGGTTGCAAAGCGGATTCGCGTTCTTGATCTCTTTTCGGACTCTTCGACGGATCTCCCCAGTCAGTCGGGCTCTTCCTCTTTTCTTAATCGCCTCTTCTATCTCTACATTGATCTCTCTCGACATGGAAAAATTCTTCCACCTCTCTCTCCTCCATCCTTTTCCTCTCCTCGTCAGTCTCCTGAGGAGTATAGTACCTTGAAGATTGTCTCTGCGCACGTTGAGGCTTCAAAACTCGATCAAGATCATCACAAAGACCATGAGAGATGATTCCTACAGCAAGTGATATCGCTTTAGGAACAGGTGTTCGATGGACTAAAACATCTTTAGTAAAATTATATAGAGTGTGTGATCGTAATGAAGCGTGTGTTGCAACTTAACAACCCCAACGGAATACATAAACTAGATCGGTCAGCAACTAATGTCAAAACATTTCATCCTACATGGGTGATCTGAGTAGACTAGAAGGCAACCCTTCCAAAGTAAAGTCGTTCATCAACTCATCCATACTCATAAAAATGTTATTGTATCTCCCAAATCAATGTCAACATCTTTCGACAAAGAGCTGGCACAAGCTCGGTCTTAGGAGAAATCACTCGATAGGCCTTTCATAGGAGGTGAGGTGCGTGATCGGGGCTTAATTCTGAAGCGTTGTAGCCTAATTTGACGTCACCTTCATCAGCGTCCAAATCTATTTCTTCCTTATTTAGAAGATGATCCTCGATGATTTCTCCTTCTTCCTTCTCTTTAATAAGCAGAGCCTTTCCCTTTCGTTGAATAAATTCTTCCTCTTTCCCTTCTATAATTGAGGGCATTTTGAGTGGACTATTAGCCCATATTTGAATTTTAACCGCCTCAGGGGTCTCCTTTGACCTATCGGATGGGCTACATTCCTCTTCATCATCATCATCATCCTCATTAGAGTCATGGAATGAGAAAACTAAATGGGTTCGGGCTTTAGAATGGGAAGGAGCACTAATAAAATGATGGATCTCACTGGTTGTTAAAACCCATATTAGCGAAGGTTCTCATCTGTGAGGAAGAATCTAATCGTGTGCTCTTGAGCATCAACCGCTTTCGAAGTGCCGAGAACGGTGCTGAGTGGTGGGTCCTTGTTAAATTTTAAAAGAACTACAAGGAATATATGATCACTTAGAAAACTTGTAGAAATTAAAGGAAACTTTGAATACGATAAAGGAGACTTACCCTATGTTGTCCATAAACGGGTGAACCCATTTGCACATTAGCAAAAAAGAACCGATTCTTAAATGAAGGAACTTTGCTGGGAAAATCTAATATAAGCTTCCGACTCCATTGCGCTTCAACATAAATAAACGATGGATTAGCCTCTCTCTTCTTAAACAATAGGAGATATCATAGCTCAGTGAAGCTTGGGGCATGGTTGAAAGTCTGCATGAATAGAATGTACAAGCATGTCAACACGGCATATATGTTAAATATGCGAGTATATGATTTTTGTTTGATGATAATAAACATATATATACATTCATTTAAATGTATTTGTTAATGTACTATTTTATTTTTCACATAATTAAATAAATATTGGCTGAATAAAATAAATAACACGGTATTTAAATTCAAATAGATATTTTATTCAAACAAATATTTATTACAATTTTGAATAGTACAAATTTGAACTCTCGCTATACATATACAAATTCAATACAATTTCAATTACATCACAATTTCTAATTTACAAATACACCTCAATACATATCGCTCATTCACTCGTATTTATCTTCAACTTTATTCCAGATTGAATCCAACATCTGAGCAATCTACAAAAAATAAATACTAACGCCGTAAAATTGAAAAGAAAATATTATTGTAGTGTAAAATAAAATGTATTTTGAAAATATTTTTTTCCTCGGTTATTTGGGTTGTTTGTCATCATTTAAATTTGAATTCATCATATACGAACAGCTTGTGACATGCACGGTGTATTACTGTACATGCCATAAGGCCATGCACACTAATATACACTTGATAAAGTTACTGGGACAGGTGAGCACAAGGTCAAACCCAAATCAAAAGCCGGGTTCAACTCAAGTGAAATAAATATTAAGTCACGATATCAACACAAGGTCAAACCCAAGCTTTAAGCTCGATTTAATGCAAGAGCAATACAAAATTGTCAAGTATAAGTGAATATACAACATACATATATACACATATAGTCACATATGTATATACACAGTGTATATATATAGACAGTGCAGCAAAGCCAAATTGCAAACTGGCTCGAAAGAACACAATGCAGACAGTGATAAATATGCAGTGCAGTGCAACTCAAATGTGCATATATGGTGATAAACAAGTTTAAAACAATGAGACGGCAAGGATATGAATGCAAGTAGTACATTGCAGTGAAGACTGTGCTCAGACTACAAGTGCAAAACACAGCAAAACTACAGATGGCATAACCAAGTGAATATGCAATATGTACACAAGTGAATGCAATTCAGAGCTCAATGCAATCAAATAACACGAGTACAACAAATGGAGATGCAACCAAATCACAGATGTCCAGACTAAATTCAAAGACCAGTGATGCAACTCAATACAGCAAAGACCAGTGAAGCAACTCGAGGCAGCCAGAAAATATGCAAGCAATATATGTGGTTCAACTAAATCAACATCATCAAGGATGGAACAAAATGCCATATGTAACGACCCAGAATTTTTATAAATTTAAATTTGAATATTTAATTAATTTTAAATATTTATAAATGAATTTATAAGTCAAATAAATTTTAATTTGAATTATTGGATTTAATTGAATTATTAAATCGATAATTTAATACGTTAAATTATGGAAATAATTGAATATGGAGTTAAATATGATTGAAAATGATTTGTAAAATTTTATTTTATCATGTTGAAGTTAGAACGATATTTTAGAACTTTTAAAATCGATTTAAAAGTTTAATTGTGAAAATTGAATATTTTAATATTTAATAATCGACTGTAAAATAGTCAATTTTTGAACAGTCTCAGAATTGAACGAAACCAGTTTCATTGGATCCGTAATAGTTAGTTATTACCGGATTTCAATTTTCGTGTCAATCGGAGTTATCGTTTGATCGTGGCAGCTCGAAACGCATCGAATTATTTTTAATTTAAATTTGGCGAGTCAAAATAGCCATTTTTCAAAAAGTCTCGGATTTCGACGAAACCAGTTTCATCGGATCCGTAATGTGATATTATTGTAAGGTTTCAAATTTCAAGTCAATTGGATTTACCGTTTGTCCGGTACAAATTAAAACGCCTAGAAATCGGTTTAAATCGGTTTAATTCAAATTGAGCGTTTACAGCCATAACTCGCACATACTTCCGAATTAGCTTCCGAAACCTGTTCCATTGTGTCCGGAACGCGGGGTAAACCTTAGAAACGCTGGTTACGGCGCCTAAATCGGAGTTCGGAAAATCCGGGATGAATAGTGTCGCTCGTTCCTTATAAATAGCCCCTACCTCTTCATAAAAATCAAAATAAACACTAAAACCCTAACCCTAATTGTTGTAGCCGCCAGTTACAATTCAAGGGCCAGAAATCATTCTCCTTCATCCCTCAATCTCTCTCAATCTACAAAGAATTAGCCGAAGTGTTCAACACGGAAGTCGAAGAGCATGAAGAGAGCTTCGATTTCATACGGTGATGATCGGATTTGGCGTCGCGTGGAGGGAGCAAAAGGTGGCCGTTCGCTACAGGTTTGGCACGACTTCCAAGGCCAGAGGGCAGGCCGAGCTACAGGTCCTTGGGGCCGAACCTGGTGGAGGAGATGGCCTTCGCAATGGCACGAGCTGATCGAACTATCGTCGAGTATTGGTGTTGGAATTTGTAACCCTAGTTTAGGAATTTGGGTTCGGTTTTAACGTAAGAGCCTGTAGTTTTTTTGCGTGGAGAAGATGATGGGGGGGGACGGCCTGATGTGGTGGTGTTTGAGATGGAGGGCTGTGATTCGTTTGGGTATGGAATTTTATAAATTAGGTTGTAAATTTAGTTGTAAAATCATGTGCAAACTTCAAAAATACATAACTTTTTCATACGAGGTCGGAAAAATGCAAACTCAGTTGCGTTGGGATCGTATGGACGAGCACTACGCGATGGAGTTGGTTTGGAGTCGTTTGGAGTTAGTGAGAATTTCGGGTAAAATTAAACGCGCGTTTAATTTTATTCGAAATAAAAGCTTAAACGGAATTTAAAACCAAGGTGAGAATTTCTCACTCAATCGAATAGATTTCGATTTTATTTTAAATAGTTAGATTTAAAATATTTGAATGCATGTTTGAATGATGACTGTAAATTATTGATTGTTAAAATAGACATTATGCGCCGTTAGTAAGCGGATGTTATTTAATATAAACATATACCGCGAATATTTCATAAACAGTGAAATTGGTATTATATATAATATCAATATATATATATTGGCATATGTATATATTGCAGTTGATTGATTTCCCGCATTTTTTGTTTAGCGGATGAGACCCTATTACGCCGTTAGTAAGCGGATAATATTTAATAAGAACATGTACCGCGATAATTTCGTACTGGAGCGAAATTGGTATTGTGCTAATGTTTTTGGATGCAGGAAAACAGGTTGGAGGGATCCAACTGGATTCCTCAACAGTATTTATTTAATTTCAGATATTTTGATATTTGATTGATTATCATATCGATGTATGATATCGTTGTTAGTCGTGATTGACTATTTGGTGTGTAGCATCATTGGACCCAGATTTGGGATTTTAAAATGATTTTAAAGTGATTTTTGAAAATATACTATATTTTTGGAATTGATCCATTTCAAATAAATAAACGTTATAATTTTTAATGTTATAAAAAGTATGATTTTTAAGAAATATAGTTAAAAGCTGATTTTTGAAAATAAGGAATTAATGACTTTATAAAAGAGTTTAAATTGGGATTCTGAACTTGTTATAAAAAGTTTAAATATAGGATTTATAAAATTTAATTATTTTATAAATCAGTATGGTGAAGTTTTTAAAAGAATTTAAAGACGTTTTAGAATAATAATATAAACTGATTTATATTAAGAGATTTATAAATGGATATTTATAAATTGAAATATTGACTTATAAAATGAGTTTTTATAAGTGTTTTAATTAAGTGAAAATGAATTTCATTATAGAATGAAATTTATAGAATTATAAACTGTGGAGTTATAAATGAAATTTATAAATAGCAAGATTTATAAATTTAGTGAAATTATTTGAAGAATAGATTGGTTAAATAAATGAATCTTATAAGTTATCAAATTATAAATTGAAAAGTCTTTAAAAAGAACGATTTTGTAAAATAATCGTTTTATAAGTAGTTAACTTATAATATGAACTTTTAGTCTATAATTGAATTATAAACTGAATAGGTAAATAAAAGGATTTATAAAAAAGGAAGTTTTTATAAATAAATAGAAAAGGAATTTATAAACGTTGTTTTATAAATTCGCAAATGACTTATTTTGACAAGTTAATTGTTATAACTTAGAAATGGAGTTATATTCACATTTTTTAATAGTGAATAATCCTTTGAATTAAAATGAATAAAAGGATGAGATTTGTTAACGAAGTTTATTCACATTTTTGAATAGTGAATAACACGTTAAAGGAATTGTTTTGAATGTGATGTTTTAAATAGAATTAAAACGATCTAACGATGTTTTTAAACATGTTGAGATTCGAAACCATAGATTTCAACATTTATTGTTGAAATAGATGTTTCGAGAAATGAAAGGAGATGATGGACTATAACACTGTTGTTATAGTAAATGATTTCCGAAAGGAAATGTTTTGTATAGTATTGGGATTTATATATCTATTTTAATTTCGAATCCCTATACTAGTGAATTTGGGTTGTCGTAACGATGTTTTACGCAACATTCGTTTTGGCCCAAATAAATATGTTAAGTGAATGATTTCCTTAAAGAATGAAATATATACTTAATTCGATTTAAGTATATTGAATATTTTCTAAGTGTTGAAAATAAAAGAAATTTGTGAATTACTTATGAATAAATAAGTATGGAATTGTTTTCCAATATAAAGTGAATAATTAGGATTTATCTTTTTGAAGATAAATTGAAAATGAATATTATAAATCGAATTGAAGTCGTATATTCATTAATACTTTGGAATGTAAATTCACCAGAGAATTTATAAATGAAAGGTAGAATTTGTTTAAAAATAAATATTGATTTATTTTTGAAGTGTTGAAATTATATATCTAGTAAAGATATTTTGGAAAATAAATAATTTGGAAAATTATTTGGAAACTGGTGATGTGTGCATATCCAGTGATAGTTCAATAGCCGACTATCAGTATTTCCCTTTGAATGGGTATTTGATGTGAATTGATTGAATTTGAATGCACACTTATTTTTGAATAAGCGCTCACTATTCGGGTTAACCGGGAAAGGACCATGGGGTCGTATAACCCATTCCGAATATGTGATACGTCGTTGTGAATTGCATTTGAAGATCGGTGTTGAAGACCGGTATTTGCGAAAGCGATAGGATGAACTATCGATTGACTCTGCACCGAGTTGCTCCGGTATTGAGTTCTCCATATGTGATGGTGAATCCGATCAGGATTGTGAATATCCGGATTGCAAGGACTTCTTTGTAAGTGCCTTCGGTTTTGTTCGAGCCCGGAACAGACTTGTATGGATTGTATGCCTGACATTACAAGTTGAGATATAAAGCCGATTTCTTTCAAATATATTTCTGTTGGTGGCGGAGAATTTATTCTTTGCTTAACACCCTTCTTTGAGACGTACGAGCTCAAAGGTTATATAGTTGAAGTTATCAGCGATATATCCCATTTTGGTAATGTGACATGCTGAGTGATGCTGAAATGATCATTGTGTTGATTATTTGTGATAGGATCATTTATTTGATCGTCTATCTTAGTGATCATTGTGTTGATCATTTGTTGACCCAAAGCATGGCTTTTGTATAAAGTATGTTTTTGTGGACGTGACTTCGTCGAGCCTCACATCCCGGAAATGGTCAAAACAGGAAAGATGCAGCAAGGTTATTAGGGGTTGCTGTAGCTCCCCTTAGGGTATGTGCATTTCCTTCTGGAAAGGGGTGGTATCATGGTATGGAGCCCAGATACTTACTCATGTTGAAAACACTCTATTTATTATGGTGTGATGTTGGATATCGAGCGCTCGGTTGAAAAGGTCCTAAAGGACCGGGGAATGGCGTGCTCGTGTCAGTAGTTACCCAGTTAAGGGGTAACCCGGCCTTGTGTTGGCAGAGATCCGGTTTGGTTCTCGGGGATGTCTTTCCAGAGGCATTCTCAGTGGCAATGGGAAGTTCCTTGGCCTGACCATTTGTTGGAAATCCAAAGAAACAATACGAAACTTGTACGGTTTTAGTTGTAGAACCTGCCATTTAATATGGTAGCTATTAGTAGGCATAATATAATGGTACCTATGCTGGCTAAGATTTATATTCTACTTTCGAAATGATTTGTTCTACACTATGCACTAGTAATAATATCAAATGTTATTTTAATTGCGTATCAAGCATCTTTGACTAACATAAGAAGAAATCTCCTCCAAGTCTGCGTTTGCATTGTGTGTGTGGTGGGAGGTCTTATGGTAGTCTCATTTTTAAAAGCATTGCGAATTGAATTTAAAAATATTCCTCTATTTTGATTTTAAAGATAAATCAACTGTTTTGAGTTCTCACACCAGTCACATGACTGACTCGGAGTTATTGTTTTCCTTCCTAAACTCTGGGTGCCCACCAATTTCCACACGGGCAGTTAAGAGTTAGGTTTATCAGGATATTCTGGATATTCTGGAGTTGCTGGAGGCAAGATGGATTGGCATGGCATATTACTTATATAGTATTTCTTTTTCCGCTGCACTGTTGTTGTATGTTGTTGTACACTCTGATGTGATGATATGATGTAATGAAATGTACGTAATGTAATAACTGATATAGTTCTTTGTTTAAAGATTATTCATTTATAATAAATATGTTGTTCCGCTGCGAATTGTGAGATTCTGATGTTGTTCTTTCTTCCCGTTCTATTTTTCAAATTCTTCTATCCTCTATCTTCTGTTTTTCAAATTCTCTGTTTTCTAAAAAAAAAAATTGTCTATCTTCTTTTCCCTCTATTTTTCTTTTTCTTTCTTCTTTTTCTCTCTTCTTTCTTTTCTTTTCTTTTTAAAACCCATAACATCTCGGTTTTTGGCCTTTGATTTCTCGGCAGTCGATAAAGTGAGTATCGATGTTGAATTTTCGAAGAACGAAAATCCGCGGTTGTTACATTTGGTATCAGAGCTGATGGTTAAGCGACAACCATGGTTCTGTTGGGTATTACTCGTTAGAGATAGAGTCAGCAGTACTCTAGAATGAGTTTGAGAGTAATAATAACTATGAGAGCGTATTTGTTAGTGAATATAAAATTGTTTTGTATTGTGTTGACTTATCGGTTGATTGTTTATAGATTCCGGTCGATCTAGTCTAGCTAACTATCGTAGATAGGGGCTTCTAAACTCTTAAACAAGATAAACCGACACAATATTGTTTAAAATTGGGTAAATGAAATAATTTTACCTTGATTTTATTTTATATATAAAGAAATAATTTTTCAAGAATTATTAAAGTGTATATAAGTTGATTGTTAGGTTTGAATAATCTAAATAAAAGAAAAATTGTATAAGCAAAAGAATTATAAGAATTGAAATTATAATTAAAGTAATTTACAATTGTGAAATAAACTTATATATATAAGAAGTGAAACTATATGGATATATTTATGAATATGAGTTGTAAATGAAAGTGAATTTAAGGTTAAGTTATAAATATGAACTAGAGTTATGGAAATAAAATTCAACTTAGTAATTGAATTGAATGAATGAATTGAAATGTTAATCAATTAAATGAAAATAAAGTTGATATGGAATAATTAATGAAAGTGTTAATTCATTAAAATCTAATTTTATTGGAAGTTTAATAAAATTGAATGAAAATCAATTTAAATAAAACCAATTGGAAAGTAAAAATGTTAAACCAAAATGAATGTAAGAAAAGAAATTTGGTTGAAATTAATATACTTTGGTTGTTATATGATTGTTGATTGATTGCATATAATTCATTAAGTGGTAATGAAATTGAAAGCTATGTAATTGAATTCAAATTAGAAATAAATAAATTTGAATAAAATTGAATGTGAATTGGATTTAATTAGTAAATGTTAACTAATTGAATTGAGAATGAATGTTGATAAAATCCAATGTGAATAAATCAAAATGTGATTAAATTGAAAACCAATTCATTGAATATAATGAGAATAAGAATGAATGTTTATTGGATATGGATTATAGTTGGTTGATGTTTGCATTTGTTGTTTGGTTGCATTTGCTATGTGACATATATAGTTATTATGTTGCTATATGTTGTATATTGAGATTATTTGCATATGTGCATGGTTCTCATGTTGTTTGTTGAGTTTAGTAGGTGCGGATCGCGTTTGCTTCGCATTTGGAGTTCGCTTTTGCGCTATATTAGCCGTATATGCTTGCTAATAAAGTATAAGGTACATATCTCGGATTAAATATCGCATTTTTATACTTTTTTCCCTTCGGGATGCCTCATTACTTGATGAGATGTATATTTGTGATATATATACTGTCATTTTTTTTTTCGGATCGAGCCGCGCAAAGGAGATATGGCGAATTTTTCCGAAAATTTAAGGCGTTAGAAAAAATTTGAGAAAATTGGAAAATTTTGAAAACTTTAACTTTGATTTTGGAATTGAAAGTTAAACAATAGTAATTGTTTTTGAAAAGAATAACTAAGTATGATTTGGAAACTTAGTAAAGTTATGGTAAGAAGTTTAACTATGAATTTTGGGAAAATTAATAGATTCTGTAACCTTTCTTATTTGTAATTTCGAGGACGAAATTCTTTTAAGGGGGAAAGATTGTAACGACCCAGAATTTTTATAAATTTAAATTTGAATATTTAATTAATTTTAAATATTTATAAATGAATTTATAAGTCAAATAAATTTTAATTTGAATTATTGGATTTAATTGAATTATTAAATCGATAATTTAATACGTTAAATTATGGAAATAATTGAATATGGAGTTAAATATGATTGAAAATGATTTGTAAAATTTTATTTTATCATGTTGAAGTTAGAACGATATTTTAGAACTTTTAAAATCGATTTAAAAGTTTAATTGTGAAAATTGAATATTTTAATATTTAATAATCGACTGTAAAATAGTCAATTTTTGAACAGTCTCAGAATTGAACGAAACCAGTTTCATTGGATCCGTAATAGTTAGTTATTACCGGATTTCAATTTTCGTGTCAATCGGAGTTATCGTTTGATCGTGGCAGCTCGAAACGCATCGAATTATTTTTAATTTAAATTTGGCGAGTCAAAATAGCCATTTTTCAAAAAGTCTCGGATTTCGACGAAACCAGTTTCATCGGATCCGTAATGTGATATTATTGTAAGGTTTCAAATTTCAAGTCAATTGGATTTACCGTTTGTCCGGTACAAATTAAAACGCCTAGAAATCGGTTTAAATCGGTTTAATTCAAATTGAGCGTTTACAGCCATAACTCGCACATACTTCCGAATTAGCTTCCGAAACCTGTTCCATTGTGTCCGGAACGCGGGGTAAACCTTAGAAACGCTGGTTACGGCGCCTAAATCGGAGTTCGGAAAATCCGGGATGAATAGTGTCGCTCGTTCCTTATAAATAGCCCCTACCTCTTCATAAAAATCAAAATAAACACTAAAACCCTAACCCTAATTGTTGTAGCCGCCAGTTACAATTCAAGGGCCAGAAATCATTCTCCTTCATCCCTCAATCTCTCTCAATCTACAAAGAATTAGCCGAAGTGTTCAACACGGAAGTCGAAGAGCATGAAGAGAGCTTCGATTTCATACGGTGATGATCGGATTTGGCGTCGCGTGGAGGGAGCAAAAGGTGGCCGTTCGCTACAGGTTTGGCACGACTTCCAAGGCCAGAGGGCAGGCCGAGCTACAGGTCCTTGGGGCCGAACCTGGTGGAGGAGATGGCCTTCGCAATGGCACGAGCTGATCGAACTATCGTCGAGTATTGGTGTTGGAATTTGTAACCCTAGTTTAGGAATTTGGGTTCGGTTTTAACGTAAGAGCCTGTAGTTTTTTTGCGTGGAGAAGATGATGGGGGGGGGGGACGGCCTGATGTGGTGGTGTTTGAGATGGAGGGCTGTGATTCGTTTGGGTATGGAATTTTATAAATTAGGTTGTAAATTTAGTTGTAAAATCATGTGCAAACTTCAAAAATACATAACTTTTTCATACGAGGTCGGAAAAATGCAAACTCAGTTGCGTTGGGATCGTATGGACGAGCACTACGCGATGGAGTTGGTTTGGAGTCGTTTGGAGTTAGTGAGAATTTCGGGTAAAATTAAACGCGCGTTTAATTTTATTCGAAATAAAAGCTTAAACGGAATTTAAAACCAAGGTGAGAATTTCTCACTCAATCGAATAGATTTCGATTTTATTTTAAATAGTTAGATTTAAAATATTTGAATGCATGTTTGAATGATGACTGTAAATTATTGATTGTTAAAATAGACATTATGCGCCGTTAGTAAGCGGATGTTATTTAATATAAACATATACCGCGAATATTTCATAAACAGTGAAATTGGTATTATATATAATATCAATATATATATATTGGCATATGTATATATTGCAGTTGATTGATTTCCCGCATTTTTTGTTTAGCGGATGAGACCCTATTACGCCGTTAGTAAGCGGATAATATTTAATAAGAACATGTACCGCGATAATTTCGTACTGGAGCGAAATTGGTATTGTGCTAATGTTTTTGGATGCAGGAAAACAGGTTGGAGGGATCCAACTGGATTCCTCAACAGTATTTATTTAATTTCAGATATTTTGATATTTGATTGATTATCATATCGATGTATGATATCGTTGTTAGTCGTGATTGACTATTTGGTGTGTAGCATCATTGGACCCAGATTTGGGATTTTAAAATGATTTTAAAGTGATTTTTGAAAATATACTATATTTTTGGAATTGATCCATTTCAAATAAATAAACGTTATAATTTTTAATGTTATAAAAAGTATGATTTTTAAGAAATATAGTTAAAAGCTGATTTTTGAAAATAAGGAATTAATGACTTTATAAAAGAGTTTAAATTGGGATTCTGAACTTGTTATAAAAAGTTTAAATATAGGATTTATAAAATTTAATTATTTTATAAATCAGTATGGTGAAGTTTTTAAAAGAATTTAAAGACGTTTTAGAATAATAATATAAACTGATTTATATTAAGAGATTTATAAATGGATATTTATAAATTGAAATATTGACTTATAAAATGAGTTTTTATAAGTGTTTTAATTAAGTGAAAATGAATTTCATTATAGAATGAAATTTATAGAATTATAAACTGTGGAGTTATAAATGAAATTTATAAATAGCAAGATTTATAAATTTAGTGAAATTATTTGAAGAATAGATTGGTTAAATAAATGAATCTTATAAGTTATCAAATTATAAATTGAAAAGTCTTTAAAAAGAACGATTTTGTAAAATAATCGTTTTATAAGTAGTTAACTTATAATATGAACTTTTAGTCTATAATTGAATTATAAACTGAATAGGTAAATAAAAGGATTTATAAAAAAGGAAGTTTTTATAAATAAATAGAAAAGGAATTTATAAACGTTGTTTTATAAATTCGCAAATGACTTATTTTGACAAGTTAATTGTTATAACTTAGAAATGGAGTTATATTCACATTTTTTAATAGTGAATAATCCTTTGAATTAAAATGAATAAAAGGATGAGATTTGTTAACGAAGTTTATTCACATTTTTGAATAGTGAATAACACGTTAAAGGAATTGTTTTGAATGTGATGTTTTAAATAGAATTAAAACGATCTAACGATGTTTTTAAACATGTTGAGATTCGAAACCATAGATTTCAACATTTATTGTTGAAATAGATGTTTCGAGAAATGAAAGGAGATGATGGACTATAACACTGTTGTTATAGTAAATGATTTCCGAAAGGAAATGTTTTGTATAGTATTGGGATTTATATATCTATTTTAATTTCGAATCCCTATACTAGTGAATTTGGGTTGTCGTAACGATGTTTTACGCAACATTCGTTTTGGCCCAAATAAATATGTTAAGTGAATGATTTCCTTAAAGAATGAAATATATACTTAATTCGATTTAAGTATATTGAATATTTTCTAAGTGTTGAAAATAAAAGAAATTTGTGAATTACTTATGAATAAATAAGTATGGAATTGTTTTCCAATATAAAGTGAATAATTAGGATTTATCTTTTTGAAGATAAATTGAAAATGAATATTATAAATCGAATTGAAGTCGTATATTCATTAATACTTTGGAATGTAAATTCACCAGAGAATTTATAAATGAAAGGTAGAATTTGTTTAAAAATAAATATTGATTTATTTTTGAAGTGTTGAAATTATATATCTAGTAAAGATATTTTGGAAAATAAATAATTTGGAAAATTATTTGGAAACTGGTGATGTGTGCATATCCAGTGATAGTTCAATAGCCGACTATCAGTATTTCCCTTTGAATGGGTATTTGATGTGAATTGATTGAATTTGAATGCACACTTATTTTTGAATAAGCGCTCACTATTCGGGTTAACCGGGAAAGGACCATGGGGTCGTATAACCCATTCCGAATATGTGATACGTCGTTGTGAATTGCATTTGAAGATCGGTGTTGAAGACCGGTATTTGCGAAAGCGATAGGATGAACTATCGATTGACTCTGCACCGAGTTGCTCCGGTATTGAGTTCTCCATATGTGATGGTGAATCCGATCAGGATTGTGAATATCCGGATTGCAAGGACTTCTTTGTAAGTGCCTTCGGTTTTGTTCGAGCCCGGAACAGACTTGTATGGATTGTATGCCTGACATTACAAGTTGAGATATAAAGCCGATTTCTTTCAAATATATTTCTGTTGGTGGCGGAGAATTTATTCTTTGCTTAACACCCTTCTTTGAGACGTACGAGCTCAAAGGTTATATAGTTGAAGTTATCAGCGATATATCCCATTTTGGTAATGTGACATGCTGAGTGATGCTGAAATGATCATTGTGTTGATTATTTGTGATAGGATCATTTATTTGATCGTCTATCTTAGTGATCATTGTGTTGATCATTTGTTGACCCAAAGCATGGCTTTTGTATAAAGTATGTTTTTGTGGACGTGACTTCGTCGAGCCTCACATCCCGGAAATGGTCAAAACAGGAAAGATGCAGCAAGGTTATTAGGGGTTGCTGTAGCTCCCCTTAGGGTATGTGCATTTCCTTCTGGAAAGGGGTGGTATCATGGTATGGAGCCCAGATACTTACTCATGTTGAAAACACTCTATTTATTATGGTGTGATGTTGGATATCGAGCGCTCGGTTGAAAAGGTCCTAAAGGACCGGGGAATGGCGTGCTCGTGTCAGTAGTTACCCAGTTAAGGGGTAACCCGGCCTTGTGTTGGCAGAGATCCGGTTTGGTTCTCGGGGATGTCTTTCCAGAGGCATTCTCAGTGGCAATGGGAAGTTCCTTGGCCTGACCATTTGTTGGAAATCCAAAGAAACAATACGAAACTTGTACGGTTTTAGTTGTAGAACCTGCCATTTAATATGGTAGCTATTAGTAGGCATAATATAATGGTACCTATGCTGGCTAAGATTTATATTCTACTTTCGAAATGATTTGTTCTACACTATGCACTAGTAATAATATCAAATGTTATTTTAATTGCGTATCAAGCATCTTTGACTAACATAAGAAGAAATCTCCTCCAAGTCTGCGTTTGCATTGTGTGTGTGGTGGGAGGTCTTATGGTAGTCTCATTTTTAAAAGCATTGCGAATTGAATTTAAAAATATTCCTCTATTTTGATTTTAAAGATAAATCAACTGTTTTGAGTTCTCACACCAGTCACATGACTGACTCGGAGTTATTGTTTTCCTTCCTAAACTCTGGGTGCCCACCAATTCCACACGGGCAGTTAAGAGTTAGGTTTATCAGGATATTCTGGATATTCTGGAGTTGCTGGAGGCAAGATGGATTGGCATGGCATATTACTTATATAGTATTTCTTTTTCCGCTGCACTGTTGTTGTATGTTGTTGTACACTCTGATGTGATGATATGATGTAATGAAATGTACGTAATGTAATAACTGATATAGTTCTTTGTTTAAAGATTATTCATTTATAATAAATATGTTGTTCCGCTGCGAATTGTGAGATTCTGATGTTGTTCTTTCTTCCCGTTCTATTTTTCAAATTCTTCTATCCTCTATCTTCTGTTTTTCAAATTCTCTGTTTTCTAAAAAAAAAAATTGTCTATCTTCTTTTCCCTCTATTTTTCTTTTTCTTTCTTCTTTTTCTCTCTTCTTTCTTTTCTTTTCTTTTTAAAACCCATAACATCTCGGTTTTTGGCCTTTGATTTCTCGGCAGTCGATAAAGTGAGTATCGATGTTGAATTTTCGAAGAACGAAAATCCGCGGTTGTTACACCATATATCAAGTAGAAGAGCAAGGCTGCAAACTGACAACAATGCTATAAAAGGTACCAGACTCGATTGAATTAAATACAACAAGATAACAGTGACACAATCCAGGCAGCATCAAAATGCAAACTATGATGAGCTCAAACAATGCCGAAAACATGGAAATGGATCACCGCAACCCAAATCTAACACATGCATATTGAAGCACATAATGCAAGCCTACAAACTATAACACACTCAAGTGCTACCAGAATTTACTAAGCAACAATAAGTGTACAAGTATGTGGCGATATCAAGTGAAGGCCATAGCAGCTCAAATGAGCAACCTCAAACATGATACTAGTGACATGCACAGATAAACATCAAGTGATGCAACAGACATGTATGCATACACATATTAGAACCATATCGACTCGAGCAGTGGACAGGAAACTCAACAAAGTTCAAGTGGACAACATAATCATACCATAATGCATCAGATGTCAAGGATGCAAGTAAATAAGGTACAAGCCGAAGTTAACATAAATTCAAATTGAACAGTGACAGTGTCGAAGTCAAGAAAATCAATACAATCAAAGTCAAATTCCAACATGCTATAGAGATGAACAGAATCATTATCAAGTAGAGCCAAAACCAGTGCTACCAGAAGTCAAAGCTGAAGTCAGGTGATGTTGAAAAACTAGATGAAGCAGAAAAAAAATTGGAACAAGTTAGAAACAAGTTCAACCACAAGGGCCGAAGTTAGAAAAAATTCGAAACTGTGGTGAGAAAGGAAATTCAAAGCCGTTATTGTCATGTAAAACCAAAAATATTCAAAGTGACAAAGTCAATATCATCACCATCATCCATACGAAAATCAATGGCCAAGACGAATTAAAGCTAAATTATTTGACGAACTCGTATAAAATATACGAACGAAAATATAGGGGTTCGAAACCTATATAAACCCTAAACATCATCGGCAAAGGGTGCATTCAAGTTTGAGCTAAACAAAGAATAATCATCAAACTCGAATCATCGATCGAGTTCAAGCATTCAACCAGTAAAGCAAAAGGAACAAATCACATACCATTATAGCCGAACTCGATCAGATAGAGCAGCCTTGTGCAAAAATAGAAGAGACGATCATTCAACTGAGCAACCAAAGCAAGATTGTATAATAGAACGATCAATTGAAGCGGCGGCTCAATCGTCTGGAACCCTAATTTCTGAACGAACGAGCAAAGCAACAGTTTTCACAAAGTAGAAGGATGGGCCGAAGAATAAAGAAAGAAAGGGATATTATTACTTATATTGGGCCGACCTTTTTCATCTACTTGGGGTTATATTTAAATTAGGGTTTTGATTTCTTTAAATTGATTTAAATTTGTATTTTTCGTTTTAAACTCTTGTATTTTCTAGTCGTGTGACTAGGGGACAAACTACATGGCGTAGTTTGAGAATTCGCAACTCAGTGGCTGAGTTGTGGCAGGGTTTTGAGCGTAGAGTTAAGGCTAGTCGATAGCGGGTGTCGCGAGGTTACGTGTGTAAGCGTCCGACTGCCTAATTTCTAGTAAAAACCTTGGGGCAGCACGTAGGTAGGGTTTTGCCGAAGCTGAGTAAATTCTATGTCGTTCTATTTCTACATTTATTATCCTGTTATTATCTATGCTGCTATTATTTTGATATATCTATGCTAAATTTTTTTATACACTTTCGCAATAAATTTTTATAATTGATAGCATCACCCTATTCACCCCCCTATAGGGTGAAATCGATTCTACAAGTGGTATCAGAGCTAGGAACAAAAGCCATTTTTGTTTTTAAAATTTTATTTTTCATAAACCAATTTTTGTTTTAAAAAAATTTGAATTTTAAAATGGCTTCTTTTAATACTGCTTTTGCTGAGGGTCGGTCTATAGTTAGACCACCCATGTTCAATGGTGATATGCTTATTAGAAAAATAGAATGAAAATTTTTATGAAACCCATTGATGCTTGTAATATAGTTGAGACAGGTTATAAAGCACCAACTATAGTTGTAAATAATCAGGAAATAGATAAACCAGTGGATCAATGGATAGATCTAGAAAATAAATTACAGAATGCTAATGCCAAAGCTATGAATTCTATTATTTGTTCATTAGATCAATTTGAATTTAATCGTGTCTCACATTGTCTAACTGCACACGAAATATGGCACACACTAGAAGTGACTCATGAAGGAACATCTCAAGTCAAGGAATCTCGTCTTGCCATGCTAAGTAGCGAATACAAGAATTTTACAATGGCCAAGGAAGAAAATGTTAAAGAGATGTACGGACGGCTTCCCAGCATCGTATACAAATCAAAAGCTCTCGAAAAATCATACACGGAATTGGAAATAGTTTGAAAAATCCTCAGAGTCCATCCATGAAGTTTTGAAGCAAAAGTGACTACCATTCAAGAATCGAAAGATTTAAAACAAATCAAAATTGAAGAACTCATCCAAAATCTCACCACTTATGAGCTAGAAATGAAACTCAAGGAAGAGCGTGAAGGAGATACTCGAAAGAAATCAATAGCTCTCAAAGGAATAACTGAAAGTTATGATGATGGATGATGATGGAGCAGCAGAGCTGGCATTGGTAATAAAGAGATTCAAAAAGTGGAACCGCGAATACGAAAATCCAACTCTAAATCAAAAATTAAAAAGAAGAATAATCAAAGTTCTAGATAACCTAGAACAGTAAGAAATCATCTGTCATAAGTGCAACAAGCTCGGACACATCAAGCCCAATTGTCCCCGAATTCAACTCAAGTTAGAAAAGAAATCAAAAAGGGGAAATTTTACAGCCACATGGAATATAAGTGATGAAGACAATAAAAGTACTAGCAGTGAGAGTGAGAAAGTAGATATGTGCCTTCAAGGTAATGCAAATAGCGACGATAACGAGCCAAGCGAGGTATCAAAACTCATTCACTCAGAATTACTTATATATTTCCACGAAGTAAATGGCTGTTTTGAACGACTTAGGGAGAAGTATGCCAAACTTGAATCACAAAAAGTTACTTTGATAGATTTAAATAAACAACTTGACCAATTAGTTAAAAATTATCAAAGTAGGATCCCTAAGTGTGATAAGGGTCCAACATTCGAAGAAGAGATTAAAAAAATCAAAAATCAAAATTAAATCGCTTGAAAATGAAATTCTGATTTTGAAAGAAAGTGAAAATACAAGAAGAGAAAATTATATTAAAAAGTGCACACAATTATTAAACGAAAATGAATCTCTCAAAACATAAGTCCAACAACTATCAACGACTTTAGGAAAATTTTCAAAAAGTGAAAAATCATTGAATAAGTTATTAAGGAAACAAACTATAAATACAGTTAGAAAAGGACTTGGATATAATTAATCTGAAAATGTTAGAAATAAAATTAATCAAGTCAATTCTATGTGCACAATTTGTAGAAAATTTGGACACAGTCAAAACAATTACTGGTATAGACCCAAACATGTGAAAACTATACCAATTTGGGTTACAAAAGGCACAAATATAAAATCTTTCAAAGTTAAATAAATTTGGGTGCCGAAAGGAATATATATAAATAGTTTTGGGTCTCCACAAAATTATTTTCCAAAATATTCTGCCACTAACAATCATGGACCTATAAAAACAAACAGGTCACAAAAATCTTTCATCATGTAGGTGTGGTGGCAAGCTAAGGAACTACAATAGTGTTACTTGGATTCTGGCTACTCCAGGGACACAACGAGCGACAAAGTAAAGTTCCTTAACCTAGTATAAAGGTGGCAGAATCACAATGTGCTACAATGAAATATTATCGTAAAGGTAAAACAGGTAAAGGTATATTTCTTTTGAATGATATATTAAATGTGATAATCTACACCGTAGTTTGATTTAATTCAGATAGTTATGTTATGAATGATGATAATGATTCTGATTTTTTTTCAAAATTGTTGGACAATTATATTCTTATGTCAAGAACACTATAAAAATCTCTAGAGTCTTTGAACTACTTCATCCATATTAGTTTGGATTAATAATAGTGTTTTATTGGCTGGTGATAATACATTTGGTTATTTTACGGCTGACTATATATTCAAAGTTTTTGATTATTTACAGGGCTTCAATTCAAATTCAAAAGAACTACATTTAAAAGTTGTTAAAAATGATTCTAAGGAATTTTTTGCACACTTCACGATCTGGTCAATAACATAAAATTAATGATAATCTTGAGTGAAAGAGAAATTCAGATGTAGATTACACTGGTAATCCAGTTTAATTTTCAAAAAGAAGAAAATTTTCTTATAAAACCCCTTCTAGAAAATCATTTTTGACCTTGTTTTAAGATTAGTCATTTTTAGAAAATTGATTTTAATATTATAACTGAATTTGATTTTAAATAACTACATTGACTAATCCGACTCTCTACTAATTATCAAAAAGATAAATAGTGATTGAAAAAGTGATGAGTGTTGATATTAATCATATATTATAACTTGAGACGGTATAATTAGTAACAAGCGTTATAAACACTTTTTGTTGGTAAAAATTCCATGATCATTTCTATTTCTGCCATTTTCTATCGACCATCACTCATCATAATCCAATATAGTATGTCAATATGTAGTGATTTAAACAGGAATAATTCATTTTTCATTTTATTTTTTAAAATAAAATAATAACAATAGTAATAATAATAGTAATAATAAAACCAAAGTATTCACTCTCATTTAAAAGTCCTCACGGTTATGCATGGGTGAACTACTTGGAATTTTTGATTATGTGCTTCCATGCTCATTTAAAAGTCCTTACGATTATGCATGTATGGAATGTATATCGGAAAAATTGATTATTAAATAGACAAGTTGGTTCTAATCTTATTTAAAAGTCATCACGGTTATGCGTGGTTAGAAGATACTTGAATTCATTTTTTATATAAAAAAATTGGAATACTACTAATCTCATTTAAAAGTCCTAACGGTTATGCATGATTAGTAGATATTCAGATTCCTGATATAAATATACCACAAATAGACACAACTATACGGTTTTATATGATGACATCATTCCCATCATTCTAAAAGTGGAATATGCGCCTAACAGAGTATTTATGATTTTTTTTATTTTTTATTGAAATTTAATATTTATGTTTGATTGGGTTTTAATGTCGTATTAATATCTATCACTTTATCTCTATTTTTCTAACACTATTACACTTTTTCCGATAACAAAAAGGGGAGAGAAAAGTTAAGATTTTGGCAAATAAAGGTCAAATATTTTCTATTTACATCTAGGCCATTTGCATTTTTTATTTACATGCATATATGAAGGGGGAGCTTTGTGTAGAGAGGAAGTATTCAAATAAAGGAAGCAAATTGAATGATCAAATACACTTAACAAATTCAAAATCTTAAATATATGTTTTTTATCATCAAAAGGGGGAGATTGTTGAATATGCGAGTATATGATTTTTGTTTGATGATAATAAACATATATATACATTCATTTAAATGTATTTGTTAATGTACTATTTTATTTTTCACATAACTAAATAAATATTTGTTGAATAAAATAACTAACAAGGTATTTAAATTCAAACAAATATTTTATTCAAACAAATATTAATTACAATTTTGAATAGTACAAATTTAAACTCTCACTATATATATACAAATTCAATACTATTTCGACTACATCACAATTAATAATTTACAAATACACCTCACTACTTATCGCTCATTCACTCATATTTATCTTCAACTTTATTCCAGATCAAATCCAGCATCTGAGCAATCTATAAAAATAAATACTAACGCGGCAAAATTGGAAAAAAATTATTTTTGAAGTGTAAAATAAAATGTATTTTGAAAATATTTTTTGCCTCAGTTATTTGGGTTGTTCGTCATCATTTAATTTTTAATTCATCATACACGAATAGCCTATGACATGCATAGTGTATTATTGTACATGCCACAAGGCCGTGCACACAAATATACACTTGATAAAGTTACAGGGACAGGTGAGCACAAGGTTAAACCCAAGTCAAAAGCCGAGTTCAACTCAAGTGAAATAAATATTAAGTCATGATATCAACACAAGGTCAAACCCGAGCTTTGAGCTAAATTCAACGCAGGAGCATTACAAAATTGTCAAGTATAAGTGAATATACAACATACATATATACACATATAGTCACACATGTATATACACAGTGTATGTATTTATATATATATATATATATATATATATATATATATATATATATATATACAGATATACAGTGCAACAAAGCCAAACTGCAAACTGACTTGAAAGAACACAATGCAAACAGTGATAAATATGCACTGCAGTGCAACTCAAATGTGCATATATGGTGATAAACAAGTTTAAAACAAGGAGACAGCAAGGATATAAATGCAAGCAGTACACTACGGTGAAGACTGTACTCAGACTACAAGTGCAAAAGAAAGTAAATCTCCAGATGGCATAACCAAGCAAATATGCAATATGCACACAAGTGAATGCAATTCATAGCTCAATGCAATCAAATTACTCGAGTACAACAAATGGAGATGCAACCAAATTACAGATGTCCAGACTAAATGCAAAGACCAGTGATGTAACTCAATACAACAAAGACAAGTGAAGCAACTCGAGGCAACCAGAAAATATGCAAGCAATATATGTGGTTCAACTAAATCAACATCATCAGGGATGGAACAAAATGCCAGATATCAAGTAGAAGAGCAAGCTGCAAAGAGACAACAATGCTACAAAAGGTACCAGACTCGATTTAATTAAATACAACAAGATATCAGTGACACAATCCAGGCAACATCAAAATGCAAAATATGATGAGCTCAAACAATGCCGAAAACATGGAAATGGGTCACCACAATCCAAAGCTAACACATGCATATTGAAGCACATAATGCATGCCTGCAAACTACAGCAGACTCAAGTGCTACCAGAATTTATTAAGCAACAATAAGTGTACCGGACTGTGACGATATCAAGTGAAGGCAACAACAACTCAAATGAGCAATCTCAAACATGATAGTAGTGACATGCTCAGATAAACATCAAGTGATGCAACAGACATGTATGCATACACACATTAGAACCAGATCGACTCGAGCAGTGGATAGGAAACTCAACAAAGATCAAGTGGACAACATAATCATACCGCAATGCATTAGATGTCAAGGACGCAAGTAAATAAGGTACAAGCCGAAGTTAACATAAATTCAAATTGAACAGTGACAGTGCCGAAGTCAAGAAAATCAACACAATCAAAGTCAAATTCCAACATGCTATAGAAATGAACAGAATCATTATCAAGTCATGCCAAAACCAGTGCTACAAGAAGTCAAAGCCGAAGTCAGGTGATGTTGAAAAACTAGATGAAGCAGAAAACAAAAATTGGAACAAGTCAGAAACAAGTTCAACCATGAAGGCCGAAGTCAGAAAGAATTCGAAACAGTGGGGAGCAAGGCAATTCAAAGCCGTGAGTATCAAGTAAAATTGAAAATATACAAAGCGACAAAGTCAGAAATCATTACCATCATCCATACGAAAATCAGTGGCCGAGACGATTTCAAGCTAAATTATTTGACGAATTCGTATAAAATATATGAATGAAAATATAGGGGTTCGAACCCTATATAAACCCTAAACATCATCGACGAAGGGTGCATTCAAGTTCGAGCTAAACAAAGAATAATCATTAGACTCGAATCATCGATCGAGTTCAAGCATTCAACTAGTAAAGCAAAAGGAACAAATCACATACCATTATAGCGAACTCAATAAGGTAGAGCAACCGTGTGCAAAAATAGAAGAGATGATCATTCGACTGAGCAACCAAAGCAAGATTGTATAATCGAACGATCAATTGAAGCAGTAGATCTTTTTCCTGGAACCCTAATTTCTGAACGAACGTGCAAAGCAACAGTTTTCACAAAGACGAAGGACGGGCTGAAGAATAAAAAAAGAAAGGGATATTATTACTTATATTGGGCCAACCTTTTTCATCTACTTGGCTTATATTTAAATTAGGGTTTTGATTTCTTTAAATTGATTTTAAATTTGTATTTTCCTTTTTAAACTCTTGTATTTTCTAGTCGTGTGACTAGGGGACAAACTACGTGGCATAGTTTGTGAATTCGCAACTCGGCGGCTGAGTTGTGGCAGGGTTTTGAGCATAGAGTTAAGGTTAGTCGATAGAGGGTGTCGTGAGTTTATGTATGTAAGCGTCTGACTGCTGAATTTCTGGTAGAAACCTTGGGGACAGCACGTAGGCAGGGTTTTACCGAAGCTGGGTAAATTCTGTGTCGTTCTATTTCTGCATTTATTATTCTTCTATTATCTGTGCTGCTATTATTCTGATATATCTGTGCTAAAATTATTTTATACACTTCCGTAATAAATTTTTATAATTGATAGCATCACCCTATTCACCCCCCCTTCTAGGGTTTAATCGATCCTACAATATTTATTTGGAAGAATCTGGAAGGGGCTAACCCCATATTTAGAAGGCTCTTCATAAAGAAGTGGTTGAACAGGGGCACTGCTTCGTACGTGCACAAATATCAATGGAAGGTCATATAACTAGGAGGCAGTCTATGGGCAAACTCTTCCCTTGAGGGAAAAAGCACATCGTCCCATGGAATACCATATTGTGAGCAAATACTTCACAACATCTCATGTGTAATAATTATAAAAGCCTTCTCCAAAGGATCAAGTAGGACTCTAAAATTAGGAGAAATACAATCAATAATTTCCCCGATCGGAATCAGACGGCCATATTGACCTGTAGTCTAGGAGCGGCCGACCAAGTCAGGATCGCTGATGACTCCGCTTCAGAATGAGGTGAATTTCCTTCAATTGATTTGCATTGTGAAGATTTGTGCACCATTCTACACAACAAAGCTTGTATTCAAAATAGTCAGGTATGCCTAATCTCTAAACTATAAACCCTTATGTAGTTCACACTTAAACTCCAAATGATGATGACGTATCCCAACCAATTCGATTCCAAGAGTTAGGTGGGGGCATGTATGGTGTGCAATCTAAGTGAGAATGGGTCCGGTGTCCCGAACACTGTAAAGGATCCATCTCGTGTCGATAGTTTCACACTAGGAAAAAGGATCCATAACATTTGCTGAACTTATAATTTCTATAATCACCTATTATCAATCAAAATCGATAACGGATCCATTGTCTGAAGTGACACGGAAAGCTCTTCCTATTTTAGGAACATCGGGTATGCAATAATAGGACTGTTATGGTGCAAGCTACTCTCGATCAATAAGTCCAAACTAAATGAAAATCTTCAGCATTAGTCGACTTTAGTTATCTAGAGGAGGATAACAACATAAGCTATATACAAGATAATATGCCAAGTTATTATCACTCTCCTAGAAAACCAAAATCAATCTGGATAAACTACTAACGGATCGTATAATATGGATAAATTACTTGTGTGGAATAATAAATGAGTAAGTAAAACTTAAAGCAGCAAAGAAAAAGACACCAGAGATTTTTATACTGGTTCGAACTTCCGTTCTACGTCCAGTCCCAAACTCCTTCAGGAATAATAGCTAGCAACCCTCTCTTAACCTAGAGGAACAGGTATTACACCGCCTGAGAAACTGAACATGACTTCTACCTCCTAAGCAACTGAATAGGACTTTGACTGCCTGAGCAATAGAATAGGACTTTGACCGCCTAAGCAACCGAATAGGACTTTCTTACAAACTAGATTTAAGTTGACTTTGTGTCTTCTGAGTAACATGGATTTATCACTTGTAGTACACCCTTCTTATTATCTTATCCTCAAAGTAGATGTGTATATTTGTATGTTTATGAAGAATAGGAAGTAAAATATTGCTTGAAGAGTATGGAAATGAATACATAAGGAATGATTGTATGAAAACAGTAAATATTGAACTCAAGAATGCTAAGTGCTATAGATCAAAAGAGAATAGAGAATTAGGTGATGAGATCTATGAATCTTGAGTATATAAATAGTGTGTGATGAGATATGACTTCTAGAAATCGACATCTATTGGAATCTAAGAGTTGTGACCTTTCAGGAAGAATGAACCCTTTGATCAAAAGATGTGTCTTTTGGAGAGAAATGACTGGGCAGTTGAACTAATTTCAAACGTACACAAAAACATGTACAGTGTCAATTGACTGACCTAAGCAAGTTAGTCGACTGAATGTTGTATATTAAAAAAATTTCAACACAGTATCAACCGATTAAGATATAGAATTCAGTCGACTGAATACTATTTTTCAATGCATACATAAAGAATTTTGTAGAACTTATGATAAAATGAATTTGTGAGTGATTTGCTTTGAGGATAGATTGTAAAAAAATTCTACAC
Source organism: Allium cepa (assembly GCA_030765085.1). Taxonomy (NCBI): domain Eukaryota; kingdom Viridiplantae; phylum Streptophyta; class Magnoliopsida; order Asparagales; family Amaryllidaceae; genus Allium; species Allium cepa. Next base: position 468,527,746 of record CM060935.1, read on the forward strand.
TAGACTGTTTACATATAGACTCAATGAATACGAACCATATTTAAGAAATGATCTCGGATTTTCCATAGTTGTAGATTTATGAAGATCATTCGCCTCTTGTCAGCATTCAAAACCTTATGATCCAACATTCTCCATCTTTTTGATGATGACAACTCTATTTGATATGAGTGAATCTTTGGCATGATTTTGCTAAAAAAAATCTCCCCCCCTAAGTAATATGCTTACAACTTTTATATTGTACTGTTTCCCCGAATCTATTCCTGAAAACAAGTTGTATGTTTTTCTCCCCCTTTGTCATCGACAAAAAGGAGAGTACTCAAGGTATAGGATAGTGAAAGCACGAGTAACATGATATACATATGAAAAATATTCAGAGCGTTCACATGAACCAAAAAATACAACATGACATACATGTAGAAAACATAGAGTTTTAGATAGTTATACTGTACTATAGGAACTTAAAAAACTGAAAACTAAGTCTTATAATCATTAAAAAAACAGAAGAAAAGTAATACTTATTCATCACCTTGACTTCCGCGCTATGAACCTTGTTCGTCACCTTCAGTTTCTTCATCATTCGATTCATAACCTACCTCTTCAGATGCTTCCTCCTGCTCCTCATTTGATGTAGACGAAGCAAAATGTTCTACCACTCATTTCCCTTGAGATGTTGGGATATGGGCGGAAGTAGAAGATTGTTGGGTGCATGTGATAGCATCCCAGATATTGTTGAGGAAAACATAATATAGTTAAGCTTTATATTGACTTTTGAGATAATTTTATCAAATTTAGATACAGTTGATTCTACTCGAGATAGACGATTATCGAGAAGTCTTTGATTATGAGCAATTGTAAACACGGCTTCGTGAGGCTGAGCTTGAGGGTCTGTTTCTTGAATCTCGTACATTTATCGAGTAGATCGTGGAGGTTGGGATGAAGAAGAGGCTTGCATACATGGAGTTTATTGACGAGCTTATTGGGAGGAAGGTTAAGCTTGACCCACGGCTTGGTTTTCAAACCAATGTTCATAAGTAATTATAGTGTGGGCAAGATATTACTTTGGTAGGTTCATTGGACTAAGGGTTTTAGTATTCAAGGAACCTACATTTGAACATTCAGAATCTAAAAAAGGAACATCAAAATGTTTTAGAATGCGCATGATGTAAGCGTCATAGCTGATCATTCTCATTCGTCCTTGGTTAACAGTTTGAAACTCATTTAGAATGACCTTTGACCAGTTTACTCGTCTATTCCCCAATGGCGTATAAGGATTAGAAATCATGACGATAAACTTTCACATAGCTTCCGGTGCGGGGATTGATGGTGTGGGTAAGTACTCTATGCATAATACGAGCTTTTGGCCCTAGGGCTACGGCTTTTAACTCTGTTAAGTCATCCGTAAGGAACAAATGACTAACTTTATCATGGGTATCCATGTTTATAGAAATTCCAGATAGCTCGTCACCTTTATCGGGACTATGCAAAATCTGTGCAAGTTGCTGTAGTGGAAGAAAAATATTTTTACTGCATACTACCGTCCAAATGCAGTCATCTGGATTAGTAATGGTGTGATGATCTAGATTTAAGTTGGCATAGAAAAGTTTAACAAGAAGGTGATTAATCATGCTATTATTTGCCACAAAATCAATGAGATGCTCCAATCCGCTATGGCGAGCTAAGTCTTGAATAGCATAAGAAGAAAAATCAGGGAATTTTATGAAAGAACCTTCGAAAATTTTAGAATTTTGCATCTTTGCAAAACGTTGCACCACCTTGCCATTGTGAAGCCATGCTCTTATTTGGGAATTCGAAGAAGGTTCTGAAGATTGAGAACGTCGATGTCTTTTAGGAGCCATTTGAATAGCTAGGGTTTTAGAGATGAAGTAGGAGTTTAAATGATATGATTTTGACAAAATAAGGAGAAAGTTGATGAAATTCTAGGTGAATTTTGAAGATGAAAAGATTTTAATTGCAAAAGGTCAAAAAGTTTGGAGGTAAAAAATGAGATTGGTAAAGGTAAAAGAAAAATTTATAGATTCTGAAAGTGGGTTAAAAGTCGGGTACCCAGTATCAGTCAACTAAAATTCATAGGCAATCAACTGGTACTGTGGTTAAAAACATAATTTCCTGTGTTCGGTAGACTAAACAGCTAGGGTCAGTCGACTGGTTCTTTCCCGAGAAATATAACTGAAAAACACCGAATTCAGTCGACTGTTTCAAAGGTCCAATCAACTGACTTCAGAGATAAAATAAAAAAGAATGATAGGTTCAGTCGATTGGTTAATTTGTTCAGTCGGCTGGCGCTGTTGTTTTTTTAATGGTGAAACCTCTGTTGTTTTTTAAATGATTAGAACAACACATAATTGAAGAATTTATAATGAAATGAATCAAAGCACATAATTTATATACTAGTAATATATATATATATATATATATATATATATATATAAAGAAAATTAATATGATCTGGATGAAGATGAAGGAGTGTGGTAGTCTTCCAGTTCCACTTTTGTATTCTCATGCAGAGGTCGTAATGGTGACCAGCCTTGTCCACATTCCCAAGAATTCGGAAATAACGGTGGACGTTTAGGTGATGGTTCCCATGGATTATGACGTGTAGGAGTTGTTGGTTGATGAACCGTGTTGTGTGATGACGAACCACATAATTTAAGAGCAACTTGTTCAAGGAAGCTTAAACACTTTGCAATCACCTTTTGCTCATAATATAATTCTTGTTGTAACTCAAGAGTCGTCCATTGATAATGATGAATGTTGTCTATTTTTTCTTTGGTTGACTGCGAACCAAAAAATAGAGAGTGCTTAGCTCTTTTGAAGGGATGAGTATAACCAGTGTGGATGTTAGATGGTGGAACAATAGGAACAGGGTCGTATATAGGAGTTGGCGTTGGAAGATTCATTAATTCTGAGGTAATGGATGTATATGAAAGAGAGGATGAGACAGTTGTTTCTAGAAGACATATTGATTTTAAAAAAAATCAGTTCTTTGTATTAAAAAAATATGGTGATAATAAAGTAAAAGAATAGTCTTTTATAAGAGAAAGATTTAAAAAAACAAAACAAAGAGTGGATGGTAACAATATTAAATAATTATGTAGAAAGAATGGTTTAGATTTACTAGGAAAGAGAACTTTAAAACTAATTTTATTTTAAATAAATATGGTATTTTAAGATTAAAATAATAGTCTTTTAAGAAATGAATGAATTAAGCAGTATTAGTAAATATGAATTTTGTAAAATTATAAATCTTTTAAAGATACTATTCCTAATTCTCTTCTAAGTTTAATAAAAGTATTTTCATTCAAAGGTTTGGTAAATATATCAACCAATCGATTTTCGAACGATACAAATTCTAGTCTTACTAATTCCTTTTCAATAGTATCATGATGAAAATGATGACGTATGTCAATATGTTTAGTCCGTGAATGTTTGATAGGATTTTTGGATAAATTTATAGCACTAGTATTATCAAAAAAAAATTGTTGATTGAGATATATTAATACCAAAATCTTGAAGTGTTTTTGCATATAAATGACTTGAGCACAAGCTAAAGCAGCAGAATATTCTGCTTCACAAGTTGAGAGTGAAACACAATTTTGTTTCTTGCTAAAGCAAGAGACTAAGGATTGTCCAATAAAGTGACAAGTCCCACTACTACTTTTCCGATCCATCCGACATCCTCCAAAATCAGCGTCACTGTACGAAACTAATTCAAAAGGACATTCTTTGGGATAGAAAAGTCCAAAATCTTTGGTTTGGCTTAGATAATGCAATAAGCGTTTTACAACTCGCATATGTGATTCTTTAGGGTTTGCTTGAAATCTAGAACATAAACAAATACTCATCATTATGCCAGGTCTACAAGCAGTAAGATAAAGGAATGATCCAATTATGCTTCGATATAATTTTTGGTCAACACTTTTCTCCGTCGAGATGAACTGTTGTACTCATTGGAGTTGGTTTAGCAGAAGCACTTTTCATATTAAAGCATTTAATTAGATTATTGCAATATTTTTCTTGATTAATAAAAATTCCATTTTCTATTTGTTTAATTTGCAATCCAAGAAAATAAGATAATTCTCCCGTATGTGACATTTCAAATTCTTTGATCATTATTTTTGAGAATTCCTGACATAATTTTTCATTTGTAGAACCAAAAATAATATCACCTACATAAATTTTAATAATTAAAATATCCTTTTTATATTTTGTAATAAAAAGAGATTGATCAACCTTTCCAATTTCAAAACCGAAGTCTAGTAGATAACTCTTAAGACATTCATACCAAGCACGGGGTGCTTGTTTTAGACCGTATAGGGCTTTCTTAAGTTAATAGACATGGTCAGGAAATTTTTCATGTGTGAATAGAGGATGTTGTTCAACATAAATATTTTCTTTTATATAACCATTTAAAAAGGCACTTTATTATCCATTTGATATAGTTTGAAATTATGGAAACATGCAAAGGCCAATAAGATTCGTATTGCTTCAAGTCGTGCAACTGGAGCAAACGTTTCTTCGCAGTCAATTCCTTCTTCTTGATTATACCTTATGCTACTAATCTAGATTTATTCCTAGTTATATTACCTTGTACATTTGCTTTATTCTTGAAGATCTATTTAGTACTGATAACTGTTTGATCACTTGGCAAGGAACTAGTTCCCAAACTTCATTTTGTTTGAATTGGTTTAGCTCTTCTTGCATAGCTATAATCTAATAGTCATCAATAGAGGCTTCCTTTATATTTTTAGGTTCATATTCGAAAGAAATGCTATATGGCCCATTTGATTAAGTTGATTTCTAGTTCTAACATGAGAGTCAATTTCTCCTATGACATTTTCTACTGGGTGCTCTCGTAAAATTCTATGAGGAGATCTTAATTTATTTTCATTATGCACAATATTTTCGTTCTCTTCGAAATTATAAACAATGTTTTCAATCTTCTTCAAAAAAAATTTGATTAACGTTATTCGTGACTATCTTGGATAAATTTTCATCATCCTTAAGAATTGTATTAAATTTGAAATTTTCATCGAATGAAATATGAAGTGTTTCTTCAATTGTTTTCATTCTTTTATTAAAAATTCGATAAGCTTTACTTCGTTCTAAATATCCCACGAAGATTCCTTCATTAGAATTTGGATCAAATTTTCCGAGCTGATCTTTTACTTTAAGATTAAACATTTTGAACCAAAAGTTATAAAATATGAAATGTATGGTTTTCTTTGATGAAAAAGTTCATATGGAATGTGTTTTGTTAAAGGCCGAACGGGGATTTAGAACATAGCAAGCAGTTGCTATTGCTTCTGCCCAGAAATGTTTTGGTAATGTGCTTCCATTTAATAAAGTTCTTGCACATTCTTGTAACGTTTTATTTTTCCTTTCTACAACTCCATGTGGGTGTTCTAAGAAAAGAAAATTTATGATAAATTCCCTTTGTTACAAAAATGTTCAAATGCTTCATTTTCAAATTCTCCTCCATGATCACTTCTAAAATTTATAATTTTCAAAATTTTGAGATTTTTAATTCTCTTTGCAGTATTCTTGAAATTTTCAAATGTGTTACTCATATTTTTTAAGAAAAAAATCCAAGTATATCTTGAGAAATCATCTACTATAAAAAACACATATTTGCTATGATTCATAGATTCAATTTGAGTTGGACCAAAGAGATCTAAATGTAATAGTTATATTAGATCTAAAGGATGGTTTTGATAATTTTCCTAATTGACACTCATCATAAATATTGTTTACTTTAAAATTTATTTTTGATAAACCGTTTACTAAATTGTTTTTAAATAATTTATTTATAGCTTTGAAATTAATATGACAAAATCTTTTGTGCCATAGCCAAGGATTATTTTCTTGGCTATTAAACACATATTTTTATTATAATTTACATTCATATTCAAAATATAAATATTTTTATCTCTAAAACCTTCAAAAATAAGATTTTTATTTTGATCAAAAATGCTACATTTTTCAGAAAAGGAAATATTAAATCCTTTGTCACACAGTTGGCTAATACTAAGAAGATTATGCTTCAAATTTTTAACTAATAAAACATCTGTAATAAGAGGTAAATTAGATATACCATTATTGCTCACATTGCATTTGCCGATTACATATTCTTTGGAATTATCTCCAAATGTGACAGAACCTCCATCTGAGTAATTAATGTTTGTTAGCATCTTTTTATTTCATGTCATGTGTTTTGAGCAACCACTATCTAATATCCATTTTCCTCTCTTTTTGGATGGTACCAGCAAAATATAGAGATAACATTGGTACCCACCTTTTTATTTTGGGTCCTAAAAGTTAAGTTTTAGGAAGCCAAACCAAGGAGGGTTTAGAATTTCTTTTGAAAACAAAATCTTTGTTTTTATTAACACTTTTTATAAAAGTTTCTATATACTTATTTCTAATTAAAGAACTATTTGTTTTAGGAACCCAAATTTTAACTATTTTAGAAAAAATTTAAACTTTTGAACTAGGTTTTTCATTTTTAATACTATTCTTTTTATATGAAAAATTCTTTTTCTTTGTAGGCAATCGCTTATATACTAGTCCTCTTTTATTTGAAGTATTTTGAGAATTATCTATGATTTTGGAGAGATTTTCCCTGCCTATATTAAAATTAGAGAAATTTTTATTAATATCATCTATATTGGTTTTAAGGCTAGAGTTATCTAATTCTAAAATCTTGGTGTTAGCTTTAAGATCATTATTCTTAATTAGTAAAGCGTCATTTTTTTCTTTATGAGTTTCTATCTCTTGACTTAACATAGAGAGTTGAGATGTCATATTAGAACAAGTTTCTTGAGTAACTTCAAGTTCTTTTTCTAAGATTTGTTTCTCGTCTCTTAGCATATCTATTTTGATCTTAGTTCTACTTAGTTTTTTAAGAGATTCTTTGTTATTTTCTTTTGATGTCTTTTAGCTTATCAAATAAATCTGAGTTTATTTGCAATAGATCATCAAAAGTTAGATCACTCACCTCAATTTTTTGTGGCCATAAAACATATGTTTGCTTCTTCTGCATCACTATCTGAGTCACTATCTGATGATGAAGATGATTCTGTATCGTCCCATGTGATAGAGAAAGCTTTCTTATGGAATCTATCCTTTTTGTGCTTATATTTATCCTTCTTTTCTAGACAGTCTTTCTTGTGACAGTCATAACATTCTGGAGCTGATAATGATGGTTTGTTGGTGTTGTTATTATTGCTGGAGCTGTTCTTGTTATTTCTAAATTTGTTGCTCTTCCTAAATTTCAAAAACTTTTTGAAATTTTTGGCAATGAACGCCATATCTTCTTCATCTGAATTTGACTCATTTTTTCTACCTGGAATGCTATGTTCTTCTTATCTTGAGTCTGTACTCGTTTTTTTCCTACAAATTAACTTCATAAGACATTATATTTCCAATCAACTCTTCTAGTTTTATGGTCGAAATGTCGTTAGGTTCTTCAATTTCTAAGACTTTTCTTTCCCACTCATCCGTAAGTGAGTTGAGGATTTTTGAGACAATATCAAAATCTGTATAAGTTTCTCCTAATGCAATCAAAGAATGATATATATCTTGAAATTTATAGTACATTTCATTTATAGTCTTATCTTGCTTCATTTAAAAATTATGGAACTGATTTTTGAGCATAGAAATTTGACTTTGTTAGTAACTTCATGTGTAACTTTAAGAGTACACCAAATTTCATGAGCTATTTTACACATGCTTATTCTATTAAATTCATTTTTGTCTAATGCACAATATAACATATTCATAGCTTTAGCATTTGCAGTAGCATCTAATTTTTATGTGTTAGACCATGTTGAATATACAATGGTAGGAATAATATATTCATATTGCATAATGTTACAGGTTTCATAACTACTTGCTTGTATATATATTCTCATTCTGGTAGCCCAATAGTTATAGTTCATTCCATTAAATAGAGGTGGTTGTGCAGTAGATTGGCCTTTAAGTAAAGTATTGTTAATTGCAGTGCTTGTGTTGTTTTCCATATTAAAAAAATATCAGACAACTATGTTATAGTTAAATAATGGCCTTGCTCTGATACCAAATGAAAGTGACAACACTAACGGATCGTATAATATGGATAATTTACTTGTGTGGAATAATAAATGAGTGAGTAAAAATTAAAGCAGTAAAGACAAAAACACCAGAGATTTTTATACTGGTTCAAACTCCCGTTCTACGTCCAGTCCCAGACTCCTTCTGGAATTATAGTTAGCAACCTCTCTTAACCCAAAGGAACAGGTATTACACCACCTGAGCAACCAAACAGGACTTCTACCACCTAAGCAACCGAATAGGACTTTGACCGCTTGAGCAACAGAACAGGACTTTGACTGCCTAAGCAACCGAATAGGACTTTCTTACAAAATGTATTTAACTTGACTTTGTTTGTTTTGAATAACACGGATTTGGCACTTGCAGTACACCTTTCCTATAATCTTTTCCTTAAAGTAGATGTGTATATTTGTATGTTTATGAAGAATCGAAAGTAAAATATTGCTTGAAGAGTATGGAGATGAATACTGCGACAACCCGAAATTTTTAAGCAATTGAAATTGGAATATTCAATTAATTTTGAATATTTAAAAGTTAATTTTTAACTTGAATTCAAATACCACCAATGATTTGATAATTGAACTATTGAATTAAATAAGTTGAAGTCGGGTAAAAGGTTGAATCTAGAATTTGAAGCCTGTTAAAAATAATTTGAAGGCTCGTAAAATTTATATTGATAATACTGAGTATAATAGAAGTTGTAAAATTGAATTTAACAATGGTTTGTTCAGTTTTAAAAAATTTATAGTTTAAAATTGAGTTTAAAAATAGCCTTCTGAGGCACAGTCTTGGATTTTGACTAAACCAGTTCCATTGGATCCGTAATATGTGTTATTATCGGGTTTCAATTTTCGTAGCATTTGGAGTTGTTGTGTGAGCACACGATATATAAACGCGCTGAAAATTTAATTCATATTAATTGAAATGAAATATACTTATAAAAGAAAAGTCAAATCTTCTTCTATATGCCTCCTTCCCATCTATTTCAAAGCCGAGCCTTCTTCCAGAATCCATGTATTGATCTTTTTTGTGAAGCCATCCTCGTTCGAATTAATACCTTCCCCTTTCTTCCTTTCAAATCGAATGCAGGTTTACCTATATATATATATATATATATATATATATATATATATATATATATATATAATGGCCGCCTCCTTCATTTGAAATCTCGATTTTTTTTTCAAGAAGGGAATCCTTGTTTCGAATTAATCGAGTGAGGGGGGGATAGGTCAAAACATCACCTGGTAGGCGCGAGACTAGGCGGCGATGACTCAACTAGGGATTTCGAAGCGGTCGTAGTTGGCGATTTAGGGAAGGCGAGTATTTCGTGATCTGGGTGAAACAGGGGACACGACTAATCGAAGTAGCTCGAACTCGAGCCTGGAGGGTCGGGAGCCATCGAAGTAGGATCGAGTCGGTTGTAGTCGTCGTCTCTGATGATGATTGTGTTGCCAGGAAGCTTCTCGGCTCAGAGAGAGGTTGGCGCTCTCGAAGGAAGGGTTTGTCAGTAAGGTATTTGCTTGTTTTGCTTTCAATTTAAAACTTAGCATATATATGTATGCATATAAGGATCGAACTGGAAAAAAAAATATATCTATATATATGGGTATGCAGTAAAGCAAGGAGCTTATATGAGATCTAAAAAAAATAAGGATTTTAAAAGGGTGAAAGTTATATAAAAATCAGATTTTTAACCCATATAGATTATTTTTATAGGTGTAGTTTCAAAGAAAATAAATATGCATATTTTTATTTACCTTCTAGTTTATTTTTGATAATCAATTTTAGTAATATATATGTTTAGTTAACTTATTTAAAATTTATTTTTAGTTACTATAGGGTTATTCAAAAAGGAAATTAGTCTAAACCCAAATTACTAGTTAAATTAAATAAATGAATAGTAATTAATTGTTCTATCCATTCGTATATTAATGAATCATATAAATTATTTATTCAAGGTCAAACATCAGGAAATCCAAGGCAATATTGAAGTGGATTGCTAATAATAGAAAAGGTGAGTTAATCTCACTCAGTTAAATTTAAACTTAAATTTAAATGATTAAATTTAAATAATTGTTGGATGGTTGAATTGATTTATGTGATATAATATGATATTTTCGAATTGGTGTATTATGTTGTGCTAACGTCTGTGGATGCAGGGAAACAGGTTGGAGGGATCCAACTGGATCCCTCAACATTTATTTACAATTATTTAATACCCTTTGTTGTGATTATTTGATATTTTATGATGAATTAGGTTGGAATATTGAATGCTATGGTTCAATTGGATATAACTGGGTATGATGAATTACAAGAAATATATAAATTGGATTTAGAAAGAAATAAAAGAAGTGAATTTGTAAGTGAAATAATTATAGAAAATTTGAATAAATTCTCAGAAATAAAGTGACTTTAAAATTCAAATAAATAAACCTTGAGTACAGAAAGTTAATGAATGTCAATCTTCAGTGATATTATTTAAAAGAACAAAACATTTATTTAAAATTTAAGATTTAAATTATTGGAAAGAATAAAGAAATTGGGAAAAGCTGAAATTCGTATATTTCAGTTAAAAAGGTTTAAATCAAACGGAAAAATAATAATAATAACAATAATAACCAAAATTAACGAACTTTGAAAAGAATTAAAAAGTAAAGATATTTATTTCAAATGGAATAAATTAGGAATCAATTTGGGAAATTGACTTAAGTGATTGAAGTTGGAATTCTCCCTGGATAACCAAGTACGTTTTCAAAGTAATTTTTTAAATATAAGTTATAAGATTAAAAGTTGTTTTAAAAACAATTTTTGGAAAATTTCTTATTTCTAATATTTAAATTCTAAATTAAGTATTTTCTCTTAATTTATTATAGTAGTAATCATTTAAAGAATGACTTAATATTATGTTTTTAAAAGTATAAATTTAGTTTTATATTTATTAAGTAACCTTATTTTCAAATATGCATATAGTATGGTATTTTTAATAAATTATTTATGTAATTTTAACTTAAATGTTTTAAAGTATATTTCAAAATAAAGTGTTTTAAATTATTCTAAAATCTAGTTTTGTGCTTGGTGATTTCAGAGGAAATAGAAAATATTTGGGAAAGTCTATTCTGAAAAGAAAGATGGTTTTGAAACTGTTTTCAAGGGATTGAAAATAGAAATATATCTTGTGAAGATATTTTGAGGTTAATAAATAATTTGGGAAATTATTTATTGTTGGATGGATGTTTGTGAATATTAATTGATAGTTAAATAACCGACTATCAATATTGGACAAATGCGCTGATCGTTTCAAAGAGACCGGGATCGAGATTTATTTCTCGAAAACCACTTCGATCCGGTTTGTACGTTTTCGTGGAAAACGATTTTGGATTCGAAGATGGAGCAGTGAAGTGCAAGGGCTAGTCGCTACTAATCCTGAGGATATTTCCAAAATGGATGTAGTAGGAATAGTGCCTTCGGTTCCGTTCGAACCCGAGACGGACTTGTATGGATGAATGCTTGCGAAACATCGTCAGGTGGACGATGGGCATTCTAAGGGATATGTTCTATAAAAGTAACGCTTAGCCTCAAGCCTCATCAAATGGGAATGGCTGAAAATCAGGGGATATGCAGCAAGGCTAGGTGGGTAGCACCGAAGCAGGGTGAGGTCATTCCTGTCTAGATATCCCTTATTATTTCGGATTAGTGGGCGGTTGCTGATCCCAACCGTGGGGTGATCTCACTTGGGATTATCCAGTAAGGGGTAGTCCCGGCCTTGTGTTGCAGGGGAGCGGGAGTACTCCTCGGTACGGTGATATAGGCCCCGTACTATGACAGGTGGTACCCCAGTGCCTAGTCATTAGTTGGAAATCCATTCTCCCTACGTGCCTTGTACGATTTTTTTTTGTATTACCCACTCTGTGGCTAGTAGCTGGAATTTAGTCATGTAACAATTTCGGCTATTTTATAAGTATTTGTAAATAGACCCTATTAATATCAAAGGATTTCTATAAAAATTGTTTTAGCTATCGTAAGGTAAAAACCCGACATGTTTATTTGTGGCGTGGTCTTACGAGATGCTTTTGTTTTCAAAGGATTTTTGAAACTTTAATAATCAATTGGGTGTGATTTTCTCACGCTGGTATTCCAGAATGACTCGGGTGTTATTTAACTGTAATGCTCGGGTCAGGTCGAGTATTATAGAATACAAGATACGATGCTGTGGGGCTCAGGAGACGAGCAGGATGACGATACGTACTCCCGTATTTGTTTATTTATATATTCCGCTATGTTGAGTAGTTGTGTATCCAGTGTATGATATTGTTGAGCTGTGATTGATGTACTCTAATGATGTAATATGTAAACAGATGTATTTGCCTTTTGAGTAAAAAGTATTTATTATCTATTATATTTTATTCCGCCGCGATGGATAGATTCTATTGTTGTTTTCTGTTTTTCTTCTTCTACCTCTTCTTCTTCAATCAAAAGTGGTTCGCATTTCTGTTCGTCTTGAGTTGATTGATGTAGAATAGCGTTGACTCAAGGGTACGGAACTGCGGGTTGTTACACTTGGTATCAGAGCTTTGGTTGGTGATAACCTTGGCTCTGGTGGGAATTACTCATTTAAATTAGAGTCCGTAGTACTCTAGAATGAGTTTGAGCGTATTAATAGATATGACCGCGTATTTGTTAGTGAATATAAATTGTTTTAATATTGTGTTGATTGGTTTATTGAGTGGCATATGAACCTTCGTCGACACAGTCTGTGCAACTGTATCGAAGGGGTTTCTAAACACTTGAATAGAACAATTGACACGGTATTGTTTTAAATGTGGGTAAATGAAATAATTTTACTCAAAAGTATATTTTGATATAAAGAAAAGTTTTTGTAAACTACTTTAGCTAATATATGGTTGCTTGGATGTTAGAAATGATAATATTAAATTATTATCATCGTTGTGTAAAAATTTAACTAGAAATTTAAAACATAACTAAAGGTTAAGGGAATAAATTCATTATAAAATGGAATTTATAAATATGAATTATAAATGTAAATTATAAATTGAAATATAATCAAATGGAGATTTATATAAGTTTAAACTATACAAATGAATTATAGTTAAAATTTGAACTAAAACCGAATTTGAAACTTTAAATCCCAGAGATTTTGGAAGTGTTTTGAAGATAAATAATAGCACAATTATTTTGGAGATATTTCTGAAAGGAAATTGTTTTAAAGGGATTTTGAAAGTGATATAGCATTGAAATCACTTGGATTATTGGAAAATAATTCTGATGATGATGGCCCATCATCAGTATTCATTTTCGAATTTCTAAGTGACGTATTGCTACCAAATTGACTTGTTCAAAAAGCTAGTTGTTTTTAAAAATTTCAAAGGAAATTTGTTAAGGGTAAAACCAGGATTGGTTTAAAATTTTGAGAAATCTGATTTGAGAAGTTGAAGATTTCAAAATGATTTGAAACCAAAGGTCGGGAGTTTAAAAATCCTGATGAGATAGGTTGTAAGCTTATAAATTGTAAGCTTATAAATTGAGATGAGTTTTAAATCAGAAAGGAAATATAAACTTTGAATGTTGGAATTTAAATTTAAAGGGAAAAGTTAAAAATGAAATTAACTTAGATTGGGGAATAAAATTTAAATGGATTGAAAATTAATTTAAATAGGCTGAAATAATATCCAGTTGTATTCGAATTAAGTTGAAATCGAATTGAGTTAAATAAATCTGAGTTAAAATAGAATTGAATTGGAATAAGAATTCAATTGAATTATTAAATGGAATTAGATTCTTACCTGAATAAATGGAAATAAGTGGGATAAGGATTGGAATTGAAATAAATAAATTAGGATAACTTGTAAAAGAATTAAAAATGCATGGAATAAAATATGTTTGGGTTATAAATAAGCATAAGGCTTGAGTTAAAAATAAAAGATGAATATATTCAAGCCTATAATGAATGGAAATGTATAAAATAATAAGTTATGACTTATAAATTGAAAAATGGGATAGAAAACCCAAAATAAATATTATTGATGAATTGGAGAATAAAATAAGAATCCAAACTTGAATTATAAAATATATTTGAACTTAAGAAAATTAAATGAAGAGATTTTGAGATTTAAAATCAAGTGTTGGATTATAAATAAGGGAAGAACTAATTTGTAAATAAATTAGTTAATGAAATATGTAATGAGAACTCAATGCAGTTAAATAAAAGCTGAATTGGTGAGTTAATATTAAAGTTTAGAAATAAACTCAAGTTATAATTAAATTCGACTTGAATCATGGGTGAAGAAAATATAATTGGAGGTGGCCTTGCAATTAATTAAATGAATTGAGAATGAAGTTGAACTGTGAGTTAATAAAATTGGATGGTAATTTAAAAGTGAATGGTGGAATCAAAACTTGAGTTATTGATTAAAATTTAACTTGAAGTGTTAACAAATTAAATATAATTGAAATGTATCGAATAAAAATGGAAATGGATTAAAATAGTAATGGTATGAATTGCAAATAAAATCCAAATAAGTGGAAATAAATTGGAAATGGCCATGTAATCAATTGAATGAGTTAAATCTGGAAATTTAAAATTTCGTAATAACTAAATAAACTAAATGTAGATTAAAAATGAGATTTAATTGAGAGTTGAATTGAATTCAACTTAAACTAAGTTTAATGATATTGGGTTGGATTTAAATCAAGAGAAATAAATTTGAATCGAAATAGAATTCGGTGAGTAATAAATAATATTTAAGGAAATGAAAAATGGATTGAGTGGATAAACTTATTATGTTAAACAAATAAATGGATAGAATAAATAAGAATCAAATGAAAGATGGAAGTAGAACTTATTATAAAAAAAAGAAATGGAAATGAACTTAAGTTATTGACTTAAATAGATGTTGAATAAAAGCCGAACTCAAAATGAAGTGTGGTTTAAATAAGTTGAGAAATGGTTATTAAATGAAATTTAAGCAGAATGTGTCGAGCTAGATCAAATGATTTTGAATGGAACCTGTTTGAACAATGAAACTGGTTTGGTCAATAAAATGAAATGCAAATGAATGGATTCAAATCTGGAATGTAATAAAGATGAGAATATATGGATCGTGAATAAATTTAAAAATGGAATAGAATTAAGTATAAATTGAGTTGTAATCAGTTAAATTGGTTATAAAACATAAGTACTTATTTATTCACATGGATACTATCAAATTGCATATAAAATGAAGTGTCGATTAACGTAAACAAAGGTAATTAAAGTTCTATAAGTTGATAGAAGTTAAATAAGTTGATTTTGAGATCAATTGAATTAAATATGAGTTTGTTTTGCTAAAATAAATTAAATGTAAGCGATTGAGTTTTAAACCATTCAAATTGAATGAAAATGGTTATAAATTAATTGGAACAGTGGAATTAATATGAAAATTGTATAAGTTGCTTACGGAAAAATGTTTGGTGTGAATTTCTTTTAGAATTCATGTGTTTAACCATTGCAACTAAGTGAAATATTGTTAAAAATGCATATATTTGGCACTTACATGTTTATATTGAGTAAGTACAGGTACCTGGAAGCCGTGTGGCTGGATTTGGATGCGCAAAATGCAAATTAAATAAGCCGCTTGCTTTTAAATGCTAAATAAAGGTACGCTTACGCAAAAGAATTCAAAATAGGAGATATGAACTGCATATATTGATACATATTGTGATTCCCGGCCTAAGGACAATGTGTATATATATATCTGTGTATCCTGCAATATCGCAGAAGCTCCTCCGTACAAAGGAGACTCTCCCAAAAAATTTCAGGAATTTTGAGAGTTAGAAAATTTTTGAAAATTTTTGGGAAATTTTGTTAACAACAAAACAATTTCAAACTAGAAATTGAACTAAATTAGTGAATGAAACTAATTAAAGTAATGACATGAATTAGTTATAAATGGAAAATAAAATTCAATATTTAAAGTTAAAGATAAATTAAATTCATATGGAAATGAAAGAATCGATTTGAATAGAAATAGAAATAAACTAAAGTGGTAAGGTGAAAATAAATATATGGAACATATTTAATGCTTATATTAACTTAAGTAAGGAATGGTGAATTCTTGGTTGGAAACTGATATTACAAATATATTCTTAAGTTAATATCTGAATAAATAAATATTGACTTTTGGTAAGTACGTCAATAAAATGTTTTAGGGAATTTTGTGATTGGATATTATTGTTATGAAGGATATGCAGGTATGGAAAGGGGAAAGTAAAAATTGGTTTTGAATTCAGATAATAAATTAGAATTGCCCGACCAAAAAGGTATGTGTTTAATTTATGTATGAAATTGGATTGGGTTTTTGATCGAGCCACTTGGCCTTTTGTTTTCTTTTCGGATTTGGGAGGCCGTAGAGCCATTTTGTAGTTGTACTGAGCTAGCCGCGCAAAGGAGACGCTGACGAAATTTTCCGAGAATTTAGGGAGTTAGAAAAATTTTGATAATTCAAAATTTGGTTTTAAATTGAAACTTAAACAAATAGTATAGTTTGAAACTATGGGAGGGTTGAGAAGTTAATAAGAATGGTAATGGGTCTCTTATAAAATATAGTTGGCAGGATGATGAATTGTTGGTTTTGGGGAAAAGGTAAACGGGTATTAGATCATTCTTCCTAACTAGTAATTTCGGGGACGAAATTCTTTTAAGAGGGGAGGAATGTGACGACCCGAAATTTGTAAGCAATTGAAATTGGAATATTCAATTGATTTTGAATATTTAAAAGTTAATTTTTAACTTGAATTCAAATATCACCAATGATTTGATAATTGAATTATTGAATTAAATAAGTTGAAGTCGGGTAAAAGGTTGAATCTAGAATTTTAAGCCTGTTAAAAATAATTTGAAGGCTCGTAAAATTTATATTGATAATACTGAGTATAATAGAAGTTGTAAAGTTGAATTTAACAATGGTTTGTTCAGTTTTAAAAATTTTATAGTTTAAAATTGAATTTAAAAATAGCCTTCCGAGGCACAGTCTCGGATTTCGACGAAACCAGTTCCATTGGATCCGTAATATTGTGTTATTATCGGGTTTCAATTTTCATGGCATTTGGAGTTGTTGTGTGAGCACGCGATATATAAACGCGCTGAAAATTTAATTGATATTAATTGAAATGAAATATACTTATAAAAGAAAAGTCAAGTCTTCTTCTATACGCCTCCTTCCCATCTATTTCAAAGCCGAGCCTTCTTCCAGAATCCATGTATTGATCTTTTTTGTGAAGCCATCCTCGTTCGAATTAATACCTTTCCCTTTCTTCCTTTCAAATCGAATGCATGTTTAACTATATATATATAATGGCCGCCTCCTTCATTTAAAATCGCGATTTTTTTTCAAGAAGGGAATCCCTGTTTCGAATTAATCAAGTGAGGGGGGGATAGGTCGAAACAGCACCTGGTAGGCGCGAGACTAGGCGGTGACGACTCAACTAGGGATTTTGAAGCGGTCGTAGTTGGCGATTTAGGGAAGGCGAGTATTTCTTGATCTGGGTGAAACAGGGGACGAGACTAATCGAAGTAGCTCGAACTCGAGCCTAGAGGGTCGGGAGCCATCGAAGTAGGATCGTGTCGGTTGTAGTCGTCGTCTCTGATGATGATTGTGTTGCCAGGAAGCTTCTCGGCTCAGAGAGAGGTTGGCGCTCTCGAAGGAAGGGTTTGTCAGTAAGGTATTTGCTTGTTTTGCTTTCAATTTAAAACTTAGCATATATATATGTATGCATATAAGGATCGAACTGGAAAAAAATATATCTATATATATGGGTATGCAGTAAAGCAAGTAGCTTATATGAGATCTGAAAAAATAAGGATTTTAAAAGGGTGAAAGTTATATAAAAATCAGATTTTTAACCCATATAGATTATTTTTATAGGTGTAGTTTCAAAGAAAATAAATATACATATTTTTATTTACCTTCTAGTTTATTTTTGATAATGAATTTTAGTAATATATATATATATATATATATATGTTTAGTTAACTTATTTAAAATTTATTTTTAGTTACTATAGGGTTATTCAAAAAGGAAATTAGTTTAAACCCAAATTACAAGTTAAATTAAATAAATGAATAGTAATTAATTGTTCTATCCATTCGAATATTAATGCACCATATAATTTATTTATTCAAGATCAAACATGAGGAAATCCAAGGGAATATTGAAGTGGATTGCGAATAATAGAAAAGGTGAGTTAATCTCACTCAGTTAAATTTAAACTTAAATTTAAATGATTAAATTTAAATAATTGTTGGATGGTTGAATTGATTTATGTGATATAGTATGATATTTTGGAATTGGTGTATTATGTTGTGCTAACGTCTGTGGATGCAGGGAAACAGGTTGGAGGGATCCAACTGGATCCCTCAACATTTATTTACAATTATTTAATACCTTCTGTTGTGATTATTTGATGTTCTATGATGAATTATGTTGGAATATTGAATGCTACGGTTGATATAACTGGGTATGATGAATTACCAGAAATATATAAATTGGATGTAGAAAGAAAATAAAAGAAGTGAATTTGTAAGTGAAATAATTATAGAAAATTTGAATAAATTCTCAAAAATAAAGTGACTTTAAAATTCTAATAAATAAATCTTGAGTACAGAAACTTAATGAATGTCAATCTTCAGTGATATTATTTAAAAGAACAAAACATTTATTTAAAATTTAAGATTTAAATTATTGGAAAGAATAAAGAAGAAATTGGGAAAAGCTGAAATTCGTATATTTCAGTTAAAAAGATTTAAATCAAACGGAAAAATAATAATGATAATAAAAACCAAAATTAACGAACTTTGAAAAGAATTAAGAAAGTAAAGATATTTATTTCAAATGGAATAAATTGGGAATCAATTTGGAAAATTGATTTAAGTGATTGAAGTTGGAATTCTCCCTGGATAACCAAGTACGTTTTCAAAGTAAATTTTAAATATAAGTTATAAGATTAAAAGTTGTTTTAAAAACAAGTTTTGGAAAATTTCTTATTTCTAATATTTAAATTCTAAAGTAAGTATTTTCTCTTAATTTATTATAGTAGTAATTATTTAAAGAATGACTTAATATTATGTTTTTAAAAGTATAAATTTAGTTTTATATTTATCAAGTAACCTTATTTTCAAATATGCATATAGTATGGTATTTTTAATAAATTATTGATGTAATTTTAACTTAAATGTTTTAAAGTATATTTCAAAATAAAGTGTTTTAAATTATTTTAAAATCTAGTTTTGTGCTTGGTGATTTCAGAGGAAATAGAAAATATTTGGGAAAGTTTATTCTGAAAAGAAAGATGGTTTTGAAACTGTTTTCAAAGAATTGAAAATAGAAATATATCTTGTGAAGATATTTTGAGGTTAATAAATAATTTGGGAAATTATTTATTGTTGGATGGATGTTTATGAATATTAATTGATAGTTAAATAACCGACTATCAATATTGGACAAATGCGCTGATCGTTTCGAAGAGACCGGGATCGAGATTTATTTCTCGAAAACCACTTCGATCCGGTTTGTACGTTTTCGTGGAAAACGATTTTGGATTCGAAAATGGAGCAGTGAAGTGCAAGGGCTAGTCGCTACTAATCCTAAGGATATTTCCAAAATGGATGTAGTAGGAATAGTGCCTTCGGTTCCGTTCGAACCCGGGATGGACTTGTATGGATGAATGCTTGCGAAACATCGTCAGGTGGACGATGGGCATTCTAAGGGATATGTTCTATAAAGGTAACGCTTAGCCTCAAGCCTCATCAAATGGGAATGACTGAAAATCAGGGGTTATGCAGCAAGGCTAGGTGGGTAGCACCCAAGCAGGGTGAGGTCATTCCTGTCTAGATGTCCCTTATTATTTCGGCTTAGTGGGCGGTTGCTGATCCCAACCGCGGGGTGATCTCACTCAGAATTATCTAGTAAGGGGTAGTCCCGGTCTTGTGTTGCAGGGGAGCGGGCGTACTCCTCGGTACGGTGATCTAGGCCCCGTACTGTGACAGGTGGTACCCCAGTGCCTAGTCATTAGTTGGAAATCCATTCTCCCTACGTGCCTTGTATGAGTTTTGTTTGTATTACCCACTTTGTGGCTAGTAGCTGGAATTTAATCTTGTAACAATTTCGGCTATTTTATAAGTATTTGTAAATAGACCCTATTATAATATCAGAGGATTTCTATAAAAATTGTTTTAGCTATCGTAAGGTAAAAACCCGACATGTTTATTTGTGGCGTGGTCTTACGAGATGCTTTTGTTTTCAAAGGATTTTTGAAACTTTAATAATCAATTGGGTGTGATTTTCTCACGCTGGTATTCCAGACTAACTCGGGTGTTATTTAACTGTAATGCTCGGGTCAGGCCGAGTATTACAGAATACAGGATACGATGCCGCGGAGCTCAGGAGACGAGCAGGATGACGATACGTACTCCCGTATTTGTTTATGTATATATTCCGCTGTGTTGAGTAGTTGTGTATCCAGTGTATGATATTGTTGAGCTGTGATTGATGTACTCTGATGATGTAATATGTAAACAGATGTATTTGCCTTTTGAGTAAAAATTATTTATTATCTATTATATTTTATTCCGCCGCGATGGATAGATTCTGTTGTTATTTTCTATTTTTCTTCTTCTGCCTCTTCTTCTTTAATCAAAAGTGGTTCGCATTTCTGTTCGTCTTGATTTGATTGATGTAGAATAGCGTTGACTCAAGGGTATGGAACTGCGGGTTGTTACAAATACATAAGCAATGGTTGTATGAAAGCAGTAAACATTGAACTCAAGAATAATAAGTGCTATAGAACGGAAGAGAATAGAGAATTAGAGAATGAGACCTAACAATCTTGGGTATATATAGTTTGTGGTGAGATATGACTTCTGGAAATCGACATCTATTAGAATCTAAGAGTGGTGACCTTTCAGGAAGAAGGAACCCTTTGATCAAAAGAAGTGTATTTTAGAGAGAAACGACTATTGCAGATTCAGTCGACTGAACTTGCTTGGGCAGTCGACTTAATTTCAAACATGCACAAAAACATGTACAATGTTAGTCGACTGACATAAGCAAGTAAGTCAATTGAATGCTGTATATTAAAAAAAATTCAACATAGTATCAGTCGACTTTGATATAGAATTCAGTCGATTGAGTATTGTTTTTCAGTGCATTCAGCGCACACATAATTTTTTTTATAAAACATACGATAAAATGAATTTGTGAGTGATGTGCTTTGAGGATAAATTTTAACAAAATTCAATACTAGACTGTTTACTTATAGACTCAATGATTACGAACCATCTTTAAGTAGATGATCTCAGATTTTCCATAATCGTAGATTTGTGAAGATCATTCGCCACTTGTCAGCATTCAAAACCATATGATCCAACAAATTTTGAGTCTATCGACGAAGATAGCAAAACAAATCAAGAACAGGGGAAAGTCTGTAGTTACATTCCATCGGAAATTTAAAAATTAGTTTACTATCTTCTTCCACAAAGTCATAATCAGCTTGAATGTTCCACTGTCTCGTCACAAACACAACTTCGTAACCATTTTCACAAACCATCACCAATATATGAAAATCCATCAACACCAACCTTGTAGATTAGATTGGCAAGCTAGGAATTGGATCAGATTGAAGGCATCTGGTTTGGGAAGGATTCTGGTGTGGGTAGATGGCAGCTCCAGGAAGCAACAACAGCGACTCCAGGTTGTGGAGAAGACGGCTCTAGGTAGCAACAACAGGGGAAATGAAGATCGATGGCAACGAAGGTTAAATCGACCCGTCTAGGTTTTAGAGAGCTCGGATCAGATCGACCAGTAATGAAAACAAAATGAAAGTGAAGATAAAGGGATATAAAAAAAACTTTCTCTTTGGCAAAAAAAATTGTCGAAGCACCTGGATCGGTACTGATTTGTTCCAATTGGATCGGTATCGATCCAAGTTATTTCACTGGTTCCACTCCAAATTCCTCCAGCACGACCTTCTTGATGTTCATTGCATCCTCAATGATACTAAATCCCGATTTCTTTGTAGTCACTACCGATGGAGATTTGCACTAAAAGCTTATTAGCTAACCGGCATATCACAAAAAAATTCTCCATATGGTTCAACACATTCATCTAAACTCCTTGAAATGGAAACCCAGAGATCTCCAATTCAAGAGCCTACCTTGTTTCCAATGAAAGCATACTCTAAAGGGCAAATGTTAACCAAGTTTTTAACCCAGCAGACTTCAAAAGGAGTAAGAACATTTGTAATAAGCAAGAACGACTCAAAACTTGACCAGATGGCCTAAAAGATCAAGACAAAAGTCTCAAAGAAGTTCGGCCTAAAAATATGCTAACAATTCGATCTGATACCGATCCAATCAACTTGGACCTAAACCGATCTGAATTGTTGACTAGGGGATGCTCCAATCCTCTTGCATTACGTTCCTATGTCTCCAATAAGGTTACTACCAAGTTTGGTAACATTCCAAGCATCTGCGTTCAAGAAGTAAAGACATATTTGATTCATACTATAATTCAGTCAAATGCATAAGTGAATCATCATCAAAACAAGTCAACAAGCTATGAAATCACATGGAGAGCATAAAAAAAGTAAGGAAGATAGCCAAGTAGTCAAAGCATAAAAAATGCTTAACTATTTGGATCGGTACCGATCCAATCAGGTCGATACCGACCCAAATAGTTAGCTGCTATGACCCCTAAACTTTTTGGGCTCTTTCTTCATACTAAGTGTAGGTTCTGACAAAGCGGCTCTAGCCCAAACACTCTCCAACTCCTATAAATACCATCCTATCTGTAATAGAAAAGGGGTCGAATCTAATCTGATCTCTGCTGAACAATCGCATCGACTCTATCATTGTTTCTTCACTCTTCTTCTCCCTCACAATAGCCATTAAGAGGCAACTGAGATCCTTCCGGTTGTCTCTAACAATGGAGGCTTGATCTAACTTTGGAAAGAAGAATTATATTATAAGTAAAACTCCTTTATAACAGCATTTGATCAATAAAAGCTAAAAAGTGCACGTAGGCTTCATTAGTAGCCAAATCACTATGAAAATCTTCTTGTCTCTTTACTATTTCTGCTCTTTTTACATTTATTTTGTATATTGTTTGCTCTGAGAAACAGGGCTGACACTTTCACACTCAATCTAGGGTGTTGATCCATTTTTTTGGGTTAACAAAAAGTAAAAAGGAAAGAACGCACCAGGACTTTATATTCGTTCGGAGTTAGTTACCCTACATTCAGTCTCGCATGATTCCTTGTACAGATTTTATTTTCAACTAGTAAATGAAAATACAGTCTCGAATTTAAGGCTACGAGGCACACCCTCTAGAATCCCGACCGTTGAGCACACCCACTAGATTTACGGGCTATAAGCATACCCATTAGATTTATGGGCTACTAAGCACACCCAAAGGCTATAATCACATCTACTTGGATTTCGAGGATATCAAGCACACCGTAGAGTATAAGAGTATGATTTGATAGAGTTTACACACTTAGATCTTCGATCTTGATTAAAGAATTGATCCTATAACTCTTAAATAGCGCTTTGACCTTTTGAGAGATGAGAGAAATCAGATAGCATATGAAAAGGAATCAAACAAGTAATGATTGAATTTGATTCTGGTTGAATTTTGGCAGAGTTTTGGTAAAAATTCATTTAGAAATCAAGATAGTGAAAAAAGGAGAGAAAAATAAGAAAGAAGTTGATAAAAATTCGTTTGGAAGTCAGGTATATAAAGGAAAACAACGGTCATGTCCATTCACGAAGAAATATGACAAAAACGCACTTCTATTCAAATTTGAGTTTTGAATTTACGGCCTCGATGTCGACATATGCCTATAGAGCATGTTGACCTACTCTTTGCAATTTTGAAAAACGCTTTAAAAATATTATTTTGAAAACCCGTTTCTTTGTCAAATAATTTGATGCTTTGTACAATCATTTAAATATATTTCATACACATTTTAATCAAAATATAACTTAACAAAACTAATAAAATAATTTTGAAAGATTTAATAAGAGCATTCTATAATATATATGAAAATCAATCTAATTATAACTTATTAAAATATAAACAAAAATTCAATATATATAAACTTAAAAACACTAAAATGATATTTTTATAAGTATAAAAGATTGAAAATCGTTTTGAGAAAGATTATTTTAAAAGAAGAATATTTGAAAAAACAATTTAAAACAAAACTAGAGAAGGTGAGAGAGATAAGGAGAGTACTATCAAGGTTTTAACATAAATTCTATGACACTATAACTTACCTGGAGTACCTTGAACTCTTCAATATTCAGGAGTCTTCATTCTTGAACTCTAGAAACTTTATATCAGCATCTAAAATCTACTCTTGATACTGTATAGTCTTCTTGATCAATACTTATCTTATATCCTACAATATATGCTACATATATCTTAATAAAACATTAGTATCTATATTTTATACAATGTCCTATAGTTTTTATCATCAAAACCAAAACCTAAGTTACTAACAATCTCCCCCTTTTGATGATAACAACTCCATATATAAAATATAATATAACTCCCTTGATTTACAAAACGCCCCCTTAATCTGTCCCTAGATTTTATATATTTCTTCCCCTTTGTCATCAACAAATATAACCACCTAAAACTATAACTCTAATACTAACTCTTACTATAATCCTAACTCTAACTCCCTCTAAATAAAATACTAATTAATATGTATTAGAATTATATATAATGATAATGAGAAAGATTACATAAAAATAATAAATGATATGTAAAATTAGATAATCAAGAAATAATCATACAAATTTTATCCAACAAAGTTAATGTCACATACTATTCAAACAAATCAACAAACCAATCAAATCCAAACCAAATCAAGTATTACTATTTATATACAATCAAACCTGCTTAAACTAGATATTTTGAGTAACTACAACCCATCCATCAGCTCTAAAGATTAGATCCGCTTTAATAGCATCTCAATCTTCATCATCATTGTTGATGGTATACTCTGGTTTGGTGGTTGGTTATTCTTTATTTAAGGTAGAAATCATCCACCGAGTTGCATCAAAATGCCTTTTTTGCTCCTTGATCATCTTCATTTGACTCCATTCTAAGTGCCCCAAATTTCTTACGATGAAAGTAAAAATGTTCTTGACTGTTTCTTCGAGGTTTTTGGTTAGTTTTTGGATAGGAGAAGCCACTGATTTTTATTAGAGTTTAGGAATAAAAGGAGTGAAGTTAGAAACAGAAGATAATCATTTTTTGGAGTGTATATGTATATGTAGAGGTAAGAAGTCGTTTGAAATGAATTGGTGTTTGGTAGTTCTTAATTTTAGTTTTCAATTTTTTTTTGAAAAACTGGTCGTTATATGTCAACATACATGATTGGCATATATCGACATATGCATTGTAATTTTCAAAACCACTTTATTTTACATTTCTACTATATTTGGCTTATACTATTATATCGCATGACTTTCCAGAGATAGTTGATAATATATAACAGTAAGAAATAGAATTTTCACTGATAATAAGGATGAGTACAGGAAATAAAAGAAAGATAAATGAGATTCAACATTAACTAAAACTAGAAAATCAAAATACAAAGATAGTTTAAACAAACAACTAGAAAGATACGGATGAAGATGAAGAAGATCCACCAAGCTTGCAGATGATCTTTCGAAAGAATTTATTCATTTTGTTGAAAATTAAAATAAATCTCTTTGAAAATGATTTTGTAAGCTTCCTTTGGCCACGGATTATCTTCTCTTGTTTTTTGAGAAGATCTTTGTTGGATGGATGTAGTGGCATATTGATACTTTCCAAAGAAGTATCCTCATCCTCTTCTTGTCATCTTCATCGACTTCTATTTTCTCTCCTTCCTCTTCCTCCTCTTCTCTTATTTCATGCCTTTCCTCCCAGTCCAACCTTTTCTCCTTTCCCGCAAGCATTGCATAAGGCTTGAAAAAGGATGAAATATACATACTGAAATGTTGGCCTTGTGAAACATTGTTCGAGGAATTGTTACCTTTCCTTTAAGGTCAACACCAAACTAATTGAAAAAATGAGTAAGATACACATCATGAAATAGTGTGTTTTCATGGTTAGAAAGATTCTTAGGAAAAGTTCATCCAAAATGACTAGAGACCAATTTATGTCATATTGACAATAAATGTTGAAAAGAGTTTAAAAACTTTTTGAGTCGGGTTATTATAATTACCCATTCTAGGAGAGATATTTTGTTACAAAAGAAGGCTTAAAATTCTTGATTTTGGATGCAATTTTTTGTTTTTAAATTCAAAATCATCATCACTTTCGAAAATATCATAGTTTACTTCATGATTTGAAAATCAGTTTGAAAATATGAAAGGTCCACTCTACTAGATTTACATCCAGGAATATGACCCAAAAGTTCGCAATTTAAAATAATTTATGTCCCTTTGACACTACTCAAAACTTCTCCTTCTTTACCAACATAAAACTTTCCTTTTAAATTTACATAAAAACATCTTTACTAGTTCTGGATAACAAATGAAATCATTTTGGGAAGCATCGATTAAACCAAGGATTTCATTTTACAAGCAAAGATTGAAAAGATCATAGGTAGGAAAATCTCCAAAAATAGCAAATCTTCCGGGAAAGACTTTTCCGAAGGACAAATATAGGCTTGGGTGGCTTCTTAATCATTGAAATGATATTCTTTAATTTTCTCGACTATCCTAATATTGCTTGAGGATGCCATTGAAGAGTAGTTTGAAGAGATAAGAGAGTTTGTGATTTTTGAATTTGAAAATGAAAGTGAGAAATGAATGGATGGTGATAAAGTAAGTAAATAGAGAATCAAATGACATGTTCTCTGGTCAAAAGGCAACTTTTCAGAACATAAGAGTTAGTGAATAGTTAGAGGGAAATTCAAATTTTCAATTTGGAAATTGAAATTTAAAATCTATCTACATATGTAGACATTTGATCGTGGGGTACGTTGACATAAGTCAAAATTTTCAAAAATGAATTTTGTTTAACTATATCCTATTTTATTATACAGATCCATTTATAGTTATTTTAATTTTAGATAAATAATTTTAAAATAATTTTAAATATATTTTATATTACTATTTTATAATTAAAATATATAAAATATTTATATTTAATATATAATCACACAAAATTCAACCAATATTATTATTAATCTATAGGATATTCCTAACAACCAATGAAACCAGAAGAAAAGAAACGTTCATTTAAGAAATAAAAAAAATTTGATATATTAAAAGCGTACCTTTCTTAACCCATTTTATTGTTATGTTCTAAATTATGTATTACTATGAAGCATATGTTAGCAATTTTTATATCTGTTTGCACCAAAGTTGGCATAAACACCCAATAGAAGTTATGAAGAGAAATAAACGAAGGATGTAAAATGAAAACCGAGGAAAAAAGTAATGAAATAGTAGAAAATTAAAGCAATAACACGAATGTAACGATTTATAGTGGTTCGACGTTGTTTGCCTATGTCCACTTTGAATAAATTGCTTTATTAATCACTTTGTAAACTGAGTGCAATAGGGAATAGATGAAAATTCTTAGTTAGAATAGAGTACAAAGCAATTAGCATCATAAAAGGGTTCCAAAAATGAACAACCAAGCCTGTATTTATAGACGAAAATGGCAAAATATCTCACTAAAAATTTGGCAGAAGGATCTCTAGACCCATATGGACGCATAAAAGGGATTGCATGGCCCAATCCCAAAAAATAGGGATTGCCACCGATCCCTTTTTTGGAGGAATTTGGGGGATGCGATCACTATGGTAGCTTTTCCATGTTGAAATATGTTTAGCCTCCATGTTTCATGCCAATTGGATTAGTATAACTTGAGTTACTGCTCAACCTTTGCTTCAATCTAGATTGTCATATGTTTTTAGCTGATCCCTATCATGGGAAGAGGGCCGATCCTCTTATTTCATCGTTTTAAGGTGAAGTCCCTAGGGTAGGCTCATTACCTCTTGCTCATAAAATTTCATATGCATTGGACTTACAAATCTTGAGATGTTGACAGTTCTCTATTGAATTGTACTAGCTTCCTGAAGCATATCGATCCCTATGTTGAAGGTTGATTATAGTCGATCCTTCCCATATGTTGAACCATATTCCGTACTTTGAACATTCTGCATTGTATATCTCTCAATTCCATTCGATCATGGTTTCATATTACCATCTGTACTTGACCTTTGGACCCCACAATCATCGCCCTAGACTTACTGGCCTTGACAACAGTCTAATCTAACTTGTCCAATCTGTTCGAATATAGCCGAATCAAAATGTCAGATAACACTTGCCCTCTAAAGTACGTCTTGTGCTGAACATGAAATGCTTTGAACCGAAGCAGGTTAGAGCCATCGAAAAGAAATCCATCCAGTTTTCTGAATAATCGCTATCCTTCCATCGAACTATTGTCCCAAAGTGTTGTATCTCTCTTTGATCATCATGACGTTTGGTTGATTTCCAATAGCATAAATCCAGGATTATATTCCATCAACTGAATCTATGTCCCATTCAATGAAACTAGTAAGCTTTGGCTATTTGATGCAGTCTCGAACTTAAAAGCTTCAGCTTTGAATTCAATTTCTATCGATTTCAAAAATTGAACTATTAGAATATAAACATGCACGTTTAGGTACACGTACTTGTCGGTTGCTCCCGGACGCGTTTGTTCGCTCACGGGCCATCGTCAATTTTCATTGAGTTAGATGCAATTTCATTGCACTTTGTATATATGTATTTTCTTTGTATATATCTACTTTACATAATCTTTATGTCACAGAGGCCCATAATCGATCCCCTTTTCATCCCTTTTTTAATATACACATATAGGGATCGACATTCTTCTAACCGAACCCTCCCTCCTCCTTCTTTTTGTATGCAAAGATTGGCATCCCTTTAGTCGATCCTCCCTCCTTATATATGTTCATAGAGATCGACATTCTCCTAGGCGATCCCTTCTTCCTTTCTTCTAACTTGGTGAAGAAAACGAGGTAGGCCGACCCCTCTAGCTCCATATATAAACCAACACATTCCTTCTTATCCTTCACTTATTCATCTTTTCATCCACTTACTTTTTCCTTCTCCATGACTGAACCCTCATCCTAGTTCCTCAAATTCGAGTCCTCCTTCCTTTATTTAACCCGATCCTAAACCTTAGAAACAAACATCACCTCCTTCCTTTAATTCACCATCTTCTCTCCTTTTAAACTTTGCTCCATCCTCAACTCGAATCAAAGTAAAAAAAATCTTCCATCAAGCCACTAGCACTCTTTAAACTTAGGTTAGTTTTCATTTTTTAGCCTTTAACTTTTGACAAGATAATGGGTTCGATTATGTTGATTAGTAGGGAGGCGAGATGGATGATGGTGTAGAGTTTGGCGAAGTATTAAAGAAGGAGGAAGAAAGGAGTGTAGGATGAAGGAAACATAGGGATCGGTCGTAGTGAAGTATGAAAGGGTCGGTAGGAATGTTTGAGGGAAGCACAAAAATGTTGAAGGAAAGGGATTGCTTGTGGCTTGCATGGAGGGATCGATAGGATGGTTGAGTTGTGGGATCGGTCGTTTTACTTCAGGGATCGATTGTAGGCCTTGCAATAGGGTTTCATCATTTTGCAGCATTGAGGGATCGGTTGTTTTATTGGTTTGTTGTAGACGGAGGGATTGGTTATTGGCTTATCAAGAGGGATCGGTTGTTATAAGGGAGAGGGATCGACACAAATGGGGATCGGCATAAATAAGGTTCGACTATTTGTACTTTGCCGATCCTAAGCTTTGAACTGAACTTACAAACTAATTCATATTCAATTGTTTGAACAATTAGGATCAATCCTATCCCAATGAACTTAAAGATATGATGATAATAAACAACAGGAATTGCATATTCAATATCGAATTTGAATTGAACGATCAAACTTTTGGGACTTAGAACATGAACTAAAACTTAACATATGGACTTTAATAATGGATTTCACAATTTGATATGCTGAAAGTCGATCCCAAAGCTTACACAACCGATCAATCTAATTGCTAGTTGAGATGGTTAGCACTGACGGTCGCTCTTTTTAGAATCCAAAATCTCATCATTCACTTTTGCCTTCTATTTTGAACTGCTTATTTCTACACTACACGACACTGCACCACACCAGCTTATAATTAGCACAGAGGGATAGGTAAAATTTTCTAATCTCAATTATCTATCGAGTTTTATTGATATGGACTCCAAACGTTCAAAGTGTCTAGCTGCAATGTCTTTCGGACCAACTTCACAACATAGAAATCTGGAGCCGAATTAAGTTTCGCTTCTAGAAAACTTTCCCCTAATCATCAAACCGAACAATCAGAGGTTTCTAGTTCGTCGATCAACCTTTTCTCTGATGTACCCGTCCTCTCGATGAAAGATATAAGTTATGCCCCCAACGCTCTAGAAGGTACAAGATTTTTGGATAACCCAACGGATTCCCAAAGCCTCTAGAATTGGCAAAGCCTCTCTTTGCAGACTATACTCTAGACATTGGATTTCGTTTGGAGACATCCTGGTTCCATCAATGAACGACGGGGCTCATTTTCCCCCGGAGGGTTATGTAGCATGCAATAAATTCATGTGCTGGGTCGAATGTGTACCGCCCTTCAATTCTTTTATTCAGGAAATGCTAAAGTATCTTGGAATATCTTCTTCTTAACTATACCCGAACAGCTATAACTTTCTTTACGGAACTTTCTTGCTATTCATGAACGTTCTATTATGCCTTCCATCTCTTGAGGACATCAGGTTTATTTACAACTTTAAATGACAAATGGGAAATCTTTCCTACACTTTCCTCGAGCCTTCGCCTAACTGTCAAGTCTTAACTGGCACTTAGAACAAACTCAACCTCTTTGAACACAAATGGTTCTATGTCCCATGTCTATCTAGCTTTGCGAGGCGATGGTTGGAAGGACGTAAGTGTCATCTTCACTTTATTATCAAATTTTATAGTCCAAATCGTATCCTAAACTGACTAATACTTTGAAAATCTACAGGTGTCCATCCACGTCCAAAGGGCGATAGTTTCTCAAGGATGGTTTCTGTAATTTGTGCCACCCCGGTTGAAGACAAGGACATTAGATCCCTTATAACCGATGAATGGTTATCTTTGTTCGGGCTATTGGAAGAAGATCATAGCGTTGGGCTTTCAACAAGAATCATATCGCCACGAAATGTTGCAGTACAAGAAGGCGGCGCTAATAGCACTATGTGCCCCTAGTTGAGAGGGCTCAGGATGATGCCGAAGAGGGCGAAATCAAAGGTGTCGAAACCGACAAGCCCGGGCTTAATGCCTGTGGTCGGACCATCATAAGGCATATAATCTCACATGCCAACAAGGAGAAGAAAAAAGCTCCACAGGAGAAAAATCGCCAAAGAGCCGGTGTTTATCATCACCTTGGTTGATGAAGAATCTTCTTCCCACCACCTAGAAAGTTCGATGGAACGGTTCTCGAACATCCCGATCCTTAATGATATCATGACTTATGACTTCCCCAACATCAGTATTAGGGGGCTCAATTCTCCCACCGGGATTAGTGACTACTTTCCTCCTACTAGCAAAGGGGAGAAAACTCCTATGAGCAAGGCTACATCAACTGGTCCTTCAAGGGGACACTAGGACACTCACAATCACGCGCACTTCACTGCACGATTTTCATCTATCTTTTGTTCAATGTTCACTTATGCATTATTGTTTGATTTTTAGGTGCTATGTCTCAATCTTGCACCTTTTCTTGCTTGAGAGGATCTTCAACTTAGTATGAATCTGGCCGCGATCAAGAATTAGGTGGGCGTAGAGAGAGAGATGACAGCCGAGAAAGAAGTCATCTTTATGGGAGTCTTCATCTTCCAAACATAAGTCCCACTCCCAATTTTCTCATCAGGGAGTTTAGCCTAATCTTTCTATGCATAGCGGCAATTAGACTTCTTTCCATGCCTTTCAACTTGATTTGCCGCCTAAGCAGTATTCTGGTCCATCTAGTTTCAGACAGTCCCACAATCATAGGTCAAGCAAACGCCCACTGTTACTTCTGATCCTGTTTTGCCTACCGCCACTCCTAAGGCTTTCACAGTAGAGAAATTGGCCGAACATAAGGTCATTTTTTGAAAAATTTGCTTCAATAAGCTTAAGTTCCTTCCTTTTATTCATATAATTCAAGGAAGTGCGAAACTGGGTTCCCTTGCATGTTTTAATGACGTTTATGTGCGACATAAAGCATTTTAGCACTTAGCCGAAAAAATCTCTAAGGTGTCTTTCGAAAGACGACATGAAATTGATTGTCTCAAGCTAGAGGCGATCCATGACAAAGATACAATTAAACATCAAGACAATGAGATCTCGAAGTTGACAACGAAGCTAACGATGGCAGAAAAGAGTGCCGAAGAAACATCTTAGGCGATTAGTCATCTAGAAGCTGCTCATAAAAAGGAACCCGATGCTGCCCACAACTATAGTAGTGTGCTTGCTTTGGAAAATGATACATTGCAAAATAAGAAAAATATTTCGGCCTACTACTTTGAGAAACTCGAAGAACTCCTTAAAAAGAGAAGGAAGAGAAGCTTGAAGCTCAAGAGGAATCGCAAAGATATTATGAAGAGGCCATCGAAGCCTGGGGACTGAAGATTAAGCTTGATGAGCAACTCACTCAAGTTGAAGTCCTCAAAGAAGAGGCAAGAGAAGCAGGCCGCAATGAGATTAGAGAGTAGACTAAGGCTCAGTTAGATGATGCCAAAATAGCCAGTCGAAATGAAATTAAAGATATGTTCGATCCTCAGATAGTTGAATATAACGCTAAAGTCCTTATCCATCATGATCTGAGTTTTCTTAGAGAGGGCTATCATGAATTTGCTCACTGAGGCCTGGGAATACATCGTTGAAATGAAAAAGAAAGCCATTGGTGAAGCTGATTTAGGAAAAGAGAAACTGGTATGGGAGATTTTTCACGGTGGTGAACCTTTAGACCTTGCTGCTATGAGACTCCGATACTTTGATATTATAGCACCCCCTAGCAAGGAGAAAAACATTACAGAGCCTTCGAAGTCCAATCCCAAAGGGCCCTTTTTTTCAAATAGTCGAAGAGTTAGTTTCTCTTGGCTTGGGAGAGGATCTAAGCTATGATCCGGATAGACCCAGCTATCAGTCAAAGGTGCTGAATCCTATTCTAGAGGAAAGCACTCTGGCGACGATTGAAAGTCAGCTGAACACAGGTGACCTGTTATATTCTCCACTTTTAGAGAGATTTTTTTCCTCATTCCCAATAGTCATGTGCTTATTTTTTTTATTTCCGTGAAGTTGGAGGTCTTTCGGGTCCCAGCCAAACTCCAAGAAATGGTGCCATCATAGAGCAACGATCGACATATATTGAGATTCCGATGGCCACCGACATTTCAGGGCCCAAAACTCAAGTTATTAGAGCATTTGATGATGATAAAGCTGATGAGCTGCCATTGCCAGATGAACTGGATAATGTTGTGATCACGGGCGCCATCGAACGTTCCGATGAGCTAAGCTTAAAAGAGCACATCAAGAGAGAGGAGTTGCTAAAGCAAAAAGCTAAGGCAAAACCCGCTGATGTGGACATTAATGATCCAAATTGTTTTATTGCAAGTCATTCCACTCGGTTGGTCATTTCCTAAAGAACTCCCTCCAACATCTGAAAGCTCTCCCGCCAAAGGTGGTCGAGGATCAAAACGAGGAACGGGCGGAAGTCCAGGTGGATCCACTCCCAAAAATCAAAAGGGAGAAAAGGCTAAAGAAATAGACGTCACTTCAGCTTGGTTGGTATATAGCTTGTGCAGTTATTTTCTCTTTTTTTGGCCGTGATTGTGCTGGTACGACCCCTTTTTTGAATAAACTTGTATCACAATTTTAAAGTTTAGCGTGCAAATACAAGTTCTTTGTTTTTTGTTGAACTCTTATGTGAATTTTTTCTAAGTCATTGATCTATTACTTTTCCATTCAATGTACTTATAATTCATAACTCTTTAATTCGAATGATAATCCATCAATTCTATTCCAAGGCCTCCATGTGATTATAGCCCTAAGCTATACCAAACACCAGGCTCGTAATCAAGGATTGCACTGTCAGATTCAGCGATTTGAGTGATTATACTGCTGCCCTCAATCTCGGGTTAGAGGAGTTAGATAGTCTATGGTCAAACTCCATCCTTAGTGAGTTTAAACTCCTCCTGTCGATTTCTGGTCAGAGTTCATAGAATAGTGAGTGGTCGAACCACACTCACCTATTTACTTACACTCATATCCACATTCTGGGAATAAGAGTAAGTGCGTGGGTGGTTGAATCACACTCGCCTTGCATTTATACTCCAGTCCATACTCGAGGGACTTAGAGTTATTTCGAAAAATATTTGGATCATACTTCCCTTAATCGATTGGTTTGCCCCAAGTCCGGGGTTTAACTTGTTAAGCGATCGGTCGTATCACGATCGCATTTGATTCATGTTTTCCCTCTAACTTGGTAGGATCAACTAGGTTGTTGGTTGGTCAAGTCACATCCATTCCTCGTTAGGTATTATGTCCATCAGGATGTGAGTGAGAATCCTCAGTTGAACGGTTAGACCACATTCATTTTGTTTATTTCAATCATGAACTTATGTAATTAG
Source organism: Allium cepa (assembly GCA_030765085.1). Taxonomy (NCBI): domain Eukaryota; kingdom Viridiplantae; phylum Streptophyta; class Magnoliopsida; order Asparagales; family Amaryllidaceae; genus Allium; species Allium cepa. Next base: position 468,562,601 of record CM060935.1, read on the forward strand.
CTAGATCCAAACTCTAAGAACCTACTCGGACATATCAATATAAGTTAGTCTGGTATTGTAACTAATACGTAATGTTATAGTAATCACATATACGGAGGAAATTTGTAACTTTATTTGCCAATCGGAAAGAAATGACATAATCTATCTTATTACATATCTTGAAAATCAAATACTAACGAAAATTCGAAAATTGAATACAATTGAATGAAAAAGAAATAAAGTAAGTGAAATAACATCGTAAATGCTTACTATTCCATGCCCATGGGGGTGTGATGCCATCAACGGTCGCTAGCTTGAAAGTTCCTCCCCCAGGCCTCTGTTCGATGACATAAGCTCCTTCCTAAGTAGGATTTATGTGTGATGAGATAGGAAAAACCCATTCCAAGACAAGATCACCGATTTCAAAGGTTCTAGTCAGACTTTAATGTTGCAGTATCAGACCACTCGGTGTTAATGTGCAGCTACCCTCAAATCAACTTCTTCGCGCTTCTCATCTATAAAATCTAAAGATTCCAAAAGGAGATCTCTACTCATTCTGGGATCGTAATAGATCACTCGATAAGAAGGAACTTTAAGTTCAGTAGGAATGAAGGCTTCGGAGCCGTAAGCAAGGGCGTATGGAGTATGGCTAGTCATGGATTTGTGGGTGGTTCTATAAGCCCGTAGCGCTATTCGGAGTTCATCCACCCACTTGCTTCTAGCCTTTTCCAACCGCTTCTTTAGAATGGAATTTATGATTTTGTTCACAGCTTCGACTTGTCATTTGCTTGAGGATGAGCAACCACCGTAAATCTCTTCTCAATATGATGTCGATGTCAGAAGCCTTTGAACTAAGCGCTATCAAATTTGGTTCCATTGTTAGTCATAATGTTTCGTGGAAGGCCAAAATGACAGATGATGTTCCGAACAATGAAATTGATTTTCTTTCTTTCTCATAATCTCGGCTAAAGGTTCCGCTTCGGCCCATTTGGTGAAGTAATCAACTGCGACGATGACGCACTTTGCACCACCTTTAGATCGACAAGGAACCGATAATATCTATGCCCTATATGGCAAATAGCTACGGACTGACCATTTGTGTGATTTATGTTGGTGGAGCTTTTGAAACTTTTGCATACATCTAGCACTTGTCATATTGCCAGCATAATCAGCAGCATCTCGGTCGACAGTCGACTAGTAATACCCATAACAAACTATTTTCTTTGCTGTGGTTTGCCCTCTAGTGTGATCCCTACATTCCACTTCTTGGACTTCCTTTAAGACTCGTTTTATTTCATCATGAGAAATACACCGGAGAGGGGGACAAAAAAGCCTTTTCTATACATGACTCGTTTCTTAATGATATATCATGAAGCTTTGCAAAGGAATTGACTTTTTTTATTCCTCCGTTCGTGAAGAACTGCCTGTAGCAAGTAGTCTTTAATAGGAGTCATCCATGACTCCTTCTCAAGCTCCATCTCTAATACCCAGTCGATTTCCATCAAGTTTATGCTCGAAGCATCTGGTACTTCAACTGGAACCAAGCCCATCTGTTGTGCATCCCTAGTTCTAGCAAGCTTTGCCAATGGGTCAGCCTTCTCCTTCTAATCTCAAGGAATATGCGTGATGTCATAATGCTCAAAGTAGCCAACAGCTCTTGGGCTTGGATAAGGTACAGAGGAGTCATTGTCCTTTAGCTTGGTAATCTCCCTTGACTTGGTATACTACCAACTATGAGTTGTAAAAGATTTCAATAGATTTTATCCCTAATTCTTTGGCAAGTTTTAGTTCGGCAATCAAGGCTTTATATTCAGCTTCATTGTTCATTGCAAAGAAGTCAAGCTTCAAAACATAGCAAAATGATCGATCTTCCAGAGTTAGTAACACGATTCCAGTCCAGAAGAGCGATAATTTGATGCTCCATCCATATACATTTTCCACCGTATGTAGGTGTTCCTCCGGTCTCCGGGAGATCATCATATGCAATGAAGTCCGCCAATGTATATCCCTAGATAGCTCTCCGAGGAAGATAAGTAATGTTGAATTGACTTAGTTTGATTTTCCACTTGAGCAGCCTCCAAATGTCTTAAGTCGCTGTAAGACCTATCGTAATGGCTGGTCAGTGTAAACGTTGATAGAGTGAGCCTAAAAATAGAGGCGGAGCTTTCGCGAAGCAATCAACAAGTAGTATGCTAATTTCTCTATTTTCGAATAGTTCCTTTTAGCTCATTTTAATCGTTTGCTAACATAATTGACTGGACTCTGGGTTTGATTCTCTTCGCGAAGCAATGCGAAACTTATAGCATGTATCGACGTGGCCAAGTAGATATACAAGTCTTCATGATCCATCAGTTTTGGTAAGATGAAAGGTCTCTCTAGGTGGTTTACCAAAGCTCAGAATGCATCTTCATACTCCAGCATCCATTCAAAGTTCCTTTTCTTTCTTCTAATCGAATCGAAGAAAGGAATGCATTTATTGGTGGCTTTGGAATAAATCGACTTAGGGCGACAACATTCCCATTTAGGCTCTATACGTCTTTGATGGTCTTTGGCACTTGCATGTTGCAAATTGCTTCAATCTTTTTGGGATTAGCTTTGATTCTGCAAGAATTGACGATAAAACTCAAGAAGTTTCCTAGGGCAATGCCAAAGAACACTTCAGAGGATTGATCTTCATTTTGTAGTATCGGAGGATATCGAACATTCATGCCAAGTCTTTAATATGGTTGCTTGATTATCGTGACTTCACAAGCATATCATCCATGCATACTTCTATCATCTTTCCAATCTAATCTTTAAACATTTTATTGACTAGGAGTTGATAAGTCACCTTAGCATTCTTCAATCCAAACGACATTACCACATAACAATACAATCTAACATCAGCAACGAAGCTGACGTGCTCCTGAACAGGAATGTGCATCACGATTTAGTTATATCTAGAGTACCCATCCACGAAAGATAGCAATTGGTGTCCTACGGTTGAGTTACCAACTGGTCGATCCTTAAATGGGGAAAACTGTCTTTCGAGGATGCCTTGTTCAAATCAAATAATCAACGCATGTCCACCACTTTCCATTCACCTTTATCAAAAGTACAGGATTAGATACCCATTTAGGGTAGAGGGCATCACGAATAAACCCATTCCCTTTGAATCTATCCTCCTCCTCTTTAAGGGTAGCAGATCTCTTTGGATCCATGTCACGCCTCTTCCATTCACCAAGACATACCTCGGATCGATATTTAATGCACGGCTCACAATGGCAGGCGAGATTAAACATATGTCAGAGTGAGTTCAAGAAAACACATCAAGATTCCTTTGGAGAAAACCAATAAATTCTTTCATCATCCGGGGATTAAGTTGTGATCCAATCTTTAGGACCCGTGATAGCTCATTGTGACTGAACATGATGTCAATCGTCGACTTAGCTGGTGCAGCCTTGGTCTCTTTGGGCTCCTCCTCGTCATCCTTCGGATCTATGTCTCAATAGAACCGACGGTGGTAGCCAAGCCAAGGCTCAGGCACTGATTGCCAATCTTCGGTAGCTTGGATGTGGAGATACTTGTCCACACCCTTATCCTTCTCCTTTCGTCGAGTATCCCTCAATTTAGCTGCATAGAAGGCATGCTAGGTTACCTGATCACCATGACCAACTCCAAAAAATTATTTGCTGGGAACTTCAAAGTCAAACACCATGGGGCAAGAGTCATCCGGAACTTAGCTAAGGTTGGTCAGCTTAGAAAAGCATTGTATGGAGAGTCAACATACAAAATAACAAATGGAAAAATCTGCACTCTCCTGCTGTTACCTTCTCCCAACTTCACTAGTAATTTAACATAACCAACAGCTTTGGTCGCAGCACTGTTAAAGCCACAAATGCGGGCTTAGACGATTTCAAGTCCTTGGCTTTCATCCTCATCTAATCATAAGCCTTTTTGAAAATTATATTTATTGAACTTCCATAGTCAACCAAAATCCTTATCATTAATATGGGGTCGATCATGGCCGAAATGTCCATTGGGTCGATCGTTGGTGCCTCCACCTTATCTGCATCTCCGTTTCTGAATAAAACGTTGTTGGCCATTATACGTTGTTGTTTTGCTGGAGCTCCATCTTTCGTACTTGAACAACATTCAAAATTCACATGCTTGATCGCGCTAGCGTAGCGCTCCATCTAATGCCAAATCTTATCAGCTGGATGCGGTCCTCTAACAATTATATTGATCGTTACTCGTCCTCTAGTCCATGCAGGCTCCTCAGCCCTTCGTCCTCGGTTGGAGTCAGTTCCCTGCCTACCATCCTACTGAGCTTTTACAAACTACTATAACTTTCTTTCTCAAATCAGTTTCGCGATAATATCTGGAGATTCCTACACTCATTTGTGTTACGACCATAGCATTTATGGAACCATCAATATTTTCCAGTTTGTTTCTGCTTCTCCATCGATTCTTTCGAAGGTAACTTCCTATACTACATGTTATTGCAAGTTGACAAATAGACGTTCTCTAGAGAAGCATTCAGTGGTGTGTAGGTATCGTACACAGGAATCCTAGGCTTTCCTCTTCCAAAATCCCTTTTTTGATCACGGTTCCTAACTCCACCTTTTTTTTGCTGATTCCGTTTATCACTTGAACTTTTCTAGAACTATCATCAGACTACTTCACTACAATGTTACTCCACATTCCCTCTGTCAACAAGAAAACTTGTTAATACCCCAAAGCAAAGTCCAAATGTAGGTGATCCCTTCAAAATTACTTTTCGAACAAATTATGATAGTTCAAACTTTTCGAATCCCTTTATCCAATCAATTAAGGTAATTTAGATCTCCCTTAAATTCACTTTTTGTAAAGGTTGCGTCAATTGAAATTCTTTTTAAACAACCTTTCAAAATGATCGAGGCACCTGAATCTCTTTTCAAAATACCTTTCGATCTAGTTGAATTGGTTTAGGATCCTATCAAAACCTCCTTTCGAAGTGGTCAAGGTGATTTGAGGTAAGGACTTAATAATCTAAGGGTTTTAACTGAATTAATGGGTTTTTACTCCTTCGAAGATAGCCTTTCGATCAACATTGATACAAGCAATCCATAACCATAATCACATAGAAGCATTAAATCATCTAGTATGTTCTGAAATGCCGGATACAAGCTTTGATAATATTTTTTCGCGATTACAAGAAGCTTAAGTAATATAAAAAAGAATAATCCCTAATTTAATTTTATAATTAGGGTTTACAAATTCAAGAAAGAACGAGTATTGAGTGAATGAAATCAAAACCCCAAAACAATACCCCTAGGGTCTTATTTATAGGCACGGGTTGACCCTTTCGAATCAGTCCTCTCGATTTAGTCGAAGGGTGCCTTGAAGACCTTCCGTTGCTATTGACATCAATATGCCCTTCTACTTTGCTTTTAAATGGAACTTGAGTGCTTTAGAGTTCGTTGAAAGGTGTAGCTGCGCTCTCCACTTTGTTGTAGATGTGCTATTGCAAGTAGAAAAGTATATGGGCTTTCGTTCTATCGATAGGTGAACCTTTGGGGCTTCGAAGGAATAGGAACATAGTAGAAGGTTTAAATGTGGAAGGTAGCTTTTGAGGCCATACTTGTTGACAGATGCGGAACCCCATCCTCTGGTGTACGAGAATGTTATATTGAACTTAAGTAAGCTTTTTTGATAATTGTGGATGGTTTCACCGATTCGAAAGGCTAATATAAGCTCTCGAAGGGGTAGCTTTGGCCAAATGTTCTTTTATGGAATATAAATGATGACGAAACCCACTATTCGAAAGGTTTGACATGCATATGAAAGATTGTAATCTTTGCCTTCAAAAGATGTTCCTTAACTCATTTGAAACCCATTTTTAGCATGCAAAACCATCTGTTTCGAAATGAATTAACTGAATTGGAAGGACAACCTTGTCTCCTTTCGACTTCTTCAAAAGTCCATTACTTACCCAACATTTTGCGGAAGCATTCCTTCGAATCTTTTAAAAGGCTCTGTTAATGATGTCTCTCTTTGTATATCCTTTTTTTATATTCTTTATGGTTTCAACAAAGTTAATATGATTTTTGATGATAACACTTGCCCCCCTAGCAAAGGGATGCTCTTTACCTTTCAAGTCAACTATTTTGACACCTATTTCGACACCTCTCTTTTTTCAGCATGAAGTTTCCTTGCCTTTTCATATACTTACATAGATCTTGGCCATTCATTTAAATTTGATCAAATGGTTAGTCTTTTGCCTCTTCCTTTCTTATAAACCACGATTCTTTCTCTCCCCTTTCAATTACCTGTAACTAAAAACTCAAAGCAAGAATCAGAAATTCTAATTTCTTATTAAATCCCTTATTTTAGTAAATGCAAGTTCGAATTCTAGGTATGGATTCATTGTTTTATATTTCAAACCGATTTATTACATTTAATTCCAATTTTAAATTCTTAGGTTCCGAATTTATATTAACATTCCAATTTTTTGAAAATGATTCGAGTTTCCTCCTCGTATGAGATTATCCTTAAGTTTATTTCTTTGCTTATTTCATTCAATTTACGGTGTCGATTTTGGGTTTGAATTTGAATTCATTGAATTTGGAGCTATTTGTCATTTTTGTGTTCGTCCCCAAGCTCGAATTCTATCAAACTAAACTCTAACCTGTTTGGAAAGACTCTTTTTTTAATCTTCGGAATCAATAATGGTTCGAACTTAAATTTGGAGTTTCCGTTATTGTTGATTGTAAATTCATGTTCGAATCAATTTAATTGTTATGGTCTAAAAAACGTTGGGTTAAAAATGCATCAGATAGAATATTATTTTCTGGCAGCCTCATAGAGAAGGTTAAGTTGTGTAAATTAAAGCTCAATACCATGGCTTAACTTTTTTCGACCCTTTCGAAGGGGTTGACGTGATTAACTCTTCTTTACTTTTCCAACCTCTATCGAAGGATACGAAAGGAAGTCAAGTATCTACCTTTAAGCGGACCCTTTCGAAGGGCCTGACATGTTTGGCTAGTGATGGAATTCTTCGAAAGCAGAAATATGTTTCTACGTATTCTGAATCCTTTCGAAGAAGTCATCTTAAACAGTTCAATTTAATGGCTACATAATATATATTTTTGATGGCCCAAATCTTTTTCTTCTTAAAAGGGTTCAAAATTTAATGTATATAACAGTGGATTTAATTTGTCATTGGACTTTATTTCAAGTAAATCATACTCAGTTTTGATTTAGTTTAGAAGTTGTTAGAAGTTAGAAATTTATATTTCCTATCATCAACTGGATTGAGAATAATGCATTTTTGTTAAGGTCGAAAACCTTATTGAACCTTTTGGCTTGATCGAAACCTCTCAAATTGAGACCGCCTTTGTTGTTTATATGCTCTGAAACGCTACCTCCCCCTTTCAACTTATTCGAGACCCATTATAGTCAACAGGAATACAACTATCATTTTTTTAATAAAAACACTATCGAAACATTCCAAGGCCCTTTCATTTGTATCAAAATCACTTGGATCTAAGTCTTTCGATTAATGTGAGTATAGTGTTTCGGCAATATTCATATTTTTTAGTAAAAAAAATCTATGGGTTCCAGCATCGTCGAAGGATTTATTTTGCTTGATTGTGGAATGTTTTTAATAGTTCTAATAGTATATATATGTACATATGTGTGTGTGTGTGTGTGTGTGTGTGTGTGTATATGTATATTCAAATTAGTACTATAGGGTTAGTTGTACAAATTAATAGTAAAAATATTCTAGCCTTCCGACATTGTTGAAGAGTGTGTTTAGGTGTTTCTATTCCATCTACCCCTTAGATATCGTCGAAAGCTCGATGTATTCCATGATTCAAATTAACTTTAACATTCTTTCGAAGATACGGAGTTATATACCTTAGTGGATACTTGAATTATTGCAGTAGGTTCTCGGCATCTTCAAAAGGTATTAATAATGAAACAAACTATATCTTTTAATGAAATGGTTTCGCCTAACAAGATCATGGGTTTCAAAAAGACTTCCAAAATACCTGTAAAGGATATAGCTAAGAACTAGAATCTTAATCAAAATAGGGTAAAGCCATCTCAAGACATTCTCTGATTTCTTCTTAAGAAGAAGTTGACGCCATTCTTAACGACTTCGAAATCACAGGATGGAAGATATTCCTCCTAGTAACAGTGGTACTATCCAGAATCCTGTCAAAGGATATTTTGCTTATACTTCCATTCATATCTGGCAAGGTGGATTTATTCCATTCTCTGATTTCTTATCTAGATCCCTAACTCACCTTGACATAGCACCTATTCAAGAATAACCAAACGTATATACTTATCTTATCTCCCTAGAGCTCATGGCCTTGGAATCAGGCATTCCTTCTCTAAGCACTGAAGTTCTTAATTACTTAGTGTGTTTGGTCAAGCTTAGCAATCTGAATAGCCAAATTTTCAGGGCTAACCCCTATAAGAAACTAATTTTAGAGGAAGTAAATAAGTTCAGAGATTAGGAGACGCAATTCTTTTATGTCAAATGTTTTCCAAATATTAGTGGAGTCTTCTCTTCTCCTCGTAAGTTAATCATAATTTTCCTCTTTATTAAATTACTTTCTTTTGTTGAATTACGTTTCCTTATTACATCATGCTTCTAAAGATCTTAACGACGAGGGAAAGGGAATCATAAAACTGTTGATCGTTGATACGAGTAGTATCGGGAATAGACTTACATAATTGGCGCCAAACAATCTTCAAAAACATTCCCTCCTTCCTATAGGTCGAAGAGTTCTTGGACAACCCCCTTTTGTCCAACACACTTCTACGAGAAAGCACTTCCTATCTCTGGATGATCCTAAAAAAATTACTCCTATGTCTCTAATTTGTCCAGATCATCCTCGTAAGCTTAAATGTATCATATATAATTTTCCTTGTGTTACCCTTTAGATTACTTTATTAACTTATGCTTTTTGGACTTTAGCAGCTGCTCCTTCAGCCAAACCAACCATAAAAGATCTAGTTCTTCCAACTTCTGAATCTAATGCTTCAACTCTGATCCAGGGCATCGCTAGATTGATGATGATTGCTAAAGGAAAATTGAGCAAAATGACTACAGCGGGTCCTTCTCTCAAGAAAACTAAAATTACCTATGTCCCGTCCTCTCCTCCCCCAAAAGAGGGTGAAACTGTTGGTGTGAGAAAAAATCTTGAGGGCCCTACTCTTGAAGTTTCTGTTGACCAATCCGAAACAACTGTTTCAAAGGACGACCTTATGTCCCATATTGTTATGTTCGATCTCCTAGCATCATCGAGCAGATTAAAAAGGATTTGTGCACTTCAATCCCTCTCAAGAGTTGAACCCCTTTAGGACCCCATCATCTATTTCCCTAAATTATTTTGAGATGATGGTGCAACCAATTTTGAATTCTTCTTCATTCACTTCTATTCATCCACCTTCCTCTGTTCCTGACCCGACGACACACTGGCGATCTCTAGTGAGCAACAACTTCTGGTGCATTTCATACTACTTGAACCTCTTATTACTATTTCCTACTAAATTTATATTCATGTCGTACTTTTCCTTTCAAATTTCAACAAGCTGGTAATTCCTCTAGGAAAGTGCTTCAAAGTCTTCTATTGAGCGTCTAAACTTCAAGAAGAAGTCTGAACTCTGTATAGCCAAATTACTTTCATTTCTACTGCTAAAGGTAATGCAGTGAAGGAACAAGAAAGGTTGGGTGTCTCTCTTACTCAAGCGAAATCCATCATTTCTTAAGAGAGGAAAGTGAAACAAGTCTTAGCTGATGAGAATTTGCTTTAAAAATGACTTTTAAAGAGTCCGAGGAAGAGAAGGCTTAGAAGTTTGCTAAACAATCTTCTCTCAACAAGAAGCTTAGGAAGAAGAAAAATCCTTTAACAATGGCTATTAATACCATTTCTGAAGCCAAGCAAAAGGTGTCGCAATTTTTGAGCACTTCCCTCAATGACATCATCGTGAATTCTTTCGAGGACGCTGTCATGCTAGCTTATTCAGACAATATTGAAGAGTGTCCAAACAAAAGCTTCTGCTCACTCGATCCTGTGCTGGTCAAAAGATTCATTACAAAATCAAAGAAATGGAGCAAGGGATCGAAGTTCATGAGAGAGAAGAAATTTATGCCACAAAACTCTAATCTTTCGAAGTTCCTTCTTTAGAAGAGATTATGACTCTAATGAGGAAGTAGATGACGAGGATGATGAAATCGTCGTAGAGAAGGTGGAAACGATGATGATAATGACGACGATAACCCTGACAATGAGGACAGAGGCTTGGTTTTTGGCAGTAGCAGCGGTGACCATGATGGTTCTCACGAAGGGGTTAAAGATGATATTCCTAGGGCTCCAGAGAAAGTCATCCCCGATTCCAACTCCCGTGAAACAAGTCAAACTTATCTTCCTAAGTCCTCTTGTCTCCATAAGAAAGACGCCAATATTGATGTTAGAGAACAAGAGGGGAAAAGGTCGGCCCCACAAACTTCAATTCCTGTTTCTCAGGTATGGGATTCTTTGTCGAAATGGATTTCACTTCCAAGATAGCAATAGTTGATATCTTTTTATTTTAGATAAAGTAGAAATCCATTCAAGTTTATGTAACATCCCGCCTTTTCGCATGCTTTAAATCGACACACGTGCCAATTCAAACCATACGAAAGGGCGGATTGTTATGGGGTAAATAAGAAAATAAGAGAAGAAAAAAAACAAAACAGAATCTCACAGCGGAAGGATAAAATATAATAATCAATATACAGTTCATAAACTGTTTACAAAACATTTGATTCTTCTTTATACAATAAATATCAGAGTTCACATACCAATAAATATCAATGCAGCGGAATACAATAGTGTAGTGGAATAATATAGTAGATAATAGTGAAATCTTCGTCTTCGTCCTCCAGAAATAAAGTCTTCGATCCTGAAATGCTCGGACTGACCCGAGCGAATTGAAAAGACAAAACACTCGAGTCAAAACTAAAATATCTTATGTAAGTTAAATCAACAGAAATAAATATGAGTGCAGTAACTCAAGAGATGCTCGGGATTTACATCTCCTAAGGATCCGTTAAACTATTTACTATGCAGTACATTTCACTATTATAATAGTGTCTAATTGTAAAATAAACTTACTTTTTTCTTAGCATTAAGGGGTTACCCATATAGCCCTTAACACGTAATAGTCCCAGTAGTCCATCCAGTATCAGTGCATTTCCAGATCGAGAGACTACTCTAAATACTCCACGGGCTACGGGTGAAAACCAAACTCGTACAAGGCGCGATAAGGTAGGTGACACGACACAACTAGGCAATGCCAGAGTAGATATACAAATTATGCTTCCGGGTCGGTGGTAATGCGTAGCCGCAACTACCACCCATCTCGAACAACACCCCCAAATCAAAGAAATCAAAAGTGGCCACCGAATCAATCCAAAAGTCAAGTATAATATCGAAAGGATGTGTCCGATCAAAGGTGCTACCTCAACTAACCCGTCAATCGCTCCTGTTTTAGCCACCTTATGCCAACTCACGGGAGTTGGGTGCATGTATTTACCTTAAAGGAAACGCAGCCACCATCCTACTTCATTCTGGAATCTCCACCGCGTACACGGTTGTTAAAGTGGTTTTCAGAGTTGGCAGAGAGTATGACAACTTCCGATCCCGGTCTCTTCAACAACCAAACGTTATTACAACACCGCGGTTATTTCAAAAAAATTTATACCTTTAAAAACCGGAATAAAATATTCAATACAAAACTACATAAATACGATATCATTTATATTTTAAAGACCCAAATCCATATGATATCAAATATATCTTTTTCAAAAATCATAGCCTTTTCAAATCTATATACCTTGAAACCATAGCTTTGAAACATAACTTTTAATACTTAATGGTTTAAATATTATATTACTTTATATAATAAAATAGCTTCTTTAAATTTCACAATAAAATCCAAATATCAATTTGAACCTTCGAATAAACCATTTTAATTCCCATACATTTCACAACTTAAATATTCTATATTTCAAAACTTAAATTTTTATAGTTCATATTTTTCACTCTTTAAATATTCCACTATTTCAAATGGATTCTTGAAAATTTAATATATCAAATCCAATTCCTATTATTTAAAATTTGAAACGTATACATAATAGAACAAATATTATTTAAGTAAGACCCTTAAACTTCCATAACAGGATATTCTTTTTAATTAAATTAACTTGATAATATTCTTTAAATCAATTGGATATTCATTTAAATTCTCAAATCAAAATCAAGTTATATAATCATACCCTTTAAATCTTAATTTATTTATATTTCAAAACAAATTTTTCGAAGATAATTCTTAAATACTTTAATTCAAGTCATATTCACTTTTATCTTCAACCTTACTTTTATTTGAGTTATTATAAACTCTATATACAATAGAAATTTTAAACAGATACTTAACCATATTTTATAAAAGAAATCAAACTTCATTTTTTAGCTTATTTAATAATTCAAAACAAATCCATACATAGTTAACTTCAACAATAAGATAGCATTTATAAAATATTTAAAAATTACTATCTATATACTCAAATATTTCTTTACAAAACCACAGAAATCATCTTAAAAATAAATTTACATATAGACCGCGGTGTCTGTATATAATTTTTATCCTATGGTCAAGTGATACGGATATTTATCATTTCAATCCGCAATTTAAAAATAAAATTTACGGTTATATATCATTTCAAACCGCAATCCCGAATGAAATGAGATGCATAACACTTGCAATTTATAACCATATAAAATTCAGCACCCATTCATCCAATATCAACCATCAACCATTTATTAAAATCATCATCCAATTTAAACAAACCCGAATAGAGAGCATATAAAATATAACAGGTATCAATGAACAAATTTATATTCAAAAATAAATTAATAACTGTTTGACTGATAGTTTATATGCAATAATAAATAAATTTAACTAGCAATTTATACGCAATACTAAATAAATTCAACTGTCAATTTATATGCAAAATAAAATTAAATAACAATTTAATTTGAATAAATGCAATTTAACTGAGATAATGATTAATAATATGCCAAACGACCATAAATAAATTTAAAATCACAACATATATCAATATAACAAACATAAGAAATTTTAGAAGTTGTGAGTGGGTTAAAAGACTCACCTTTTGAATTTAAATTGAATTTAAATCCAATTTAAACCCAAAAATTTGACCATCTTAGAATTCGTCCAAACTAACATCATCAAGTCCGGAATTTCAATACGATCCTAATAAAAGAAACCGCGCGTAAATCGGATATCGTATGCAAAAGTTATGACGATTAATGCGATTGAATTTCAATAAAATAAAAAAAAACAAAAAGAGAACACATTACATACTTCATAATTGCCATGTCATCATCTTCCATATGCACGCAACCCTAGAATCGTTTGAATGAACCACACACCGCATGAATCAGCCCTTCCCTTCACGCATGATCGTACACGCACTGAACCGCCGCGGCCACACCTGGAGGTCGCGCCTCGTCCATGCGCCTCACCCCGATGCCACGCGACTCCGTGCACGAGCGGTGAACCCGAGACCCCATCAGCCACTGCCAACATTTGCTAAGCCCTAGCCAATTATTACGCCTAATCCGACCATTGAAACGATGAACAAACCATATAGATGCGCTCCCCTTCGTCCTCTCTCCAAACACTAGAAACGATTTTGCGATCCGACACCGTTAATCGACGCGTGATGAACGACCGATAATTGATTTAGAAATTCTGGACAAATGATGCATCAAATCGGAAAACGAATTTCAGCAGAGGATTACACACTTCGAGAGCTTCAACATATATTTTTTCTGAATTTATCTGAGGAGTTTGAATTTCCATTAGATTTTTGAATTTGCAATCGGATCTAGGGTTTGCATCCATTGAGGAAGAGGAGGAGCTGATGAAATTTGGACGTGCAGACAAATGAGAATAGGCATAGGCTAGGGTTTAACAGGGTATTTATAGATAAAGTTGAAATAGACACATGGATCTGAATTGTAAACGTGCTAACCAATAATTGGCCCAAAAAGCCCGTTCTGGCTCCGGAATGAAATTGGTCAACACATATATCAAAATAGATGTTTAAAAATATTTTAAACGCGATGGAAAAAGTTTCACGTCCAAATTCCATCGTATGAAGAAGTTATGCTAAATTCAAATTTTCCAAATTGATTTCAACTGATATAAATTGCATAAATTTCAAGGCGTTTCGAGTCCGTACGATCAAACGACAAGTTCGATCGCTATGAAACTTGAAACCCTACAATAATTCACCGTTACGGATCCGATGGAAGTTGTTTTGTCGAAATCCGAGTCTGTTGCCAAAATGGCTATTTTTCCATTAATTAAATAAATAAGTAAATTAATTGATTAAATCCAATCTTTAAATTTCAATCTTATAATTGAAAATTTTATCACTTTTATATTTCTTAATCATTTACAAAAATTTAAACAAGTTTAGATGTAAATTAAAAGTTGATAACTCTATCAATTGCAGTGTTAATTTCTCCAATTATAGTTTTTATTTCGTTTACTCAAAATAATCTCTTTATTATAAATTAAATCCAAATTAATTTTAATAAATTCCAATTAAAATGATTAGATTCAATTCTAATCCCTTAATTGAGTCTAGTATTACTCTATGCCATAGTTAACACTTGTCTCACATTTCATTCCACTAATATATTCAAATTTCATTTTCTTTTCAATTAGCGTGATAAACTAATTTCATTTATAATAAATTCATTTACACATTAATTAGTTTCCAAATAAATTGATTGGTTCAATTCAACTCTTTTATTAAGTCTACTATTAATCTATAACTTAGTTACCTTATTGTCTTATATTCCAATACTATATATACCTCTATTTATCTTACTTTGTATTAAAGGCTATGTTTTCAAAGTGTGAAATATTGTTAGTTACCCACATAAATTAAGGTTTTAAACCAATATATAAATTTACCTTAATTCCCTTCCTTTCCCAATTTATTACTTATGAAAAATTTCATGTTTTCTATTTATTTATTACATACACTATTCGTAAATTTACAATTCCCATTATTCCATTATTACATTTACGCCTTCCGTTATTATATTAATAATCACCAAGTAGCATTTATTATCAACTATAAATATTATAACCACTTATGGACATTGATTTTATAAATTTACTATTTATTACGTATTCTTCATCAGTTAACATAATTTTGAATTCCTTGCCCAATTTACTAATTTCAATCAATCCTAACTTTACCATCTGTTTCAATTAATAGGGTGTGCACTAATTTAGTTATTGCGTTAATTCTTATTAATATAACATTAAGGCTCATTTAATTCCAATTGATTCACATTTTAATTATTAAACCAAGTAAACGGGTAACTTATAACGTGTGTTACGAAGACTTTAATTACACCTATGTATTCCCTATTATCAAGCATATGTTATAATTCTTAAATACTTCTGCTTTCATCTAATTACCATTAAATATATTATTATTTTCTTTTTTTCATTACCAAATTTCAATAATTTTCCAGACCTTCCCTTTCCATTATTCTTTTATTAAGTTTACATTAATAAATCTTTTCTTCCATTTCTTTAATTCAACAACTTGTTCTATTATGAATACCGTTAACATTATTCCCAAAATATCCCTTAACAATAACGTAAACTTTTATTTATTGTTATTGAAATTTATACAAAATTCAATTTATACAAATTTAGCTTTGACTTACTTTATTGCCTAAATTTACATGTAGTTACTTTTAATACATAAATCATTGCATTGGTTAATCCAACAGTTACTTTTATTTTCTCATTTTATATTTCAAAACCAAATGTAACACTTACACTATTCATAAATGGGATTTCACTTCAATTGTCAAATTTAAATTTTTATAACCATTGCTAAATTACATTCTTAACATTTACTTCAATATACGATTATAAAATTTTTATTTCTTCCTAATTTAATTACAAAATCTCATTAATTTACCCAATTTAATTTACCAGAATTTACGGGTCGTTACACTCTCCCCCGCTCAAAACTTTTCGTCCCCAAAAAGGAAAAAGAAGGGAGAAGAAAGAATTAAATAAACAATACGCCTTATTCAAAATAATAACTTTATAAACAAATAATTTACAAAATTTATTACTTTAAATGAATATACCCATTTTATAACCATTAAATCTATTTATACTTAAATAAATAAAGTTTGGAAATCATTTTCAAAAAATTTCTAAGTCCGAAATTTACGAAAAATTTCGGTAGAGTCTAATTTGTACGGAGAGGCTCGGGAGAAAATATAGTATCAAATATAACAAAATATAACATAAAATTTTCAAATATATATATATTTCCCAACCTGGGAAAAATAATATAATAACGCTATAAAACCGTAATCCGAAAACGTACCTATGAGTCGGGCAATTAACGCTTAATTTATGGAACCAAAAGTAGTAGCAATTGCTTCCATAACTTGCATTTCACTTATATAATATAAAAGAGTTAATAATTATATAAAATGAAATGTTTATCTTGTTTCAACCACAAAAAACAATCAATACAACAAAATCAATTGCAACAAGGCATACCACCATCCCATAGAATCAGCACAAATCAATCATTCATATCAAACAACTAAGTAGTTGTTCGGATTCTAAACTTCAAATTGTACATAATGAAAATAACTACTAGGTGCACCATTTACTCAACAGTCTCTGATGAAGCTAAATAGATTATTCTTCATCCAAACAATTTTAAAGTATCCTTACCCAAACGACCATAAACCAAACAAACAACAAATCGAAACCATAAACTAAGTTTATTCTTGTCAATTTCATTTCATGCTATTGTTGTTTGACTTCTTTCTATACATACAATGGTTTATCTTTTTTCTTCTTCATTTATTTGCATTATTCATCTTTCTGCTTATTTTATTAATAAATAGCTTCAATCATTTACTTACGTTTATTATCTTTCATTTATACTACTTAATTTCATTTATTTACTTTCATTTATTCTTAATTTCATTGATAATACTTACCTTTCTATTTCAGTTAGTAGTCTTTTCAATTACACTTAAGATTATAATATTACAATATCAAATTCTTATTTATTAAGGAATTTCATCAATTACTTTCATTACCTCAAATTTATTACTTGTATAATATCTATTACATTTCCTTATTAACATTTCAACTTTTAATATTTGGTAAGTTATAAATATGGTTCTTAAGAATGTAATTGAAAGTTATACAAGTTTCCTCAATTCTTTTAATTAATTAATGTTCAGTAGTTATATCCTTTGTTTTATAAGTTACAATTCCAACTTTTTTGTTATTTCATTTATAACCTATCCTTTAATATATTTTTATTTATAACTTAGCTTTAAATCTCTTATTTCCTTTAGAGGTTTCAATTTTTTTTTCTTACGTTCAAATTCACTACAATAACTGAAACTATTAATCAATGGAAACTTAAGAACTTAAATACCGGGTTAATTTCAAATAATTTTAAAATAATAGATAAATGTATACTTACAATTTATATCCAATTATAGTTAATACAATTAAAGTTTATATTTATTTATCAAAATAAATCTGTAGTAAAACTACTACAGTGGCCTTTCCATTTCGAAACTCGAAAATGGAAGTCGATGATGCGTGCACTCATCACCGAAATTATTTTCCAGCGACAGAGAGGGGAGTACAAAATTTATTTCTTTTCCAAATTTCTTTTAAATTATATTGAAACATTAATATCAAAAAATATTTCTAAATAATACTATTTTTATACTTCAAAATCATTCAAAAGATATTTCAAAACCCCGGGACATAGTTCCAAAATTTCCAAATTTTCGTTGATTTTATTTTCTATCTCATTTCACCTATTATTTATAAATTTTATTACCTAACAACCAATATATTGCAACCAAATATATATATCTTATTTATAAAATTTATTTTATATATAGAAAATATAATAGGCAAAATTATTTCATTCACCTATATTAAAAACAAATATTATGTCGGTCTGTCCTATTAAGTGTTTAGAAATCCCTATTGATGTCATAGCGTCCCATGCATCAACTAGAATTTATAAATACAAAACGGAACAAATTAACACAATATTAAAACCTTTTTATAACACTAACAAATACGCTCTCTCATATGTATACACTCAGCGACTCCCATAGGGTATTACTACCCTATTAATAAAGAGTCAAACCCCACAAAGCTAAGGTTTACTAAACCAAAGCTCTGATACCAGATGTAACATCCCGCCTTTTCGCACGCTTTAAATCGACACACGTGCCAATTCAAACCATATGGAAAGGCGGATTGTTATGGGGTAAATAAGAAAAGCAGAGAAGAAAAAAAACTAAATAGAATCTCACAACGGAAGGATAAAATATAATAATCAGTATACGGTTCATAAACTGTTTACAAAACATTTGATTCTTCTTTATACAATAAATATCAGAGTTCACATACCAATAAATATCAATGCAGCGGAATACAATAGTGTAGTGGAATAATATAGTTGATAATAGTGAAATCTACGTCTTCGTCCTCCACAAATAAAGTCTTCGATCCTGAAATGCTCGGACTGACCCGAGCGAATTGAAAAGACAAAACACTCGAGTCAGAACTAAAATATCTTATGTAAGTTAAATCAACAGAAATAAATATGAGTGCAGTAACTCAAGAGATGCTCGAGATTTACATCTCCTAAGGACCCGTTAAACTATTAACTATGTAATATATTTCGCTATTACAATAGTGTCTAATTGTAAAATAAACTTACTTTTTTCTTAGCATTAAGGGGTTACCCATATAGCCCTTAACACGTAATAGTCCCAGTAGTCCATCCAGTATCAGCGCATTTCCATATCGGGAGACTACTCTAAATACTCCACGGGCTACGGTAGAAAATCAAACTCGTACAAGGCGCGATAGGGTAGGTGACACGGCACAACTAGGCAATGCCAGGGTAGATATACCAATTACGCTTTCGGGTCGGTGGTAACGCATAGCCGCAGCTACCGCCCACCTCGAACAACACCCCCAAATCAAAGAAATCAAAAGTGGCCACCGAATCAATCCAAAATGCAAGTATAATATCGAAGGGATGTGTCCGATCAAAGAAGCTACTTCAATTAACCCGTCAATCGCTCCTGTTTTTGCCACCTTATGCCAACTCACGGGAGTTGGGTTCACGTATTTACCTTAAAGGAAACGCCGTCGCCATCCTACTTCATTCTGGAATCTCCACCGCGTACACGGTTGGTAAAGTGGTTTTCGGAGTTGGTAGAGAGTGTGAAAACTTCCGATCCCGGTCTCTTCAACAACCAAACGTTATTATAACACTGTGGTTATTTCAAAATAATTTATACCTTTAAAAACCGGAATAAAATATTCATTACAAAACTACATAAATACGATATCATTTATATTTTAAAGACCCAAATCCATATGATATCAAATATATCTTTTTCAAAAATCATAGCCTTTTCAAATCTATATACCTTGAAACCATAGCTTTGAAACATAACTTTTAATACTTAATGGTTTAAATACTATATTACTTTATATAATAAAATAGCTTCTTTAAATTTCACAATAAAATCCCAATATCCATTTGAACCTCCAAATAAACCATTTTAATTCCCATACATTTCACAGCTTAAATATTCTATATTTCAAAACTTAAATTTTTATAGTTCATATTTTTCACTCTTTAAATATTCCACTATTTAAAATGGATTCTTTGAAAATTTAATATTGTTATCCCGCTTTTTGGCAAAGCCGTGATACCAAAAGATCAATCGAAAACAAAGGACAGTTCGTCTTAGAGATTGGTCATACTTTGCTTCACTATGGATATCGCTGAATTTTGTCCAAGTCCATATTGAGCTACAATTGATAGGACACGACAAGAAAGGTCATAGAAGTCAGCATCTCAAATTTCAAGTCAATCCGAGTTCGTATGCTCAAACTATGATCGATTCAAGATGAAGGAGATAGCCCTTATTCGAATCCATAGGCTACACCCTTGTTCGAATCCATAGGCAGAGACTCTGTTCGTATCCATCGGTTCGACTCCATCTTGCTCGCAACCATCAGCAAGCATTCGTTTGAATCGGTTCGGATGTACTACTTCGTATTCGTCGGAGCTTCCTCCTTCATATCCATCAAAAGGGTGATGTTCGAGTCCATCAATAACATCAGCCTTCGAATCCTTAACACTTAAAACGGTCGAAGGGAAGATAGCCTCGCCTCCATCTGGTTCGAATCCACCAGACTCAAGGTCGTTCGAATCCATGAAAGAACCTCACTTCGGATCCATCCAGTGCGGTCATCTTGTATCGATCAACCCAAGCAAGACACGATCGATACGAATGACATATTTTTCGAATCCAGGTGTGGTTAAAGCCTCAGAATCCATCGGGTCAAGGCGGCGAAGTCTCCGGGATGACTCGATCAAATAGGCGAAGAAAGCGGATCGATACGAAAGTTTCGCTCCACGTCATCATGAAGTCGTGAACCACCATCGATTCGAAGGAATCGATACGAAGGAGTCGATTCGAACGAGACGAACGGCCAAAGAACACAATTTCGAATCGACCATATCTCGAGATCCATAAGTCCAAATGCCACGAAATTTTTACAGAAGCTTGCATACATGTTGAAGAATGTCCACACCAAATTTCACCCCGATTGGATGATTTTCTGATCGATCGAATGTACTTCGAATCGATCCCAAAGTGGGCCCAAATTTCCTAAGGCCGGGCATGTGGGCCCCCTCACGTGCCCGAAGTGGTCTCCCGAATTTTCAGCGAAATATCAGCATCCTACGCCTATAAATAGAGCCCCTGGTCATTCAGAAAGGTGATCGGAGAATTTTTAGAGAAAAAGCACGCCCGGACGCTGCCAGAATCGCTCCATATCATCATCATTGCCATTGATCTCGAATTTAAGCTTATTATCTGCTGTACTTTGCTATAAAAAACTTGTAAACTTCAAGTATCGAGCAATAAAGTGACAAAACTTCATAGTGGACGTAGGCGATACGCCGAACCACTCTAAATTACTGTCTTCCGTGTAATTTACTTTTCTGTGACTTGTAGTTTTTGTTAGATAATCCTCATTTTCAATTTGATTTCTTCATTTATTATCTCTTCAAAAACTTCTGAAAAGTGTTGTGCCCAATTTTGATACAAACACTTTGGTGCTTTCACTGAGAAAACCCAGATTTTCTCCTGCTCTTTGGATCTGTCATCGATACCGGATTGAATAAATCTAAGAGAGAGATCCAGATCATCAAATCCATATTCCTTCCGTACTATTCAGATTTGCCAAAGTCTAGGAAAGGATTCTACCCCTCAAGATGGTTAGCACGAGAACCGCTTCTACCGCCGCTGGTCAAGAAGGCCGGGATAGACAGAATCCTGCGCAACTACCTCCACCTAATCAAGATGATACTGGACATTCAGATCCATCAGGTCCGATCACTCGATAAGAGTTCCAGACATTACTCTAGGAACTAACCCAAAGTCGGTAACAACTGACTGAATAGTTGCGCGCCAATGCTGAGTTGACTAATCAACTAAACCGCCAAAGGCATAGAAGATCCAGAAGGGATCACGCCCCTCATTCTTCCACTGAAAGTTATGCTTCGTCTGATTACAGCGGCAGATCTACTCGTCCCAGGCTAGACGGAGGTTAAGCACATGCTGCTGGTCACCAGTAGGCATTAACTGTTGGGCAGATAAGAGTTGGCCCTTCTGCCAGTTTTCATACAGATCCCTCCTCCCGAGGAGGCACTGTTCCACAGCATACTACGGATAACCATGCCACCGCCACTGCAGTTGACATAGGAGTTGATATACGAAATCACTCCAATCAGAACTACTGCCAGTAGGAACATGCTCCAGAACCATATGTCCCAGAAGACATCGAGCCAAGGAGGCGAGATACGGATAGTCGACAGCGCCCGATCCCACCTCGCACTGTAGAACCCGACCATACTTTGGCTCACCATGCTTAGAATATAGCAACACCAGACCTCTCAGCCATGGTACACCAAATGATTCGCGAGAGTCAGGGCTTGACAAATGACGATTGGGGAATCTTTCGAAGTCATACTCCGTTCACTTATGACATATTATATGCTGAACCTCCTCGGCGATTCAGGATGCCGACTCTGCCTATGTATGAAGGAAGTTCCGACCCTAATCGGCATATTCTTAAATACGAATGGTCGATGACTGCTGCAAGAGCTGATGATGCAGTAAAGTGCCGTAGTTTCCCATTTCTTTAGGGGGAATTGCGACGATGTGGTTTACACGATTACCACCACGATCAATCTCTTCATTTGATCAGTTGGCTACTAAATTTGTTGAACAGTTTCGTATGCACATTGCCAGGCCTAAAGACATTAATACTTTATCTAGTGTCACTCAAGCTCCTGGAGAGACACTCAGGCGATATTTGGAAAGGTTCAATGCCGCTTGTGCAGAGATCACTAACCCCGATGATAATTCAATCTTGATGGCCTTGACTAAGGGGATTGACCCCGATTCCGAATTTGGAAATTGGCTAGCTGGGAAGCCTCCCGCATCATTGGATCGTTTCTACTCCAAAGCCGCTCAATTCTTAAGGCGTGAGGATGCAAAACAATCTAGGAAACAGGACGACACGAGACACAACAATGAAGGGATTCAAAGCAATGTAGTCGTTAAACAGTCAGGGGAGAGCTCTGGAAAAGTCCAACTGAATATTCAAAACAAGCAAACCCAGCCTAGGAACGGTGATAATAGAAATAAGAAGCAAGATCAGAATCGTGGCCCACGGTGTAAGGCACCAATGTTTGAAAGATATACACCACTGAACACGTCACTAGAGAATGTGTATTTATAGACCTGTAATGCGATGCAGTATAAAAGCCTGCTCCGAAGCCATCGTCGGAGAGACAGATTCAAACAGGAAAGTTCTGTAGATTCCATGAGAGTTACGGACATAATACCAATGAGTGTAGACATTTGCAAAACCTGATTGAAAAATTGATCAGGGAGAGGAAGTTATATCAATTCATGCAGGGGCCACAGGCCGGTGGTGTGGGCCCGTCAAACCAAAACCGTGTGCAAAACCAAGTGAGACAGGAGGAGCCCGCTCGTACAGGCGGGAGATTGGTTATTAATACAGTTAGTGGTGGATCCCATCTAGCGGACCGAAGCTGGAGGGAAATGGAATCATATGCCAATTCGATCAGGCATGTGGATTTCGAGAGTTGCAGTACACTTGATGAAGGGGCCCTGGCCAAACAACAGAAAACGATGGCAGACGACATCGTATTTAGAAACCGAGATGCTGATAGGGTCGAAGCCCCAACTATAGACCCCCTAGTCATATCTGCCTAAGTTGGTCCTGCTTGGATGAAGAGGATCCTGGTGGACAGTGGGAGTTTGGTAAACATTTTGTTTAAGAGAGCATATGATCAAATGAAGATGGAAGCCAAAGATTTAAAGCCTTGTCAATCAAGAATCCATGGCTTCGACGGAAGTGTTAATCTACCTACTGGAGTGGTGGAGTTGCCATTGGAGTTAGGAGTCGGAGAACGC
The DNA here is from genome assembly GCA_030765085.1 of Allium cepa. NCBI lineage: Eukaryota > Viridiplantae > Streptophyta > Magnoliopsida > Asparagales > Amaryllidaceae > Allium > Allium cepa. The sequence continues at coordinate 468,586,273 of CM060935.1, forward strand.
CGAAGATTTCGAGTTTTACAGTTTGTTGTTTTAGATATCCACTCTCCGTACAATGCCTTTTTGAGCCGACCGGCCCTTGCCAAATTCGATTGCCTCGTGGTGTTTAACTTTGAAATTCCCCACTGATCGTGGGATTGGAGTTATTCAGGGAGATTAGGCTGCAAGGAGAGATTGCTATGTTGCCGAGCTGCGAGAAGCACAACGAAAGGAAAAAGGAAAGGGCGCGAAGGAATCTCTCTGTGTCTGTTTCGCCGACGATTGACAATTAGTGCCTGGGCCTCGGCCCGGGCACCACGACCAATTCCAGAGGGATATTGACCCCAAAGACACTGAAGATAATGATGAATCTAAAGAAAGTCAAGCTTCCCCAGCCGAGCTGACGATTGACGTTCCAACCGATGATGATGATGATTCAAAAATGTTAAAAATTGGGTCTCAGCTAAACCCACAAGCACAACTGGAATTGGTCGAATTTCTCCAAGCAAATCTAGACGCATTCGATTGGACGCACTCTAATATGTGTCGAATCTCGTCGGACATCGCGAACCACACCTTGAATATTGACCCACGGTATATCCCGGTCAAACAAAAGAGATGCGGTATGGATCCAGAGAGATCTGCCGCCCTCAAAGAATAAGTTGATAAGCTAAAGGCGAATGGGTTTATCCGGGATGCTCTGTACCCAGAGCGGGTATCCAACCCCTTACTTGTCCGAAAACCAAATGGGAAATGGAGAACGTGCATTGATTACTCCGACTTAAATAAAGCTTTTCCGAAAGACAGCTTTCCACTTCCCCAAATTGATCAACTTGTGGATTCAATGGCCGGACACGAATCACTATCTTTCATGGATGCTTACTCTGGTTACAATCAGATACCCATGCATGTGCCCAACCAAGAACATACGAGCTTTGTAACTGGTCTGGGACTATACTGCTACAAGGTCATGCCTTTTGGATAAAAGAATGCCGGAGCAACTTACCAACGCTTAGTCAACCGGATGTTTGCCGACCAGATCGGAAAGACTATGGAAGTTTATGTAGATGACATGTTGGTGAAATCGCGGTACTCCACTGATCACGTCAAAGACTTAGAGTCAATGTTCAATATCCTCTGAAGATACGGGATGAAGCTTAATCCGCTAAAATGTCATTTTGGAGTCGCATCCGGAAAATTCCTTGGGTTCATCGTCAACACCCGAGGAATAGAGGCCAACCCTGAAAAGATCTGGGCTATCATGAATCTTCAAACTCCAAGGACCATAAAGCAGGTTCAGAGTCTTAAAAGGAAGGTTGCAGCACTGAGCAGGTTCATCTCGAAATAAACTGACAAATGCATACCCTTCTTCGATCTGATCCGAAAAGGAAAACTAAACTTCGAATGGACTACGGAATGCGAGGGCGCATTTCAATAACTAGTTCAACATCTTTCCACACCGCAGATTCTTTCAAAACCTGTTGACCATGAACAGTTATATCTCTACCTGGCGGTATCTGAAAACGCAATCAGTGTTGCGTTAGTTCGGGAGAAAGATCGAGTGCAGAAACCGGTCTACTATGTTAGTAAATGATTAACCGGAGCTGAGAGAAATTATCCAAGGCTAGAAAAGTTGGCATATTGCTTAGTCATCGCCTCGAGGAATCTTCGTCCGCATTTTCAGGCCCATCCCATCACTGTGTACACCGATCAGCCGTTACGACAGGTCCTCACACGGCCTGAGACGTCTGGCAGGTTACTGGAATGGAACATTGAACTGAGTCAATTCGACATCACATATACTTCGAAAAGGGCCATACACGGTCAAGTCCAAGCAGATTTCATCGCCGAATTCACTGTTCCTGAAGACCTACCTAAGACAAGCAAATTTCCCGAATACGTATGGAAGCTGTACACTGATGGTGCATCCAACGATCGGTGCTCGGGCGCAGGGGTAGTGCTTGAAACCCCCGAGGGCCGATCCATATGCTACGCTTTAAAGTTCGATTTCCGTGCAACCAACAATGAAGCTGAATATGAGGCTTTGCTTACTGGGTTGAAGTTAGCCCATGACCTAAGAATTATCGCTGTGGAAATTTACTGTGATTCCCAGTTGGTAGTATGCCAAGTTCGGGGTGAATATTATGCCAAAGATCGAAGACTAGCTGCTTATCTAACCCGAGTCCGGGAGATGCTTGATCAGTTTTATTATTATGTCATTTTCTACATACCCCAAGAGCACAATCAGAAAGCCGATTCGTTGGCGAAGTTGGCAAGTATGGGCGAAGCTCAACACTTGGGACTCGTTCCTGTTGAAACTCTATCCTCTCCGAGCGTTGATCGAATGGAGAATGATTTCACGTTTGAAGCTACTTCCAATAGGGAGTCGTGGATGACCCCTTATCGAGATTACATTGACCATGGTATATTACCTGAGCGTCGAAGCGAGAAAAGATAAGTTCTCCAAAAAGCTTCACGATTTGTCATTCAGAATGGAGTTATGTATCGAAGGGGGTATTCTATTCCTCTTCTCCGGTGTATCGCGCACGACGAAGTCAAACGAGTGTTACACGATGTGCACGAAGGAGAATGTGGAGATCACACTGGGGGGCAAGCACTTACCAAGAAAATACTCCGATATGGATATTATTGGCCTACTGTTAATCGCGATGCTATGGACTATACTAAAAAATGTGATAAATGCCAAAAACACGCTCGGATTCCTAGAGCCCCACTAGTGAGATAACCCAAATGGTCATTCCTTGGCCATTTGCAATATGGGGGTTGATATAATTGGTGCATTGCCTTTAGCTAAAGGTGCGCGAAGTACGCCATCATCACAGTTGATTACTTCATCAAATGGGCTAAAGCTGAACCTCTTGCAACAATTACAACAAAGAAAGTAATCAACTTCGTAGTACGCAACATCATCTTCCGGTTTGGTCTCCCGCATACTATTATCACCGATAATGGAGCCCAATTCGACTGTATTGAATTTAAAAATTTCTGTCAACGATTCCACATCCATAAGAAATTCTCTGCAGTAGCGCACCCTCAAGAGAATGGTTAAGTTGAAGCTTTCAATAAGGTTATCAAATATATTTTAAAGAAACGACTGGAAAAAGCCGGGGGCAAGTGGGTTGATGAACTTCCTATGGCTTTATGGGCTTACTGGACGACTCACAAAACTACAACCGGACACACTCCATTTTCTCTACCATATGGCTCTGAAGCCGTTATTCCAGTCGAAATGGAAGTTCACTCTCATCGTGTGACATATTATGATCCAAAAACGAATACCGTACTACTTGCTGAATCTTTGGATCTACTCGATGAGAAGCGTGAAGAGGCTAATTTGAGGGAAGTCGCATATCGGGGTCGAGTCGCCCGAATATACAATGCCAAGGTCCGACCGCGAACCTTTGAACACGGCGATCTCGTACTCAAGAGAATTTATCCGGTCCCTTCGCACATGAAACCAAATTGGGAAGGGTCGTATGTGATTTCACAAAAGCTCGGAGATGGCACGTTCAAGTTGTCGACCGTTGACGGTCTTACTTTGCCGAGAGCCTGGAATAGCGAAAGTCTCCGTCGCTACTACACATGACAGGCTTTATTTATCTATTTTAGTCAATTTCTTCCTTTGCATTTTATTTTTGCATTTCAAAGTTTGAATTTGTAATAAGGCAACTGATTTTTCCATGCTTCTTTCATTTCAGTAATAAAATGCCATCTCTTCGAGCCAGAGCCGTGATTCATTGAATGTGACGTACAATATCACGATGCATGGAGAGCTAAGTTCCATCATGCGGTGGGATTTATTCAAATAGGGATTGACTGTGATATGACCGGTCACTCACTAAGTGAAACCCGAGCTCGAGGGCAGAACACTACATCAGCATTTACAAGGATTGATACACAACAATCCTTCCTCTAACTCCAAATTCCAAGAGTGTGAATTGGAGTATAAACATCAAATAACTTGTTCCCAGAGCTCGAACGGACTCCAAATTCCCAAAGTGCGAATTGGAGTATAAACATCAAATAACTCGTTCCCAGAGCGCGAACGGACTCCAAATTCCCAAAGTGCGAATTGGAGTATAAACATCAAATAAATCGTTCCCAGAGCGCGAACGGACTCCAAATTCTCAGAGTGCGAATTGGAGTATAAACATCAAATAACTCGTTCCCAGAGCACAAAAGGACTCCAAATTCCCAGAGTGCGAATTGGAGTATAAACATCAAATAACTCGTTCCCAGAGCGCGAACGGACTCCAAATTCCCAAAGTGCGAATTGGGGTATAAACATCAAATAAATCATTCCCAGAGCGCGAACGGACTCCAAATTCCCAGAGTGTGAATTGGAGTATAAACATCAAATAAATCATTCCCAGAGCGCGAACGGACTCCAAATTCCCAGAGTGCGAATTGGTGTATAAACATCAAATAACTCGTTCCCAGAGCGCGAACGGACTCCAAATTCCTAGAGTGCGAATTGGAGTATAAACATCAAATAAATTGTTCCCAGAGCGCGAACGGCTCCAAATTCCCAGAGTGCGAATTGGAGTATAAACATCAAAATAACTCGTTCCCAGAGTGCGAACGGACTCCAAATTCCCAGAGTGCGAATTGGAGTATAAACGTCAAATAAATCGTTCCCAAAGCGCGAATGGATTCCAAGTTCCCAAAGTGTGAACCGGAGTATAAACACTAACTCCACATTCCCAGTGTGTGAATTGGAGTATAAATATCGATTCCAGGTTCCCGGAGTGCGAACCGAAACATGCTGGCTAACTCCCAATCCCCAGAGTGCGAATGGGAGTATAAACATTAAATCAAGATTCCTAGAGCGTGAATCAGAGTGTAATTATCAACCCTAAGTTCCCAGAGCGCGAACTAAAGTGCAGCCAATAACTCTAAGTCCCCGGCGTGCGGACCCGTGTTCAAGACTTATAACATATGTGATCATAAACCAGTCCATACAATACATAAGCAAAAAAAAAGTGTCCCATTCCATCAACTAACAAAAAGGAGTTTGATTACATGGCAAATCAAAAAATTTCGATTAAGTGGAGGCCGAATCCACACTTATACACGGCTCTAAAAGAACGAAAGAAGAAGTAAAAGAACTGCTATTAACAACTACATTACAAGTCAAGAAGCTCAATCCTTCTTCTTCCAAGGCTTCTTCTTTGGAGTCGAGCCACTAGACCCACTACCAAATTTCCTTCGAGATTTCTTGCCCTTCTTCGGTTCATCCTCCGGATCTGGCATGATATTGACATCTTCCTCGGAGCTGGAAGGGGCAGAGATTCTTTTGGAAAGGCGAACTGAAGGCATAGGAACTGTGACAGGTGTCTGGGCAGCAACGCTTGAGATGGTCACCGTGCCGCCAAGAGAAATTACCATTAGAGAAGATAAGCTTGATGGGGCAGTGCCGCTTCCAGAACCGCCGACCGTTGTCACTGCGGCCATCTCAGCGTTTATCTCAACAAAAATGTCTTCTTCTCGAGACACCCGAGCTGCGCTGGATACACTGGTGGTCGACATGACAGAACTAAAAGTTGGAGCAACTACACCCAATACGAATGAGGGATCAGGAAGAAGTTCAAGAGAATGACCAAGAAGCTCCTCAATCATTTGAGCATCAAATGACATCGAGCTCCCCTCTCCAATGTCGTCGGTCATGGCAGCAGTTGTAATTGCTTCGGTAACGATAGCTCCCTGCGTTGGATATAGGACCGAAGGAACTGGGGGCACGGGCGCAGCACTTTCAGTCACTGAACAAAGAAGAGCAAAAATAGTCAGTCCAATAAATTCACTCCAAGATCGTTGTTTTAAGATACGAGGGAAATATTCGAAGTACCTTCCTTGCCTTGCCTCGGAGCTTGGATAGGTTCGGAGACAACAGTCTTAGCGGGAGATAATCCCGGTTGATCCGGATTGTAGGCAGGAACGATTTGTGGATCAATCGCGGTAGTAACTTCAGACGAAGTCGGGACAGAAATTTCAATACTCTCGCTGTGTTGCGCAACACCCGAACCCTCGCCGATCTCCGTCTACTGAATACCGAGTTTTTATTTCTCGACGAAGATTATCTCTTCATGAAGAATTCTTTTCTCTTCCTCGCTGAGCAGACGTGATTCAAGTTCAAACTTATCCAGTGTTTCATCCGGACAAGATATCCTCTTGTTCTCCACTAGTTTTTTCCAGGCACTGTAGAGAAGCATAGAATAATCTCCTAGCCAGGCGAGGTTTATATGCTCTAACACATTAGCATTGTATGTATCGAGGAGTTTGTCAAACTCAGCCTCCATCTTGAACTGCTCCGCCTGAATTTTTCCTCCACTTCCGATTCCATCACCTTGACCTTTGCGACCGCTGCATCGCGCTCAGCCCGAAAAGACACGGCTTGCTCACATGTCTCTTGAGCGGCCGTATTGGCATCATCCCTTTCCTTACTCATGTCGACAAACTTGGCCTTTAGCTCCTCCAGTTCTCTAACTGCCGCATCTCGCTCGGCCTCAACATTTTTGTATCGATGGCCCAAGTCTTCTACTAAGGTGCAATGTGCCTATTGCATTTTTTCCATCTCTACTAGCGTCTCATCGACCTTTTTTAGCGATTCAACTTCGGCCCTGCGGGAGGATTGCGCCTCAGATTGAAGGATCTCGACGATACGATTCTTTTGGGCCAAGTCGGCTTCCAGTTTTTTTTTTCTCGGTCAAAGGCTGCTTTTGAAGCTTTAACGGCTGCCTTGTACCATTCCTTGTACTGGGTGTAGAAGTCGCGGGTATAACTAAGTGCTGTGGTCACAGCGTCTTCAGGAATTCTTTTAAGGTTAGGAGGGAAGATGCAAGCGTCAAAGCATATTTCCGGGAAGTCTTTCTTCAGTTGTGAAAGTCTAATAGCCCCTTTACCGGATGGTTCAATAGGAGCCTCCTCCACAGCTGTGGTCGTAACAACTTCAGTCCTAGAACGATGCGACTCAGGCCTCAAAATCTATGAAGACGGCTGCTGTCGCAAAGGCTCAGATATATGTGTATGGCTTCTGGCTGGCGGAGGAGAGCGAGAAGGAGAACGGTATCTCTGATCTCTGTCCGAGCGTTCTTGACTAGTGTAGCTTCGGGGATAGTCCGTCGCATAATATTCTTGCCCATAATACCTCCGTTTGCGATCGCGATCGGAATCCCCACGACGAGATTCATAGTAAGGCAAAGGATGATGCACTCTTCGGATTTTATCCAGTGTAGATGGACGGCCAGATATAACACCTACAAAAGAGAAACAACTCAATTAAACACCAAGCGAAGGCACTACGATGTATGTGAAAGTCATGTAGTGTTGTGAAAGTGTATGCAAATGTTCAAAACCCCCGACCAACCAGAAGTATCGATTGCACTAACGGGTAAAGGCTCGCTTATTTCTAACGCTTCCCGGAGTTCTTCCAACCCAGATTCGTGGTGGAGAGATACGTACTCCGAGATGGGAATGTCATCCAGCCCTCTAAAAATATCTCCTGATTGACAAGGAGCAGCGTCAGAGATAGTAATTCCAGGGATGGAACGAGATACAACTACAGAATTCCGTCTCTTAAATTTAGGGACAACGGTCTTGCCTTTCCGCTTCTCTTCTATTCGGGAAAGATCAACCGCTAGCTCAGTATCTGTGGGTGTCCTTTCATCATCGCTCGCTTCTCTTATTACTATGCCGGGTTTTCTTTTCACAGTTTTCTTCTTTGTCTTCGAAGCCGGTTTAGCCAACCCCTCAATAACGATGCTCTGGTTCATTTCGATTAAACCCAATATCCTTAAGTTGTAGTCAGTTAACACCGAGTTGATATGCCTCAAGTCGCTCGGGACCTCTTGTAAGCTCTGAATAGTGCCTTTATATTATCCACCGTCGGGCCTCGAAATGATGGCTATAAGAAGGATAGAGTATTAGTACAAGTGTTAAGAATAGCTATTCAAAATATACTTGCGACACTTACGTCTAGACAGCCATCGCCTAGCAAACCCTTGGGGGCAACGAACAAAAAACCATTCGCCTTTAAAATAGCTAAGTCTAGTCCAAGCCCCAGTCACAACCTGGCAGTTTCTGACTGCTTCCAGAAAAGTAAAAGATGGGCTATCAACCCTACTTTTGAAGTTAAATATGTATCTAATCTCAGACGGCATTGGCGGGCGAAAGAAACAATCCATAAATATGACGAAGGCACTATTCAGCAACGCGTGTCCGTTAGGATGAAGTTGTGATGGAGCAATTCCTAAAAATGACAGCATCTCTCTGATGTACTGATTAAACGGAAGAAAAGTTCCAGCCGCACAAGCATGACGGTAGAAGGCAGTGTACCCTTCGGGCGGATTATGAGGTCTGTCATCAGCACCCGGTAACAACACATCATCCGGAGATAGGTTATGTTTCAGACATATCCGGCCCAGCAAAGATTCGGAGATAATGGACTGGACGGAGTCAACAGGGTTCTCGATAAATAAAGCATCCGGCAATTCATCCGGAGCCGGATCAATTACTTCGGCAGGAATATCAGGAATTTCAAGCGCGGGAGGGGGCGAACTCTGTAACTCTTGTTGTTGGGAGCTCGGAGATTCCATAACTAGCTAACTCACGAGAAATCATCATTAGAAGATAAAGAACCCATGCATTCCCCAGTGTAAAGTGTATGAATGTGTCGTGTAGTGCAATGCTGTGCATTACTTGAAAAGATTTTGCAGAATTAAAGAAAACTTGCGTGCGATAAGGTTAGTCGGAGTCTAGTTGGAGTAACCGTCATCGCTGACCGTCATCACCAAACCGTCCGGATGTTAGCTATCGATCCCAGTTCAAATTACTCATCATGTTGCTAAATTTTGGTTCCATCGACGAGCTTCGAAAGGCATTCAAATATGATGTTATGCAAGTTAAAGTCCAGATATGCAAGAATGAAGCTCGCCGGAGTCAAGTGTTCAAATATGCAAAAGGTTCCCTAATTCACCGAACCTCGGCTTGGGATCGATCACCACAGTTCAAAACAGAGAAAGGACAGAAGCCCCTATTTCGTATCGATTGAGTTCGAATCGATACACTTCATATCGATCGAGTTCGAATCGATACGCTTCGTAACGCTTGAGTTCGAATCGATACACTTCGTATCGATCGAGTTCGAGTCAATATGCCTTGTACCGCATCGATTCGAAACTGATACGCCTCGTATCACTCAGGATCGAATCGATACTCCTCATATCGATTGAGTTGCGCCAACCTCGTAGCGATTGCGAATCAGAGAGCTTCGCATCGATCATGCGAACAGTCATCATTCTTCAACCCACACGACACCGATGCGAACCCAACACCCAGTAATCGATTCGAGTTCAAACGCTATTTTTCTTTTCATCGGTATGAAGTGGAGGCCGAGCTACCCTCGATCAATTGTTCAAAATCCTTAATTCCTTCTTTCCCGATCGATTCGAACACAGCCATGGCCATTTACGACCGAGGTCCATCCCCAGATCTGGTTTCACATGATACCAGAAAAGATGATTGAAAAAGAAAAAATGAATATGGGATAACTCCATCACTTGGATTCGTAATTATTTACCTAATTTAGAATTGGGATTCGAAAATTTGAAGGGCTGAATTTGATCGAGTCGAAGGCACGGCACAGTTCTCCTTATTCAAGTTACTAGATCGATGCGAAAGATGAAGGAGGCGGTAAAAAGAAAAAAGTGAGAAAATGGCTAAGTCCCCAAGTATTTATATGGGTCCAAGGAGAAACAAGGACGATTCGTATCCCGGTCAGATGCAACCAGTCATTCTAGGTCCACTATCACGTCGAGTCGAACGGTAGTTCCGAATCCGTCACCAAAAATTTCTATCGATTCGAAATAGACGACGGATCCATCGATTCGACGCGAGCGACAAAGATGAACAAAGACGATGAGTCCCAACGGCTCGAAGCTCATGTTCGTTTCAGCGAGTTGACCACCATCCACTTCACATCGATACGAAAAACAATTTCGTATCCATCATGGCCTATACATGAGCATCGATTCGAACAAGCATTTGGCATCCGCCGAATTCTTAATTTATCAATGCAAAGTCAATCTTTCGACCTTCCATATCGATTCAGGAGAGGATCGATGTGAAGAAACTCTTTAAAACAACTGCCAAACGTTGTTGCAACTCAAATCTCACATCGATCTAGGAGAGGATCGATACGAAATTCAATAAAGAGAAAACCCGACGACTCGTGAACACGCAACGTTAACGGGAGTCGAATTAACAAATATATTTATATGTCGGACTAATATTCGATTTTAAACATTCACAGGGATCAAATACTCATCTTGTTACGATTACAACAACCAACGGCTAAGCACCATTCTACAGCAATCAATCATATCAACGCAAGGTTACTACCTTCGACAAAAGAGCAATGATTGTTCAGAGAGAAATTGCAGCTTTTCAAAGTACGTCATGTTTCCACAAGACGTACTTTGGGGGGCAAATGTTATCCCGCTTTTTGGCAAAGCTGTGATACCAAAAGATCAATCGAAAACAAAGGACAGTTCGTCTTAGAGATTGGTCATACTTTGCTTCACTATGGATATCGCTGAATTTTTTCCAAGTCCAGATTGAGAAACAATTGATAGGATACGACAAGAAAGGTCATAGAAGTCAGCATCTCAAATTTCAAGTCAATCCGAGTTCGTATGCTCAAGCTATGATCGATTCAAGATGAAGGAGATAGCCTTTGTTCGAATCCATAGGCTACACCCTTGTTTGAATCCATAGGCAGAGATTTTGTTTGTATCCATCGGTTCGACTCCATTTAGTTCGCAACCACCAGCAAGAATTCGTTCGAATCGGTCCGGATGTACTACTTCGTATCCGTCGGAGCTTCCTCCTTCGTATCCATCAAAAGGGTGATGTTCGAGTCCATTAGTAACATCATCCTTCGAATCCATAACACTTAAAATGGTCGAAAGGAAGATAGCCTCGCCTCCATCTGGTTCGAATCCACCAGACTCACGGTCATTTGAATCCATGAAAGAACCTCACTTCGGATCCATCTTGTGCGGTCATCTCGTATCGATCAACCCAAGCAAGACACGACCAATACGAATGACATATTGTTCGATTCCAGGTGTGGTTGAAGCCTCTGAATCCATCGGGTCAAGGCGGCGAAGTCTCTGGGATGACTCGATCAAATAGGCGAAGAAAGCGGATCGATACAAAAGTTTCGCTCCACGTCATCATGAAGTCGCGAACCACCATCGATTCGAAGGAATCGATACGAAGGAGTCGATTCGAACGAGACGAACGGTCAGAGAACACAATTTCGAATCGACCATATCTCGAGATCCATAAGTCCAAATGCCACGAAATTTTCACAGAAGCTTGCATACATATTGAAGAATGTCCACACCAAATTTCACCCCGATTGGATGATTTTCTGATCGATTCGAATGTACTTCAAATCGATCCCAAAGTGGGCCCAAATTTCCTGAGGCCGGGCATGTGGGCCCCCTCACGTGCCAGAAGTGGTCTCCCGAATTTTCAGCGAAATATCAGATTCCTACGCCTATAAATAGAGCCCCTGGTCATTCAGAAAGGGGATCGGAGAATTTTTAGAGAAAAATCATGCCCGAACGGTGCCAGAATCGCTCCATATCATCATCATTGCCATTGATCTCAAATTTAAGATTATTATCTGCTGTACTTCGCTATAAAAAACTTGTAATCTTCAAGTATCGAGTAATAAAGTGACAAAACTTCATAGTGGACGTACGCGATACGCCGGACCACTCTAAATTACTGTCTTCCATGTAATTAACTTTTCTGTGACTTGGAGTTTTTGTTAGATAATCCTCATTTACATTTGATTTCTTCATTTATTATCTCTTCAAAAACTTTCGAAAAGTGTTGTGTCCAATTTTAGTACAAACAAATATATCAAATCCAATTCCTATTATATAAAATTTGAAATGTATGCTTAATAGAACAAATATTATTTAAGTAAAACCCTTAAAATTCAACAACATGATATTCTTTTTAATTAAATTAACTTGGTAATATTCTTTAAATCAATTGGATATTCATTTAAATTCTCAAATCAAAATCAAGTTATACAATCATACCCTTTAAATATTAATTTATTTACATTTCAAAACAAATTTTTCAAAGATAATTCTTAATACTTTAATTCAAGTCATATTCACATTTATCTTCAACCGTACTTTTATTTGAGTTATTATAAACTCTATATACAATAGAAATTTTAAACAAATACTTAACCATATTTTATAAAAGAAATCAAACTTCATTTTTTAGCTTAATTAATAATTCAAAACAAATTTATACATAGCTAACTTCAATAATAAGATAGCATTTATAAAATATTTAAAAATTAATATCTATATACTCATATATTTCTTTACAAAACCACAGAAATCATCTTAAAAATAAATTTACATATAGACCGCGATGTCTATATATAATTTTCTATCCTATGGTCAAGTGATACGGATATTTAACATTTCAATCCGCAATTTAAAAATAAAATTTACGGTTACATATCATTTCAAACCGCAATCCCAAATGAAATGAGATGCATAACAACTTGCAGTTTATAACCATATAAAATTCAGCATCCATTCATCTAATATTAACCATCAACCATTTATTAAAATCATCATCCAATTTAAACAAACCCCAATAGAGAGCATATAAAATATAACAGGTATCAACGGACAAATTTATATTCAAAAATAAATTAATAACTGATTGACTGACAGTTTATATGCAATAATAAATAAATTTAACTAGCAATTTATATGCAATACTAAATAAATTCAACTGTCAATTTATATGCAAAATAAAATTAAATAACAATTTAATTTGAATAAATGCAATTTAACTGGGATAATGATTAATAATATGCCAAACAACCATAAATAAATTTAAAATCACATCATATATCAATTTAACAAATATAAGTAGAAGTTGTGAGTGGGTTAAAACACTCACCTTTTGAATTTAAATTGAATTTAAATCCAATTTAAACCCAAAAATTTGACCGTCTCAGAATTCATCCAAACTAGCGTCATCAAGTCTGGAATTTCAATACGATCCTAACAAAAGAAACCGCGTGTAAATCGGATATCGTATGCAAAAGTTATGATGATTAATGCGATTGAATTTCAATAAAATAAAATAAAAACAAAAAGAGAACACATTACATACTTCATAATTGCCACATCATCATCTTCCATATGCACGCAACCCCCAGAATCGTTTGAACGAACCGCACACGGCATGAATCAGCCCTTCACTTCACGCACGATCGTACACGCACTGAACCGCCGCGACCACACCTGGAGGTCGCGCTTCCTCCATGCGCCTCACCCTGAAGCCACACGACTCCGTACACAAGCGGTGAACCCAAGACCCCATCAGCCGCCGCCAACATTTGCTAAGCCCTAGCCAATTTTTTTGCCCAATTCGACCATTGAAACGACGAACAAACCATATAGATGCGCTCCCCTTCGTCCTCTCTCCAAATCCCGTAAACGATTTCGCGATTCGACAACGTTCATCGACGCACGATGAACGGTCGAAAATTGATTTAGAAATTCTGGACAAATGATGCATCAAATCGAAAAACGAATTTTAGTAGAGGATTATGCACTTTGAGAGCTTCAACATATATTTTTCTGAAATTATCTGAGGAGTTTGAATTTTCATTAGATTTTTGAATTTGCAATCGGATCTAGGGTTTGCATCCATTGAGGAAGAGGAGGAGCTGATGAAATTTGTACGCGTAGACAGATGAGAATAGGCGTAGGCTAGGGTTTAGCAGGGTATTTATAGATAAAGTTGAAATAGACACATGGATCCGAATTATAAACGTGCTAACCGGTAATTAGCCCAAAAAGCTCGTTCTGGCTCCGAAATGAAATTGAGTCAACCCATATATCAAAATAGATGTTTAAAAATATTTTAAACGCGATGGAAAAAGTTTCACGTCCAAATTCCATCGTATGAAGAAGTTATGCTAAATTCAAATTTTCCAAATTGATTTCAATTGATTTAAATTGCATAAATTTCTAGACGTTTCGAGTTCGTACGATCAAACGACAAGTCCGACCGCAACGAAACTTGAAACTCTACAATAATTCACCGTTACGGATCCGATGAAACTTGTTTCGTCGAAATCCGAGTCAGTTGCCAAAATGACTATTTTTCTATTAATTAAATAAATAAGTAAATTAATTAATTAAATCCAATCTTTAAATTTCAATCTTATAATTGAAAATTTTATCACTTTTATATTTCTTAATCATTTACAAAAATTTAAACAAGTTTAGATGTAAATTAAAAGTTGATAACTCTATCAATTGCAGTGTTAATTTCTCCAGTTATAGTTTTTATTTCGTTTACTCAAAATAATCTCTTCATTATAAATTGAATCCAAATTAATTTTAATAAATTCCAATTAAACGGATTAGATACAATTTCAATCCCTTAATTGAGTCTATTATTACTCTATGCCATAATTAACACTTGCCTCACATTTCATTCCACTAATATATTCAAATTTCATTTTCTTTTCAATTAGCGTTATAAATTGATTTCATTTATAATAAATTCATCTACACAATAATTAGTTTCCAAATAAATTGATTGGTTCAATTCAACTCTTTTATTAAGTCTATTATTAATCTATAACTTAGTTACCTTATTGTCTTATATTCCAATACTATATATACCTCTATTTGTCTTACTTTGTATTAAAGGCTATGTTTTCAAAATGTGAAATATTGTTAGTTACCCACATAAATTAAGGTTTTAAACCAATATATAAATTTACCTTAATTCCCTTCCTTTCCCAATTTATTACTTATGAAAAATTTCACGTTTTCTATTTATTTATTACATACACTATTCGTAAATTTACAATTCCCATTATTCCATTATTACATTTACGCCTTACGTTATTATATTAATAATCACCAAGTAACGTTTATTATCAACTATAAATATTATAACCACTTATGGACATTGATTTTATAAATTTACTATTTATTACGTATTCTTCATCAGTTAACATAATTTTGAATTCCTTGTCCAATTTACTAATTTCAATCAATCCTAACTTTACCATCTATTTCAATTAATAGGGTGTGCACTAATTTAGTTATTGCGTTAATTCTTATTAATATAACATTAAGGCTCATTTAATTCCAATTGATTCACATTTTAATTATTAAACCAAGTAAACGGGTAACTTATAACGTGTGTTACGAAGACTTTAATTACACCTATGTATTCCCTATTATCAAGCATATGTTATAATTCTTAAATACTTCTGCTTTCATCTAATTACCATTAAATATATTATTATTTTCTTTTTTTCATTACCAAATTTCAATAATTTTCCATACCTTCCCTTTCCATTATTCTTTTATTAAGTTTACATTAATAAATCTTTTCTTCCATTTCTTTAATTCAACAACTTGTTCTATTATGAATACCGTTAACATTATTCCCAAAATATCCCTTAACATTAACGTAAACTTTTATTTATTGTTATTGAAATTTATACAAAATTCAATTTATACAAATTCAGCTTTGACTAACTTTATTGCCTAAATTTACATGCAGTTACTTTTAATACATAAATCATTGCATTGGCTAATCCAACAGTTGCTTTTATTTTCTCATTTTATATTTCAAAACCAAATGTAACACTTACACTATTCATAAATGGGATTTCACTTCAATTGTCAAAATTAAATTTTTATAACCATTTCTAAATTACATTCTTAACATTTACTTCAATATAGGATTATAAAATTTTTATTTATTTCTAACTTAATTACAAAATCTCATTAATTTACCCAATTTAATTTACCAGAATTTACGGGTCGTTACAGTTTATAAAACCAAGCTTGAAAGAAAACAAGCGGAAATAAATAGCTTTTATAGGGAGTTAGATAAACAACTAGAAGAACATAATGCACTCTTTGACAAGTATTATAAGTTGAATAAGGGTGCCGCAATATTAGCATCCTTTAAAGATCAAGAAGCTACACTCCCATTCGGCTGAAAAGGACCCGCCTTCGATATTACAAGCTCTTGGAAGAGAATCGAGAATTAATGACACTCTTTTGGATGTTGATTAAAGACATAGATATTCTAGTGGACTTCTTATACAAAGCTTATTGTAGACACCTAACCGTAGATTTTTCACACTTGGGTGATTTTTGCGTGGTCTACTTAGATGTTTACATAGGAGATATTTGGATAAATTTGGATCTGATCCACAACCGGAGGCTTACTGGAATTTACCACAAGTCAAATCAATCCCTTGTGAATTTCCTTTAGAAAAAAAAATATCATAAGGATAAATTCATTTCCGAGTTATTCAAAAAATCAATTTTGTACGAACCAGATGAACATTTGTAATTTTGTAATGCGAATTTTCTATATTAGTTTCCTTTTATACTTAGTTTATTTTGTTATGTTATTACAGAGTACATGTCTCTCGAGCAGTCCTATTGATAGAGATTATTTAAGAACATATGTCAAACTAAGAAGAGATTATTTAGAAAAGGCCTCGCTCTTTAAATCCTCAAATATGGCTAGAAATTTCTTTCTTAGAGATTTTCAGAAGCTTTATATACAACATCCCCGCCTTTGTTTCGATTTTCTTAGCAAAGAAAAGGAAAAGTTTCTTAAGGAAGTTCGAACATATCATACCAAATTAATTTGCGATTGTGATAGTCCTCATGCGGGGAATCAGACTAAAACAAATATCCTCCAGTT
Organism: Allium cepa; assembly: GCA_030765085.1. Lineage (NCBI taxonomy): Eukaryota > Viridiplantae > Streptophyta > Magnoliopsida > Asparagales > Amaryllidaceae > Allium > Allium cepa. The sequence goes on from CM060935.1 coordinate 468,603,076, forward strand.
ATTACTCCAGAAGGATTTAATGTCCCTTTCAATTCGACAATTACTCTTTCTGCTAATTTTTTGAATAAATTCAAAAATGTTGTTTCCTAACTTTGAGTGTAATAAGACGACTATTTGATTAACAATGAGACTGTACCTTTTGTTTTGTTTCCTCTTGAGTTGCAACTTCCATTATTGTAATATAAAAGAAACTTGTGATTTGAGTATCAATTTCTGTTTTTGTTTGTTTAAAGAGGATTTATAGTTATCTACCACGTCGCTCTCATTAGATTTATCATTTTGTTTTACCAGCATCAGAGATAGGTTGGTAGCAGATATTGAAAAGAGGAGCCTCCTCAAAATCCTCTATCTACTCGACTTCAAGACAATGCTGAAGCATTAAAATGGCATGGTAAATTTTTGCTTTAAAATTCGATTGTTAGGGACCTTAACGATCATGTTACAAGTCTCAAAATGGAGATCAAGAGTAAAAATGAAACAATTTCTCCACTAAAACATAAAATTAAATCAAACCCTTCAACTGACTATGATAAAGATATGTCTAAACTTCTCCAATAGATTAGCTGTTTGGAGATTAAATTAAAAAATAGTCAAGCCCAGCACAAATCCCTAGAAATTATCATGGGGGATAACGTTCAAAATATCAATTTACCAACTTCTCTGATCACCTCGTCTGTTATGAAATCGATAAGGTCCCCATGTTTAGCTATTTAAAAAGTTCCAGTTATGTTTAACCCTCCTCCCGGTTTAGATGAGAAGGTAGTAGGAGAATGGTGTAGGAAGGTCAAATTTGAAATGATGAAATATTTTGACGACCAATAGAAAGTGAGATATTCGTGCGCATAAATGAGTATGCAGCTTGAATTCAAAAAATTGAACATGATAAATATCTTCTTCAAAAGCACATTATCGATTTAGAAAGGCAAAACAAGACCTTCGAAGGTACCAACAAAGCTTTCAAACGTACATTAAAGACTCATATTGAATCCATTGAGGAAAAGAAGCTTAAAGAGATTCTTTGTATAGTAATTCAGCAAATTGTTGATCCTCTAATTGTTGATAATCTGGATAAAGTTTTCCAGGATTTATGAAATATACTCTCATAAATACTTTTGTAAATTATGTAAATATCACCTAGTTTATAGTCTTTTCATACAATGTTGTTTCTGAATCTACTTTCTAATAATTTGGACTATGGTTTTCTGTATTTGTTGGTCCATTCAGTTTTCCATATTGGTCTTGTTTTCCTGAAAGTACAAAGTAGACAACATCACTTATCATTAATTTGCCACCTATGCGAGAACACGTTCAATGATTTGTTTACATTATTAGTGATAGTTTTAAGAATTCAAAAATCTAAGTAATGGACATCATTTAAAATAACAAGTGAAAAGAAATTCCATAAGTGGATACTGCTGCATGTTCTTGAAATCCAACATTGGTAATGATGAAAGAAGGCTAGGAATCTGACTCTAAATATGTTAATAAAAGACAGAAATCTATTTATAGAATTAAAAATAGATAACCAAGAATCCAGCTCCAGCATTTATCATAGAAGTTTAAGAATTTCTCTCTAGAAAACAATAGAAAGAAGACAAAAAAATGATTGTTTAATAATTAAAATCCATGGATCATCATAGAAGATTAGGAATACATAGAAGATCCGAAACCCAAATTCAGGTGTTTAGAAGTGTTGCCCGAAAGTTAGTAATAGAAGACCAATGACCCTGATTTGGGTATTAGTAAGATAGATCCCAAGTTTAATTGAAGACTAGAAATTTATAGGGATCTTGATATAAATTGTTCTAGAACCCAGATTCGGGCATGAACAAACGAAATTCAAAATTTAAAAGACCCAAAACCTAGATTCGGGTATTAATGAATATTAGCCGAAAATCCATGATAGAGGTCTTAATAATAGAGGTCCCAGAGCCCATATTCGGGCATTAATGGTTGAAGTTCAAATATTAATAGTAAGAGACCCAAGATCTAGATTCGAGTGTTAATAAGTGAAGTCCAAAAATCCTCTTTTGAAAATTAGTTGAAGGCCGTAGATTCTTATTTGAGCTTTTTGTTCTGTTCCACTCTTTGGGTTTTGATTTTTTTGACATGTGTCACGCTTAAGGCTTCGTATGTTGTCATTATTTGATATTCTACTTCTCAGGCTTGGACATCTTAGTCCGATGTTGTCTGATGCGCTTGGTTAGTTTATCCACAAGTAGGACCCAAGGACATACCCAACTTCCCTCCAGTAGGTGCTCCAGCCTGGCCTTATACGTGAGACTGAAGGCTTGTTCGGTGCCTTGGCTAGGCCATAGCATGGTGGGACCAAGGTCTTACTTTGTCCTCCCTCTAGGAGGTGCTTCGACAAGGCCATAGCATGGCAGGATTGAAGGCTTGTTTGGTGCCTTGGCCAGTCCATAGCGTGGCGGGGCCAAGGCTTACACCGTCCCTCGTCCAAAGGGCACCTTGATCTGGCCATAGCATGGTGTGATAAAGGGATTGTTGATGCTTTAAACCTGGCCATAGTGTGGCATGGATAAAGGCTTACTCTAACCTCCCTTCAAGAGGCGCTTTGACCTGGCCAACTCGGGGCGGACAAAGGCTTTGACCGTTTAAGGTAATTTCCAAGTTTAAGGAGAATTCTACTCCCAACCATGTAGATTTTTCTTAGAAAACTGGCGCTTTATTGAATTCGATTAAGATCGCTTTGCAAATCCATTTATTTTTCTCTGTCTGAAAAAGTTGACTACCATTCCTTCAAGTGCTCTACATTGATCTGTTTCATGCCGATTCATTATGTGATAGTAGCAGTAGGATCCTCCCCGATTCCTGTCGTATTTAGGCTTTTTATTTTAGGATGGCCAATAGTTGAGTTCCTCCATGTTTAGTAAATAAACATTCTTAATTAATGTAGTTAGATTAAATTCCTTAGGGAATCTCAACTTGAAGCTTGTCTTTTGGGGATGATTTCTAGATTATTTATTACTAGATTCTAAAGCTTCATCCTCAACGACCAATTGCCTTTTCAAAAAAAATTTAAGCTCAGATGTAGGCAATGCCCCACTTGTTTCTTGATGCCATTTTTTCACAAAGGTGTAATAATCAACCATCATTCCTTCTTCAAAGATAGTACCTTTGGTATAGAGTTGAATTATCTTCTTCATTTGATCAAACAAGTTATCACTCTTATCTTTTGTTCCACTAAGGTAAAGATAGGTGTAGGGCTAATGAGAAAGTGGTTTAAACTCCACTTGTTTGGGTCATAAGATTCAATTCTCTTTTTATTTATGATCTTTAAAGCTTCCAGTCTCAACATTTGCTCTTTATATAATTTAGAATCTTCAATGGTTCCATGGGAGAATCCTATTTAGTATGGTTCCAAGGATCCTTGTTCGGACTTTCCAATTTTACAAAGCATGGTGGTGTAAAGTCTAAAAGAGGTAGGCTTGGAATAGAGTAGGGTTAGAGGAAAATAAAGTTGGGAGCTCAAAAAGGATGGAGGTTCGAGCCCTCCTTCTAGCGCCAAAAATGTTAATAAGAAAACTTGTTAACACCCCAAAGCAAAGTTCAAAGTGTAAGTGATCCCTTTGAAATTACTTTGTGAATAGATTAAGATTGTTTAAACCTTTCAAATCCCTTTATCCTAACAATTTAGGTTATTTATATCTTCCTTAAATTCACCTTTCCAAAAGGTTGCGACAATTGAAATTCCTTTTAAACAACCTTCCAAAAAGGTCGAGGCACATGAATCTCTTTTAAAAATACCTTTCGATCTAGTTGAATTGGCTTAGAATCTTATCAAAACCTCCTTTCGAAGTGGTCAAGGTGATTTGAGGTTAGTACTAAATATTCTAAGGGTTTTAACTGAATTAATAGGATTTGACTCCTTCGAAAGATAGCCTTTCGATCAACATTGATTCAAGCAATCCATAACCATAATCACATAGAAGCGTTAGATCAGCTAATATGTTATGAAATGTCATACTTGCTTTGATAATATATTTTTCTCGATTGGAAGAAGCTTAAGTAGTGCAAAGAAGAATAATCCCCAATTTAATTTTATAATTAGGTTTAAAAATTCAAGAAAAAATGAGTATCGAGGGAATGAAATTGAATTCCTAAAATAATGCTCCTAGGGTCTTATTTATAGGCGCGAGTTGGCTCCTTTCGAATTAGTCATCTCGACTTAGTCGGAAGGGTGCCTTAAAGACCTTTCGTTGTTGTTAACATCAAGGCGCCCTCCTACTTTGTTTTTAAATGAAACTTGAGTGTTTTCGAGTTCGTTGAAAGGTGTAGATGCACTCTTCACTTTGTTGTTGATGTGATGTTGCAAGTAGGAAAGGAAGTAGGCTTTCAGTTCTATCAACAGGTGAATCTTTGAGGATTCAAAGGAATTGGAACGTAATCGATGGTTTAAATGCAGAAGGTAGCTTCCTAAGGCATATTTGTTGACTGATGCGGAACCCATCCTCTAGTGTACGAGAATGCTATATTAAACTTAAGTAAACTTTTTTATAATTGCGGATGGTTTCAACCGATTCGAAAAGCTAATCTATGCTTTCAAAGGGATACCTTTGGCCAAATGTTCTACTGTGGAATGTAAATGATGGAGAAACCCACTGTTTTGAAAGGATTGGCTTGCATGTGAAATCTTCAAATCTGTTGCCTTCGAAAGATGTTCCTCAACTCATTCGAAATCCTCTTTTAGCATACAAAACCATCTGTTTCGAAAGGAATTAACTGAATTAAAAGGACAATCCTATCTCCTTTCAACTTCTTTGAAAGTCCATTGCTTGTCTAACATTTTGTTGAAGCATCCCTTCAAATCTTTCAAAAGGCTCTATTATTGATGTCTCTCTTTGTAGATCCTTCTTTTATATTCTTCGTGGTTTCGACAAAGTTAATGTGATTTCTGATGATAACACCCTCACACTTGCTCCCACAACATTCTTCTTCCTAGAGCATTTGGCATTCTCTTTCCTTAAATACTGACCTGCTTTTGCATAGAAATGTTCCAACGCTGCAGGTGGTTTGCCACCTACCCGGTCACCACAATCAGGGTTAATCCCACTTTTTACCACCATCAATATTGAATGGTCATTCAGATTACTAACTTCCAAGATGGTTGCATGGAATCTCTCCAAATAATCTTTCAACAATTCTCCCGGAGCCTGGATCACGCTGGATAAGGACATTACATCTTTGGGGCGAGTTGCATGCACGTGGAACTACTACACAAACTTCTTTGCTAAATCATCAGATCTATTGATTGACCGTGGGGTTAATCTCATAAACCACATCGTTTATATTCCAAAGAGAGCAATAGGAAAACATCTACACTTGGTTGCATCATTTGCTCATGCGGAATCCATCAGCAATTCATATCACATGATGTGCTGCATGTAGCCGGTTTTTCCTACATATGCATGCATCAACGGCATATTAAACCTCCTTGGATACTCTGCATGTAAAATATTATCAACAAACGGGGTATGGCTCCTCGAGATCCCAAATCATCATTGGTCATTCATTGGCTCTCTCCCACTAGCTGTCTAATCATAGCTGATGCAATGAACCGTAAATTTGGATAAATAAATTGGTTGAATTGATAAGATTTATGTAATTAAATTTAGAAATAAATAAATTTTTTATAATTTATATTGAAGTAAATGTTAAGAGTGAATTGTAGCCATGGTTATTAAGAACTAATTATTTACAATTTAACTAATATCACAATAAAAATGAAATTGTGTATATTATTGCACTTGATATAATAAAGATATAAAAAACGTAAATAAGTGTAAGTGTTGTATAACTAAAGGAATTTATATATTATTAATAGTAACTGAATGAATTCGGTAATATGTATGTAATTATAAAATTTGGTTGAAGTATGATAAACCTAAGCGTAACCTTGGCTTGTAAACATTTATTATAAGTTACCTGTTTAATTTGTTGATTGATTTGGAATGGGAAATAAAATTCTAATAAAAATATAGTTAAAGGTTACATTAATGGGAATGAGAATGTGTTAAGCAAATGAAAGGTAAACAACACTAGTCAAGGTTAATGAATTTTGTATTGAAGGGAATACCAATTAATGGAAAGAAATGCAAATGTTATATTTGGCAAAATTTCAATATAAGTGGAATTATAGTTAATGCACAATTGCAAGATTTAAATTGATTTTATTTAGAAAATTGGGAAATAAATTTTAACAAATATAATTAAATATTTTGTTAATGTAAATTATGATAATATTTGAAAGTAATGTCCATTCCATCAAATTTTAAATATAGTAATAAATAGTGTGTAAAAACGCAATAAATTATACGTTTACTTGACACGATTTATATCCATTCTTGTTTAATTATTTGGCGTTATTAATGGTACGTTATTTCCTGATATATTCTTTAGCATATTTACTATATAAATAAGAAACACATAAATTTAAATTACGTTACTTTGTTAATTATTTTGGGCGTACGTTTCGTTTTAATTATTGCGACTATTGTACGCACTCCTTAATTTCTTACCTTAGCTGGAAAAAAAAATCAAATCATTCAATAGCCGTGCTTTTCTATAGGAAAGAAATGAAGATCGCCTTGTCATTCACGTGTGAGAATTTCCTCTTTCCTTTTTACTTCTCCTTAATTAATAGGAATAAATTCCTAAATTTCCTCTAGCCGTTATTGTCTTTATTTCTTGCCCTTTTTCCCCACCTTTCGATTTCCTACCTCTTTATTTACCTATTTATTTATTTCCTACCTTAACTTATTCCTCAATACCCATAGCCATTCCTTACATGTAGCCTATCAATTCGCGTGAAGATAGGAAGAGTTCTCATTTCTCCATTTACTCCTTTTTTATAAATAGGAATTAAATCCCTTAATTTTCTCTTTCCACTTTAAACAAAATTTATTTCCACTTTATCAATTTGAGGCTTCCCTTATAAATACAAATCACACGTACATACCCTACTCCATAACAATAGACCTTCATCTCCTCTCTCGCGTGAAGCAGCAGGTAAATGGCCGCATGCTTTTCCTTTACTTTCTTTTTCTTCTTCTTTTTCATCCTTTTATTTTGTTTTCTTCTTGTTTGTATTGCTTTTGCTTTTCCTTTATTTTAAGTATAACATGTTTCAAGTATATATTTTAAAATATAAGTATGTTTATATAGTGCAGCGTAAGTATACATTAAATTTAAAGTTATAAACATCTGCATTTGTTCTATGGTTAGTTTTATATGAGTATTTATTGAAATTTGTTTAGTCTGACTTTTGAATATACATCAGGTTGCTGCATACTGTTTATATATAATATAAGAAGTTTAGAAGTCTGCATACTTTTATATAACATATAAGAAGTTTAGAATAGTTGGATTTCGATCTATATGATTTCATCAGAGAAATATCACGAACACATAGTAGTCTATATATTGTGGACATGAATTTGAATTCTATGTTCATATCTTGTTTTAACATATAATATATATATACACATGTTTTGATTTAATTGGCACGTGTCTGAATAGCTTGCATACATAGTTTACACCTATATACATATACGACCTGCATTTTTCAAATATGTGACATTTTGAGTCCGGGCCTATTGTTTCTATACTTGGATTTAAAATGGAAGGTATAAGTTTTAAATATGTAACGTGTTCAAGTGTAACATTTATGCGGTTACATATATAGTTATGGTTATATACTACTCCCTGGGTTGCATAAGAATTATATGTTGATTTTAAAGTACGTCACTTTGATTTTATAAGGGGTATTGAGTTTAAATTATATATTAGGTATGTATTCTAAATATGGATTTGGATATAATAATGATTTTGAATCTACCCATAAACGTTTTGATTTTTATTATAGATATGCTTTAAATTCAATATATATGTTTAAAGTTTAAGATTGATTTAAAAATATATATGTATTTGTTTCAATATATATATTGTATATTGTTTTAAGTGTGATTTAAGGTCTGCACTTAAATTTTTAGTCTGCATGTTTGTAATGTATAAAGATAATGTATACAAATTAATGCCTGCGTTGTCGTACAATTTTGAAAGAATATATATGATATTAAATGAAAATTGATTTTAATATATTATATATATAAGGTTACTTTTATAAAGATTTAAATTTTATATGGTGTTCAGATATTGGTTTGAAATATGGGTAATATAGTATACAAGTATTTATTTCAATCTTATGTATATATAATGATTAATTTTATTTATTGGTTTTAAACTAAATATTGATTTCATATATATTTAGTTCAAATTTATATCGATTGATTCAATCGTTCTCTTCGATTTCCAATTATCAGCCTTGTCTGTCGTGCCTATTTTCTACATCAAATCTTGTCCATCCAGCATTGCTTTGGACTTCATAGTTCACTTCATTGTCTATCTCTCTAACCTCAAAAGGTGAGCAATCACTCACGATTAATGTTCTTATATTTATTAAGCTTGATTTCAATTGAAATGACAATTGAAATATGCTGCTAGTTTGAACTGTTATTTATTTAAATTGTTATATATGCTAGTATTTGTAACTGTTCACCTATGGGATATGACACCATATCCTATGTTTATATTATATTATTATTGATGGAATATGCCTGTTATTATATTCTATATTATTTGTTATCACTCTGCAAGTTCCCTGTTAGTGTAGAATTCACTATGGGTTGAAATGATACATACCCGAATAGAATTTAGAATAGGAGAAATCGTTATGGGTTGAAATGATAGACCCAAGCGATTTTTATATGAATTGAATTTGGGATTGCAGGTCGAAATGATATCTACCCGTATATATTTAAATTGCGGATTGAAATGATAAATATCTGTATCACTTGGCCATAGGATAGGAAATTATATACAGACACCGTTGGTCTATATATAAATACTTTAAAATGATTTCTATGGTTTTGAAAGGGAATTTATATATGTGGTTTTATTTAATATTGGAAATGTTTGATATATAAATAAGTTTTAAAATAAAGTGATTTAATTAATATATTATGTTAAGTAGTAAATTCTTAAATCGATTTTTCAATGATTTGTATAAGTAAGGAAGATAATGTTGAATTTATTAAAATTGTATTTAGTTAAGAATTTTACTTAATTAAATCGTTTTGAAACTATTGAATTTGGAATTTTTAGATATGATCTTATAACTTGATTTTGATTTAGGAAATTAAATGAATATTTCTTGGTTAAAGAAATTGAAGGAAAATATAGTAAACTGTAATTCAAGGTTATTTAAACGATATTGAATTTATTAAGTGAATATTACAAGGCTATAAAATGATGAAGTTAAACCAACATTTATATGAAATTGTTAAATTTAGTTTTGAAAATGTTGAATATTTAAAGCCTTGAAATATATTGGAATTTAAATGTTTATTTTGTGGTTCAAATCTGTATTTGAAGTCGATGAATTTTGAATTTGTTTAGTCAGAAACTGAATTGAATGGAAATTGATAAACTTAGATTGAATTAAATTTGGATGGAAAACTCGAGTTGATTTTGAAGCAATTTGTGAAGTTTTGAGGAAATTACAAATACTTTACTTTATAAATTAGTTAGTATATATATACTATTTTGGAAAACAGATATATTTGAAATGAAATGATATTTAAGTTTTGAAGTATAAATTAATCTGAAATGACCACGGTGTTATAGTGTATATTTCTACATTGGAGATAGTTCCACGGATCCTTAGAGGATGGTTATCCCAACATCCTTTAGGTTAATTGTATTTCAGTTGATATTTCACTTGAGTCGGATTTATGGATTTAAGAATGTTAATCCTGACTCGAGTGTTTTGTGTTCTACTTTACGCTCGGGTCTGCCTGAGTATTTACAGCTTAGCTTTGGATTTCTTTTCTGGAGCTAGGAATCGTTGGAGATTCTGCTTGTCTAGTTGTCTATTCCCTTTCAGTTTCAGTTGTTCTATTTCAGCTCTGGTATTTATAAACTTCTATGTATTTGAGATTTCTATTATATATGTTTTTTTCAAATTGATATTATGTATTTTGTTTTGAGAGTTTGTTATAGTAGCTTCATGAACTACTATGGTATTTTAATTTCCGCTGCGAGTTATTTTGATATTTCGGTGTCTATGATTCTATGGTTGTATTTCATTTGCTCCAAATTTAATCACAATCTGTTATTTTGAATTATTCAAGTCAGACATGTGTGGATTATTGTCGATTTGAATGGTCCAAAATAGTGGGTCGTTACATTTGGTATCAGAGCTTTGGTTTTTAGGTAAACCAAAGCCTGCAGAGCAAAAACTCATTAGAGATAGGGTAAAAATACACTAGAATGAGTGAAATCAATCTCAGAATCATTTCTTTGTAAGAGAATGTATTTACGAAGTATAAAATGATTTCTAAATGATTTTTAAAGGATTTTCAAAGATTATATTAGTATAAAATCTTCTTATTTTGAAATCAAGATTTCCTAAGTTTCATCCCTTCTGTATCCACCTTGTTAGAAATCTCTTGGTTAGGATTCTTATAGATTGGGATTCCTTGTATTTTGGAATGCTCCCACTTATTCTGAAATCCAATCTTGTCTTTCCTATTTTTCCTTTTGAATTTTGGAGCATTCCATAACTCCACTTTGGAATGACCTCTATAAAGATCGGTGATTCCTCAAATCTTTGAATGATTTGTAAAGGGGTGAAACTCCTTTGCAATTGGCATTGATTCACCGAAAATTTCTGTATCCTCGGTTTACAATGCTATCTACCTTCTTCCCAACCTGGATTCTATCCCTGGCGATCGAATGTCGATTTGCCTTAGATTTTCGCATTTATTATATTCTTGAATTCACGGTTAACCGGTTAAAGTCGCCCGCGATCTATATAGGCTTATCCGTCTTCTATCTTGCTTGATCCGGATTCTTTGTTGAAAGGAAGCTATTTGAGCATGGAAAAATCAGAAGAGCAGAAAGCAGCTTGTAGAGCACGAAGAGCACTGGCACATAAGGAGCAGGAGGAAGCGGTCGAGAAGTGGGAAAAGCTGTGGAGAGAAAGGGCAGGACCTGGTCCTTATGACCATGTCATTTGTTATCGGTGTTAGGAAAAGGGTCACTATGCTGCTATGTATGGGAAGAGAGGTAAAGGAAAGAAGAAGGAGAGCAAGCGTTTCCGATACAAGATCTTCTGCTTTAGATGCTGTCAGGAAGGGCACTTTCCTAGTCACTGCCAGGATGTGAAGAAGGTGAAATCTGCACCCACCACATCAGTTGGCCACCAACTGTTTGCTATATCTGTAGGAGGTTTGGGCATATAGCCAGGAATTGTTTAGAGAGGCAGCATGGCAATAAAGTTGTGTACCTACAGTTCGAGAAGGAAGATGGGACAGTGGTGCATTTATGCCAAAAGTGTAGAAGTTGGGGGCACATTGAGGGGGAGTGTTCGGGACCCATTGAAGTACCACTTGGAAGAATTAATACTGATGCCTTGTTCATGTAGGGTGGTATTACGTGGATTTGTTTGTTATCAGTAGTATGTTAGGTTGCATTCGATGAACTCTATTGTATCTTTTTCTTATCTGAAGTTGTCAAACTAAAAAGATATTTATGCTCTTGTTTTCGTATGATCTGAAATTCGAATCTCTGCTTGTTCTGAAATCCATCCTTGGAAAATCCCTTGGAAATTTGTGTTTGGTTGTATTTTGAATTTGTACATACATCGAAATTATTATTTTGATAAGGATGACCACTTTTTATATAAAAGTGAAATGTTTTCGATAAGGATTATATACCTTTAAAAATGAAAATTTGATATTTCGAAAGGATTTGAAATTTTGAAAATTATATATTAGAATTTGGATTCATATAAAAATAATTTATAGCTGAAGGATTTTAATTTGAAATTTGAGAGATTGAACTCCGGTGTTTTGAAATTGGTTTTAAGATTTTAGGAAATATATAATGATAGGATTTAAAGATATTTTTCGAATAAGAAATGTTCCAAATGTAATTGAACGAATTCCAATGATTTTGAAGAAATTTCAAAAGAAGTTTTCAAGAAAATAAAAGTCCAGAACCCACTTATGTCTTTGGAAAATAATTTCGGTGATGAATGCATGCATCATCGACATTGATTTCGAGTTTCTGAGTGGGGGAGAGGCCACTCTAGTAGCTTTGCTACGCGAGTGATTTTATGAAACCAATTTTGATTTCAGATTTTGAAGTATGGTTTGATATTTGGAAGATATATGTATATATATATATATATATATATATATATATATATATATTTAAAATGATTTAAAGTGAGTCGGTGTTCAGTCCTTGAGTTTCAGATTTGTTTTGGTATAAGCTTATCTATTGAAATTGATTTCACCAACTATTTTGAAGGTTCGAGCACTTCCAAATCGAGGTTAAATTTTCAAAACTAAGAAATTTCGAAGAGTATAAAATATTTAATAAAGTATATAAGTTCGGTTTTGTATGCTTAAAGTATGAAGAGTATGACTTAAATAAATTTGAAACTTTTGCTAAGTAAATAATTTGCAAAAGGTAAATTGGATCTTTTGAATAGAAATAAATAGTTTAAAGGTTTTAAAGGGATATTTATAAAGTTGGAAATCCTTTTAGGTAAAATTGATTTTGAGAAAAATATTTGGTTTTGAAAATAGATTGGAATGTAAAACCAGTGCTTATATGATGATTTTGAAAATGAATTTGTTTGACCTAAATTAGGTTAATATGGGAACTTGGATTATTTTCTAAACCTATTTTTTGGAAACTTTGAAACTGAAGATATTTAATTTGGAAGAAATAACTTCGTGAAATCATATATGATTCTGAAAATGAATTGATATTGAAATGATTTGAAATTGAGGACCTTGTATTATTAAGTACTTGATTTGGGAGTTGTCGAACTTATATAAAATGGATTTGTATAAGTATGAAGTTGATTTGAAAATTATTAATTTGAAAGGTACTCAATTTGGAAAGAGAAATCTTATAAGTATGATTTGATATACTATTGATTTTGGAAAGTATTTGATTTGAAAATAAAATCTTATATATAATGAGCTATATATAAGTATGATATTTGAAAGTGATTTAAAAAAGGTACTATATGATATACATTTTCGAAGTAAAGATATGGAAAGTGCCTTCTGGTTGATATCCACTCTGTGGCCACATTGTTCATTCTATCGATATTATTCTCTCTGATTTTTGGTTTTTCGGATGTGATACTCGAGTGTCCCACCGTGGCGTAACCCATGGTTTTTTTTCTTGGCACGACTGCAGTGCGTAATTCGCCTGGCTGAGATGGCCCAGGGGTACAGATGTTTACTGGGGGATTCAGGCGTAACCATTGTGTATCTTGTGATCTACGTAGGTTGTTTTTAGTAGCGAAATCCGCAGGGCTGAGAAAGCTTACGGATACGAATGTTTCCTAGGGGATTCAAGCGTAACCTTTGTGTATCTGCGGTCTACTAGTCATCATGGCGAAATTCGCAGGGCTAAGAAAGCTTACGGACACGAATGTTTCCTGGGGGATTCTGGCGTAAACTTTGTGTATCTACGATCCATGGTTGGACAAAAGATTTGGTTGATTTGTCTGGATTGTACTTTCCATATCTGTTTTTAAAAGTTTTTCAAGTATTTTCACTGGGTGTTGAAACAAGTCTACTAAGTACCTGGAGAACTCTAGCTTTGCGCCTGATCAACGCACTGCTAGAGTCTACAGGAACAAGGATAAACTTGTTAAGACATCGAGTTATAAAAGTATTTTGATAAAGTATCATATAAAGGATATTTTGATCATTTATTTTACCTTTCTAAATAATTGAAATTTATATAATTTTAAAATAATGGTTCATCCTTGTCTTTCAACCTATTTTCCCTTCTAGCCATTCCTACTTTCCACCTTGATAAACTTACCTATAACAACAGTTATCAGATATAATTTTAATCTTCTTGCCATATTGTCTTAGTCCTATTTCATTCTTTTTTTGTTTGTGTTTTCCGTACCTCGTTCCTTTTCGGGGACGAAAAGTTTTGAGTGGGGGAGAGTGTAACGACCCGTAAATTTTGATAAATAAATTGGTTGAATTGATAAGATTTTTGTAATTAAATTTAGAAATAAATAAAAAATTTATAATTTATATTGAAGTAAATGTTAAGAATGAATTGTAGCCATGGTTATTAAGAACTAATTATTGACAATTTAAGTAAAATCACAATGAAAATGAAATTGTGTATATTGTTGCACTTGGTATAAAATAAAAATATAAAATAAGTAAATAAGTGTAAGTGCTGTATAACTAAAGGAATTTATATATTATTAATAGTAATTGAATGAATTCGGTAATATGTATGTAATTATAAAATTTGGTTGAAGTATGATAAAGCTAAGCGTAACCTTGGCTTGTAAACAATTATTATAGGTTACCTGTTTAATTTGTTGATTGATTTGGAATGGGAAATAAAATTATAATAAAAATATAATTAAAGGTTACATTAATGAGAATGTATTAAGTAAATAAAAGGTAAACAATACTAGTCAAGGTTAATGAATTTATATATTGAAGGGAATACCAATTAATGAAAGAAAATGCAAATGTTATATTTGGCAACATTTCAATATAAGTGGGAATTATAGTTAATGCACAATTGCAAGATTTTAATTGATTTTAATTGATTTTATTTAGAAAATTAGGAAATAAATTTTAATAAATATAATTAAATATTTTGGTAATGTAAATTATGATAATATTTGAAAGTAATGTCCATTAATTCCATCAAATTTTAAATATAGTAATAAATAATGTGTAAAAAGGCAATAAATTATATGTTTACTTGACATGTTTTGTATCCATTCTTGTTTAATTATTTGGCTCTATTAATGGTACGTTATTTCCTGATTTATTCTTTAGCATATTTACTAAATAAATAAGAAACATATAAATTTAAATTACGTTACTTTGTTAATTATTTTGGGCGTACGTTTCTAATTATTGCGTTTATTGTACGCGCTCTTTAATTTCTTACCTTAGCTGGAAAAAAATGAAATCATTCAATAGCCGTGCTTTTCTATAGGAAAGAAATGAAGATTGCCTTGTCATTCACGTGTGAGAATTTCCTCTTTCCTTTTTACTTCTCCTTAATTAATAGGAATAAATTCCTAAATTTCCTCTAGCCGTTGTTATCTTTATTTCTTGCCCTTTTTCCCCACCTTTTGATTTCCTACCTCTTTATTTACCTAGTTATTTATTTTCTACCTTAACTTATTCCTCAATACCCATAGCCGTTCCTTACATGTAGCCTATCAATTCACGTGAAGATAGGAAGAGTTCTCATTTCTCCATTTATTCCTTTTTTTAAATAGGAATTAAATCCCTTCATTTTCTCTTTCCACTTTAAACAAAATTTATTTCCACTTTATCACACGTACATACCCTACTCCATAACAATAGACCTTCATCTCCTCTCTCGCGTGAAGCAGCAAGTAAATGGCCGCATGCTTTTCCTTTACTTTCTTTTTCTTCTTCTTTTTCATCCTTTTCTTTTGTTTTCTTCTTGTTTGTATTGCTTTTGCTTTTCCTTTATTTTAAGTATAACATGTTTCAAGTATATATTTTAAAATATAGGTATGTTTATATAGTGCAGCGCAAGTATACATTAAATTTAAAGTTATAAACATCTGCATTTGTTCTATGGTTAGTTTTATATGAGTATTTATTGAAATTTGTTTAGTCTGACTTTTGAATATACATCAGGTTGTTGCATACTATTTACATATAATATAAGAAGTTTAGAAGTCTGCATACTTTTATATAACATATAAGAAGTTTAGAATAGTTGGATTTCAATCTATATGATTTCATCAAAGAAATATCACGAACACATAGTAGTCTATATATTGTGGACATGAGTTTGAATTCTATGTTCATATCTTGTTTTAACATATAATATATATACACATGTTTTGATTTAATTAGCACGTGTTTGAATAGCTTGCATACATGGTTTACACCTATACACATATACGACCTGCATTTTTCATATATGTGACAATTTAAGTCAGGGCCTATTGTTTCTATGCTTGGATTTAAAATGGAAGGTATAAGTTTTAAATATGTAACGTGTTTAAGTGTAACATTTATGCGATTACATATATAGTTATGGTTATATACTGCTACCTGGGTTGCATAAGAATTATATGTTGATTTTAAAGCAAGTCACTTTGATTTTATAAGCGGTATTGAGTTTAAATTATATATTAGGTATGTATTCCAAATATGGGTTTGGATATAATAATGATTTTGTATATACCCATAAACATTTTGATTTTTATTATAGATATGTTTTAAATTCAATATATATGTTTAAAGTTTAAGATTGATTTAAAAATATATATGTATTTGTTTCAATATATATATTGTATATATGTTTTAAGTGTGATTTAAGGTCTGCACATAAATTTATAGTCTGCATGTTTGTAATGTATAAAGATAATGTATATAAATTCATGCCTGTGTTGCCATACAATTTTGAAAGAATATATATGATATTAAATGAAAATTGATTTTTATATTATATATATATAAGGTTACTTTTATAAAGATTTAAATTTTAGATGGTGTTCGGATATTGGTTTGAAATATGGGTAATATAGTGTACAAGTATTTATTTCAATCGTATGTATGTATGATGATTAATTTTATTTATTGGTTTTAAACTAAATATTGATTTCAATATATTTAGTTCAAATTTATATCGACCGATTCAATCGTTCTCTTCGATTTTCCATTATCAGCCTTGTCCGTCGTGCCTATTTCCTACATCAAATCTTGTCCATCCGGCGTTGCTTTGGATTTCGTAGTTCACTTCGTTGTCTATCTCTCTAACCACGAAAGGTGAGCAATCACTCACGATTAATGTTCTTATATTTATTAAGTTTGATTTCAATTGAAATGACAATTGAAATATGCTGCTAGTTTGAACTGTTATTTATTTAAATTGTTGTATATGCTATTATCTATAACTGTTCACCTATTGGATATGACACCATATCCCGTGTTTATATTATATTATTATTGATGATATATGCATGTTGTTATATTCTATATTATATGTTATCACTCTGCAAGTTCCCTGTTAGTATAGAATTCACTATGGGTTGAAATGATACATACCCGAACGGACTTTAGAATAGGAGAAAATTATGGGTTGAAATGATAGATCCAAGCAATTTTCATTTGAATTGAATTTGGGATTGCGGGTCGAAATGATATCTACCCGTATATATTTAAATTACGGATTGAAATGATAAATATCTGTATCACTTGGCCATAGGATAGGAAATTATATACAGACACCGTTGGTCTATATATAAATATTTTAAAATGATTTCTATGGTTTTGAAAGGGAATATATAGGTTTTATTTAATATTGGAAATGTTTAATATATAAATAAGTTTTAAAACAAAGTGATTTAATTAATATATTATGTTAAGTAGTAAATACTTAAATCGATTTTTCAACGATTTGTATAAGTAAGGAAGATAATGTTGAATTTATTAAAATTGTATTTAGTTTAGAATTTACTTAATTAATTCGTTTTGAAACTATTGAATTTGAATTTTTTTGATATGATCTTATAACTTGATTTTGATTTAGGAAATTAAATGAACGTTTCTCGATTAAAGAAATTGAAAGAAAATATAGTAAACTGTAATTCAAGGTTATTTAAACGATACTGAATTTATTAAGTGAATATTCCAAGGCTATAAAATAATGAAGTTAAACCAACATTTATATGAAATTGTTAAATTTAGTTTTGAAAATGTTGAATATTTAAAGCCTTGAAATATATTGGAATTTAAATGTTTATTTTGTGGTTCAAATCTGTATTTGAAATCGATAAAATTTGAATTTGTTTAGTCAGAAACTGAATTGAACAGAAATTGATAAATTTAGATTGAATTAAATTTGAATGGAAAGGTCGAGTTGATTTTGAAGTGATTTGTGAAGTTTTGAGGAAATTACAAATACTTTACTTTATAAATTAGTTAGTATATATATACACTATTTTGGAAAATAGATATATTTGAAATGAAATGATGTTTAAGTTTTGAAGTATAAATTAATTTGAAATGACCACGGTGTTATAGTGTATATTTCTACATTGTAGATAGTTCCACGGATCCTTAGAGGATGGTTATCCCAACATCCTTTAAGTTAATTGTATTTCACTTGATATTTCACTTGAGTCGGATTTATGGATATAAGAATGTTAATCCTGACTCTAGTGTTTTGTGTTTTACTTTACGCTTGGGTCAGCCTAAGTATTTACAGCTTAGCTTTGGATTTCTTTTCTGGAGCTAGGAATCGCTGGAGATTCTGCTTGTCTAGTTATCTATTCCCTTTCAGTTTCAGTTGTTCTATTTCAGCTCTGGTATTTATAAACTTCTATGTATTTGAGATTTCTATTGTATTTTTTTTTCAATATTATGTATTTTGTTTTGAGAGTTTGTTATAGTAGCTTCATGAACTACTATGGTATTTTAATTTCCGCTGCGAGTTATTCTGATATTTCGGTGTCTATGATTCTATGGTTGTATTTCACTTGCTTCAAATTTTATCATAATCTGTTATTTTGAATTATTCAAGTCAGACATGTGTGGATTATTGTCGACTTGAATGGTCCAAAATAGTGGGCCGTTACAGCTGACAAGTCCGATATTTGGATAGTTAGAGCCAAGCGGTGGTCCTGTTCCACCTTACGTGAATGGTTTGATTGATGTCTACGGACCATTCCATGCCTTCTTGGTTCAATATCCTCTCTATGTATATCATGTACATTCACTTCATTATCATTGTGGGAAAGTAACTAGTTAGCATCCATCTGAATTCTAGCGTCCACATCAATCATAGCAGCTCCGCTTGGGCTCCAACATGGAAAGGTAGGTTCCCTCCTCTAGAGGAGGTATCGGCAACGATCCCTATAAAGAGATCATCACTGATTGGTCTTGCCAGACCAGGTATGTTTGCTTATTGATTCCCCAAAGCTTCTATGTGATATTTGTCAATTCTACGATGCCTGTGTCTATGATAATCGTCTGATGAACTAGAACTCTCCAATGCCGAATATGGGGTAGGGTCTCTCCTAGATTTTCCATGCTGTTACCGGCTGAGTTGGTTTATTGGATCGATATTGGCTTGAATATGCTAGTTTAATTATCAACGGCTATCCACTAGCTCTCTCATCTGATTCTAGAATTCAGCCCTTGTAATGAAATCAGTAGGGTTTTGGGCATCAACTGAATTGGTAGCATTCAAATCCACTGGTTGATTGCTCGGGCCTCCTTATTAGATGCCAGCATTCTCGTTTCCTTCTACATTCGAAGAAGTAGACCTGGTGTACCTAACCATTATTGATAGCTTTACTTAGAAATTTTCAAACCTAAATAGAACAAGCAAGCTTCTTGAATAATTATTGATCTCCTTTGGAGGTATGCAATCCAATAGCCACAAAGGGATTCGAATAAGTTGAGAATCAAGCGTTCTTAGTGAAAGCACCAAAATGTTTATACCAAAAATTGGCACAAACACCCAATAAATGTTTTAAAAGGAAATAAATGAAGAATGCAAAATGAAAACATAGGAAAATAGTAATGAAATGGCAGGAAATCAAAGCAATAACACGAAACAACGATTTATAGTGGTCCGACATTGTTTTCCTACGTCCACTTTGCATAGATTGCTTTATTAGTCACTTTGTAAACTAAATAAAATAGGACCGGATGAAAATCCTTGGTTACAATAGACTACAAAGAAATTAGCAGCATAAAAGGGGTTCTGAAAATGAACAACCAAGCCTATATTTAAAGACGAAGATGGCAAAATATCTCCCTAAAAATTCGGTAGAATGATCTATAAATCCATATGGACCTATAAGAGGGATCACATGGCCCGAATCCCAAAGAATAGGGATCGATACCAATCACTATTTGGAAGAATTCGGGGTGCGATACCTATGGTAGTTTTCCCATGTTGAAGTATGTTTATCCTCGAGGTTTCATTCCAATTGGATTAATCGAACTTGAGTTATTGCTCGATCTTTACTTCAATGTGGATCGTCTTCTTTTTTTAGTCGATCCCTACTGAGGGAAGAGGGCTGATCCCTCTTATTTCATCTTTTTAAGGTGCGATCCCTAGGGTAGGCTCCTTTGGGTCCCTATATCTTGCTCACAAAATTTCATATGCATTGGACTTATGGATCTTGAGATGTTGATTGTTTTATATTGAATTGCACTAGCTTCCTAAAACATACTGATCCCTATGTTGGAGGTTGATTATAGCGATACTTTCTATATGTTGAACCATATTCCATACTTTGAACATTCTGTATTGCGTATCTCTTAACTCCATTCGACGCGGCTTCATATTACCATCTATACTTGACCTCTGGACCCTACAATCCTTGGCTTGGACTTACTGGCCTTGACGACAGTCAAATCTAACTTGTCCAGTCGATTTAGAAACATGTGAAATGTATAGGTAACCCAACAACAAAAGTTTCGTAAGAGGACTCGAGAAAGCTACCATGAGACAAAAGATCTTTTTTCTAAAAGAGATTCAGTTCGAAACTATTATATGTCTAAGGTCCAATATTGAAATCAAATATAGCCGGGTCAAAATGTCGGACAATAATATCTTATTCGCTATTACTTGAGGATGTTTATGAATCGTCTAATGTTGCTGTATAGGTTTTTCTCCATTTTTGGATGAATTAGTGTTTGGTGTAGTTTTTAGTTTATCCGGATATGGACAGTCTCATTTTAAATTACCAGGGTCATTGCAGTTATATTCTCTAATTCCATTTCCATTTCCGCTTCCGCTTCCTGGATTATTGTATTCATTTCTTTTAAAAAAATCCATCTTCCTATATTTTAGAAATTTTCTAAAATTCCTTGTCGTGAAAGAAATTTCTTCATCATTATCACTGTCTAAATCCAGATTATCCATCATTGCACTAAAAGCTATAGATTTCTTCTCTATAGCTTTGCTTTTTCTCCTGCCCAACATTTATGCTTCAAAAGACATTAAATTGAATATTAACTCTTCATTTTTTAGAATGCTAATGTCATTAGCCTCTTCGATTGCAAGAGTCTTTTGATCTCATTCAAGAGTAATTGAATTGAGGATTTTTCAAACTTGATCCTCTTTAGAAATTTTTTTACTCTATGTAATAATTGAGTGTACTATATCTTGGAATCTACTATACATATAAGATATCGACTCATTGGGACTCATTTGAATAATTGAGACTGGTTCGTTAGCATGGAAATTTTGGTCTGTTTGACCTTACTTGTCCCTTCATGTGTAACTCACAAAGTTCTTCAAATTTCAAATGCAAACTTACGTATAGATACTCTATTAAATTCATTTCTATCCAGTGAACAAAATAACATATTCATGGCCTTAGAGTTACTTTGTGCAACTGCTTTTTAGTCAGCAGTCCACTGTGCAAAATTAATCTAGGATTCAGTGTACTTCGTTTGTGTGATATTCCAATTTTCTAAACCAATTAACTGTAAATAAATTTTCATTCTACATGATCAATATGTATAATTACTGCCATTAAAAAGAAGTAGTGGATTGTCCTTTGACAAATGAGTTACTAACAAGTGTATTAACAGTGTTACTAACAGTACTATTACTAATGTTGGTAGCCATTTAAACTTTTTCAAAAATCAGATGATGAATACTTTGAAAACCAGTCCTCTGATGCCAAATATGAGTCAGCAGAATACTAGAGAGGGGGTAAATAGTGTTTAATTAATTATATGAATATTTTTCAAATTCTTTAAGATTCTACTCGGAATGATGTAATTAACAATCACATAAACAATCACAAGTCAAACTGTAGATAAAAGTAAATGCTAGTAAAAATAAAAAGGAAGAACACACTAGGATTTTATACTGGTTCAGAATTATCTTACATCCAGTCCTGCATAATTCCTTGTAGGCATTTCTTTTCAACTCGTAAATGCAAAAACAATCTCGATTTCAAAGCTACAAGAATACCCTCTAGAATCCCGACCTCTGGGTAGAGTCAATTGATTTCCGGGCTATAAGCACACCTACTAGATTCACGAGCAACTAAGCAGACTCAATCAATTTTACAGGCTACAATCAGACCCACTTGGATTTTAGGGATACCAAGCACACCATAGAGTATAAGAGTATTATTTGATAGAGTTTTGTAACGACCTGGCATTTCGAACCATTCAAATTGACAATCATCCACACATGTCGGACTTTAATTACTTAAAACAATAATTTTTTAATTTATATTTGGCAAAACTCAGCATATACAGTAAATAAATCAATCACAAAATCATAGACACGGAGTAATATAACAAGCAGCGGGATAGATAAATAGTAGTACATGAAGCTACTATAGAACATCAGAGTCTAAAACGAAATACATCAGAAATCTCAAATACAAAGGAATCTCTAATACATAAGCATAGTCTGGATATAAACAACTGGAAATAACAGGAATAACTGAGAAGTTGAATAGATAAGATAGATCTCCAAGCACAGCTCCAAGCTTCAAAGGTGAGTCTCAAATGTTGTGACACTCAGTCTGACCCGAGCATAAAGCAAAACACAAAACACTCGAGTCAGGACTAACATTCTTATGCTAGTAAATCAACTCAAGTGAAATGTCCAAGTGAAATGCAAGTAACTTAAAGGATGTTTGGAATTCCCATCCTTTAAGGATCCGTTAAACTATCTACATATATAGTACAATATGCTATATAGATAATATCTACATTAAAATAAAGTATTAAAATAGCGTTAAAACATTACCCATATCCCCCTTAACACATTTTTATATATACCCGTATACTATATAGTACCATAATTACTCAGTAAACTGGAGGGCTATCAGAGAACACTCCACAGGTATGGTACAAAACAAACTCATAGAAGGCGCGATAAGACATGTGACAAGGCACGCGAGGCAATGCCTAGGGTAGGATTCTACCGTTTTGCAGAACCGGGCTGGGGGTAACGCAAAGCAGCTACTACCGCTTACCTCGAGACACACTCTCAAAATCAAAGGTGCACCTAATAAAATTACAAAGTAGTAGAATGGTATCAAAGAAGCATCCTCGATTGGAGTAGCGACCTCACTTGGCTGAGGTATAGCTCCTGTTTTAGTCAGATCAAGCTAACTTGATCTGACTCGCGGGAGTCAGGGCTACGTTCATACCTCATACAGACGTCGCCAAACCATCCTGCTTCATTCTGAAAACCACATGCACAGTTGTTAAAGTGGGTTTCGGTATTGGCAGAGAGTATGACAAGTTCTGATCCTGGTCTCTTTAACAACCAAACACTTATTTCACACTGTGGTAATTTATATTTCATATAATTCATATAATTCATATTTCATATCAAATATCATATTCATTTAAAAATCATATCACTTTCGTAATCATATTCATCTTTGAAATCATATTCATTTAAATAATTTTCATTTCCAAAATACAACCACATAATAGTTTAGATACTAAAAATAGTTTATATATTAAAAATAGTTTATATATTCAAAATAGTTTATATATTAAAATAGTTTATATATTAAAATAGCATATATATTAAGATGGTTTGTATATTAAAATAGTTTATTTATTAAAACAGTTTATATATTAAAAATAGTTTAATATTAAAAATAGTTTATATATTAAAAAGAGTTTATATCGAAAATGATTTCAAATTAAAATTGTTTCTTTCAGTTTCACAAATCAATTCAAATCAACTTTAGATCCAAAATTCAATTTAAATCAATATCAGTTCAACAATTTCAATTAAAAATGTAAAAGGTTCAATACAGATTATCAATAAAACCTTTTTTTACTTATATTAATATCAAATCCAAGTTTGAACTTCATATTGAAACCACTCCCAATTCAATAGGTTTCAAAGTTTAAATATTCGAAAAATTCATAATAACTTAATTTGATACATTCCATTTATATTTCAAAATGTAACTTTAATTTTTTTTAAATTTGAAATTATTCACTTAATCACCTTTTTATAAATATTTAAATAAAATCTTAAATTCAAATTTAAATCAGAATTAAATATTAAATTACAATTTTATTTAAATTTGAAATATTCATTAAATCATCTTTATAAAAATCAAGTTATTAAGTTATAAAAATCATATCTTTAAAAATCTGAAAATCAATAAGTTTTAAATCAACTCTGTTTTAAATTATATTACAAATCAATTCCTATTTAAATTCAATTATTCTCCAATTAAAATTTCAAATCAACTTTAATTTATCTTTCCAACCTCTATTTACTAAAGTTAATAAAAAAAATCTATTTTAAAAATATTAATATAAATTTAAATAAATATTTAAACATATTATATATATATTAGTTAAATTAAATTTTTATTAAATTTGTTATATTAATTATTATTAAATTAAATCTTATTATTATTAAATCTAATTTAAATCTTATTCTATATATTTTAAAATAATAAAGTTATAAGTAAAATTTCATAATTTACATTTAAAACTTAACTTATAATTCTAAAATTTCCAAAACATATAATTTTAAAAATATAAATTTTGCACACATATTAAAATTAAAATATTTATATATTATATTTAAAAATAATAATTTACAAATCAATATATATTAAACCATATATATTTTCTTCTTAAAATTCTGGAAATCATTTAAAAATAGACCAACGGTGTCCGTATATAATTTTCTACCCTATGTCAAGTGATGCGGGTATTTTTCATTTCAATCCACAATTATTTATATTTACGGGTATATATCATTTCAATACGTAATTCCAAAATTTAAAAATAAATAAAATCCTTGGGTTTATCATTTCAACCCATAGGGTTTTTCTCTAATCTATAATATTATTCGAGTATGTATCATTTCAACTTATAGGAATTCCTAGCTAACAGGAAACTTGTAGTGTGAGAAGAATAGAATAAAATAGCATAGCATATCAATTACAAGCATATATAATTAGAAACAATTAAAATTTAATATATAAACTAACAGGTTATGGTATCATATGTCAATTAACATCACAACTAGGGGAATCACGTTTTCCGACGGCCGAAAACCGTCGGCGGCCGTCGAAAAAAGCCGTCGGAAATGACTGCGTCGGGGAGCAGTATTTCCAACGGCTTCCGATGGAAGCTGTCGCACATGATTCCGACGGATTCCGACAAATGTCGGTATCCGTCAGAAACCGTCGGAAATAGTGTGCTACAGGCCGCCGAGAGCCATCGGAAGCCGTCAGATATTTTGACCTATAAGCCGTCGGGAGCCGTCTGAAGTCGTCGGAAATCTCCTGTTTTTTTTTTGAAATTCGCTGCAAATATAGCCTTCCAACAACATTTCTCTTCCAAACACTATGATATCAATACTGCACAATCCAACATACAATAATCCAACCAAATATCCAAACCCAAACTACAAAATATTCAATAAACACACAAATAAATAAAATTACATCAAAATAAAATACAAAATATACATAACCATTCGAACATTAACAATTATCCTAACAATAACTGTTCTACCATGTTGTTAATACACAAATTCATCAATATTCTCATACACATCCTCATACAACTACTGAACCAAGTGTATCAAACATAATTATACATAAATCAACAATTACCTACGCCATCTACCAAATCATTCTAAACTAAAACAAAACATACCTGAACGAACGAACGAACAAGCAAGCAAACAATGAATCATTCTCCTCCAGATACAGAGCCAGCCGAGGAAGGGAAGCGGCCACCAAACTGCTGCATGTACTCTAACAACTGTGCGGTCTTCATAGCCTGTTGGAGGTTCTGCTCCTCCAACTAGGACCCTCTAGTCCGCAATTCTTCTATATCTGCTAGATCGCTCTGAGGTCTACTCCGTCGTCCCCTACTCTGACTACCGACCTGCAATAATTGAAAAATGAATAAAATCCAAGTTTATTGTTTTGAAAAGGTCAAAATATCATATTTGAAGTATCTCAAAAAAAGTAAATTATTTACCGTTAGATTGCCAAATCCGTATCGTCGACCATACTCTGCTGGATGCATAACGGACTCAAAAATAACGTCCTCCTCATCGGTCGTCAGCTGATCTCGACCCGTATCAGCAAGACGTTTCTGCCGCTGCTCCATAAACATCTCCTGCATTAATAAATTAATAATATCATGTCTTATTTCATCATAGTTTAACAATTACAACAATTACTAATACTGAATAAAATGAAATATGCTTACATGGCTTTTGCTGGATTTATCGTCCTGCCATGTATACGAAACAGTCCCGTCTGGATTAACATGCTCAACAGCATGCGTACGGGTGAACACGTCCATATAGCTGACAGGACCATGTGCCTCGGCTTCCTGAAGTAGATTGTTACATACAATTACTATACATTTAAAATCATATAGCATAAACTATTTACATTTATTATTCAGTAAATTTATCAACTCCTGCCGATACTGCTGAAACGACTTCGATCATCCGCGATGAGTGACGGGATTCTTATTTCTATTTGCAGAGTTTCTATCCGACTCTGCCTGTACCTTCAAAATTTGATACATTATTTTTTAATCACGTCAAATTAATAATTCAAAAAAAATTAGTATACTTGCCTTCGCCTCGTCCGTCTTCCAATATCTCAACCAACCTTGCCACACGCTCTCTCCCATCCACCGTGGTTTCTTACCAGATTTCTTAATCTCAGATATCGTGTCCCTATAGTTCTTGCGCATCTTCTTCATCCAGTATGCTCGTGCCAGCATCGGATCGTCTGTCTGGATGTCTATCTCAGCCTGTGTTAAAAAAAAGATTACACTTTAAAGGATAAATAGTAGAAAAACGACAAAAATGAATTAAAAATGGAAAACAGAAAAATATACATACTAGGACATCCTGCCATATGCACTCTACGATGTGAGGAGGGATGTTATCCCACTTCGGCCAGCAAGCACTCATCCTACTGCGATAAGAAGCTCTAGAGACGTTCAGCACAACCTTAGAGGGAAGTAGGTCGAACCCCTTGTTTTTAAGTACGATATAGATAAGTACGTACGTATATCATAAAAAAATAAGATGCTGAATAAAATTTAATTCTTACCCATCTGCTCTAGGGACTAACGATGCAACTGTACATTGTGGCTCTTGTGATGGACCACTGCCATCACCTCCCGACGATCGAGAAGAGCTCCTACCTCTATATGACATAATGATAAACCTGTGACATATACACATCATTATATAAGAGAATAATAACATGATAATGAAATATATTTCATATGAAAATGACATCAACGGTATAAATTACTTAATTAATGACTGAAATGGAAATAGAAATGGAAGTGTGTTATACCTGATTCATAATGGGTGTACTCTTCCAACGATAAGCATAGTTCATTGCATTTTTAATAAAAATTGCTAAATAAATGACAAATGGAAATAACATAAAACATGCAAACAATAGTAAACGGATTTGGTTTCATAGTTACAACAATTTCATAATACATCAAGAATTCAATATAGTTACATCAATTGCAAAAAAACAGATTCAGATTTATATCAGTCATCATTGTCTTCTGATTCAGATTCGATTTCGTTTTCGACGATATTTTCCTCTGCACTGTCAAACGCTTCTACCAAAACATTTGATTCATCGATCAAAGGACCAAAATCTATATGATCGTCTGTAATTATTATTTCATTTTTTTGCTCAAGATCTGCCTGATAAGCTTGTTCGTCCGGAATATTCTTTCCATCGAATGTGAATCTGGACTTTGTTTTAAAAACTGTAGACCAATCTGCTTTATCTCTTTTTAGAGACGGATAAGGAGCGTAATAAACTTGCAATGCTTGTTTGGCTAGTACAAAAGGATCATACTTGCGATAGTGCGATGTATGCTTTATTTCGATAAGATTATAATCCTTGTGCACATTAATTCCAGAACCTGGAACATTACTAAACCAATTGCATCTAAATAGAAACACCTCCTCCGCGGGTCGTGAAAAATATGTCAGTTGCAAAATTTGTATTAGAACGCCATAAAAATCATTTAAATGATTTTCTGGATCGTCACTACCTTTAACAAATACACCAGTATTATTTGTTAATTTTTCTGCACCGTATTCTTTGGTGTTAAATTTATATCTATTGACGAAATATATTGGATATGTCTTGACCACTCTTTTTGGTCCCATCGCCAGATGTTTCAACCCTTCGTCAACAACACAATTTCTCGGCTCACAAACATAATTTGAAAACCAACCGGAAAATTCTTTACTGAGATCTCCGTTCGGATGTTCACGTTCATAAACACTGTTTATATAAACAAATTATTACATTAGGTTATACACGCGCATGGATTATAGAAAATAATAAAACACAAATTATTATTTCAGATTACCTAACAAACGGTGCAACCTCGGCACAATTTAGAAGAATATAAGTGTGTGCTACATGAAGATCTCTATCGTCTAGCCATATTTCTACACATTTTCCAGAAGGCCGACCATGTTGTCTAAAAATAGATAACATTGTTTGAGAGGACTCTTCTTCGTCGCCTTCGTCATTACGAGGAACACTTTGAAATGAATATTCACATGGTCACTGAAATAGTGAGAGAAAAAGAACGAAGCTTTTTCTTCGATGTAAGATTTGCATATCGAACCTTCAACTCGTGCTTTTTGCCTCACTTTTTTCTTCAGATGATTCAAATATCTATGCAAAACTAATTTATATTAACTTCATCTTTCAAATGCAATTAAATTACGTTATAACATATTACATACCTCTCAAATGGATACATCCATCCATATTGGACAGGACCTCGAAGTCGTGCTTCAGATGGGAGATGAACAGGTAAATGTTCCATTACATTAAAAAACCTGGCGGAAATATTTTCTCTAATTTGCAAAGCAATATAGGAATGTCCACTTCAAGTTTATGTAAACGTTGCACTTTTAAAGTAGTCGAACAAAGCTCTTTGTAAAACATACTAAGCTCCGTTACTACCTTCCAAACTTTTAACGGCAGTAGTTCTTTGAACATTACAGGAAATAAATTTTCCATCATTATGTGACAGTCATGACTTTTCATTCCGCTCAATCTACCATTTTTAAAGTCAACACATCTACGAAGATTTGATGATATCCCATCAGGAAGTCTTAACCCTTTCACCCATTTTAACACAGCTTTAACTTGATTATTATCTAATTCGTAACATGTTTTTGGTTTTTTACTGTCATTTGGTTTCATATGAAGCTCGGGACGTTTGCATAATTCTTCTATATCACGTCTTGATTTCAAATCATCCTTCGTCTTCCCTTTCACATTCAAAATTGTGTTAAAAACATTATCAAATACATTTTTCTCATTGTGCATCACATTTATGTTATGGCGAAACAGAAGATGTTTCCAATACGGCAACTCCCAAAAAATAGTTTGTTTGCACCAGTTATGAACAAATGATTTGCCTTCAATTTCTGTTTGCTCGCCAGTTTCATATATCTTTGGATGGTCCTTAAAAAGTTCATATATGTCTTCTCTTGACCATACCGTCGGTGGTTGTCTGGTTTCTACTCTATTAGCTAAAAAGTTTTTCTTATCTCCTCTGAAGGGATGATTTACATAGAGAAAATATCGATGACAGTCAAACCATGAAATTTTCTTACCATGAGGTAAAGAAAACGCTCGTGTTTCATCCGTGCAATATGGACATGCTAGACGACCGGCAGTACTCCATCCCGAAAGCATTGCATAGGCAGGAAAATCACTTATAGTCCACAACAAAGAAGCATACATACGAAAAAATTTCTTCTTGGACACATCGTATGTTTCTACTCCTTCGTTCCACAGTATTTTTAACTCCTCAATCAACGGTTGTAAATATACATCGATTCCTTGTGTTGGATCGTCGGGGCCAGGAACAACAACAGTAAGAAACGTATATTGCGTTTTCATACACATCCATGGAGGTAAATTATACGGTGTGACGATAATGGGCCAGGATGAATATTTAGAACCAAATTGAGAAAATGGAGAAAAGTCATCCGTACATAATCCTAATCTAACATTTCGACTCTCCGCTGTAAAATTTGGATATGTTTTATCGAAATACTTCCATGCTTCCCCATCGGCCGGATGTGTCAATGTACCCTCTTCCTCCATTCTCACACTATACCATCTCATATTAGATGCAGTTACAGAAGATGCATATAATTTTTGAAGTCTTGGAGTTATGGGTAAGTAGTGCATACGCTTGTACGGAACTTCCTTCCCCTTCTTTTTTCTTGGTTTGTATCTCTCCTGGTTACAAACTTTACAATTTCTAAGGTTTGCGTCTTCGTTCCAAAACAACATGCAGCCTTTTAAACATGTATCTATTTTCTGACACGGTAAACCAAAAGCCGACATAAATTTTTTAACTTCGTAGTGATTTTCACACATTAGATTATCGGGCGGCATATGTCTTTTTGCAGCTTGTACAACAGCCGTAAACCCAGCTTCAGTGATGTTGTATTTTGACTTCATCGCAATGTATTCTGCGATTACTGATAGCTGAGTGCCGCTTTTACAACCATCCCAAATAGGTTTCTTAGCAGCATGTAGTAAATCATAAAAAAATTGCTTCAATATTTGGTTCTTCAACATTTCCATCATCGCCGTCAACTTCAGCCATAGGAAACATTGATCATGCTGCATCTTCGACCATATTTTCTATACGGGTCGTTGAAACTATTTCATTAACGACACTTTCAGACTCTACAGAAGTATTTGCTACAACTTCTCCATGCCGATCCCAAACATAATACTTGGGTGCGAAACCGTGTTGGCACAAATGAACTTTCACAATATCTGGTAACAAATACTTCAAATGTCTACACCTACTACACGGACAATGAATTTCTGGATCGTTTCCGTTATTACTTAAAGCGAATTCAATAAACACGTTTATACCATTATAAAAATCTTCTTTTATTGAGCCCCTCGATCCTTTTCTTTGGTACATCCATCTCCTCCGATCAACAAAATAATCAATCATTTTTCCTATTTGACAAAATGAGAAGTTCAAAATTTAATATTTACTTTGAAGAATACAAATTCGAAAAAGATTATTTTCATGGTCGTATAATATTTTGAATTTAAAGAACAACTTCACAAATTTAAAAATATTTTCAACTATAACACATTTTATTTTTTAACGTATCGATTTAAAAATATATAATTTTTTTCATTGGTCAGGCATCCTACTTCCCATTACAAATACAGTAAACATTTACATTTCGTATATTACTTTGTCTCAAACGATTCAACAAAATTTCGACAGCATTTCCCTTTCTTCCCTGCATTGTACACAAATGCGTGTACGCAGGAAACAAAAAAGAAAAGTTAGGCCGAAATTTTATGAACCATTTGAGACGAAATAGCATACAAAATGTAAATACTTACTGTGTTCATAACTTGTCCAATACAGGGACAAATCCGACAAACATTGTATCAGATGAATATAAATGGTCGTTTTTCGAAAAAACGACTATTTATACGACGATCATGTACAACACTCGTCAGACGGGGCCAAAAACTCTCTATGGGACATTTGTCAGTTACATGCACGCATTTTACGAAAAAAAATACAGTTTTACTCAAGGTTCACATTTACAAAAATATATATTAATTTAACACATTTATTCGACGTATTAAATCAACTTAAGGTTTGTTTAACATTTTTGTCATTTTTCAATATACACAATTATAATTTAGAGTAATGCATTTTTTTGTTTCATAAGTAAATACGTGCACAATATAATACTCCTAGTTCATTCAATCATTTTATCTTATTCCAAATAACGTATACACTCATCGAATCTAGGCATACACAACAATTTACATATACATGAACAATCACAAATTATACATGTTTTTCACAATTTCATGATAAAAGATGAAATAGGTATACCATGTGATGCTATAATCCGTTATTACGCTATTGGAAACAATTGCAATCACTAATTCGCCCTAATTTATCAATTTGTGCAAATCTACAATTAGGGTAAAAATTGATTTTTTTCACAAAAATAAGAGATTATACCTGAGATTAAGAGTAATGGAGTTTGATTAGGCAGCCGTGGAGGATCCGGAAGCTAGAAATTAGGGATTGGAAGCTTGGAGAAGGGATTTGGAGGTTTTTGGTTATAATTTTCGTATGAAAGGAGGAGGAAGAAGAAGGCTCGGCTGCAGGTATAATCGCAAATTTTCGACGGCTTCCGATGGCCGCCGAAGGCCCGTCGAAAGCCGTCGGAAATTAGTCGTCGGATGCCGTCGGTCCTAGCTGTCGGTAATGAGACCTTTTCTAGTAGTGTATAGGTTAACGATTTTAAATGATAACATATCATGTTTAGCAACTAAATAACTAACAATTCAAATCTAAAAACATATTTCAATCTTCATTTCATATGAATTTAAATTTACTAGCAAATGAATGTTAATCGTGAGTGATCGCTCACCTTTCGAGGCTAGAGAAGATGGACAACACAACAAGCTATGATTTTGAATCACGAACTCGACAATAGACCAATCCAAATGACCATCCCAAAGCAAAGTATGACGGACTTGAATCGATGAAACAAAATATATAAATTTTAAAATCTAAAACTCACACATTTAAAATGAAAGCTTTATATTATATATATATATATATATATATATATATATATATATATATATATATATATATATATATATATATATAAAATAAAAAATTAATATTCAATTTAAAACACATATTCAAAATGAAATCTTTATATATCATATTTTAAAATCAATATTTAATTTAGAACACATATTTAAAATCAATATATATACACACACATCATATTTTAAAAATCAGTACTAAAATCAAAAATAATTTTTATATAAAGAAGAGAAGAGCTAGAGGAGAGTTACGGCTGCAGGTGATAATGAACGCACAAGGAAAAACCGTGCATAGGTAATAGAAGGCGGGTTGCAATAAGGCGATGAGATGGTGTGTTTTGAAAGGTGACTGCTGTGTTGGCGAAGGGCTGAAGGCCAGGGCGGTTCGGCTGCTTTGGGTTTGTGGAGGATGGTTGTGTGCTAGCATGGAGAGGGTGTCACGGGTTGTCAAAGCGGCTATCAGGAAGACTGTTGGCTTGGGATGAAGAGGCCAAAGTGGTTCGACGAGTAGGAAGTTTGGTTAGGTAGCATGCTCGCAGGCTGCTAAGCAAGGCGGAATGGATTGGCATTCAAGTCAGAGCAGCGAGGCTTGGAAGATGGATTTGATGAGATGGGAAGGCGGATCGGCTATGGGAGGATGCGGAGGTGATGGGTTGTCGGGTTGCGAGCTGCTGTCTCTGTCATGAAAAGGCGAAGCTGGGAAATGATGGGATGTGGAGGAAAGGTCGGAGAAGGCTGGGTGATCGGTAAAAGGTCAGGCGATCAGAGTTTAGAAGGTGGAAGGGAGAAAGGTGAGTAGCTTCGTGTCAGGTAGTTTGGTGGCTGGCGTTAGACGTGAGTAGGTGCTGGATGTGGCGACAGTTCGGTTATGGGGTGGAAGGGTGGAAGAGAAAAGAAGCGTGGCGGAGTGGAGACAGTGGCGGTAAGGTCGAGCGTGCTTTTTAACGAGGGGAGATTGGGTCAATACGGGATGGATTTGGCGAAGGGCAGGCTGACGTGGAGCATGGATCTTCGAATAACAATTATATGTGAATGCAAACTATATTTATATTAAATTTTTTTCTCGGAACCGAATGAAAAAGGGAAGAGCAAAATAAAACGGACGAACCAATGAAGATGAACCAGCAAATAAATATCGAAACCATTGGAAATGACAAAAGTCAAAAGCTGAATTAAGGAAATAAAATAAGTAATGCATATCGGTTTCGTAGATAGATGAAAGGCCGTAGAAACCCAAAAGGTCCAAATATAGAACCGATATGGCAAATCATTTTGTTGATTTCTCCACGTACCGGACACTGAAATACACAAATGAATATATTATGGAGATCAGCACAATGAAACAAATAGAACGGTACAAAAATATCAGCGATACGATCATCATATCAATAGTCGATTTATCGCTGCCGAAATTAATATAAACGGAGCTCGAGCATTCCAAATTTGCGAAACGAAATACGACGTCTCACTCAGAAAATGATTTATATTTTTCTTATATAAAAATATTCAGATTTTGAAAATATTTAATTTCCATCAAATTTCAACTGATATTATAGTTTAAATAGAAATTACACAATTGAACAAACTTTCATAATTTCTAATGAAAATCTGACACTTGCTACATTTAAATAGACATATTTCAAATATCAAATTTTCATTTCAAAATTTTTATTGTTTATTTTCAAGAAAATTTTAGTTAATTACGTTATAAAAATCGTTAAAATTCTCGAGTCGTTAAACTCTCCTCCGCTTAAAACTTTTCGTCGCCGAAAAGGAACGAGATAGGAGAATATAAGCAACATAAAGGAAAGATAGATTCGAAATACATATTTCCAGATACAACAATTCATTCAAACCATATAAATTTCATTTCAAATGTTAAAATTATATATTTTTATTACTTATTAACTTCCATTTATTATCATTTTAATTAACTCACTTTTAATTTACATTCATACTCAATTTATTTACATTCACCTTATTTACTTAAATAGCGTTCTCTTATATTATTTAATTTATTCATTTTTAATTGACTTATATTCCATTAATTTTGTTTCAATCTAATTTCATTCAATCAATCAATATTCATTGTATTCACATTTGGTTGATTTCAATTCTTATTTGTAAATTCCCTTAACAAAATTCATTTTGGACATCTTATTTCTTACTTTATATTGTATACTATTATATAATTGCATGTTCTCATTACATTTAACTTTCCCAAGTAAGTTATATGTGTGTGTGTGTGTGTGTGTGTGTGTGTGTGTGTGTGTGTGTGTGTGTGTTTAGAACACAATTGAGTATTATACAAATAAATTTTATCCTAGTTCAACGGTTTCATTCAATTGTTTCAAGTTGTTTCAATTTCATTTCTCATTTTAGACATTCCAATTATTCTTAAGTTTTGCTTCATTTCAATAATTGAAACCCATTATAAAACTTAAGAGTTAAATTTCTAGTTTCACTTCAAAACATTATGAAATAAATATATACATATATACATATTTTATACATCAAATCATACCAAGAAATTCAAATCAAATCAATTATCCAAAATAAAAATATAGCAAAGCTACTATGTGGTCTACCTACTTTGAGACTCGAAAGTGAATGTCGATGATGCTGCAGTCATCATCGAAATTATTTTCTAGCAACAAATGAGGAGAGTACTAACTTACTTCGTTCAAAACTTTTGGGAAACAACCATTCGAAAATACTTTCAAATAGTATATATTTTTTTTCAAAACTTTAAAAACCAAATTTTGAAAAGCACCAGAAATTTAATTCTCAAATCCTTAATTTAAATCCATTTCATTTGCAAATCAGATTTATAAACCATGTTTAAAAAATTTCAACATCTTATAGCATGCAACAATAGTTAATGGTTTAGAAATGTTGACAAAACAATAAATGATAATCAAGTATTATCATTTCTAACAACCAATTAATTTAACTAGCTAATTTCAAAAATTATACTTTTATATTTATAAAATATAATCATACATAAATTATTTCATTTACCAATTTCGAAAAGAATACTGTGTTAGTTTGCTCTATTCAAGTGTTTTGGAATTTCTATCGATAATGTTGGCCAGACGAATCGATCGAAACCTAAAATTAAAACTTTACAACTCAAACAACATAATATAAAACATTTTATATCAATTACAAATACGTTCTCTCATAGGATGATTCAAGAATGGATTCTGGAACAAAGGTAGAGATTTATTAGAAGGACCTTAATCAAGGAGAATTTTAATTAAGAAGATAGGCTCGAAAGGAAGATAAGATAATTAAATTACAAAAGAGAAAAGATGGATAGACTTATATTAATCGCGGCAACTTTAACCGGGTCAACCGAGACTGAGAAAAAAAATGAGAATATCATCAATGAAAATGGGGACAACTTGTTGAGAACATCGTAAAAAACGCGATTCATGAGATCGATGAAGAAGGCAGGAGCATTGGTTAATCCAAAGGGCATGACTAACCATTCATCCGGAAGGAAGGAAAACAGATCAAGCTCCAGGAATAAGATCGGTGCGGAATTCAATTTCCCGCTTGGGATGAGAGAAGTGACTTCACCACAGACATCCGGAAATAATTGGACAACAGGGGTGGAGTCAAGATCACTAGGCTGAGAATTCAAGTGAAAAGATAAAGCTGGCAGAAAAATTCTGAGGCAATCGACATTCAATTATAAGAAAATTAACCTAGTCATCTACAAGAGAAACGGTTCGGGCTTTGCAATAAATAATAGCTCTTAATCGAGGACGTAAAATCTCTGATGAATTGACGCCTATTGTAAATGAGTTTCACCGCTTTTGCAAATCATACTAAGGTTGGCAAGACCGCCGATGGGTTTTGTCACACGTAAGGATGAAGTTGCCAATTGAGGTTGCAAGATGCTCAAATTTATAACTGAAGTCAACATAAATAGAGCTTTAGGATGCTCCAGAATCAAAAGAACGTGAATAGGAAAAGACAAGAATGGACTTCAAAACAAAGGGAAAGTTCCAAAATTTAAAAGAAAATCCCAATCAAAGAGGATCCTAACAAAGAATTTCAAGCTCGAATGAATATGATTTTATGATTAATTCTACATGTTTAATGATTTTGGTTGACGTTGGGTGTTGTAAAGTGTATGTGATGTTTAATGGTTAAGAGTGATATTATTATTGTTGCCCATATGATGATTTATTGTGATGGATGAGTAGAAATACTGCTTTCTGATTGCATTAGCTACAATGGTTGCATTTTTTACGATTGCTACAATGGCTTAATAGATGCTATGGTTTTTATGTACTAATAAGTATTTGGATGTAGGAGAATGGCAGGAAATAGAACTATGTGGGCTTGATCCCCTAAAAGGAATATGTATGCAGTCTTTTTCTATGCAACAACCATCAGTTCCCTTAAGGTCAAGATATAGAAATTGGCATGACACCTTTTCCTGTTTATTCTATTTATATGTATAAGTTTATAGGTGGAAGAAAAGAAGGGGAAAAGGGTTAGGAAGGAGTCGCATCCACATGATATATCGGTACATCTCTTGCATCAAAATTTTATAATTGTTGTTTTAATAATCGATGTATCGAGAAATTGTATAATATCTGATGTACCTGATTTGTGTGATATTTTATTATTGATATGACATTTTATTTGTGTGTGCGCCCGTATCTGTGGATGTGTGTGCTGTTGTTTAAATTCTATTGTGAGGTATCCCTTTTTATGTCCATTGTTTTAGACTTTTTAATTTTTATCTATCCATGGTCAACTACTTTTAATATCTGAAATTAGATGAAAACGTATTTTTACATCGTTCATAATTTATTTTAGATGTCAAAAATAGTGGATCGTTCTTTTGTTTTTGTACCATGTGAGGTCCTCCATGAATTGAACCAATGAAAATCCCCGGGTTACGAACTTGATCAACATATGTATATGGGAATTGATTCCATGCTGGAGTTGCAGATGAGGTTTGTTTAAATGTACTCATGTAACCCTTCTTGACCAGCCTTTCTATTCCATTTTCAAGGTGACATCAATTGTCAATGTGCCCATTTACCTATGGAAGCGACAAAAAGCACCGCTGGTGTTTCTCACGGGTTTTTTTTGCCTCATTGGGGTTAGTCATAAGCTAGTTCTAACTTTGTTGCTTCAAAAATATGATCAACACCATCATTAAGGTGGGTGTGTGGAGTATAATTGAACTCCCTCTACTTCTTTGTTGACTAGTTGTATGCTTTTACCCCTTTCTATATCGTTCTTAATGGGGATATTTTTGTTACTATGACATTCTCAGCTTAATTCTTTATCCCCAAATGGCCAATGGCCCTTATGTAAAATGCCTTCATGATCTTACACAAGTTTCTAGTGTTCTTGTTCTGGAACATCATGTCCTTCCTCATGTCTGAATACACTATCATCAACAACGCTTCTTCACTAGTAACCCTAATCCACATTAGTTTCTCCTTGAATTTGTTAATGAAATTGCGCAAGCTCTCATTATCTTTTTGCTTAACACAGGATAACGTGTTGGGGGATTTGGGGAAGCTTCCTTTCTAACATTGAATTTCCTATGGAATTCTGATGAGCTAGGTCCATGAGTAAATTTTGTCGTATCTATGCTTCTCGAATCATCTCGATGCTGCTCCAGTTAGGTAGACTGGAAACAAATTGCATTGAGCTAACCTTCCTACCTTTAAAGATATTCAAAGGTACATAGATGGTCAACAAGGTTCGACGGCCTATCATATTTTTCAATAACAAGTGCCTTTAAATTTTTAAGGGAAGTCTGAGTTAATAACATCTTTGTTGAAGGGAGAGGAACTCATCTCTCCCTTCCCCTTCTCACTTTATGTTGTCATACGTGGCTAAATGCTCAAACTAGGCCTTCAATTCCCTTATTTCCTTGTCCTTAACTTCATTTCTTACCAAGTCTTCTTTTGAAGAAGAACTGCTTCATCGTTCCCTCGCTTAATGTTTCCATCGAGCTTTTTAAGTAGTAATGGGTTTACGTTGTCCTTTCAAGCTTTGTATTGGGGTTTTCCTGAGTTTTATTTTTGAGCCTTGCCCCATGCTATTAGGGCTAGCCTCACCATTCTCGTAATTGATTTTTCCATTTTTATTACCGAGTTGTCCAGTTTGCTCGACTGGTGAATTATGTCGACGGGTCATAGCTAGAGCAAGATTAGTTTTGAGGTTGTAATTGAGTTACTGGTTTTCCAATCCAACCATTCTTTCATTGATATTGGTCATGAATTAATTGAGGGCCTCTAGGATGGGATCTAATGAGGTGCTTTGTGGTGGGCCCGTGGGTTACCTTGAGGAATTTAGGTTGTTTATAGGCCTTGTCTTAGTGGCTTGATGTTCTACTTCAATTGAAGGAGTGGGAGAATTGATAACAGTGTGAGGGGTTGTTGGGTGCTTGTTTGTGGTCATATGGTGGTTTAACTAATGACAAAAATTTATAAAACAAATTCCTTAGGGGCTTAGCCCTCCCAGCGTCAAAATGTTTGTGTGAAATAGTCCTCACAACACCGACATGAAGTAGTTGTGCCATTGTATGCTTACACAAATACAGATAAGTAGATTAACATTTGTTAAGATACCATTTAGGGTAGCAATTATGTAGTGTATGCTTATTTAATTATGAGGTTGCAGATTTATTATTTTTCAATTTGCCTAATAGAGTTAGGACTAAATTTGAAAACAATACATTAAAAAATATAAAATAGATAAAAAGCAAACAACACGAGATATTTATGAGGTTCAAATGTTTAGGAATCCTACGTTGATGCGTCTTATCACTCGATTTTATATATTATTTTTTAGTACAAGCATATAAATCTATGTAGATTTTTTTACACCTTTTTACAATAACGATTCTTTGAGTACTAAAAGTTGGATATTTTTTTTCTGCTGCGGTTCTTTTCTTTTCTAGACGAAATGATGTCACATTGATTGCTGACACCGTTCCTTCATTTGATTGTTGCTGTTGAAATCACACGCCCTTCGTTTGTGCGCCTTTGATTGAATGCTGTGGATTGATGACTTGGAATTTGACAAATACTACAAGAAAGCACTTAATTTATGGCATTATTTTATAGGGTTTCCGCAGTGATTTCTATTAAAAGCGACTGGGAAAAACAAATGAAATATTTAACGCTTACGAGGACAGCTAAAATGTTATATTAAGTGGGATATTAAAGGCAGGTAAATAAAACAAAGTGGCCTTTCCCTCCTCTCCTTCTTTCCTTTCTTCATTTTAGACCAGAGAAAAAAGAAAATTGCAAAAACCAAACCCAAATCCATGAAAATCCCATCAAATCTCTGATGAATATTTCTATCAAATCCTAAACCAACCCTAATCCTCAGGTGCTTTGAACCCTAAATCCTCACCAAATTTCGTCTTCCTTGAACCCTAGGTCCGTGTTTGTTTATTCTCTACAGTAAACTTTTTCATTTTGTTACTTTACAACTATACGATTCCGTCTTCTAGTTTGTGACTGATCTCTTCAGAGTTTATATTTTAGTTGAACTTCCAACTGAAAGTTATGTATTTTAGATGGATCACAACTGTTTTGTTTGATAATCGATGTCGATAATTTTATATCATATTTTAGTTTGTCTATATATTGTGTGTTAATTTATTGGTTGCATGTGTTGTGCACGTTTATACATCGAACAGAGGACCTCGCCATGGACAGGCATGTGCGCCACCTTCTAATCTGGGAACACTTCTTTGCTGAGCAATACAATGGTTTATTTATAACTTGACATCAGTTTAACATTTTTCTCCCCACCTTGTTGCCCCCACCCGGGGTTTGTCTTAGGCAGCCGTCTGGCCAGCCTGCCCTAAACCCGGACCTGCTTGTATGAATGTTAAGTTTATAATCATTTAGGAGAATGTTTAGTTAGGAGTCAAGTTTTGGTCTTCCACGGGTTATATGTATACGCACATAATCTATTCTAGCAAAGGCTCTATATTAGGAGTTCTTATACTTTTATTACCTATTTATTTATTGTAACAGGAAACGTAGCATCCGAATCTATATAAGGTCATGGCATTTATATTATATTTTTTAATATCAACATTTTGCACTCTAATTTGTTCTTGACACAACATATAATGTGTACTGGTCTTATTCCCCTACGAATGTAAACAATCTCTGAAGAAATCAACAATAAGTTAAAGTCCTGACAAAAGAAAGCAAGAAAAATGAAGTTGCATGCTGTTGAAAAATTAAATATAGCCTTACATGTTCACATGCGTTACCTTTCGTTATAATTAACTCCTCTCCTCAACTCCTTAAATGCACGTTTATTCTTCACAAGTCACCCACCAAAACCCTTCATATAGCTCATCCAAGCAATCTTCACTTTGGTATTTTACCTTACTGTACTTCAGTTTGATAATTCTATTTGTCTTTTCTATACTATAAAAGTTTCATTGTTGAATTCCATTAATAATAACAGAAGGAGAGCAGAAGTGAAGTAAATAACAGACAGTGATAAACAAATAAAAACAAATGATAGCAGTGTAGTACATCAATCCATTTGTTTAAATTTATTGCATGCACAAAAGAATGGAAAGGCCTGAAGAAGTTTACAAAAGAGTGTGATAAAAAGTAAAGAAATTATAAGGTTAGCCATGCCAGTTGGTGCCTATGCGATTGAATCGACAGAGCTTGGTGCTAGAGGTGCTGCTGAGGGCATGCCTGTTATTTTTCCTGAGCTAGATTCTGTATATTCATAAAAATAAATGAAGTCATAAAACTATCATGAAAAATAAACATATGTTTTAACATATTATGTTAGTTTTTCTTTGTATTAGAGCATCTCAAACAGTTCGGAGTGCGAAAATTAGATTTTTCGCACTTTGAAATGTTGGAGGCCTCATTTCTTCAACAGAGAAATGAGGCCAGACGAAGGTTGAACAGGCACTTGAAGACCAGGTGTCTGTTCAACAGGCGCCTGATGTCAGCGCCTATATCAGGGGCAAACTCCCCTCTCCCCTTTTCCTTCATTTCCATCTCTTTCACCCTCTTTTTAGTTAATTTTTTTTTATTTTACTTTGCGTTCAAATGCCGCACCGTCCGGTCAAAACTGGTAGATGGACCATTCGATATGCGACAGATGTCAATATCAGACCTGCTCATTCCCTCCTGATGCTACCGTGACTCCAGATGATTTTCGATCCTTGTACGACTTGCCCCCTACTGTTTCGCATCGACTTCTGCAGTTATATCGACACCACAGGTATACGTTTATTTCTTTATTGCTTGATGAACAACCGTATAACTGTATATGTATGATAATTGTTTGTTTATTTTAACATTAAATAATCATATTTTTTGTTTGTCATGTAGCGATGCGAGATAGTTGGTATAGGTGCATGATTGAGTATTTTGATCAGTTACCGCAGTCGTTTACGGATAGGCTACATGCATCACCTTTTGGTGAATTTCTAAATTTGCGCATGTAGATCACTGCCTGGTAGAGCCTCTCACCAAGAGATGGTGGCCAACCACTCACATATTTCATTTCCCTGATTTTGAGCTAGGACTGACTCATCTAGATTTTTATATGCTCACTTGCATAGAGGTTGGTCGACCAGACCGTCTCTCTGTTCCATTTGATAGTTCATTTAAGGATTTCGAGTCATATTCAGCTTATTTACCGGCTTTGGCTGATAATGAGGTTAGAGGAGGAGCTGTTACTCTCGCTTGTCTACAACAAAATATAGTAGAGTACATGGCCATTGAGGATATGCACACTTCGGTTATCCGTGCCTTCATATTATACCTTTTTGGATCTACATTTTTTAGTAACAATAAGGGTACTATTAAGTTTGGCTTTTTGGCTGGATTAGTAGATATAGATGGACTGCATATATATGGTTACGTTACTGCTATTATTGGTTATTTGTACGCTTCAGCAGTTTTGACAGATGTATGGATTTTGGTACATTCTTCCATTTTGGTGCTACAAGTATACTGCCAATATGCACCCCCGATTTATTGTAGAGGCGAATGCCATACTTTATATTTACTTTCCTAGATTGCGTCATTGGGGTCCTCCCATGCATTTGCCTCGTGTTGCACAAGGAGTGCACAATGAGCTGATGGAGGCTAGACAGTAGATGGATATGAGGTGGCGTGGTAACATTATCGTTTGTTCATGGGATCAGTACTTATAGTTTCTATAGTCCGATCCTGATCATCCACCCACTTTTCAGTTTTTCATATCGTGACGCAGGGTTTGCTTTCAGGTTTCTACATGTCCATTCATATGGTATTTAGAGGAGCGGCGTTGGCTACAGTTATACGGTATAGTTCGCATTCCATCAGATCCGCTACCGTGGGATGATATTTATGGTGATAATAGCGTCGAACCAGCTTATATTCTTGCGTTGAGGGGTGCGGAATGGGTGGATGGTGAGCCTTTTACAGTTTCGGGAGACTTTGATTCATATTGGGCTCGAGTAGCCCCACGTGCTTACTCATTGCCTGATTATATTCGGGGTTTGAACTCCGATCATATTGATCCGCGTACCTCTTTTGGTAGAGTTCCACTACTTCCTGCTACCTTTGGGCCTACCTGTCTCGGTACACGCAGCCTCCTACTTTCGACCCCCCTCATCATTCGTTTAGAGTGTATAATATACATGATCAGATGGTAGAGTATCCCTTGCAGTATCCTACAGATGACGCTGTTATGGGTGCACCATCCCCCGAAATGTATCAGCCTCATCGGGTTTGTACGAATTTTAAATTTTCTTTAAATTACTTGTCATTATATTCTCCACCAATGTATAAATTTTCCTGTGCACATATCAATTTTATCAGTACATGGATTATGATAGACGGATGATTGCTGCATTTGAGTGTATGACGCTCGATTATACACAGATGATGTATCAGAGTTACCAAACTGCAGTCCAGAAGCAGCAGACTTAATATGATGCGCAGATGCAGGGATTACAGACCCAAATTCAGTAGCTTCAGGAGTAGATCCATGCCGGACTTGAGCCTCACGACTTCGATGACGTCAATGATGACAACAACGACGATAGTGGATACGATGAGGAGATTGATAGCGGTTCTGATCATATAGACTGATGTGCTGCATATGGACGTTTTAGATTGTGTTATTATTTTTCACACATTACAGTAGTTGGTTGCATATTATGTTGGTGATGATGCTACTGTTATATGTGATTGTCTATATGTTATGGCATTGTGTCGATTATATTTTATGTTGTGTATGACATTGTGTTGATTATAATTTATGCTTGTTTATTATTAGGCATATATGAAGTCAAAATGCTGAAGTAACAAACACAGTTGTATTTGTTTGTCAAAAAGTTTGTGGATGTTTGACATGTTGACGTTAATCTCGTGCTTCATTTTTCTGATGCGGATTACAACCTCTTTATTTAAGGTAAAGTGTTATATTCAAATGTTACAACATTTAAAAGTTTGGTAAATTTAATCAATGTCTAACATAATGTTTTCGGCTACAGAATCGAAACTGCTAGTATTTTTTTTTACAAACTGATCAGATGTGTGACGATGAGGAGATAATGGCAACTCAGTTTTAGGACACTATTGCTAAACTCTACAATAGCAATGTTGAGTGTAGCAGTAGATGTACGAATGTAGAGTTGAGGACTGCTTATGGGAACTTCTGCAACGCTTGTACGCAGTACAGTACAGTTATCATTAAGCTTATATTTGAAAATTTGTTCGAACCAACCCGTTCCACATTTGAAGGTCCTTGCTTTCTCAAATATCACAACACATTCACTAGACATGAGGCTTATATCATACGTCAAATTTGGCTAGAACGATTTGGATATCCATAATTTGAGTGTATTATTGTTGAATGTATTATTGTTTATGTGTATGCATATTTATTATTGTCTTGTTTATGAGTAATTTCACTTTCTACTGTACTGTCAAATCAAAATAAAGTGCTCATATTTAAACATAAAT
The DNA here is from genome assembly GCA_030765085.1 of Allium cepa. Taxonomy (NCBI): domain Eukaryota; kingdom Viridiplantae; phylum Streptophyta; class Magnoliopsida; order Asparagales; family Amaryllidaceae; genus Allium; species Allium cepa. The sequence continues at coordinate 468,647,878 of CM060935.1, forward strand.
AATTTTAAGCATTCACACGCTTCAATATATACGTATGAGCTTTTCTTCCTAAACATACAATTCGGTTCTCCGCTCCTTCAATCTTCTAATCCTCATATCAATACCTTACTGGTCATCATCTATTTACTCTAATTTCAGCTACATTCCAACGGAAAGCGAACACACCGATGAAGATTGGAATATCAATTACCAAGACTATCATTACAAGGACATTGCTCGTAAATTCCCAAATTTTGATCAACTCACACTTCAAGAAGATGTTCAACCTCTGTATGAACGTATGGTTGTCCAACCTCTACACGAACAGTTGGTTCACCAACAACCACAAGAACATGAGGTTGATCAAGTACCAAATCTACAACCTTCGATTGAACATGAGGTTGACTCTTACTCACTATGTTGCCACTGTGGTTATAAGGTTGAAGTTATGGTTAGAGCTGATGGGGAAGATATTGGTCGTCGAATCCAGTTGTGTCCTTTCTGGCCTGAAGGGTGCAATTATGTAGAATGGGTTGATGAACGGCTGTGCCAAGGGCTATAACATATGCCAACGAGCTGGAAAGAGAAATAAGATGTATTTGAAATGTCATGCAAAACTTACAATTTGACCCTAACCAGTAGTTTCTTAGTGTCGGTTCTAAGTCCTAGTCAGGGTATTTTTTATTGGTTGTATTATTATGGAGTGTATTATTGTTTGTGTACGTATTATCGTTGACTGTATTAATGTTTGGGTGTTTCAGTAACATTGTCTTGTTCCTTTCTGTATTATTGCCTTAGAAAATTTTATTTGTACTATTGTTTGGTAGTGGCATAAAATTGTTAAGAACATGGCTATAGTTGTGTGATGGTACGAGACACTGCATCAACAGTCAATAGTGTATGGAGGGACGTGACATTAGACCAACAGGCAACATTATGTAGATAGGACAAGATACTACACCAGTTAAATCTCCTTGTTGGCTTGTGAGGACGTGGCTATAGTGTTTAGATGAGACGAGACACTGCAGACGTGACATAAATGGAATCTACTTTATAGATAGTGGTTGAATTGAATTAATGCTACCTGCCAACTAGTAATTATTGTTTGTCTTGTTATGAAAGCCATCATGTGATTTAAGCTATAAAAAGCTTGTTAGTTGCTAAAAGTATTATTGATCATTCTTATTTCATACAATTTCAAATATAATAAATGGCTGTTGAAGATTATACATTTTTCAATGATAGCGACGACGAATTTGATGAAATGATGGAAGATCATTTTCTTTACGAAAAGGAACTAATAAGTATGGATGCACTACACGTTGGTCAATCGAGCGGGCAATGTGGTGGATCAGTTGTTGGTCGTCGTTATAAAATCGTAGACATTCATGGCACAATGACAGACTGATGAAAGACTACTTTGTTCCAAATCCTACTTACATGGATGCTAATTTTAGAAAAAGATTCCGCATGCGGTGACCTCTATTTTTTAGAATCCTACAATGTATCAAGCAGCATGATAAATATTTTATCTTCAAACCCAATGCATCTTGTACAATGGGATTGACTGGAATTCAAAAAATGACAGCTGCACTAAGAATGCTTGCATATGCAGGACTGGAAGATGCGCTTGATGAAAATTTGAAAGTGGCGTAAAGCACGGTATTAGAGTGTTTGGAGCATTTCTGTCAAGCTACCGTGGACAGTTACGGTGATCAATACTTATACAGACCGAACGAGGCGGATATAGCAATGTTATTAAATATGCATTGTAGTAGAGGTTGGCCTGAAATGTTAGGCAATATAGACTGCATGCATTGGGAGTGGAAGAATTGTCCAAAGACATATGCTGGAGTTTATCAAGGTAAGTCTTGTTGGTCCTCTATTACTCTTGAAGTCGTAGCATCGTATGACTTATGGAAATGGCATGCATTTTTTGGAATACCGGGTTCGAACAATGATCTTAATAGTTGAACGATCTACATTGTTCAATGATTTAGCAAACGGTAGATCAACTCCTTGTACCTTTACTTTAGGAGGTAACACGTACGATCATGGATATTATCTTGGCAATGGTATATATCCTAAATGGAGTACCATTGTCAAGACAATTCCAAACCCGCAAAACAATAAACAATAAAAGTTTGCAGCAATGCAAGAAGGCCAAAGGAAGGACATTGAAAAAGCATTTGGGTTCTTTAATCTAGATTTTCCATAGTCAGTAATCCATGCAGACTTTGGTCACCCGCTAAAATGACCAAAATAATATACACTTGTGTTATATTACATAATATGATTATAAAGGATGAAAGAGACATGGAAGAAGCTTACTTTTATGAGGGTGCTCCAACATTACCACCTGTTTGGCGCAACGATATGATTGGAGGTGCACTAGAACTCGAATTTCATGTAGAAAGTCAAATGTCCTACCGTAGTGTTCAACTGCATCGAAGACTGCAAAATGATATCATAGATCATCTTTGAAACTTTTTTGGAAATAAGTGAAACTACATTTCTGTTGTTACTTTTCCTACTGTTGTTTATGTTGTTGTTACTTATTATTATTATTGTAATATGTTTATGTTTAACTAAAGTAATGTTGTTATAATCTTTTTTCAATGTAATGTAATTTCAATGAAAATACTTATATTAATAATTTCTTGCATTCAGAACACAACACAACTAACAGTAATTAAAATAGTTATTATAAGATACAAAGGTTCTAGAAACGGTAATTCAGTTAATGACCCTCTTCAAACCTACATCTCATAATTTCTCTCCATCTTTGCTCCGTGTACTTCAGTTGTTCTGCATACATTTGTGACGTATCCATGAACATTATTGCATCTATTCATCTCTTTGCCGGTTTTCAGCAAGAAGTTGATCCATTCTTGACAACTTTTCTTGATGTTGAATTGCTCGAGTTTTCATTGCCCGGTTAATTCTATCTTTAGATTCAAGTAGGAGTTTACTTAATTTCTACCTGATCAACTTCAGAAGTCTACTTTTTTTGGCCGCTTTTGCTCCATATGGTCTAGCAAATGATCTTCGGTAGGGGTTGGATCTTCTTATGATCCTAAACCGTAGCTTCTTAGCGATTCCCTAGGACTAGAGCTTTCTCCAACTCTAGGCATTTTACCACAACCACTGTTTGATTGGACTTGTTGAACGGTTTTCTGAAGTGATGATTTCCATTTAACGTGCTCGACCAACATATCATAAATATGCATGAACTGGTAAAAATGTGGTGCTTGTTTACTATCATGTTTATAGATTTGTTTGAACAACTTGTTTGCTGCATTCTCTGTAATAAAAAAACACTAATATAATTAGAGAATTATGATAAAAAGTAGAATAATGAAATTATATTAAATCGTACCAAATACGTCTCATTTTCAAATCCACTAGGATATGTTTGCTTTAGCTTGAAAATTTGAGAATCGAATGTTTGTGTTTGATTATTGATTTTTCCATAACGACCTTTGATTGAAGATAATGTTCTTTTTCGATCAATGTTCTTCAGATTGTAGCAATTAGTAATTCTGCCCCAAAAAGTCGCACCACTTCGATCGGCCCCTCGAATAGGATCAACTGAGAGTGCATAGTAAATGTAGCAAAGATCGTATTCTTCCACAGTACTCTAACTTGTATTAGTTACCTCTTCCCCAATCGGAACTGTAACGTCTTGTAAGTCGTAGTCTTCAAAAGTGGACCTTGCAACATCGACATCGAAATCGGAGTACATGTTCAGTTGAGATTAGTGAGAATAAAAAATTATGATGGATGAAGGAAATTGGTTGTGAAGGAAGGAAGATTAGGAGAGTTGTATTTGAAGGTGGAATATGGCCGTTGGGGAGAGCCATTAGGGGGAGAATTAAAGGCGCGTGTTAAACAGGCGCTGGTAACGGGCGCCTGATTCGAAATCCCCATCCTTTGGCCCCCCATTTCCACACTACGATAATCTACACCCTATTGGAGCTGTTTTTCGGTGTGGATTTGAGAATTCTGCATCAGTTGAAGATGCTCTTATAGTACAGATTCATATACCTCCATCATTATAGTGGCAATATAAAAACATCCATAATGAACTTTAATTACTATTGTTGATAACTCGCTAGAGTTAGGATAAGTAGGGACTTCATGTACCAATAACATGCACTAACCATGTCGCACAGCTGTGCGACACCTATTCTTTTCCTTATTGGCACTGATTATTTATATCTGAAAAATAGGCATAACACAAGGGTTATATTTTTCGCCGATGAGATAATGGAAGCTCTGCTTCCTCTAAACACCATGATTCCTACCTTTAAATATAATGGATCAACTAATCCCGATGATCATATTTTGGCCTTTTAGAGTTGGATGAATATTTTCCATGCTCCTAAAGCTGTTTGATGTTGATCATTCCCAATCGCGTTCACCGACATTGCAAGTAAATGGTACAGAAGATACTGGGAAAAGAAGATTTTCTCCTAGGCTTAATTTTCTTATGAATTATATGCTTAGTTATACACCTTGAAATATCCAATGATAAATTCAAGCGTATTGGCTAAAATAAAGTGGTGATGATAGAGGAGTCGTTAAAAGAATACATGAAAAGATTTCATTTGAAAGCTAATATGGTTGAAAAGGAAGTAACAAAGGGAAGCTAATAGTAGTAAGGTCAGGACTGACAACGAATACTACTTTCTGGAAGGATCTCTTTATATAGGGACGTAAAGATCTATTTTTTTACTACTTTGCCGACAATTTCATTTGATTTAATGAAGCGTTCTATAAGAAGAGGAAACTACAGGGAAAGGTAATAAATGCTCGGCGAATGGGACCACTAGGGGTTAACAAGATGCTAAAGTGAGATGAAACCCATAAAATTTACTTTGTCGCCTTTAAATAACGAAATCATATATATGCTATTGCAAAGGATACAATGTGGTATCCCACTTCCTAAAAGCTTGCACCAATCTAAAGCGGAACAAAGGAGACTATTGTACGTACCATAAATCATACACACATAAAACTTGTAGTTGTAGAACCCAAGCTTTCATAATATAGGGAATAATAAGGAGGGTTGCACTGAAGGAATTTATAAAATGGATCCAAGGAATCTTCACCTATTACCAACTCAGTAATGCCCATGAATAATTAGATCTGTCAAAACATGAACATACCTATTAACCCAACCCATTTACCCTACTTATAAATGGGTTAGGTCAACCATTTATAAGTATTATAAAATATGTTATAGGTTGGGTTGACCCATTTTTAAAGGGTTATAAATGGGTAACCCATTTACCCATTATTAAAAACATTAAATTTTAATATAAATTTGAATAATAAGAATTTTGATCATACATTGTAGTTTTTCGGGGAGACTGACAGTTGTACTTAAAAATAACAGGCTACCGCATCCCTATATTTTAACTCCGTCTAGTGCAGAAACCGCTATTTTTTTGTTCAGACTCCAGTAACTTCTTCATTCTAACTCAGAATCAGACGAGACTTCGACCGATGAGCTCCCATCTAAATTACGGATAGTATGGAACGCTTAAATACTTCATCATATGAACACACACTGTAGTTCTTCAAGGTGATTGATGGTTGTACTTAGAAAATAACAGGCTACCACATCCCGACATTTGAACTACGCCTAGTGTAGAAACCTTTTTTTGTTCAGACTACAATAACATATTCATTCTAACTCTGAATCAGGCGAGACTTTGACCAATTAGCTCCCACCTAAATTACGGACAGTATGGAGCACTCGGATACTTCATCATATGAACGCACACTGTAGTTATCCAAGGGGATTGATGGTTAGAAAATAAAATGCTGCTACATCCCCATATATGAACTCCGCTTAGTGCAGAAGCCGCTATTTTTTTGTTCAGACTGCAATAACTTCTTCGTATTAACTTGGAATCAAGCGAGACTACGATCGATTAGCTGCCACATAAATTATGGACAATATGGAACACTTGGGTACTTTATCTTGTGAACGCACACTGTAGTTCTCCAAGGGGGTTGACAGTTGTACTTAGAAAATAATAGGCTACCACAACCCCGTATTTGAACTCCGCCTAGTGCAGAAGCTGCTATTTTTTTGTTCAGACTGCAATAACTTCTTCATTCTAACTCGGAATCAAGCGCGACGACGACCAATTAACTCCCACCTAAATTACGGACAATATGGAACACTCAGATACTTCATCGTGTGAACGCACAGTTTAGTTCTCTAAGGGGACTGACAGTTTTACTTAGAAAATAATTGGCTACCACATCCTCATATATGAACTCCGCCTAGTGCACAAGCCACTAATTTTTTATTCAGACTACAATAACTTCTTCATACTAAATCGAAATTGAACAAGATATCAACTAATTAACTCTCAGCTAAATTACAGACAGTATGGAATGCTCGAATAGTTCATATTGTTAACGCACACTATAGTTCTCCAAGGGGATTGACAGTTGTACTTAGAAAATAATACGCCACCACGTACCCATATTTGAATTTTGTAATTTTAATATTTTATCGAAATCCAAAACATAAAAATTAGAATTATTTTATTTTTATTTGTTTTTTATTAGTCGAATTAAATTTAAATCTTTAAATGTGTTAAATAAGTAACCCGTTTATTAAGTGGGTTGGGTCATAAATGGGTAAAAAAGAATGGGTCATAATTGGGTTGGGTCATAAACGGGTAAAAAAACGGGTCATAAATGGGTTGGATCAAACTCGACCTAACCCACTTTGACCCAACCCAACCGTTGACAAACCTATGAATAATGCTAATATCATTGAAATCCAAGCTTAAGGTAACTTTACCCACCGATGAGTCCCATCGATATCATCCACATGGGTCCATATTGTTGGAGCAAGCAAATGAGCCTGTAATAGATACATTCAAGAGGAAAAAATGAGAATCCATAGGGATGAGGCCCCTATAAAAAATCATGAAAAGTGGGATTCCCGATCTTATTAGTAACTACTAAGTAGTTGTGGGGTGTGAGGCAACCTCTTAATGACCTACTGATAATCATTAAACAAATTATGTCTCGTTTGTGTCAAAAAATTTTTGATACTAAGAGTGAAGTGAACATTATCTTCTAGCATACATTTGACAAGATGGATATTCAACTTACAACACTCGAGCCAAGCCTCGAATCTACCTTTGGTTCCAATAGTGAAGGGGACTCCAATTAGGGGTTAATAATTATATTATAACACGTTTTTTAGGAGACTAGTATTGGATGAAATAGTAGTTTCCATTTTACCAAACACCTAATCATAAGATTTCTTTCCAAGGTGGGTCGAGAAACAATTAAGGGTGATCAATTTTACATTTGGGAAATGTACTTCTCTATAGATTAGATGAATAGAGAGAATGAGTTTGCTTATGATATTGCATCACATACACTTAATGAAATGGAGATTTATAAGTGCTTGTCCACCAAATCTTAGGGGACATTGGCCAACGCTGAGGACTTTGAAGCCCTCATATCTTCATTGCATATGGCTAAAGTCTGCATTAAAGGCTAGAAACCTTTAGTTAATAATGAAAGTAGGGTACCTCTTAACGAGTAATGGTGGCAAAGAAAACAAATTCATCCAAAAAGAATCGCTTTTTGATGAAATAGTGATTATAAAGTAAAAGGGTGGCCAAGGAAAAGAAGAACCAGAAGCAGTTATCGTTGAAATCGACAACTGGGACAATGAAAGCAAGGTTATGTCATTCGAAGATTTAGAGGAAATTCCAATAGATTCACAAGATGCAACGGAGGTAGTAAAGATCGAAAGGGCTTAGGAGAAATATACGAGAAAAAGCTAATTGTATCCCTACATTCAAGCATAGATGTCTTCATTTGATCTTATTCTAATATGTCGAGATTGATCCATTGGTGATTTGCCATGCTTTAAATGTAGATCCAAACTTCACTCTAATAAGGTAGAAAAAGATTTTATTTGTAACAACCATGTCTTTCGAAGCTGTAATTTCAAACTATTTTAAGTAAAATAGAAGTGTTGAATTCTATTTAATAATTACTATATTTGGAATCAAATTTTTATTCAATTAAAGTCTATTAATAAATTTTATTTAAAAAATTGAATTAAAATAATAAGTTTTTCAGATAATATACTACATTCAAATATAATGTTTAATTAAATAATAAAATATAAAAACTAATAGGAAAATATAAAATAGAAGAATTATTTACAAATTGGAGAAGAGAGTTGTTTTAATTAATGGAATTGATTTAATTAGAACTAGCCGAAAAGCATATGAGCCTAAGCAAACAAAATATTACCACCCTCACTTTTCTTTTCTAATTCATACCGGATCATCTCCATCCTAACCCAAAACCAGCCTAAGTACCCCCTTGCTCTAATTCTCCTAATCAAATCGTGGTTCACCAAAAAAAAGAGGGTGATCCATCTTGGTGATCACTCGAAGGCGATGCAAGTAAGAGGACAAAGCTATGACGTGGTAGGCGATCGACTATTGAAGCATCGACACGACCTACGTCAGTGCGGTGGTGATTGATTGCGATTGAAATGGGGGGTGATGATGCAGACATATGTGAAGTAGAACTAATGGTCGTGTGATTACTTGATTGCTGGTAGCAACGTCGGAGGATCGCCACGAGGCATGGAGATTGACGCAAGCGTAAGTGGTGGCGTGTTCGTAGAGGAGGCCTAGAGACATGGGCTGTTGGGAGAAGTTCTGGTGGTGGTTTCAAGTAGTTGCTAGTTGTAGCATAGATAAGATGGAGGATCGACGGAGCAAGAGGAGTTTTGGCGGCAATTGTGCATACTTTAGGTTGCTGATTTGGGCAGAATTCAAGCATCGTCCTAGGTGAGTTATGGCAACGAATGAGAAAGGTGGTTTATCTTATTAACTTACACATCTATATTTTAATAACATTGTGGTTAAGTGTTTTGGTTGATTGTTTGGTGATAAATGAATTACTGTGTAGATTGATAGTGCGGATTTATAAACGGAAGTCTGTTCGTTTGTGAAATAAATTTTATAGTATGTTGATACATGTATTTCATCGTATGATCAGAGTTGTCGGAAAGCAACTCGAACCTTTAAGAAATTTTATATTATGAAATGATATTTTATATAGAGCGATGTTGACTCTAGAAGATGCATTTTAGATGGATTGATTGTTTGAGTTGGTTAAATGTTTTAAAAGATTCACAAAATAAGATTTTATTCATTTTGATCTTTATTGGAATTTTATTTCTAGATTATATAGTTAAATTATATTATATTCTTAACTTATTTCTTATTCAAAATTTCTAACCAAACTTTCTAAAATGGGTAATATTTATTTATAAAACCTTTTTAACATTTACCATTATAAGAATAAAATTTCAGAAATGTTTTAGAGGCAAAAGACAAGATATGATATTATTTTAGAAAATGGTTATGAAGAAATAAATTCAATTTCAAGTAATTTTAGTTATAAAAACCTGTTAAATAATTTTAGAAAGAGTTTAAAAGCCTTTGGAAATTTCATAATTATATTTTAAAATATATTATTCATTCCATAAATAATTATAGGTTTTTCATTATTTTAGAAACTCTTTTATTTTATTTATTATGGATTTGAGATTTTATTGAGGTTTTGTGCTTTTCTATGAAACAAAGAATTTTAATAACCGATTGAATTATCCAATTGGTATGAAACAATTCATGCAGTTCTTTTGATTACTATTATAATTTGTTAAATAGAGTGAGTGGAATTTACTAGCATTTAGCAAACACTATAATTTCACATTTGTATGGGACATTAGTTAAATTTTAGTAGTTACTATAGCGAAAGTAATTTACACTTTAGAGTTGTATTATCTTAGGGTGTTTGGAGTTTCAGACCGATAGATACCCAAGAGAAGATGACTCATTTTTCATCGACCCGAGAGTCGATACTTCTTAGATTTGTATTGTGAATGATGAAACTGCTTAGTGAGTTGTTAGCGACCTTGCCATGGTCAACGAAACTGCTTAGAGAGGTGTTAGCTACATTATCATTTAGGATGAAACTACTTCGAGAGGTATTAGCAAACTTGTTAAGGCTAATGGAACAGCTTGGAGAGATGTTAGCGACTTTGTCATTGCATTCGCGGTCCTTTCTTTTGTGAGTTTGGAGATTTTGAATTGTTATTCCTTATTTTTTTTGATGATAGTCCATTTGAGACTTGATAGGGATTTATGAAATGGTAATTTTAATTGATATGTATTTTTATGATAATTTGGTTTCAAGCATATTTCTATTATGACTTATTTTATTGTTAAGTCATATATTTATGATATGGATTTATGAAATGGTGATTTTGAGTGACATGCTTTATTGTGATTATTTGGTTTTAGGCGTATTTCTATTATGGCTTATTTTATTATTAAATCCTATATTTATGATATTAGTATCTTACCTTTTTATTAGATATAACTGAACTATTTATTTTGAAATACTCGCCAGGCCGAGACTCTACAGGCACATGGACTCGTTGACTTTTGTTTTTGTATTAGCTTTGGAGTAGACTGTTTTGACTATTTCAGTTTACTTCATCATTGTATATGGTGACATTTAGGATGATATCATGTATATTACTTAGTAGCCATTTTGTACCTAAAATAATATTTTGGATGTAATATACATGTAATATCCCGGAATTTATGGCAATATAAATTTAATAATCTGTGTTTAAATTTGAATTAATTTGATATTTTTTTTGTTAATAAATTGAATTGATTCTATAATCTTATTTATTTAAATAATTAATTAGAGAATTTATTTTTAACAAACTAATAATCTTTTTTTTATTTATAATATGTATATGTATATTTATATATATTTTAAATAGATAATTTTGGGTTTAAATTTAATTAGTGTATCATATTTTCTAATTTTAATATTTTTAAATTGGGAAATTGTGATTTATTTTTGAGTTAAGCTTTTAAAAAATATTTAATAAAATAACTAAATGATTTTAAATATAAGACGAATTTTTTATTTGTCTAAATTATATTTTGACTTAAGTTTGTATATTAAAATAATTTATAAAATGTTTGTTTTATTCTTTTTAAAATATTCATTAATAATTATGATTTGTGAATTGAATATGAGAATTTAAAATACAATTAATAAGTGAATCATGTATTCATTTAAATTACAAATAAGTTATAATCTCTTTATAAATTTATTTAAAATGATTTAAAATATTATCTTCAAATGATAAATTTGTATATGGTTTTTATTTATAATAATACTTGGTTTATTCTTTAGAAATTATTTATATACATAACTAAGTATTAAAACTAATTAACTAAGTTTAAACATTCATTAACACTTGATTTAAAAATGCTAATTACCTTAGAGACATGTGTTGCTTTCTTAGGGCCTCAAATAACATGTGTTAAGTGTTTAAGCAAGGTAATTTACAAGTGTTAACATTTCATACAAGTGTCATATTATTTTTATTTTTTTTCTTTGATTTTAAAATAAATAATAAATTTAGTTATATAAAACTTGCATTCTTTCTTTCCTTTCCTCTTTTTCATTTCTAATTCTAAAACTAAGAAAAAAATTTCCAGCTGAAAACCTATAATCAAACTCTTCATTCCTCAAATTTGAAACCAGTTTTCTCATCAACCTGTAAATCAAACTCCTCATATCATAATGAAAATCTGAAAACAAACTATCTAAAATCAGTAACCATTTTCTAAACCCATGGTTCATGTAAATCCTGCATTTCATTTTCAAAAGCCTGTAATTCCTCCTTTTCAAACCTACAAATCATTTTCCCTGTAATCATCTTCTAATGCCCTGTTCAAATCTGTACATTTTATTTTCTTCAACCTGGAAGCTTATGCAACAATCTGGAAATTGGCTACTGCAATTTCAATTTGTTCTGCATTCCCTTCTTCTAAAACCTGGGAATCAAGCTAGCAATCTGCATTCATTCTTCAAAAACTGGAAAATCAAGCAAAACCTGCATGCATGAATTTTTCAAAGCTGGAAGTATTTTAAAGCAAGTTTTAAAAGCATCAAACAACTCAAGTCTTAAAGCATTCAAACAAGTTTTAAAGGATTCAGGGGTTATTCAAAAAGATGTTCAAAAGGGTTTTTCATACCTGAAGCTCTGCTCTGAATTTTTAAAACTGTGAGTAACTCCATTTTTTTTTTAAATTTAGATAGGTAAATTTAGTTGCATGCTAGATGTCTGAAATATGTATGTTTATGTATATACATGGTTGTATCTCTGGATGTATGATGCATGTCTGTTTGTTTTCAACAGAGTCTACTCTGTTATACTTCCCAGTTCTTGATCTGTTTAAATTCAAGCCTCATGATCTAATCACCATTTAAATTTGAGATTCAAACGAAACTTGTTAGTTTAATTTTAAACTTAAGTTTAGAATTTTATTTAGGTTAAAATAACCCAGTATCATCTCTGGATTTTATAAACAGTTGATCAAACATTAAATTAGTGGAAAATTCGAATACATTGATTCTGTGTGTAACAACCCGCATATTTATCGATTGTATATTTAAATATTTTATTTAAATATTTCATCGTTCGTCGGATTTTAGTCCGAAAAACTAATTTTACCAAACAGTCGAATTGGGACTCGAGACCCCTTTCATTGAGTTCAAAATGTCATTTGCAACCTTTTTGAGTATAAGCTTCGATATGTTTGGAGTTAGTAGAGTTTTGCTACTTTTTAACTTTGGGTTTGAGTTTGGGTTTCAGCCCAATGTTCCATCTTAAGACCCTAGCTCCACTCCAACTCTTCATTACTTCATTTCATATTCCTAACCCTTTAAGCTTTAAGCAACAATGGGGGAAAAGAGTGGAAATTAGAAATTCCAAGCCCTAGTTTCATTGCAAATCCAAGCTCCAACTCCAAATTCATAGAAGAAGCTTTGGTAAGCCTTCTCTTCATCTTCCCCAACTCATCCTCTCTTTGATTTCAGAAAATTCCTAAACCTAATATGGGAAATATTTCTCTTTTAAGCTTAGAATCAAGCTTCTTGAGTTTGGATTGAAGTGTGGTTGATCTTCCTTTGCTTTCAAGCTTCTTCTTCATTAATTTGGGTTCAAAGGTGAGATTTTTATCTCACATCTAGGTCTATAACTATCTTCGAACGTTGGGTATGAATTTCTAACAATTATTCATGTGCATTTGCTTTTAGTTTGGATTAATTTGGTTTATATCCCAACTTTTGGTGTTTTGAAACAAATTCTATGGAAATCCTTCTATGGATATTTGAACAAGTTTTGGTGACGCATCGAAGAGCCATAAGGGCCGGGTAGTTGATTGGCATAAACCCCTAGCGCCATTGCTCGAATTCGGTTGCGAATTGGTTGGGTTTGCACATCTTGTGCAAAAGCAGGGAAAACTGCTTTAGCTCCAGTCAGTCGACTGGACTTCTTGGTCAGTCGACTGGCTGAAGCTAATAAGCAGGGTGAAGGCTTCCTACAGAGCCTTGGGGGCTCTGTTTACTGCATTCAGTCGACTGAATCACTGAGTTCAGTCGACTGACCTGCAACCCGAGAGTTTTTTGAGACTATGATCAGTCGACTGAACTCAGTGAGTCGGTCGACTGGCCTGCTCATATTTGCCTATTTGAGCCTTGTTTGCTTGGTTTCCAATTTTTATCGACTCGTTTTGATTTCTAGTTGTTGTTATCAATTATTCGACTCTGATGACTTGTATTTTTGAATTTTTGGAAATATCCACTTTGATGGATTTGTTGTCGATTTCTTTGGATTTTACTCACGTCTTCGAATGTGAATTTTAGTGAATTGATTATTCCTACAATCTTTTTTGTGATTTGTCACTTTAAAAATACAAAGGTTTCTGTACTAGTAGTAAATATTCAAACTCTTTATCAAAGATTATTTAAACTCTATTTTCAATGTCAAACTCGTTTATAAAACCGTTTTCCAACCTATTAGTATATACAAGTCTTTACCTCACTCGTATGAGAAATCTAATTAAACGGCTTAGTAAAACGAGTGGTATGAAACGCTTGCGTTTATTTCGTCGGTTAATTCTTGGACTTGTTCGATTGAATCTCTTGTGACAATTTTCTAGTGGAGATCTACAATTTGTTCGTAAATATTTAAGTTAAGCTAGTGGTTATGGGACATGAAGCTAAGCTCATATATTTACTAGCTTACTGTAATTGACACTTCTTGATGATCACGATGATCATTTTTGTGATTTAGACTAGCAATTGTGCGATGTCTCTTTGTCTGCGATTTAGACTAGACCCTGTTTCAGTGTGATTTCAACTCACACTTGTGGGGTAGCGCCCCATGGTCTTCGGGTTCGTTCGTGTGTCAAAATTTAATGGCTAGCTACCATGAGATAGCGTCTTGTTCGTGTGATACATATGTTGGTGAGTTTTCATGCTTCCGTTCGTGTGATAGGCCTCCCCCCTTTTTATGATTTCTGGATTTCGTATGTTGAATTCTGGAATTTATGCTTCACCAATTTTAGTGATTTTCATTGATATGATTTATCAATTTTTGGTGCATTGGTGAATTCGTGTGTCATTGACTTGTTGTGAATACAAGTTTTGGGTATGAAACCCTTTTTGGATCTTTGTGAAGATTCTTGTGGTATTGAACGATCTTTTGTTGATCATCATTTGCATGCTTATAGTAGTATGCCATTATGGATATTATATGTTTATGCCATATCTTTTACTTTATATCATGTCATCTGATATTTATAGCTAGACTGATCCGTTTATTATTTTCTTATAAATAATCCTCGGGTCAGATCGAGATGTTGCAGGTGCTTCTGCTTGACTTCTCTTCTGGGATTTGCTACTCTGACTTTTGGCTAACTATTTAGATTAGCAGTTTTTGTTGTTTACACCTGAGATATAGACTCATAGTTGTATTCTTTTGTATAGCACGTGTTGCTATTCTTCTGTATTATTGTGGATCTTTTTGACCACCACTCTGATGTACACTTTCATGTGTTAGTTATATATTCATATCTTCTTCCGCCTTTGTGATATGAATTATCTGTGACTGATTTATGTTATGTCTATTTCTACATTTGTTTCTGAAGATTATATATAGCCACTGTGTCATAGCTTTGAGTTTGTATCGGTTTGTCGGACTTCTTCATTAGCATGCTATACTATCTGACATATCGGTGCTCGCACAAAGATGGTACATGGATGGTCGCTCCTCAACAGCCTTATTCTCCGTGCTAATTGACAGCATTACTCCGTAGTGTTCTTGGCTTGCGTGGGTATAGAGGTGGGGCGTCACAGCTTGGTATCATAGCCAAACTTTGGAACAATGTAGAATAATTTAACAAGGATCATCGTCCTAAGTCCAGCTTAGGAGTCGTGCTTTAGGATTTTATTCGGGTCTTCATACCGTCCTATCCTATTTTCTTTTATGATTCCTTGTTTTATCTATCAAGATGCTTGATATTTATTTTGAGAATGACTTGTCTCCTTCTTTCTTTCTTAAAGAAGAAGAATGGTTAGGTCTAACCGACCCTGTGCGGGTCAGTCTAGTGCTACTCCCCAAGATGGAGTATTCATGTCTGCTCAGCAGCTTTTAGATCTCGTGAAGAATGCTCAAGCTGCAGGACCCAATCCAGAGCCTAATCGTCCTAGATCTGGTTTTGCACGCTTGTGCAGAGACTATACTGATTTGGGTGGAAGGCCATTCAAGGGATCCGAGGGTGTTATAGAAATTCAAGCTTGGCTCAAATCATGCGATCGCATCTTTACTCGCATGAATCTTATTGATCTTCATCGAGTCCAAGTGGCTTCTAGCATGCTCCAAGAAAGAGCATTAGATTGGTATGAGCTCTTAACTTCGGAGATTATCGAAGCGGATTTTACTTGGGAGCAATTCCGGGAACGATTCGAACTAAAATTTGTGCCGGAGGCTGAAAAAGTAACTTTGGCCCGGCGTTTTATTGACCTTGTTCAAGGTGAATCTTCTGTGACGGACTACGTCGCATCTTTCGAATCTCTTTCTAAATACGGGGTTGAATACATTAATACCCCATTGAAGAAAAACCAGAGATTTGTTTATGGCTTGAATAAGAATCTTAAGAAGCCATTACTCCTGAAACTAGATGTTTCATTTGATCAGCTTATTGATATCGCTCTTCGTCTTGAAGAGGCCGATAAAGAAAATGATGTCGAGGTATGGGGCGCCAAACCGAGCTCCAACAACAACAACAAGAGGCATCCCTTTATTAGGTTCGAAAGTCCTAATCCTAATAAGAGGGTGAAGCAAGTGACTTCTATAGCAAAGACTCCTATCCCTAATCGTGGAGAATGCTACAATTGTGGCTCTAGGGACCTCTATATAAATAGGTGTCCAATGCCTATTTCTTGCCGCTATTGCAAAAGTGTGGATCATTATATATCTTCGTGTCCTAAGCGTCAAAGCAAGGGAGAAGGGAAGCTGCAAGCCCTAGCAACTCTTCTCTTGGTCAAGGTATTTCCTAATCAATCCTTGATTTCATTTGTTTTGTGATTATCCTTTTCGAGTTCTTGTTGATATGAATCCATCTCATTATTTTGTATCAAAAGAACTTGTTGATTCTTTTTAAACATTTTTGGGCTTGAAGACTACTTTGAGGATTGTGAATCCGGATGGGTCCGCAACACTCAATTTGCTTTCTATTGATGTCGAAATTATTTTATGTGATTTTTCTTTCCGAGCCGATATTTTTACTTAGGCTTCGGAATTGACTTTTTTTGAAAGGATTGGCTTAATCATTGTGAAGCCCATATCCTACTTTTCGAGTGGACTATTCATCTTCGACATTTTCTATCTGTTAAGAAGCTTTCTATTTTTCTTTGTGATTCCGATTTTAAATTTTTGGTGGAATCATTTTATTCTTTAAGCTCACATGATGAGGAAAGTGTTATTTCTCTCATCTAAATAGTTTGTGAAACTTTCCGGTATTTTTGAGCTTGTCTTAGGATTATCACCTAACTAATCTTTTGTGTAGTGCTAAGGTCTTTTCAGTTCGACATTACCACCGGTTTTCATTTGCTATGAGTTGCGGAAGTTAGCATTCCACATACCGCATTCCGCACTCGTTATGATTCTTATGAATGACTTATTATGTCATTCAGTTTGCCCATCTTGTTTCATTCATTTTATAAATCGAGTATTCTATGAATATGTCGATAATTCCATTCTTATATTTATTGATTTTGGATGAAAATAGAAATTTAAAATTTTGCAAATCTTTTTCATAAGATTTATTTATAAGTACATTTGGATTTTGATCTTAAACGAGCAAAGAATATTCTCAAAACTTTTAAGAGATATTTTCGTCATATAGAAGATGATTTTGTGATTGTATTGCCCATTTAGTGTTTTAAGAATTCTGGTCGATGCGCTTGATCAACGTTATCGATAGGAATTTCCTAAACGCTTTGATGAGACAATTAGACACGATATATTGACTTGTAAAATGTAAATTTTTCTAGAAAGATTTTTTACATTGAGATAATTGTAATTTTGAAAGTTTTAGCTTTTTGGAAAAGAAGATTATTTAAAAGAAATTCTTTCTTTTCGATACTCTTATTCTTGTGATTCCCGAGGGGAACCAAGACTTTATCTTTTGTACCAATGCTAATCGTATTGGTTTGGATGTCGTTCTCTTGCAAAAGAGAACGTGCTATCTTTTGTGCTTCTAAATCATTAATGCCTATTGAGACTAGATATGCCACTCGTGATCTAGTGCTCGTGGCTATTGATTTCGCTTTTAAAAATTTGGCATCACTATTTTTGGGTGAGAAATTTGTTCTCCACCTCGATCATAAGTTTTTGGAATATCTATTTTTCATAAGGAACTTAATTTGCGTCAACCTCGTTGGCTCGAGATTCCTTGTATCTTATGATCTTTTTACCAAGTTCATCGGACGTTTCGATGCACTTTGTTTTGTTGAGCTTCGCCTCATTTCTTTTATGGACTTGCGTCCGATGTTCTTTTATGGTGTTCGGTTCATCGGATGTACTGTTATTATACCACATCGACGTTCCGTCTTGTCTGGATCAATGGATGTACCATTATTATACTACATCGTTGTTCCGGTTTATCGGTTCATTGGACGTACCGTTTTTGTACTACGTCGGTGTTCCGAGATTATTCGAGCGTACCGTTTTTGTACTATGCCGTTGTACCGGCTCAATTTTCAGCTATTCTTGACGTTTTCCACGTCTTTTAACTATGGAAATGCTTTTATGTTTCCGATTTTTATTCTTGAACCCGATCTTATTGAGGGGATTGAGGTTTCACCAAATTTGACTTTTGAGCAACATTCTATTCGCATCATTGCTTCAGAGGTGGGGCACCTTCGGAATAAAGATATTCTTCTTGTGAAAGTTCAATAGTTCTCAGATCCTAAGGATTGCTCTTGGGAATCCTGAGAATTCATCGAGCGAACCCGTTCGGGCTTACTCTTTCGTGCTCTTTATGGTGGACTTCTTGATTCAAATTTTCTTTGGTGTTGATATGCTTCTGTGGTTGTTACTTCTTATTTTCTTCTTAAGTATTGCGAGGACGCAATTTGTTTAAGGAGGGGAGTCTGTAACAACCCGCATATTTATCGACTGTATAGTTAAATATTTTATTTAAATATTTCATCATTCGTCGGATCTTAGTCCGAAAAGCTACTTTTAGAAAACAGTTGAATTGGGACTCGAGACCTCTTTCATTGAGTTCAAAATGCCATTTGCAACCTTTTTGAGTATAAGCTTCGATATGTTTGGAGTTAGTAGAGTTTTGCTACTTTTGCACTTTGGGTTTGAGTTTGGGTTTCAGCCCAATGTTCCATCTTAAGACCCTAGCTCCACTCCAACTCTTCATTACTTCATTTCATATTCCTAACACTTTAAGCTTTAAGCAACAATGAGGGAAAAGAGTGGAAATTAGAAATTCCAAGCCCTAGTTTCATTGCAAATCCAAGCTCCAACTCCAAATTCATAGAAGAAGCTTTGGTAAGCCTTATCTTCATCTTCCCCAACTCATCCTCTCTTTGATTTCAGAAAATTCCTAAACCTAATATGGAAAATATTTCTCTTTTAAGCTTAGAATCAAGCTTCTTGAGTTTGGATTGAAGTGTGGTTGATCTTCCTTTGCTTTCAAGCTTCTTCTTCATTAATTTGGGTTCAAAGGTGATATTTTTATCTCACATCTAGGTCTATAACTATCTTCGAACATTGGGTATGAATTCCTAACAATTATTCATGTGCATTTGCTTTTAGTTTGGATTAATTTGGTTTATATCCCAACTTTTGGTGTTTTGAAAGCAAATTCTATGGAAATCCTTCTATGGATATTTGAACAAGTTTTGGTGACGCATCGAAGAGCCATGAAGGTCGGGTAGTCGATTGGCATAAACCCCTAGCGCCATTGCTTGAATTCGGTTGCGAATTGGTTGGGTTTGCACATCTTGTGCAAAGGCAGGGAAAACTGCCTTAGCTCCAGTCAGTCGACTGGACTTCTTGGTCAGTCGACTGACTCACTGAGTTCAGTCGACTGACCTGCATCCCGAGAGTTTTTTGGGACTGTGATCAGTCGACTGAACTCAGTGAGTCAGTCGACTGACCTGCTCATATTTGCCTATTTGAGCCTCGTTTGCTTGGTTTCCAATTTTTATCGACTTGTTTTGATTTCTAGTTGTTGTTATCAATTATTCGACTCTGATGACTTCTATTTTGGAATTTTTGGAAATATCCACTTTGATGGATTTGTTGTCGATTTCTTTGGATTTTATTCACGTCTTCGAATGTGAATTTTAGTGAATTGATTGTTCCTACAATCTTTTTTGTGATTTGTCACTTTAAAAATACAATGGTTTCTATACTAGTAGTAAATATTCAAACTCTTTATCAAAGATTATTTAAACTCTATTTTCAATATCAAACTCGTTTATAAAACCGTTTTCCAACCTATTAGTAAATACAAGCCTTTACCTCACTCGTATGAGAAATCTAATTAAACGGCTTAGTAAAACGAGTGGCATGAAACGCTTGCGTTTATTTCGTCGGTTAATTCTTGGATTTGTTCGATTGAATCTCTTGTGACAATTTTCTAGTGGAGATCTACAATTTGTTCGTAAATATTTAAGTTAAGCTAGTGGTTATGGGACATGAAGCTAAGCTCATATATTTACTAGCTTACTGTAATTGACACTTCTTGATGATCATGACGATCATTTTTGTGATTTAGACTAGAAATTGTGCGATGCCTCTTTGTCTGCGATTTAGACTAGACCCTGTTTCAGTGTGATTTAAACTCACATTTGTGGAGTAGCGCCCCATGGTCTTCGGGCCGTTCGTGTGTCAAAATTTAATGGCTAGCTACCATGAGATAGCGTCTCGTTCGTGTGATACATATGTTGGCGAGTTTTCATGCTCCCGTTCGTGTGATAGGCCTCCCCCCTTTTTATGATTTCTGGATTTCGTGTGTTGAATTCTGGAATTTATGCTTCACCAATTTTAGTGATTTTCATTGATATGATTTATCAATTTTTGGTGCATTGGTGAATTCGTGTGTCATTGACTTGTTGTGAATACATGTTTTGGATATGAAATCCTTTTTGGATCTTTGTGAAGATTCTTATGGTATTGAACGATCTTTTGTTGATCATCATTTGCATGCTTATAGTAGTATGCCATTATGGATATTATATGTTTATGCCATATATTTTACTTTATATCATGTCATCTGATATTTATAGCTAGACTGATCCGTTTATTATTTTTTTATAAATAATACTCGGGTCAGACCGAGACGTTGCAGGTACTTCTGCTTGACTTCTCTTCTGGGATTTGCTACTCTTACTTTTGGCTAACTATTTAGATTAGCAGTTTTTGTTGTTTACACCTGAGATATAGACTCATAGTTGTATTCTTTTGTATAGCACGTGTTGCTATTCTTCTGTATTATTGTGGATCTTTTTGACCACCAGTCTGATGTACACTTTCACGTTTTAGTTATATATTCATATCTTCTTCCGCCTTTGTGATATGAATTATCTGTGACTGATTTATGTTATGTCTATTTCTATATTTGTTTCCAAAGATTATATATAGCCACTGTGTCATAGCTTTGAGTTTGTATCGGTATGTCGGACTTCTTCATTAGCATGCTATACTATCTGACATATCGGTGCTCGCACAAAGATGTTACATGGATGGTCGCTCCTTAACAGCCTTATTCTCCGTGCTAGTTGACAGCATTACTCCGTAGTGTTCTTGGCTAGCGTGGGTATAGAGGTGGGACGTCACACTGTGATTTAGGGTTTTAATCTGAAACATCATATAAAATCATGAATTTTAAACCTAAAATTACAATTTTTAAGGCTCGAGTCAAAGAGCAGTTCTCTTTTGACTGTATTGGGTATTTTAAGGCATCTCTGTTGCCACAAATGTTTGGAGGTGCCGAGTTTGGTTCTGGAGGTGATGGAGTTATCAGGGATGTTGAGAAATTTTTTGGATTGGGTTGCATTTTGATTTGGAGGTTGTGATTTTGATTTAAAGTTTTGAACCCTAGTTTTCGGGCTAGTAAAGAAGTGATCTTTTCAGCAAGAATAGTTGATCGAGTTCATCCTTAATCTGGGTATTGGTAGATGGTGAGTTGTCGAAGACTTCGCCGGAGTTTCGAAGGCGATGGTGGTTGGAGTTTCATATGGGAAGCGCTGACAGGTTTGGGTTGAGGTAGGCACTACCTGTTCCAGGTTTTGGGAATTTCTTTTCTCGATTTTGTTTTCGAGCGTGAGTCAGTGGTTTTGGTGTTCTGGTGATCTGAGTTGATGTTCGTCGACCGAGGGGAGGTCGCGATGATGATCAGAGGGTGCCGGAGGTACTGTACACGTGCACCGTGTACTTTGTATGGTGATGGTAGTTGTTGGAAGGAGTTGCATTTTTGTCTCGGGTGAACTGAGTTTTGACCCGAAGCAATGTTGTTTCTGACTCGAAGTAATTCAGGGTAGTCTCGGGTTAACTTTGTTTTCAGGTTTTCAAATTAAACAGGAAACCGGTTTCAGAATTTTAAAACTTGAAATAGAGTATAAGTGTAAAACTAAAAACTTAAACTAAGTTAAGCCTGAGTTGAAATTGATTTAAAATTTGTTTGAATTTGAGTTTTTGAAATATTTTGAATTCGGAAATTTAAGTTGTTTTAAATCAAAACAGAAAATAGTTTTTCTGCTTTTAAATTTAAAAGTAAAGTTTTAAAATGCAACTGGAAATTTAAAACAAAGTTTAAAATCTAAAAACTGAAATATGAAATTCAAAGTAGATGAATCTGAGTTTGAATTTAATTTAAATATGGGAATTTAAATTTATATTTTTAAACTTTTAAAGTATAAAAGAACATTGTTTGAATTTAAACTGTGAGTTTTAAATTTATGAAATAAAAATTTAAGACAAGATTAAGACCAGTTTTGAAAACCTGGAATCTAATTTGAATGTCAGTTTTTAAAATAAAATATGTTTTTAAATTTAAATTTGTTTTAACTATTTTAGAAAAGGTTAAATAATTTGAATTTAAAAATGAAGATGAAAATGTAAGTAAAGCTTTAAAGTTCTAAGTTTAAATTTGGAATGAAGATTTAAACTGTATTTCAGTTTGAAATTTAAAAGGAAAATTTTAAATTGAATTTGTTTGAAATGAATTTGTTTTATAATCTTTTAAACCTTTAGTTTATAAAAGGGATGTTCTTGAACATGTGAGATAAAAAGATTCTAAATTTGTTTAAAACCTTGTTTAAATAAATTGTATTCATTTTAAAATCTTAAAATTTTAAAATGAAATTTAAAGTGAAGTTTAAAATAAATTTGGAAACAATTTGTTTTAAAATACTTTATATAAGGAGAAATGTTTCTTAAATTAAGTTAGAACTTAAGAAATTGGATTCATTTAAATTATTAAGTTAATTTAAATGGAATATTAATTATTTAATTAATTAATAACGTGGATGATTAATTAAGTAATTAGTAATTTTAAGACAATTAATTAAAGACTTAAGATTAATTAATTAAAGTTAATTAATCTATAATTAAGGATTGTTAATTAAATTTTAATTAATGAGTAAGATTATTTAATCAAGTGATTAATGATTAATTAAGATTGTAATTAACACTTAATTAATTAATAATTAGAGATTAATTGATTGTAAATAAATATTAATTAATTTGTAATTAATAATGATTAAATTAAGTTAATTTCTTAATTTAGTAATTAAGAAATGTTAATGAAGGTCATTAACTTAAGATTATTTAACAATTAATTAATGTAATTAATTTTAATAATTAATTAGATTAATTAATTAATAATAATCATTTTTGAAATTGTTTAAGTTTAATTACTTTATGGAAGTAATTAATGAGTTAATTACTTAACGTAATTAATTGGTTTAACGTGATTAGTTTATATTAATTAATTAAGTTTAATTAATTTAAACATTTGTTGATGATTGATTGATAATTACTTTATATAATGAATGGGTTTGTAATTACTTAAGGAAGTAATTAATTAATAATTGCTCGATGTAATTAAAGATATTTATTATAGAAGTAATTTGGATTTAAATTACTTTGAAATTAATCAAAGAATTAATTGAGATAATTAATTAAGAGTAATTAATTTATGGAATGAGTAATTTAGGGTAGTTAATTACTGGATGGTTATATATCAAGGGTGATTAATATATATATGTGGTTTAATTTCAGATTAATTACTTAATGTAATTTTAAATAGAGAGATTAATTAAATGGTAATTAAAAATCATTAATTAATTAAATTAATGATGTAATTTAGAATTGATTAATTAAGAAATAATTAATAAATGAAGTAATTAGTTAATAAAGGATTATTATAATTTAACTTTAGTTAATTGATTGATTAAGTAATTAAAGGTTAATTATTAAGTATAATTAACTTGTGTAATTAATTTATAAGCTAATTACTTATTGTAATTAGGGAATTGTTATTCTGGAATGATTAATTAAGATGAGTAATGGGATGATGATTTATAAATTGATTTGTAATCAATTAGTGATTAAGTTAAGTAGGATTATAATAATGAAGTAATTAATTTAATTTATTTTAAATTAATTAGAGATTAGATAATTAATTTAATTCATTTTAAATTAATTATAGATGGTGCAATCATTAGATTATTGCTTTTGTTGATGATTGGTACTGGGTGCCATGTATGGTTTGTAATCTCAGTTATGAGATGAGGAATGTTATATGATATGGACGCATTGGTTGCATTTGGATGATAATATGGATTATCTGATTATGATATGAATTATCTGTTGGTAATGATAATGTTGATTATCTATTGTGTTGTGAATTATCTATTTGTGTATATAGATAATGAATTGAAATTGTTTTAAACTCTAAAACAACTTGGCCTTAAAAGACACGTTTTGGATTTCGAAGAGACCGGGTTTCCATATTTGGATATCCGAAAACCACGTCGATCCAAATTAACGTTAGGTCGTGAATCTCAAGTGAAGATGAAGATTCAGAGTGCAAGAGTTATCGTCGTTAACTCTGAGGGTGATTCCAAAATGAGTGTAACGAGATAATGCCTTCGGTTTCGTTTGAACCTGGAACGAACTTGTATGGATTGAATGCTTTCAGAACATCGTCAGGTGGACGATGAGCATTCTGAGTGATATGTCCTGTAAATGTAATCGTAGCCTCAAGCCTCATCAACCGGGAATGGCTAAAACAGGGGAGGTGTAGCAAGGCTTCGTGGGTAGCCCCCACTTGAGAGCGAGATTTACCCCTGTCTAGATGTCCCTTTATTTCAGCTTAGTGGTGCGGTTGCTGATCACAACTGCGGGGTGGTCTTGTTCGGAACTGTTCAGTAAGAAATGGTTCCGGCTTTGTGTTGCAGGGGAGCAGGCGTACTCCTCGGTACGGTGATCTAGGCCACGTACTGTGACGGGAGGTACCCCAGTAGCCCAGCCATTGTATGGAATCCAAAATCCAATAAGTGCCAACGGTTTTGATTGTATTACCCACTTTTGTGGCTAGTAGCTGGAATTTAATCATGTAACAATTTCGGCTATTTCATATTTACTTGAAAACCATAGACCTATTATAATATCATCGAATTTCCTATCAAATGTTTTGGTTAGCGTAAGGTAAATTTTTTTCCAAGTCTATGTGTGGGAAGTCTTCCGTGATACCTTTTCTTTTCAAAGGTTTTTCAAAGTTAAGCAACTTTAACCTGTTACTCACACCAGACCCATGTCTGACCCGGAGTTATTTCTTTTTTTCTTTAACTCTTGGGTACTCAAATTTTTACGAGTAGCCAAGGGATTCTGGTTAGGATTCAGGTTAGTTTTGACGAATTGTGGAGAAGCAATGGAGCAGGAGGCTTCTGCGTATAGATATATAGTTTTCCACTGTGTTGGTATCTCTGAGTATTTATCTGTAATGTATTGAGTTGTAATAACTAGGCAGGTGTTTATAACTATCTAGTATGTGTTGTATTGTCTGTGTAACTCTGGTAACTGTTGTATACTATGTAATACATATGTTATTAATATAATTTATTCGTTCCGCTGTTGAGATTCTTGTGTTGTTTCTTCTTTCTTTTCTCTTTTCTATCCCTTTCTTTCTTAAGAATGATACGACTTTTTGTGGAGAAAAAGTCGGGTCGTCTCAGTTGGTATCAGAGCATCAGGTTGAGCGAATACCTAGTCTCTGGAGTGGTGTCTATCTGGAGAAAGCGTATTTGTATTTTTAATATATATAATATATAATTGTTTCTACCTATCTGTTGGGTTACCTGTTCAGGTTTTCCAATATAAGTTATAAAGGTAGATAAGCTAGTGGTGTGTGTAACACAACTACCATTGGTTGGAGTTGAATGGATGAGGTTGGAAGTGTATTTGTCGAGACTGTAGACCTAATACCGTCTCGAGTGAGTTCTGTAATGATGAAGGACTTCATCGATCTCTAAAGGAAACCTGTAAAGGTTCGGAGTTCATCTTTGAAGTGCAGAGTTGAATTTGGATCTGTCGGCTGGCAGAAGCAAGTGATGGTATCTTGATATCTCAGGAAGTAGTAACTGCGTGATGAGATGCAGTGACTATGGATGTTTCTTTGGAACAAGAGTAAGGAAGTAGGTCTGCTTCGGTGTTGTGGCTGAGTCTAGCAGGGTGTTTCTGTTTGGTTCGAGATCCGAGTTTCTCGGAGAGTTTTGGATTGGGATTTCTTTGGCATTGGTGTTAGCGGAGCAACTCAGAGTGTTCTGAGATGGTAGGAAGTCTTTTGGTTGAGTAGTTTTCTGAAGGTGGAGTTCAGAAGCAGCTGTATGGATCCTTTTCTTCGATGAATTGGATAAGCCAGCATAAGCTGTTCTGATTGGTTGAGAGGGAGCAGTTTCTTTGGATATTAAGATGAGTTGATCGCAAAAGTGACTTGTGATAGTATGTTCTCTTGAGTTGTTGCAGATTGTCCGGACGTCTTCAAGGAAGTTAGAGTTTGTGTTCCTGGTTTTGGATTGATCTTGAGGAGATCATGGTGTTGGGTTGTTTTGATCCAGTTTGTTTCTAGTGGCATCAGCAAGAGTTGTGCTGATCAGGAAGGATGTTGGTAGCCCAGGATTGTCCGAAGAGATTTTATGGATAAGAGACGGAGAAATTTGGATTCTGGAGTTGGAGATTTGGTTTTTGATAAAATTACTCCGATCCAAGGAGCTATAAGTTTTGGTAAATCTGTGAAGCAAGCTCCGTAGTGTTTTGGGTTTCTTCTGTGTTTTGGTAAGGTAAGTGTTTGGTTTTCTAGAGTTGAATTGCCAGTTTGGATAACTGGGATTCAGAGTGTTTCACGTATCTCCGAAGGAGTACGTGTTTGATATTTCTGGTTGTAGACTAGCAGTTCGGGAGGTTTGTTTGTTGAGTCAGACTCGTCTGTAGTCTGATATTCTGTTTAGAGTTATTGATAGAAGCTCTATAGCTTAGTAGTTTTTGATTGTTTGGATTCTATAGAGCGAGTATCCTGAAATATATACCGGGGAAACTCGTGAAAGTTCTATCCAAAATTTTATGGATAGTTAGATTTGTTCTGATTGTGTGAATTGGTTGCTTTGGTTGTTAGCATACGATTAACATATGATGTATTTTAAAATAAAATCTGTAAATAGATTATTAAATTACCTTTGTTTTAAATTTCAGGGACGAAATTCTTTTAAGGGGGAAGGATTGTAATATCCTGGAATTTATGGCAATATAAATTTAATAATCTGTGTTTAGATTTGAATTAATTTGATATTTTTTTGTTAATAAATTGAATTGATTCTATAATCTTCTTTATTTAAATAATTAATTAGAGAGTTTATTTTTAATAAACTAATAATCTGTTTTCTATTTATAATATGTATATGTATATTTATATATATTTTAAATAGATAAGTTTGGGTTTAAATTTAATCAGTGTATCATATTTTCTAATTTTAATATTTTAAAATTGGGAAATTGTGATTTATTTTTTAATTAAGCTTTTCAAAAATATTTAATAAAATAACTAAATGATTTTAAATATAAGATAAATGTTTTATGTGTTTAAATTATATTTTGACTTAAGTTTGTATATTAAAATAAGTTATAAAATGTTTGTTTTAATCTTTTTAAAATATTCATTAATAATTATGATTTGTGAATTGAATATGAGAATTTAAAATGCAATTAATAAACGAATCATGTATTCATTTAAATTACAAATAATTTATAATATCTTTATAAATTTATTTAAAATGATTTAAAATATTATCTTCAAATGATAAATTTGTATATGGTTTTTATTTAAAATAATATTTGGTTTATTCTTTAGAAATTATTTATATACATAACTAAGTATTAAAACTAATTAACTAAGTTTAAACATTCATTAACACTTAATTTAAAAAATGCTAATTACCTTAGAGACATGTGTTGCTTTCTTATGGCCTCAAATAACATGTGTTAAGTGTTTAAGCAAGGTAATTTACAAGTGTTAACATTTCATACAAGTGTCATATTATTTTTATTTTTTTTCTTTGACTTTAAAATAAATCATAAATTTAGTTATATAAAACTTGCATTCTTTCTTTCCTTCCCTCTTTTTCATTTCCAATTCTAAAACTAAGAAAAAAAATTCCTGCTGAAAACGTATAATCAAAACTCTTCATTCCTCAAATCTGAAACCAGTTTTCTCATCAACCTGTAAATCAAACTCCTCATATCATAATGCAAATCTGAAAACAAACTATCTAAAATCAGTAACCATTTTCTAAACCCATAGTTCATTTTAAAACGAAATGTAAATCCTGCATTTTATTTTCAAAAGCCTGTAATTCCTCCTTTTCAAACCTACAAATCATTTTCCCTGTAATCATCTTCTAATGCCCTGTTCAAATCTGTACATTTTATTTTCTTCAACCTGGAAGCTTATGCAACAATCTGGAAATTCGCTACTGCAATTTCAATTTGTTCTGCGTTCCCTTCTTCTAAAATCTGGGAATCAAGCTAGCAACCTGCATTCATTCTTCAATAACTGGAAAATCAAGCAAAACCTACATGCATGAATTTTTCAAAGCTGGAAGCATTTTAA
Source organism: Allium cepa (assembly GCA_030765085.1). NCBI lineage: Eukaryota > Viridiplantae > Streptophyta > Magnoliopsida > Asparagales > Amaryllidaceae > Allium > Allium cepa. The sequence continues at coordinate 468,676,503 of CM060935.1, forward strand.
AGACAGTTTTAAAAGCATCAAACAACTCAAGTCTTAAAGCATTCAAACAAGTTTAAAGGATTCAAGGGTTATTCAAAAAGTTGTTCAAAAAGGTTTTTCATACCTGAAGCTCTGCTATGAATTTTTAAAACTGTGAGTAACTCCATTTTTTAAAAAATTTAGATAGGTAAATTTAGTTGCATGCTAGATGTCTGAAATATGTATGTTTATGTATATACATGGTTGTATCTCTGGATGTATGATGCATGTCTGTTTGTTTTCAACAAAGTCTACTCTGTTATACTTCCCAGTTCTTGATCTGTTCAAATTCAAACCACTTGATCTAATCACCATTTAAATTTCAGATTCAAATGAAACTTGTTAATTTAATTTTAAACTTTAGTTTAGAATTTTATTTAGGTTAAAATAACCCAGTATCATCTCTGGATTTTATAAACAATTGATCAAACATTAAATTAGTGAAAAACTCAAATACATTGATTCTGTGATTCAGGGTTTAATCTGAAACATCATATAAAATCATGAATTTTAAACCTAAAATTACAATTTTTAAGGCTCGAGTCAAAGAGAAGTTCTCTTTTGACTGTACTGGGTATTTTAAGGCATCTCTGTTGCCACAAATGTTTGGAGGTGCCGAGTTTGGTTCTGGAGGTGATGGAGTTATCAGGGATGTTGAGAATTTTTTTGGATTGGGTTGCATTTTGATTTGGAGGTTGTGATTTTGATTTAAAGTTTTGAACCCTAGTTTTCGGGCTAGTAAAGAAGTGATCTTTTCGGCAAGAACAGTTGATCGAGCTCAACCATAATTTGGGTACTGGTAGATGGTGAGTTGTCGAAGACTTCGCCGGAGTTTCGAAGGCGATGGTGGTCGGAGTTTCATATGGGAAGCGCTGACAGGTTTGGGTTGAGGTAGGCACTACCTGTTCCAGGTTTTAGGAATTTCTTTTCTCGATTTTGTTTTCGAGCGTGAGTCAGTGGTTTTGGTGTTCTGGTGATCTGAGTTGATGTTCGTCGACCGAGGGGAGGTCGCGACGATGATCGGAGGGTGCCGGAGGCACTGTACACGTGCACCGTGTACTTTGTATGGTGATGGTAGTTGTTGAAAGGAGTTGCATTTTTGTCTCGGGTGAATTGAGTTTTGACTCGAAGCAATGTTGTTTCTAACTCGAAGTAATTCAGGGTAGTCTCGGGTTAACTTTGTTTTCAGGTTTTCAAATTAAACAGGAAACCTGTTTCGGAATTTTAAAATTTGAAATAGAGTTTAAGTGTAAAACTAAAAACTTAAACTAAGTTAAACCTGAGTTGAAGTTGATTTAAAATTTGTTTGAATTTGAGTTTTTGAAATATTTTGAATTCAGAAATTTAAGTTGTTTTAAATCAAAACAGAAAATAGTTTTTCTGCTTTTAAATTTAAAAGTAAAGTTTTAAAATGCAACTGGAAATTTAAAACAAAGTTTAAAATCTGAAAACTGAAATATGAAATTCAAAGTAGATGAATCTGAGTTTGAATTTAATTTAAATCTAGGAATTTAAATTTTGATTTTTAAACTTTTAAAGTATAAAAGAACATTGGTTTGATTTTAAACTGTGAGTTTTAAATTTATGAAATAAAAATTTAAGACAAGATTAAGACCAGTTTTAAAAACCTGGAATCTGATTTGGATGTCAGTTTTTAAAATAAAATAAGTTTTTAAATTTAAATTTGTTTTAACTATTTTAGAAAAGGTTAAATAATTTGAATTTAAAAATGAAGATGGAAATGTAAGTAAAGCTTTAAAGTTTTAAGTTTAAATCTGGAATGAAGATTTAAACTGTATTTCAGTTTGAAATTTAAAAGGAAATTTTTAATTTGAATTTGTTTGAAATTAATTTGTTTTATAATCTTTTAAACTTTTAGTTTATAAAAGGGATGTTCTTGAACATGTGAGATAAAAAGATTTTAAATTTGTTTAAAACCTTGTTTAAATAAATTGTATTCATTTTAAAATCTTAAAATTTTAAAATGAAATTTAAAGTGAAGTTTAAATAAATTTGGAAACAATTTGTTTTAAAATACTTTATATAAGGAGAAATGTTTCTTAAATTAAGTTAGAACTTAAGAAATTGGATTCATTTAAATTATTAAGTTAATTTAAATGGAATATTAATTATTTAATTAGTTAATAATATGGATGATTAATTAAGTAATTAGTAATTTTTAAGATAATTAATTAAAGACTTAAGATTAATTAATTAAAGTTAATTAATCTATAATTAAGGATTGTTAATTAAATATTAATTAATGAGTAAGATTATTTAATCAAGTGATTAATGATTAATTAAGATTGTAATTAACACTTAATTAATTAATAATTAGAGATTAATTGATTGTAATTAAATATTAATTAATTTGTAATTAATAATGATTAAATTAAGTTAATTTCTTAATTAAGTAATTAAGAAATGTTAATGAAGGTCATTAACTTAAGATTATTTAACAATTAATTAATGTAATTAATTTTAATAATTAATTAGATTAATTAATTAATAATAATCATTTTTGAAATTGTTTAAGTTTAATTACTTTATGGAAGTAATTAATGAGTTAATTACTTAATGTAATTAATTGGTTTAATGTGATCAGTTTATATTAATTAATTAAGTTCAATTAATTTAAACATTTGTTGATGATTGATTGATAATTACTTTATGTAATTAATGGTTTTGTAATTACTTAAGGAAGTAATTAATTAATAATTACTCGATGTAATTAAAGATATTTATTATAGAAGTAATTTGGATTTAAATTACTTTGAAATTAATCAAAGGATTAATTGAGATAATTAATTAAGAGTAATTAATTTATGGAATGAGTAATTAAAGGTAGTTAATTACTGGATGGTTATTAATAAAGGGTGATTAATATATATATGTGGTTTAATTTTAGATTAATTACTTAATGTAATTTTAAATAGAGAGATTAATTAAGTGGTAAATAGAAATCATTAATTAATTAAATTAATGATGTAATTTAGAATTGATTAATTAAGAAATAATTAATAAATGAAGTAATTAGTTAATAAAGGATTATTATAATTTAACTTTAGTTAATTGATTGATTAAGTAATTAAAGGTTAATTATTAAGTATAATTAACTTGTGTAATTAATTTATAAGCTAATTACTTATTGTAATTAGGGAATTGTTATTCTGGAATGATTAATTAAGATGAGTAATGGGATGATGATTTATTAATTGATTTGTAATCAATTAGTGATTAAGTTAGCAGGATTATAATAATGAAGTAATTAATTTAATTTATTTTAAATTAATTAGAGATTAGATAATTAATTTAATTCATTTTAAATTAATTATAGATGGTGTGATCATTAGATCATTGCTTGTGTTGATGATTGGTATTGGGTGCCATGTATGGTTTGTAATCTCAGTTATGAGATGAGTAATGTTATATGATATGGATGCATTGCTTGCATTTGGATGATAATATGGATTATCTGATTATGATATGAATTATCTGTTGGTAGTGATAATGTTGATTATCTATTGTGTTGTGAATTGTCTATCTGTGTGTATATAGATAATGAATTGAAATTGTTTTAAACTCTAAAACAACTTGGCCTTAAAAGACACGTTTTGGATTTCGATGAGACCGGGATCGGGTTTCCATATTTGGATATTCGAAAACCACGTCGATCCAAATTAACGTAGGTCCTGAATCTTAAGTGAAGATGAAGATTCAGAGTGCAAGGGTTATCGTCGTTAACTCTGAGGGCATTTCCAAAATGAGTGTAACGAGACAATGCCTTCGGTTTCGTTCGAACCCGGAACGAACTTGTATGGATTGAATGCTTTCTGAACATCGTTAGGTGGATGATGAGCATTTTAAGTGATATGTCCTATAAAGGTAATCATAGCCTCAAGCCTCATCAACCGGGAATGGCTAAAACAGGGGAGGTGCAACAAGGCTTCGTGGGTAGCCCCCACTTGAGAGCGAGATTTACCCCTGTCTAGATGTCCCTTTATTTCGGCTTAGTGGTGTGGTTGCTGATCACAACTGCGGGGTGGTCTTGTTCGGAACTGTTCAGTAAGGAATGGTTCTGGCTTTGTGTTGCAGGGTAGCGGGCGTACTCCTCGGTACGGTGATTTAGGCCACGTACTGTGACGGGAGGTACCCCAGTAGCCCAGCCATTGTATGGAATCCAAAATCCAATAAGTGCCAACGGTTTTGATTGTATTACCCACTTTTGTGGCTAGTAGCTGGAATTTAATCATGTAACAATTTCAGCTATTTCATATTTACTTGAAAACCCTAGACCTATTATAATATCATCGGATTTCCTATCAAATGTTTTGGTTAGCGTAAGGTAAAAACTTTTCCATGTTTATGTGTGGGAAGAGTTACGTGATACCTTTTCTTTTCAAAGGTTTTTCAAAGTTAAGACACTTTTACCTGTTACTCACACCAGACCCATGTCTGACCCGGAGTTATTTCTGTTTTTCTTTAACTCTTGGGTACTCAAATTTTTACGAGTAGCCAAGGGATTCAGGCTAGGATTCAGGTTAGCTTTGACGAATTGTGGAGAAGCAATGGAGCAGGAGGCTTCTGCGTATAGATATATAGTTTTCCGCTGTGTTGGTATCTTTGAGTATTTATCTGTAATGTATTGAGTTGTAATAACTAGGCAGGTGTTTATAACTGTCTAGTATGTGTTGTATTGTCTGTGTAACTCTGATAATTGTTGTATACTATGTAATACATATGTTATTAATAATATTTAATCGTTCCGCTGTTGAGATTCTTGTGTTGTTTTTTCTTTCTCTTCTCTCTTTTCTCTTTTCTATCCCTTTCTTTCTTAAGGATGATACGACTTTTTGTGGAGAAAAAGTTGGGTCGTCTCAATACATATATACATACATACATACACACACACACACACACACACAGATATATATATATTCATATGGGTTTAGCACTGATATTTTGTAGACTCACATCTTATTACGATATATGATGTATATTATTCCGCTGTGATCTATGATGCTAATTCTGATTTATTGATATTATATATCATTTTGAATATTTTAATTGGTGCTTTTATTATTTTGCACTAGTACTGCACACATCAAAATTTTCAGTTCAGATCCTCAAAAGGTAATAAAGATGTATCAGTGTTACTTCAAAGATATATTCACATTTAGTTGCCCTTAACCAATCGTATACGCCATGCTACCGGGCAATATTACTTATAATGGTTTTTAGTAATATGAGTACAGCGGTGGGGTCATTATACAATTAGATAGAGTTTGGTCATTTATTTACAAAATGAATTAGAAAGATTATTGGATAATGGATTTATCCATGAGATTTATTATCCATAATGGTTAGAAACCCCATTTTAGTCAAAAAGTCTAAGAGAAATGAAAGACATGCATTAATTTATGGACTTGAACATGGCATGTCCAAAAGACTGCTATGCACTCCCTAGAATCGAACAATTAGTCGATGCCACTAGTTGACATAAACTTTTAACTTGTATAGGTAGAGTCAAAGTCTAATGTTCATACTCAATGAGGAACATGTCGGGTTCAAAATTTATCGGGGATATATTATTATAAGGCATTCCCTTTGGACTCAAAAAATCAGGCATAAATTACCAAAAATTGATTAATAGAATGTTAAAAAATCAAATTAGGAGAAATATGGATGTTTACATAGAAGACATATTTGTTAAACCGAAAGAGGAAATTAATCGTGTTATAGATTTGATGACTGTTCAAAATATGCATAAGTACAATAAGAACATGAATCGGCATAAATACTCCTTTAGGATATAAGTGGGAAATTTTTTAGGTTACATTGCAAGTGCATGAGGAAAAAAAGTCAGTCCTATAAAGGTAAAAGCAATACAAGATATAGGTGAGCCGAGGAGTAGCAAAAATGTTATGAACTCAAACGAAAAATGGCAATGCTAGATCGGTTCATTTCAATAGTAATGGTAAGTGTATTCATTTCATTGATGTGATCAAGAACACTGAATATTTCAATGATGGTGGGATGCTAGAAAGGCTTCAAGAGTTAAAATACCATTTGTAGAAACCTCCAATCTTGTCTAGTCCATTTGAAGGCTAAGATTTGTTTCTGTACATAGTAGTATCACAGCATGCGATAAGCTTGGTGTTAAAAAAGAGTAGAGAATGAAACTACAAGGAGAAACAGAATTTTCGACGGCCAGAAACCGTCGGCGGCCGTCGGAAGCCGTCGGAAAAAGCCGTCGGAAAAGACTGCGTCGGGGAGAAGTACTTCCGACGGCTTCCGACGGACGGCGCCGTATATTATTCCGACTAACTTCGACGGTTTCCGACTGATTCCGACGTGCGCCGGAATCTGTCGGAAATACTGAGTTATAGACCGACTCAATGCGCCGAAAGCCGTCGGAAATTTTGACCGATAAGCCGTCGGTAGCCGTCGGAAATCTGCAAAAAAATTTTTTTATATTCGCTGCAAACATAGCCTTCCAACCACATTTCTCTTCCAAATACTCTGATATCAATATTTCACAACCCAATATACAATAATCCAATCAAAGATCCAAACCTAAACTACAACATATTTAACAAACGCACAAATAAATAAAATTACAATCAAAATAAGATAAAAAACATACATATCCATTTCAACATTAACAATAACTGTTCCACCATGTTGTTAATACATAAATTTATCAATATTCTCATGCATATGTCCTAATAAAACTAAAAACCAAGTGTATCATACATAATTATACAAATCAATAATTACCCGCACCGTCTATCAAATCATTCTACACAAACAAAACATACCTGAACGACGAACAAGCAAGCAATGAGTCAATCTCCTTCAGATCCAGAGCCAGCTGAGGAAGGGAAGCGACCACCAAACTGCTGTATGTACTCTAACAACTGTGCGGTCTGCAAGGCATTTTGGCGGTTCTGCTCCTCCAATTGGGACACTCTAGTCCGCAATTCTTCTATACTTGCTAAATCGCTCTGTGGTCTGTTCCGTCGTCCCCTACTATGACTACTGGACTGCAATAATTGAAAAATAAATAAAATCCAAGTTTGTTGTTTTGAAAAGGTAAAAATATCATATTTTAAGTATTTTAATAAAAAGTAAATTATTTACCGCTAAATTGCCAAATCCGTATCGTCGACCATGCTCAGCTGGAGTCATAACGGACTCAAAAATAACATCCTCCTCATCAGTCGTCAGCTGTTCTCGACCTGTATCAACAAGGAGTTTCTGCCGCTGCTCCATAAACATCTCCTGCATTAACAAATTAATAATATCATATCTTATTTCATCATAATTTAACAATTAAAACAATTACTAATAGTGAATAAAATGAAATATGCTTACATGGCTTTTGCTGGATTTATCGTCCTGCCATGTGTACGAAACAGTCCTGTCTAGATTAACATGCTCGACAGCATGCGTACGGGTGAACACGTCCATATAGCTGACAGGACCCTGTGCCTCGGCTTCCTAAATTTGATTGTTACATACAATTATTATACATTTAGAATCATATAGCATAAACTATTTACATTTATTATTCAGTAAATTTACCAACTCCTGCCGATACTGCTGAAACGACTTTGATCCTCCGCGATGAGTGGCGGGATTCTTATTTCTATTTGCAGAGTTTCTATCCGACTCTGCCTGTACATTCGAAATTTGATACATTATTTTTCAATCACGTCAAATTAATAATTCAAAAAAAAAATAGTATACTTGCCTTCGCCTCGTCCGTCTCCCAGTAGCTCAACCAAGCTTGATACACGCTCTCTCCCATCCACTTTGGTTTCTTACCAGATTTCTTAATCTCAGATATCGTGTCCCTGTAGTTCTTGCGCATCTTCCTCATCCAGTATGCTCGTGCCAGCATCATATCGTCTGTCTGGATGTCTATCTCAGTCTGTGTGAAAAAAAGATTACACTTTAAACGATAAACAATAGAAAAACGACAAAAACGAATTAAAAATGGAAAACAGAAAAATTATACATACTAGAACATCCTGCCATATGCACTCTATGATGTGAGGAGGGATGGAATCCCACTTCGGCCAGCACGCACTCATCCTACTGCGATATGCTGCTCTAGAGACGTCCAACACAACCTTAGAGGGAAGTAGGTCGAACCCCCTGTTTTTAAGTATGATATAGATAAGTACATACGTATATCATAGAAAAAATAAGATGCTGAATAAAAATTAATTCTAATTACCCTTCTGCTCTAGGGACCAAAGATACAACAGCACGCTGTGGCTCTTGCGATGGGCCACTGCCATCGCCTCTTGAAGATCGGGAAGAGCTCCTAACTCTATACGACATACTGATAAACCTGTGACAATGCACATCATTATATAAGAGTATAAAAACATGATAACGAAATATATTTCATATGAAAATGACATCAACGGTACAAATTGCAGCTTAATTAATGACTGAAATGGAAATAGAAATGGAAGTGTGTTATACCTAATTCATAATACATCAAGAATTCAACATGCAATAGTAAACGGATTTGGTTTCATAGTTACATCAATTTAATAATACATCAAGAATTCAACATGCAAACAATAGTAAATGGATTTGGTTTCATAGTTACATCAATTTCATAATACAACAAGAATTTAACACGGTTACATCAATTGCAAAAAAACAGATTCAGATTTGTATCAGTCATCATCGTCTTCTGATTCAGATTCGGTCTCGTTTTCGACGATATTTTCCTCTGCACTGTCAAACGCTTCTACCAAAACATTTGATTCATCGATCAAGGGACCAAAATCTGTATGATCGTCTATAATTATTATTTCGTTATTTTGCTCAAGATCTGCCTGATAAGCTTGTTCGTCGGGAATATTCTTCCCATCGAATGTGAATCTGGCCTTTGTTTTAAAAACCGCAGACCAATCTGCTTTATCTCTTTTTAGAGACGGATAAGGAGCATAATAAACTTGCAATGCTTGTTTGGCTAGTACAAAAGGATCATACTTGTGATAGCGCAATGTATGCTTTATTTCGATAAGATTATAATCCTTGTGCACATTAATTTCAGAACCTGGAACATTGCTAAACCAATTGCATCTAAATAGAAACACCTCCTCCGCGGGTCGTGAGAAATATGTCAGTTGCAAAATTTGTGTCAGAACGCCATAAAAATCATTTAAATGATTTTCTGGATCGTCACTACCTTTAACAAATACACCAGTATTATTTGTTAATTTTTCTGCACCGTATTCTTTGGTGTTAAATTTATATCCGTTGACGAAATATATTGGATATGTCTTGACCACTCTTTTTGGTCCCATCGCAAGATGTTTCAACCCTTCATCAACAACACAATTTCTCGGCTCATAAACGTAATTTGAAAACCAACCGGAAAATTCTTTACTGAGATCTCCGTTCGGATGTTCACGTTCATAAACACTGTTTATATAAACAAATTGTTACATTAGGTTATACACGCGCATGCATATAAGAAAAGAATAAAACACAAATTATTATTTCAGATTACCTAACAAACGGTGCAACCTCGGCACAATTTAGAAGAATATAAGTGTGTGCTACATGAAGATCTCTATCATCTAGCCATATTTCTACACATTTTCCAGAAGGCCGACCATGTTGTCTAAAAATAGATAACATTGCTTGAGTAGAGTCTTGTTCGTCGCCTTCGTCATTACGAGGAACACTTTCAAATGAAATATTCACATGGTCACTGAAATAGTGAGAGAAAAAGAACGAAGCTTCTTCTTCGATGTAAGATTTACATATCGAACCTTCAACCCGTGCTTTTTGCCTCACTTTTTTCTTCAGGTGATTCAAATATCTACGCAACATTAATTTATATTAACTTCATCTTTCAAATGCAATTAAATTACTTTATAACATATATATTACATACCTCTCAAATGGATACATCCATCCGTATTGGACAGGACCTCGAAGTCGTGCTTCAGATGGGAGATGAGCAGGTAAATGTTCCATCACATTAAAAAAACCAGGCGGAAATATTTTCTCTAATTTGCAAAGCAATATAGGAATGTCCACTTCAAGTTTACATAAACGTTGCACTTTTAAAGTAGTCTAACAAAGCTCTTTGTAAAACATACTAAGCTCCGTTACTACTTTCCAAACTTTTAACGGCAGTAGTTCTTTGAACATTATGGGGAATAAATTTTCCATCATTATGTGACAGTCGTGACTTTTCATTCCGCTTAATCTACCATTTTTAAAGTCAACACATCTACGAAGATTTGATGATATCCCATCAGGAATTCTTAATCCTTCCACCCATTTTAACACAGCTTTAACTTGATTATTATCTAATTCGTAACAAGCTTTGGGTTTTTTATTGTCATTTGGTTTCATATGAAGCTCAGGAAGTTTGCATAATTCTTCTATACGTCTTGATTTCAAATCATCCTTCGTCTTCCCTTTCACATTCAAAATTGTGTTAAAAACATTATCAAATACATTTTTATCATTGTGCATCACATCTATGTTATGGTGAAGCAGAAGATGTTTCCAATACGGCAACTCTCAAAAAATAGTTTGTTTGCACCAGTTATGAACAACTGATTTGCCTTCAATTTCTATTTGCTCGCCAATTTCATATATCTTTGGATAGTCCTTAACAAGTTCATATATGTCTTCGCTTGACCATATCGTCGGTGGTTGTCTAGTTTCTACTCTATTAGCTAAATAGTTTTTCTTGTCTCCTCTGAAGGGATGATTTACATGGAGAAAATATCGATGACAGTCAAACCATGAAATTTTCTTACCATGAGGTAAAGAAAACGCTCGTGTTTCATCCATGCAATATGGACATGCTAGACGACCGGCAGTACTCCATCCCGAAAGCATTGCATAGGCAGGAAAATCACTTATAGTCCACAACAAAGAAGCAAACATACGAAAAGTTTTCTTCTTGGACACATCGTATGTTTCTACTCCTTCATTCCACAGTATTTTTAACTCCTCAATCAACGGTTGTAAATATACATCGATTCCTTGTGTCGGATCGTCGGGGCCAGGAACGACAACAGTAAGAAACATATATTGCGTTTTCATGCACATCCATGGAGGTAAATTATACGGTGTGACGATAATGGGCCATGATGAATATTTAGAACCAAATTGAGAAAATGGAGAAAAACCGTCCGTACATAATCCTAATCTAACATTTCGACTCTCCGCTGCAAAATTTGGATACGTTTTATCGAAATGCTTCCATGCTTCTCCATCGGCCGGATGTGTCAACGTATCCTCTTCCTCTATTCTCACGCTATGCCATCTCATATTAGACGCAGTTACAGAAGATGCATATAATCTTTGAAGTCTTGGAGTTATGGGTAAGTAGTGCATACGCTTGTACGGAACTTCCTTCCCCTTCTTTTTTCTTGGTTTGTATCTCTCCTGGTTACAAACTTTACAATTTCTAAGGTTTGCGTCTTCTTTCCAAAACAACATGCATCTTTTTAAACATGTATCTATTTTCTGATACGGTAAACCAAAAGCCGACATAAGTTTTTAACTTCATAGTGATTTTCACACATTAGATTATCGGGCGGCATATGTCTTTTTGCAGCTTGTACAACAGCCGTAAACCCAGATTCAGTGATGTTGTATTTTGACTTCATCGCAATGTATTCTGCGATTACTGACAGCTGAGTGCCTCTTTTACAACCATCCCAAATAGGTTTCTTAGCTGCATCTAGTAAATCGTAAATTTTTTTAGCTTCAATATTTGGTTCTTCAACATTTCCATCATCGCGTCAACTTGAACCATATGAAACATTGATCATGCTGCATCTTCGACCATATTTTCTATACGGGTCGTTGAAACTATTTCGTTAACGACACTTTCAGACTCTACAGAAGTATTTGCTACAACTTCTCCATGCCGATCCCAAACATAATATTCGGGTATGAAACCGTGTTGGCACAAATGAACTTTCACAATATCTGGTAATAAATACTTCAAATGTCTACACCTACTACACGGACAACGAATTTCTGGATCGTTTCCGTTATTACTTAAAGCGAATTCAACAAACACGTTTATACCATTATAAAAATCTTCTTTTATTGAGCCCCTCGGTCCTTTTCTTTGGTACATCCATCTCCTCCGATCAACAAAATAATCAATCATTTTTCCTATTTGACAAAATGAGAAGTTCAAAAATTAATATTTATTTTGAAGAATACAAATTCAAAAAAGATTATTTTCATGGTCGTATAATATTTTGAATTTAAAGAACAACTTCACAAATTTAAAAATATTTTCAAATAGGGCACATTTCATTTTTTAACGTACGTAACGATTAAAAATATATATAATTTTTTTTCATTGGTCAGACATCCTACTTCCCATTACAAACACAGTAAGCATTTACATTTCGTATATTACTTCGTCTCAAACGATTCAATAAAATTTCGGCAGCATTTCCCTTTTGTTCTCTGCATTGTACACAAATGCGTGTACGCAGGAAACAAAAAAGAAATGTTAGGACGAAATTTTATGAACCGTTTGAGACGAAATAGTATACAAAATGTAAATTCTTACCGTGTTCATAACTTGTCCAATACAGGGACAAATCCGACAAACATTGTACCAGATGAATATAAATGGTCATTTTTCGAAAAAAACGACTATTTATACAATGATCATGTACAACACTCGTCAGACGGGGCCAAAAACTCTCTAAGGGACATTTGTCGGTTAACATGCGCGCATTTTACGCAAAAATACAGTTTTACTCACTGTTCACATTTACAAAAATATATATAAATTTAACACAGTTATTCGACGTATTACGCATCAAAAAGGCTGGTTT